>MUAA02000109.1:0-600000 GCA_014180765.2 Marchantia paleacea | reverse complement strand
GCCGAGCCAAGCCAAGTCAAGTCCAGTCGAGCCAAGGTCTGCCAACGTCGAGGTTAAGGTGGGGAGAAAGTTCGGCGGTAGAGTAAAGCACAGTGCCGTGGTTACTTGGACAGTGCAGCGCGTACTGTGGCGGTGCTGAGGAGGAGAGGTCGAGTTAAGTCAGAGTTAAGGTGGGGGCGAACTTTGATTACTTCACAGGGGCTGGGGGCTGGGGCTTCGCGGACACACAGACAGACAGCAGGGCAAAAATCTGACAGAGACCGACAAGGCTGCACGAGGCGGTAAAGCGCTCATCGGGGACGGGATGGGAGGACAGGTGTCCGTTGAAGAGCGAACGGACACCTGTCTTCCCAAACAAAGAAAGCGAACAAAAATGGACAGCTTTCACGCGCTGAACCAAAATGGTCTTGGGGCTTCACTTGTTCCGTAGGCCACTCTCGCGAATTTACTAAACTCGACGGATTTCGCGTCCGCGGTGGTCGGTTAGTTAGTTAGTTAGGACGAGGAGGACGAGGAGTAACTTTCACATGACGGATTCTGTATAGTACAGTAGGCCCCCCCCCCCGACTAAGACGACGACGACGTCGTGCTGCAGTCAAACATCGTGATCACGGCTTCCATGGCTAGAGAAACACGCATGTGCGTTAGATTTATCAAAATACCCATTTTCCCTCTCCCTTCTTCCGCTCTCGCTCCTTCTCGGTGGTAGGTACGCAGTACGAGACGAGTTTCATGAATGACTTCCGTCGATGCTTTCTATTGGCTGAGCTTTGGACGTGGTTTTGGTGAGTTGATATTGGAGGAGATGATGGCGATGATGATACAATCTCATTTTTAGGTTGTATTCACATCCGTGACCAACTAACTAGATTCGGAAAAAGCACTTCTCTTTCCATGTTTCGTTCGCGCGTCCAATCTCTGGCCGAATGGGGACTCTAATGCGGAGTCAACATGGAAGCAAATGTGCTAGCCTCTTCTGCTCTCTCCAACTCCTCACTCATGTCGCTGTATATCGATAATGTGGAGGGTTTTCCCGCCTGGTTGACAAAGTCTTTCCTTGTGTTCCTCTCCCGCGTCCCGACTGGGATGAATTATGTCAGTTTTGTCCTTTGCTCTGCTGAGGGTCTTTTATTTTACACTATCTCCAGATCAGTTTGGAATTCAGGGTCGGTTGACTCTGCCGTAGATACGATCAATCACTTGATAAATTAGGAAAAGTATGCTCAAGAGTTTGATATTGTTCATGCGAACGTGATTGTCAATCAGCCACTTACGCATGAAGTCGTCCGCTGGTGTCGAAATCTGGCATTACATGTAGTTGAGTTGAAGGTTCGTTGCAGCACCGGCTTCAAGACAGATGCATACTGTCTCCTTCTTTGCACGACAACTTCATTATCAAACTTGTTTGTCAGAAAAGGCGATGCATGTGATAAAATGAACGATGTATCCCAGCCGAAACAAAGCCTAGGCAAAGGAAAGCCTCGCCCGAAGGGCAAAGGAGAATGAGAAGGTACTAGCCCCTCTCTTGGTAACTACAAACCTAGTTCCCTAACGATTTACAAAAGGTTGACCATGCGATCAACCGACCCATTTGCGACACGTCGTAGATGCACTCTTAAACTTGTGAAAATTTTCAAGGGCTTTGCAAAAATTATCCCAACGATATGATTTGAAGAGATACAAAAAAAGTGCAACATAGTAATATATAATCATGCAAGAAATTCTACCAGCTTCAGACTTGTTTCACAGGCAACTGAGAGTATGATCTAACAAATGCTTCTATATGAACATAGTATAGTACAACTTTAGATGTCTACATTTCATAAAATCTTCTTAAGAGAGCACTTGATTTCTCTTCCGTCATCTCCAATCTATTGTTGCGAACTGTGTCATGTTATGTACATGGCTACATCTACTATGTATGTGGTAGCTATGACAATCAAAACACAGCAAACTTTTTTATATGATCTTAGATGTTCCATTTTTTAGTGTATAAAACATCTGTTCATTTTCCACAGAATGAAATTCCACTGCTACGTGACAAGGTAGGTGTGGGATTAATTTCAAGTTCCATGAAAAAATACATAATTAATACAATGCAGGTTTTCTTTACTTTAATTTCAATATCCTATTCCAGAATTACACTTGTATATAGATCAAATGGGTTACCTTAAAGCTCCTTAATTATTGTCATTGATTTAAAAGTCTAATGTAAACGTTGGATTCTATCAAACTCAAAGGATATTTCTATCCTGAATAAAATATTAATTATTTGAAATTTTTAAAAGGGACCAATTATGCTTTGTGGGTGAGGGTCCAGAGTTTCATTTGGCTCTGCACGTCTCTATGGATAATTTGTAGGCTAGTTGGTTGCACTCAGTGACACCACCAGTCGAGAATGAAGTCTTGATAGGTTTCCCACGGGGTGTGATCATTGCTCAAGTCTATTGAACACTTAGCACACTTCCGACAAACAAGAATGATATCCTACCAGCCATTTAATCTGAAGAGGAAAAACATTGCTCACCTCAAAAGACCAATCTAAAATTCCGATATGCAACTACATATGTATGCGGGATTGCTAGGAACATAACTAAATTAAGTAGAGTGGAGTATAGAGATATTAAACCCCCACCCCAAAATTTAGAATTAAAATGGGCGGTGCTAATTTGTGAAACTAATTATGAAGAAAGAGCAACTTGTTACTTATTAAAATCTAGCGATAGAAATTACCTCGGCACATACGCTGCACTTATTGCGCTAATGTTTGAGAGAATTAAATGGCTGATCAAATATAAATCTTTCCTATTTTCTAATGTCAGTTATAACAAAGTGTATTTATATCTCAAAACATCTTTTCGTCATACTAGCTCTTTCAGTGAAATTCATCTTGCCTGCGCACGATGAAAAAGCAAATTGTTAGATGTTGATAGGACAATAGTACTTTTTCAAATTCGGTCTTATCGATGGAATACGAAACAGATCTGAAACATGGCTTTGCTATTGAACACGAAACGATATTCGTATTTCTTGTTTACGACGTAAAATTCGTACCTTATATCGACTTGGTCAAGCTTGAGCTAAACGGTACATACATACTACTATATGTTACTACATTTCATTCGAAATACGTCATGATGTGAAAGATCGTATTACAGTAACATCGATCTGATAAACGAAAACTCTAGCCTACCCACCTTCTTCTGGGGCTCCCTTTGTTTGCGCAGACAGTTCTGCGACTGATTTCATAAGCATCTCCTTCTCATGCACTGGCAACGTTGACATTCCACCATGACCACAACACGATCCGCATCATAAACATCAATTATCGGTCGCCTGGTCTGTGTATTTCGTGGATTCTTCACCGTCTGGGATTCTAGGTATTGACTAAGGGTTTCGTAACCTCGGACTTCATTCCAATGGCGACGGATCTCTGAGGAGTCTTTTCTTGCCCATGGTGCCATCGTTGGCTTCCTCGGTCCGGAGTCTCTGTGTGTGTGTCCGCCTGGGAGCATGTCGTTGGTTTCGCCATGCCAGGGCTGCTGTTGCTGTTGCAGCGTCGTTTGCGTTCATGCTGGGCGACAGCTGGGCGCTTTCTCTATTTTGTGCCTTGTGCGGCTACGTTTGTCGATTTCAGTTTACGCCATCCTTCGAGTGCCAATTTCCCATGGCTGATGTCGGTTGACCTTTCTCTATAGCAAAAGATACGTTCAACTTTTCAGATAGGCATGCTCATACAGTACAGTACTGTACCTAAAGTTCTAAACCTAGACTACACCTGCACCTGCACTCCACTCTCCGCTTCACTTGCGATGCTCATGTACTGGACCGTCCTTGGCCTTCATGGAATCTTCCTCCTTCGTAGATCGCCCGCCAGCGGCCAGTGGCAGTGCAGAGTATTCTCGTGATGGAATCCATTGACTCCGGGTCGTAACGTTAAACCCCTACCTCCGTCAGGTGATGATGGCGCTTCTCAATCTAGCCGGTGGAAGCTTTGGCGGCCACACTTTCCTCAACTCTCATCGGGAGCGTCGAGGAGTGCAGTCCCGACTCCCGTCGCTGTACCGGTACACACGGCCATCCCGCGACTGTCGTGTCTGGAGGAAAATCTCGTCAAACGCAAAGACATTCCGTTGAAAATGTGGTAAATTGGAAATCGGCTGGTGGGGCCCTAACTGCAACCGGGTGTGAGTCTCCCTAGACTCTAGGCGTGTCGGGGTTGGGTTAGGTTGTCGTGAACCTACTGAGGTGGGCTAAACGGCGAGACGCAACGCGCTTAGTGGACTAGATTACCGTTAAGTAATCTGGTTGGAGAACGGGTCTCGAAAAGAATGTTCGTGAAGGTGGTTGGTTTGTTCCGGTTGGTTTGTTGGTAGATGGACAAGTGCACGAGACGAGACGAGACGGGAACATAACATAACAGAATAGAAGAACAGTATGATAAGAAACATTAATATTATGTTCTTTATCATCGTTGTTCCAGTTGTGATTTGTAATGTAGCCCTTCTCATTGTCTCTCTATGCCCTTCTCGAGCCCATGTAAGATTACTCACACGACACTGCAGCATCATGCAATCTTGAACTCTATGCTCATGTCACATTCCCCTGAACATGTACTTTCGGATTGATGTCTTATCTTGTGTTCTCATCTAGCCGTACTGTTTCGAATTCTCTATTTCTGAAAGTAGTACTATGGCATGCAGGAATCTGCCTGCATCCACCTAAATATCTCAACGTGCTGGTGTCACGATCAATCGGATTTGCGAAGGTATAGTCGAGCCACACCAATCAGAATTAGGTATCGAAGCATTCAGAATGCATGGTTGGTGGATGCAGGTTAGGCGCTAATGGCAGGTAAGGAAAGTAAGCTACCTGTCTGTAATGTAGCTTAGTAGAGGCCACTGATTTGCCATATCGGTGGGTTTGCACATTTCACCAATACCGTATCAATCTATCGCGCAGTCGTGATGCAGTCCATTCCAGTTATCTCTACCATGCAGAATGAACGTTTAGAACGTTGTCTTCTAACCAGCGTAACCCCAGACTGTAGAATCCAGGGAACGAAAGTCGCAGCATGCGAGCTATCATATTATTTTATTTCGGAAAGTTTGGCGGTCGACTCACATCACACGTTGGGCTGATTTGTTCTGGTCACTTGCTTGTTCACAAGTAAGTGACTCGAGTAGACCAGTAAGGAAGGAAGGATGGAGACAAAGAACCAGAAAGATCCATATTCGACATGGATTCACGAATCTCCCGAGTCTTCAAATATAATAACTCGTTTCAAGTGCATGCCAGCCATGCCAGTCGAGTCGAGTCGGCCTTGTATTGACGACAATGCGAGCATGAACATTCATTCTCTCTGTTTGCTTCTGTGCTCGCAATAAAATATCTTGGAATTATGAGGCGGGTCCCAAAAGGCACCACAAACAGGCTTTGGCTAACACACTAACTCTTTGGGTTATGCACGGTGACGTGGACGGGCAGTCTTTGACAGGTGTCCCGGTCCTTGTAAACGTGGCCTCGTACAGGCTGATTCGTCATACTATCAAAAATCATGGTCGGCTGATTAGACCGAACTTGACGTTCTTGCATGGACTCTGTGCTACATCACTGGACTGCATCGCAGGTCTGATGTAACCTTACGGGACTGGACCATCTGTCCACAAGAGTTACGGTGTTACCACGTTCATGAATGAACCAGATCAATGGGGGCCACGTGGACTTCAGGTCAGGGCCCATGCCCGCTAAAAGCTACAAGAGCTCGCTTGCTCAAGATAAGCTCACCCCCAGCTCCGAAACCCACAAGATGCAATAAATGCAGAAAGATCCTTCTCCTTCTCCATCTCCATTCGCTTCATTACACCCGCCAGTATTCATTCGTCGATTGAGTGCAATTAATGAACATTTCATGCCACTGTTAGCGAGCTGAATCCTCCTCTTTTGCTCGCTGTTTGTACAGGACTCGGAGTCTTGGACTAGAGGAATCTTGCTTCCTTCTTCGCAGAAGTAAGGAAGCTACTAATAATTATTGTTTTTGCTTTTTATCCGTCCATGAATACAACGGCCCGTACTATTTAATCAGGAGTACTTTTGACGGTTCACCCTCCATTCATACCTGCGTGGAGTCACACCCATCGCACTGGGTTGAATGAAAAATCCACTGTAATGTACATCTAGCCACGGGTAATGGTGCTGAGCTTGGTTTGGGTCTCGAGCTTTCCATCTAGCGAACATTTCAACTTGCCTGGCACCGGGTTTTGACTTGGAACGTGAAGTGAAAGAACCACCGACCGTTTGCAGCCAGCGAACACAGCCATTTGCAAGCCCCTAATCTTTGTGAATGACATCCTGGGTTCGCATCTATGGCGCTTCTCACGGACCCCCAAAGAACCGAGGAAACAACAAGAAGTCAGGGACGGTTGCACTCCGAGGGAGGTCTCATGACTCGCGGAGCCGGGCACTGTGCAAGCGGTTCCACTTGGATCTGGCCAGGAACTGAATTGCCGGATGTTCTTGACCAGTAAATTTTCAGGTTCACCGAGGCTCGGCTCGAGACCTGACGTGAAGACCGCCACAGGCTTCTCAAGTGAAGTTGTGCAGTGAAATCAGTAGTATACAAAAATCCTGGAATCAATTCCCAATCAGATGGCTACTCTAAAGAAAGGAAAGGCTGAACCTCACGAGTGGACAGAAAGTAGCGCCAGTGATCCTAGGGACATATCTGACTGGTTCAACCCCGACGACCGGGAGACCCCGAATCATGCATGTCTCTCGGTACCCGGTTCAAATCTTCCAGCAGCGGAGACTATCTTAACGTTGTGCCACAGGACCCGGGCTTCTCTGTCGCTGAGAATGTTGTATAGGGCAGATACCTTGCACATGATTGTCGAATGCACACATAATTGAATAATTCTGTTTTCACTCTTTCCTCAGTTATCCTTATGAATGATTCGAGAGTTGTTTGGAGCGGCTTAAATCCCCAGAATATGATTTCCTCAGCATCATCACGCATGAATTACAAAGTTTCCCGACGCGGTTAATCACGGCTGGGTGGCGACTGGTCTCGAGTCATCTCGTACCTAGACGGTTAGTGCGAGATTCATCCACAACCCGGAGATCCCTTCCGGGAAGAAATAGAAAAGGAATGATACCATTCGAGAGGCTATATGCAGAGAAACTCATACTAATCATAGACGTCGTTTGGTCGGTCCCGTCTGTCCGGAGCCCGGAATGGAACAGGGAGCATGGAACTGGAGTCCAAGCCAGCGCAATCGCTCCGAACACAAACGAAGTGGGCAGAAAACGACGAAATAGATGGCATCAGCGAGGGAGCGCGCTGCGAGGCTCCACTTGTTTTGTCCCTCGGAAGATCAATCAGTGAGCGTGCGGAGAGGCAAGGCAACACTCCGCAGGAGGACCGGAATGGGAAGGGAATGGGAATGGTTCCCTGCTCGCTCTGGCATGGCCAATGAGTAAGTATGACGCCATCGTCCCTGGCCCTGACCCTGGCGCTGGCGCGGTCCGTGGTGTGACGTGTGGTGCGACTCGCCCGAAAGCGAATCAAAAACAGAGCCTTCAGCGCCGTACGTCACTTTCCGCCTGGACGGACTCGGCCCAGATTGCAGACGCTCCGGAGCGAGCGCGCGAGCGCAGGGGACGTTGTGGTCTCAAGCCAGCGTCGTCTTGCAGCTTTGATTTCTGGCCGCATCGCATCTCACTGTCGCGATTTCTCGGTCCCTCGCATTGCCGAGCATTGTAGAGGATCATGTTTGCTCGATCCGTCGATGGATCTTTCTCTCGACGCATCCTCGTCTGATATCACCACCCCCACTCCAACCATCACGTGTTCGAAGGAGCACCGAGTTTGCTGATTTCTATCATGCCCATGGAGGTCTACAGGCCGATACCATTCGCTCTCGAGCTCGTATTGTCCAGGAGGCGTCATTGATTACTCGCAGAACTTCATATTTTATGAGCTTCGTGCGATTTTCACAGCTGGGTGTGTTTTGTTTGATTAGAGCCGGTCGAAGAATCTTGGAACTCTGCAAATCTTTCTTTACGCATTGCTCATACCTAGTCAAGGCTCTCGAGAGCAGTACCTCGACAGCTTTCCGGACAGCAAGGACAGGGATGCCGTGCTGGTCTGCGGCCAGAAATGGGTTTCGGTACAGTAGTAGTAGGAGCATAACCCAAAAGATCATGATCGTAAATGTCTAAACTGGAAGGCTTCCGAGGCTGGATGATATGGAGTGGAGTCATGGCGGCGTGGTCGTCGTCCACCCCTTTCATTTTCGAATGTAAAGCTCTTCACGTGGTGGCGAACAGGAACTCGAGTGTAAGGTTGTGCGAGAGAGTGGGAAGTGAAGCACCACCGTACAGCAAATTATTGTAGGACTAAGACCAATTTCGCTGAACAATCTTGTGCTGTTCTCAGAATTTTGGGTCTCCTGCGACAGTACGAAAAGAAAAAGTAACATAAGGTCCGGGGCCCCACAGTGGTGGATCCCTAGGCAGTGAAGATGCCCTACAGACAGGCAGACAACGTAACTCGATTTTTTGAATTTCGTTCCTCGAGAATATTGTGTGAGCTCCGGACCAGATTTACAATGAGTTAGAAATTCTACATCGCATCATCTGGCCACCTTCGACGCAACCAAATCAGTTACCTGTCATCTTGGCTGCAATCTCCATTGAGCATAACACATGACGGGTCGTAGGGGGTCATCACGTGGATCTTACATCCGAGAAGGTACGTACACATAGTTCGTTCATGGTCCATTGTGAAGAATTCCTCCGAAAATCATGAAATGGAATTGGTGATTGTTCGACATCCAAGTGGGAGGGAACAACAAAATCAAACAACAAATTCCCAATATTAGAAGTTTGTGAGGTGTGTAGTGTAATTCTCTTTCTGGTACCGTAACACGTGAGGGTCAGGCAATCCTATACACTCCGGTCCTACATGTGCGTCCATTGACATAGTTCCTAGAGGGCAACGTAGAACGACCAATAATTATCGCGTTATCTCTATCCCTATCAGTTTGTAGGCTCCTGCATAGATCGAATCCACTTTATAGTCCAATCAGTCATACAGTGGTTGGACAAGTTATGTACGCAGTTTTGCCTTTGTTTTTCTCACAACAATATTGGGTACATCTTTTGGATGCTTTGAAAAGCAAAAGAAGAGATGTACACGTGGGTGGTACTGAGCGCACATTTTATTCCCAAACGGATTGATCGAATGAATCACCATGAGAAAGGTGGGACCCCGGTGCGTTCTTGTGCTTTATTTCTTCTGTTTACTTTTCTTCTTTCCGCATTATTTAGCAAACGTCTCGACTGATTGGGTCGACCGAAGCCCGAGAACTCCGGATGATCGATTTGGTGTTAGCCGCCGACACCAGAAGGTTGTCGAGAGGCTTCCCCCGACTTTGAGGAGGTTACAAGCCTGATTCTACTTTTCTTGCCGCCTTTAACTCATTGTTGATATTTCTCGATCTGTGCAGTCGCAATTGGCTCTTGCCCTGCTACCTTTCGAAAGCCTCCTATGATAAGCATAGCGTGCAGCGGAATAAGATTATCAATAAGTCGGGCGGTCCTACAAACCAAATGTGCAGTCCAGACGAGATCGTACATGGCAAACTTCCAACGAATGATCTCCTGCCCGCCCCGTATCATCATAAGAGACGTGGCTGTGCAATTCGAACGAGGCATCAGTTTGGAGCTTGTAGAAACAGGAAACTTGGCAGAACAGCTTTTCTGCAGGTGGAATTTGCCTAAGAGGAGGTAGAATGGAGTCTCGTAAAGTATCATCTCCCAAAGCAGTAGTGGGTACTTTGAAACCAGTCTATTCTTTAGGCAAATATACAAAACTGACTCACAGCATCCTCAGACATCACAAAGCTTTTCTCATGTTACTGTTGAGAATAGTGTACAGAGTTATGTTGCCTTAGCTCCAAACGATAACAGTCGTTATACGATTGCTTCGGGAGCTTCATCTATGAGAAGAGACGCCTTCGCAGTATCCAAAACTGGTTCCTCTTCACTCTTCTGGGCCTCATCTAAACCATGAGGCTCACCTTCACCGTTAGTCTCGCCTTTCACGTTACTGATTAGTGAAGTATCTTCTACTAACGTCCCATTCTCTGGTGCACTACCCCTACTTTCCTCTTCAACTCTATCGATTGTTTTGGCAAACGCTGTTAGGGGAGGTTCAGGGTTGTTCTCAGCCACCGGAAAATCCTCCTCTCTTGGCCGGCACCAAAGGTACTGAGCAGCCTCCACCCAGGCCGGATGCACCAAGAATCTTCCATGCTTCTTGGCCCAGCGTGCCTTGTCTGTTCCCCGATCCAAAGCCACGATGTGTGTGGCAGACGGATGCAATGTATTGGAACAAGTAGCTCCTAGCTCTTCAGTCAATCGCCAAAAAGGATGAGCTACCATGTCGGGCATCCCTGCGGGGAAAATACGGCTGAAAACCACTCGACAGCCCTTCAAAGTTCTCTTTCTCAATGTTTGTAGTACCTGCATGACGGCCAGCTTGCACCCGTCATCGAAGAGGATCAAACATCGTATACTACACACGAAATTAATGTCGCTTTAAGTCGAAACCTACAGCGGAACGCGCATCAGAGTTTAGACACGATTAAAGGTCATGAATTGCATGGGTGGTATCCTGAGTTGTCTCAGTCCACTTATACGTCATCTATATTAAACAAATACCATCCTGCCTCAAGCTGACAATCTACTTGGGTTGTCTGCGCGCTTCAAGTCGGCATGATCTCGTACTCAACAATCTGTTTGAGAGGTTTGAACCATTCTTGCTTTCCACAAAGGTGGTGAGGACAGTGTAGGTACAGTAATTACCCCTGTACCTGGCTCGCGCTAGTAACCAGCAAAACGTGCCAAATTCACGTGCTAACGCAGGAAGTAAGAATGGATACAATATAATGCTAGAACAGGTAATGACAAAATTCATTGAAAGAGACTAGCTGCTGACTGACGTCTCACCCCGTGGGCAGGTCATTCATCAGCATCCTGACAATTAATCTGGAAAGAATGATTAGCGCCTTTTTATATTGTTTGTGGACGATCTAGAAGACGATACCCACAAGTTTCAATTTTAATTGCGGTTCAAGGTCAACAATTCATTTGCCTGTTGTCTGTTGCTACAATTAGCCGTCGTTTATTAGATTGCTTCCTTAGTCGAATTCTCAAATATTATCAACTTGACAAAACCTTCACATTTGGTGCTACACGTCACGTATGTTCTCAACTCCATTGCCAGCAAATAAAGGTTGCGCCTCACTATTTGCGAAAGTCACTGTTTTTCTGAACACAGTATTTGCTTGCAGTAGTCATTCTATGCAAACTCTCGGTCCACGAGGCCGACTGTCTTGCTTTTGGTCAGAAACTAAAACGTAACCAGCTACATGTGTCCTAAAGGAGGAAGCTCAAATCGTTTTACATCGACTTTGAGTATCAGATACTGATCGTGCCTGTAACGCTTCACATATTAGGCATCTCGTAACGTGATCTATAAAACATTCCCCTTCAATTATCGCATTCACATTCAACCCAGTACCTTTATGCTGAAGAACCGAACTAACGAGAACAAGGTGCAGCGACTCTCAGTTGGAACTACTAACATCCCGGATCCCAGAAAAATCGACTGTCTCTAATTTCATTCGGTTACCTGGAATTGAATGGGGATTTGATTGATGGGAGTTAAACTGAATCTCCCTTGGCCTTCAGTGGAAGCAGCATCCAATAAACTAATAAAATGACCAAATCGATCTTGACATGTCTTCAACAAACTTAAGGATACGGCATGTAAAAGAAAGGAGAGGGAGGTCTTCGAAAGGGAGAAACCGTGTACAGTACATTGAAGAATGGTGGGTCGTAAGACAATACCTTTCTGACATCCTCCACATTCGTGGAGTTCCATTTAGAGCTACCCCGCTCAACCTGCAAAAGTAGACATTATAGATTGTTGTGATGATCAACAGCTTACTTGTACTCGGCGCATCTATATGAAAGAAGCAGCAAGAGTTGGAACTAAGAACTCTAACAATATGGCAAGTGCAAATAATTGTAGACAGATCAGAATGTACTTACGGTCTTTCCAGATTATGGAAGATATAAACGAAGGCCCTGTAAGGAGGACTCAAAGGACAATGCAACGCACCGATCTTGCAAAGTGAATCTACCAAACAGACCCGTGAGCTTCAACTAGGAACAACTAGATTATGCCCAACAACAAATATAGAAACTGATGCTCTGTTCAGGAGCTTGCTGGAATTTGCCAGAAGCCACTAACCGATTCACTGAAGACAGCATGATGCAGACTCCTGAGAGTGCCGAGAGCAGTGGCTAGAGTCCCCTCCTCTTCGCTTTCGTCCTTTCTTTTATCTGTAAGTGATGAACCTTTCAGTCCAAACTGTCTGCAGCTGGATCTGAAGAAGTGATATCTTTCCATCAACACAAGGTTTGGTCTATGCTTGGGCCACACCTGGACAAGGAAGACATTGACCCAGGTTCAGAAGCCTTGAAGTTAAAAGTAAACTTGTCCCACAAACACTTCGTACTTGCCACAATACTAGGCTTCTAGAACACACAAGATATAACTCCTGAAAAGATTCGAATTAATGAATTGTAATTTAAGTTTCTCACCCCTTCAGTATCATCGAGAATCACGACTGCGGACTCAGCTCCCAGGACTACATCAAGGTCCTTCGTAGTGCGGCGTGTACTATCTCCCTGGGATATGACCCGATCACCAAAGAATCGTCCAGTTGGATCTAGGAGACGTGCCATGGCTACAGCATAGGTGCGTTCTCCCATGGTGTAAACATACATTTCGAACATCTTGCTGGCAGCATCCAAAAATTCATGTACAAAAGGCCTCAATTTAGTCCACATCTGCAAGTGATTTAACCTATTCAGTCCGTGAGTGTAACCACTGTCCCCGGTCCCTTGTGGCCCTGCACAAAGCAACGAAAATGTTTGCAGCTTCAGAAGGCAGATTTATAGCCATACATACATTCAGAAATTCTTCCAAAGTAGATTATATATTGACAAATTTACAGAGATTCCCAAAAGGTTTGCGGTTACGACTTCAATGTGAGGTCAATCATTGGCCCGTGAGCTAAATCCCGTTCCGGTTCCCGTTCCCGCTCTCAGCAAGGCATTATCTTCTCATAAAAATACTCTATACGAGAGCTAGACAACACGTCACGGCAGCCTGCCTCATGGAGCAGGCTGCGAGCGAAAAACGGGAACTTCAGAGCCCGCTTAGAAAGAGTACTACCGTTGCCACTACGGAGTGCGTGTCCAGGGTGTCGTCCGGTCAATGACTTTTGAATAAAAACTTCTCTGGGATGCAACATGCAATAAACAAGCCTAGTGCAGTCAAATATCATACGAAATTAAAATTTCAAAGAATGAGGTCGACGAAAGACGATGTCGCTGTTTACAAACGCTACAAGTAAAGAAGCTCGTTTATACTTTTGACTTAAAGGAGCGTCCAGAAAGATTTATTAGCTCAGCAAGGCATACTATGAGGGATTAGAACAGTTGAGGTGGGCAGGAAATAAATTCAGGTGCGATATTCGAAAGCCAAAAAGACATAGAAAAGTCGAAAGCAAATTAGAGTCATCTGTACGTCAGACGTTCCAGCTGTATGGACGTAGATAGTGTGTATCCTTCACACATTAATCACTGTGTGTGACAGTGATACATCTGGTTAATCCTGTATTCTCTTCCCAGTAGTTAATCTCCTCAATACAAGTACTTATTCTCGTCACGCTAGCACGGCTCAGCCAGGGCGTGAGGTCTATGGTCTTCAGGCTATGAAAGGCACTATACTACCATTCAGATCACTAAAATCAACACTAATAGATATAAAAACTTTCTAATTGAAGACATGAAAGAGAAGGTTGTACGACTTCCTCTGAAGGTTTCTCACCTGAGGCTCCTCGATGAGATCCGGACGCTTGCTCTGAATTAACAGACCTAGCCTTCGAGTAACAAGCTGCTAGGTACGCCTCTTCATCAGGAGGCACCTCTATAAATCGAGCAGAGTTAAGAAGTGTGTGGTCCAGATCTAGAACCAAGTATAGCTTTTTCCTAGCAATGACATGTTTTAGCTCATTGCGACGCATTCTTGCTGCTTCTCTTTCAGTCACCTCCAACCCCTGACAGAAGCAGATTGGGTAGATTACGAGTGTCAGTCTGCTTAACTAACGAAGACTCACGCAAATTTTGGAAAAAGTTAGATACTGAACCACCGTAGGCTTTAAAGGTGACATTTCGATGAGAGAAATCAACGATGAGCGAGAAAGGGCATAAGTTTGGTAAAAAATGTAGAATTTGTAGAGACCACATGGTTAGTAATATAGTTGTAGTGTTCGGCTAATACTGAAAACTATAAGTTGAGGTAAAAGAAAGATAAAGGATATCGTTCGTAACCGCAATATGCAGAACTGAGAAACGCACATCCAGAAAAAAAGGAAGGTAATAAACAGTAATGTCAGTATGATGTACCATACATACAACAGAACGCAAGTCAAGAACCAAAGGTAACACTATGTAATCAACGAACCGTGAAAATTAAGAGATGCCAGGATGGAAGATTTTGCACCAATGTGACACCTTATTGCAATAAAGTGATGACTCACATCTACTGAATGCTCGTATTCTAGTCATATTCAGAACAATAAATATCATGCTGCTCAGATTACCTGCATCAAACTCAAACGAGTAGAAAAGAAGGTCCAGATCCGCGGGATTCATCCATCCATCTAAAGAATAACACTGAGGGCTTCATTACCGCAAACCTTTGGATCTCAAGTGTGACATCATACTCCTCTCTGAGATATGTGCTGTTCAAACACCATATGTGCATATGGAAGGTCCTTGGCGGTTAAACAATACATCCGGTGCAGAGATTAAGAGTACACATGTTAAAAAGCGCCATGAAGATCGGATCAAGATCAATACCTCATGAATGTAACGCAGCGCAACACCAATCTCAGCTGGTTCACTGTTGCTAGTTTGTCTATTCTCGCCACAACGAATGCACACGCCCCACATGAAGCCTGGGTGCGGTGGACATACTCCTGCACGAAGAAGAGAACGCAGCATATCCCAAGCTTCTCGTAAGTGATGTGAGTCGACCGTGAAATCTAGCCCAAGGTAAACATAAATTTTATTTCAACTGGAACATGAGACCCAGGGCAGTATTGGTGAGCGAAGTGCCTAAGTGCCATTGTGGCATCAACTTTAGTTTGATAATGGAACGACGTGATTACCTTTAGCATTCTTCGGATCTCGCTTATCATCCTCCTCTTCTCGCTTTCGCTTGCGACCTTCCAATTCCTCCCTTACTTCGTAATCCTCTTTCGATGCTGTAGCTTTCCTGTGAGCGCAGGGAATCAGGCAACTAGCAACGCAGGATACATTCATGTAAAGCCCAAATTACCTGCGCATTCCTAATCCATAAATGTACACGACCTATTTGGCAGGCCTTCATCTACTTTGCATCTCACATACAAAATCTCAAAATATACAAGGAAAAGCTGCACTCAATAACTGCCTCTACGAACCTGCACATCAGACTTGCTGTAATGACCACTGCGGACGTGTAAACAACGCCCTGTTAAGACTTGAAGGGATAACTACGAAAAAGCACATACCCTAATCGTTCGCCATTCTCGCCACCTACATCGTCAAGATTTTCGTTGTTGCCAGCATTTTCAACGTCAACTTCTTCTCCTTCCTCGTCCTCTTCCACAACAGAGTCTTCTCCAAGATCTGTCTCCAATGCCACATCCTCTTGCTCAGGCTCCTCTTCTGCTTCATCATCATCATCAACGTCCACATCCGCATCTTCTCCAACTTCCTCCAAGACAACACAGGTTTCTTCCAACGATCCCTGTAGCTCCTCATCGAGCATTGCAGCGAAATCATCGCTTGCTGACGACGCTCCAGGCGACGATGGGGCACTCGACGCCGAGGTCATCATTCCGGCTGGTCGCAATTAACATTTGCATTCACAGACCTCGAATCCTACCCATCTTCGTTATCATCATCATTATTCGCGATAAAAATCCCGTCTCCAAACGTCATATACGAGTTGATTGATTCTTTCTCCAGTTTGATAATAAAGCTGGCGGCCAACAAAAAAAATCTTCTGTTGTCTCTGTTCGTACCAAACGATTAGTTCACCATCAGTTCTCCACAGGTTTTCAAAATTGTAGAGCCTAGAGGAAATCCTCCATAAACTTGTTACGCAGTTAAACGCATCTTTTACAGGTCTTTGCTCGACAATTCTTCCTCTTGAGACCTAATATAGGTCCATCTGATATATAAGCTGCAAGCTTTTCTGTTAGTTTAGTGGACAGTAATAATCACCAGGGATCCATCATCCGCTATTATTCTGAATTAATCAGTTTATGCTTCGCAGTTTCAGCAAACAAAGTTGGACTCACTGTCTTAAAATTCTGGACCCGTGACAGTATAATATATATCTATTTTGCTTACCTGTTATTGAGGACATATTATAGACATATAATGTGCATGTTTTTCATTTGGAGATAAAATGATAGTTACACATGATATTATTACATCAGTGATATATGAAATAGTTGGAAAAAAATGGACACTATGCATGGAGAGAACGATATCGTTACATGAGGAATTGAAAAGAAAATTTTTGTTGGTAATTTATAATCATCACACATCTCACGCATGAGAAGATTTACACCAAAAATGATTTTAGCCATCATGTTAGAGGAGCTTCAAAGGAACCATGGATTTTTCTTACAATACGAAGATTCTCAAGTATGGATACAGCTTCCGATACAGTAGTCGTATCATCCCATGATACGACTACTGTATCGGAAATGCGGACATCGAAAGCTGGGTCGGACGATGACCAGATCGAGCCAGTTCAATATTTACAAATCGTACAACGAACAGCAGCAACGGAGCATTGACATTTCCCTTTCCATCACTCAGATTCCTACAAAACTTGAGCGGACCGTCATTCGTAACATTTGTTACAAATCATCGCCACGAAGATGGCAACATGTTCCAATTTTTCTTCAACAAATACGAAAGAATAGCCATGACCACGACATTGATCGTGACTAGTTCAAATGTGGAAAGCAAAGGGCTATGGGGACCTTCACTGTCTGCTCCGGTAAATTACTGTGACAAGCTTTGAGTGAGTTCGATACTGTTTAATGGACCCCAGGAGCCTACAGAAGCAGGGTTTCTTGCAAATCCAACACGGCGCAGCTCTGATAACGGACACCAGTCTTGATATCCTAGACGATTTTCTCAACTAGAAACATAATAATTTCTACATACATGCCACAGTGGCCATGGCCGGATTCGACCTGAACTGTCCGAGTTCAAAAAACATTATATTCAAATTACCTGCTGTCAGCGCATCTCAGTCCTTCTCTGGTATGCGCGCTCAGAGCACTAAATGCCAGGAAAAACCCACATGTTCTTTCCAAGAAGACGCAAAGCTTGATCGAAACTTTGTACACGATCCAATATTGACCAGAAGCAAGATGATACTCACTCACTCACATACCATCACGTGCCAATTATCGAAACAAAGCGGGGATCAAAACTGTGAGTTGTGAACAAGTACCTTCTCTCAACACTTGATCGCGATCACGGAGACCACGAGCTCAATCAACCCCGACACTCATAGATGCACACATTGGCCACATCACAATGACAGACGTAGCGTGCGCAGCTTTGCAGGCTCGCTGACTCACTGACAACGCCACGGTACGAAAGTGTTAACAATCTCTGCCACAAGCCTAAATTGGAACTCCTACACCCCCTTGATAATCATCCCTCGGGAACCAACAAAAGGAAAAAAAAAGTAGTAGTTTACACCCCAACCCAACCCATAGACTATTCCCCTACACTCTCTCTGTCTCGTTCCCCGTTCCTTCTCTCTCCGACTATACTTTGACTTGAACGCCAACATCTACGCAAGCACTCAGGGGAAACGGGCAGCAGTGTGCTCAGCGCTGCCTAGTCTGCCGCCTCAAGCACTCGAAACTTTGAAGCAACTACATCACGATACATCACTGCGACTGTTGCCAAGCGCTGAATCAAGCATAAACCCCCAAATTTCTAGTCAAGTGAAGGCCCCCACAGGGCACAAAAAGTTGAGACATCGTATCCATTCTTGAGTGCGACTACAACAAGTTGCAAAAATTTGCAATTTTGGATCAAAGTTTCTTACTTCAAACTCCTTTCGAAACGTTGTTTCTGCTGCTTGAAGGACTTTGATTGCGTTCTTGTCGCCGTCGAGGTCGCCGTCGCCGTCGCCAGCGGCCAGGCCCTTTAGAGTCTGGACGGCCATGAGGAGGAGGAGGCCATAAGGACCTTCCTTGTGAGAACTTCAGTGCGCACTGTAAATGTAAGTCCCACTACGGACCAAGGACCGACGACCGATGAAAGATCGGTCGGCAGTCGACAGTGTTGTCCCCGTTCAGGACACCCAACTCGATTGGAGGCTGCAGCGAGGCATGGATGGGATAATGCACGGAGAGAAAATGCAGACTTTCTCCGAATACGGGTCGAACACATATAGTATAATTTCCTTGTGTACGTGTACGATTATGTATAATACTGAAAAGATGCGAGAATCTGTTGGTGATTCCAGAATCCAGATCATACAGAACTAGCGAGCGCATCCTGTGCTTTGGAAGATTGGAGTCTTTGGACTGTGGAGAGTGGCGGGAGAGGCAGCTTCTTGTACAAGCCGCTGACGGCGCTGGCGCTGGCGCTGGTCTTGTGACTCTCGTCGTCGACGCTGGCATTCAAAATCGACGATCAGCGACTCCGATTCTGATCCAGTGACGCCGGAGTTGCCAGAAGTGGATCATTCGGTTTGAATCGAGTCGAGTCGCTCCAAGTCAGCGTACGGTCGATGACTCGGTTATAAGGGGGAAGGAGGGAAGGAGGATTGATGATGATTCTGGGAAGAGTACAATTGCGACCGTCACTTTTGGTGGTGGTCCTCCTGGATCAGTCGAAGGTGAGTCTTGTGATGATGGGCTGAGAATGTCGATTCAATTTCGAAACTGAATTACGCGTACACCGTATCGAGGGCGGGAAGGATAATGCTGCAGGGATGGATTCCTACCGAATATCATTTCAAATTTTGCTCAGTCAGAAGATGTGGCTTTGTTTATACAACAGGAATTTCTCTACACAGGAAGGCATACAGAAATTCAAAATCACATTTTCTTGGGCCAACAGGTTTGGCTTCAACAGGAATCCGTTTATACAGGGAGGCAAGGCAAGGCTAGAGAGGTTTCTCATGACATAGCTGTCAGTGGTTCTTAAGAGTACAGATTGATTGGTGCTGCTGATTTAAGGGATAAGCTTTCAGGCCGATGAGGAATTGAGGTGAGGATCTGGTATAGAGCTTTTGAGTGAGTTGGTGAATTACTGCACAGTTGGGAAAGTCCTGGAGACGGGAGGAGGTGTGTGGAGACGTCCCAGGAAAGGCAGAGAATATATAAGCTTGGAGTGGCGGAAAGTGCTAAGCAGACAGAGTTATGCTGGCCATTCAGCTGGCAGATCAGATGATGTTCTTCATCTGAGAGGAGCTCGGTTGAGCCCACACAGGTGTAGTGGCCTTTGTGTCCGCAAGTTGTACATAAATGGATATTGAATAGTGGAGCGGCTCTTAACATGCTCAAAATGTTGAGAGGACATGATTCGCTCACCCGGCTCGTAGGCAAGCGTCGGAGACTTTCTCTTTCGGCTATATCTCCAAGTAAACGAGCTGTGTGTGTGGTGAAAAACCAGGTAGTTTCAAGTTTCGCAAGATCCCATCTGCATATTCTGTTGTCTCGAGTAATATGTTTGCTAGAGAATTTTGTTACAGTAACTCATACATGCCTGTCGTGTCTCCATCGTGCTCTTCACTACGGTATATCATCGCGAAATTAGGGGATTAATCATCCATCCTGCTGCAGGTGGAAGAGTTTATTCCAATAGGAAGCACTTTGGGTAGTGTCAAGGAGGAACGTGTGGAAATTCGATGTTCATCCAGCTCTTCTGTGAACCATCAGCAAGTCACGGAGGCCGAAATTCTTGTGGACGCCGCCAGCAGCAAAGAAAATTTACTCAAAGTGAAGCTAGAGTGTGCAGAAATTCGATGTTCATCCATTTTTTCTGCAAACCATCAACAAGGCACAGAGGGTGAAGTTCTTGTGGATGCTGCCAACAGCAAAGAAAATTTATACAAAGTGAAGCAAGAACGTGTGGAATATCATTCTGTAAACCATCAACAAGGCACAGAGGCTGAAAGCCTTGTGGACGCTGATAGCAGCAAAAGTAATTTACTCAAAGTGAAGCGAGAAGTGGTCAAGTTGGAGGCGGAAGTCAATGGAGGATGGACGCAATGTCCCACTTGCCCCAAGAGCGTAAGTGGCGGCCTCCCCTGCACTACTCACCAAGGTAAGCCCTCTCTTCATCTTGGAATGCGCCTATAGCTTTCGCACCAATGCTATTTGCCGCATTTGATGCAAATTGTAAGCTTGCTTCTTGGCTATATCTCTTGTAGAGTTCAGTATCAGTATTTGACTGCCAGGTTTGTTGGGTTATCAGATTTCTGTCTACAAGGAGGGGCATCGGAGGGAAAACTAAAGAGTAAACAATCAACCCTTTCACGATTCTTCAGTCCAGGTGTGAACAAACTTTCAAGCGCACCTTCATCATCACGAGTTCATCCCTTGGTTTCGGAGGAGAAGCAGACAAGCTTCGTGACGATCAAGACAGAGGACATTGTAGCTGAGAGGCCTCTTAAACCTCCCTTATCATCTCGCAGTAGACTGAAGTTGAATAAAGTTAAGGTTGAAATCAAACAGGAAGATGTCTATGAAGACACCTGCGGAGGATCACAGTTGGATTTACCTGGACAAGTTGTTCTGCACAGTGGTGCTGCCACATCAGTTGGGCGAACGAGCTGGGAGACAACATCATCCAAGCCCCAGGAACTATCAGTAGTCCCTGTGGAGGCAAAATTTGAAGTCATTGGTTCCGGAACAAGGAATCACGTCGACAAACCCGGGGAAGATCTACCTCTGTCTCAGTCAGCCAAGCCTAATTGTTCTTGTTCGTGTCATCTGTCCACTTGTAAATTAGAAGGTAAAGATAGTTCACGGGGAAGTGTAGAAATTGACGCTCACACTGAGGAAGTTGATAGTGGGAGGGATCTTCTTGTTTTTGTCAAGGACAAGACGACACCAACAGGATTCCTTCCGTCTACAAATGCTCAAGACGTGAGCCTGAGCACGTCGTCGCCAGGTCAAATTGCCAAAAACTCATTGGTGGGAACTCTGGAAACCAGAATAGTAGGGCGTAGGTACAATAGAGGTATATCTTGCGAAGAAGGAATGCAAGTTACAGTTTTGAGAGATCCAGAGAATCCCAAAGATTCAAACGCTATTAAGGTTTGTCATCCGCTACAACTTTTACACATCATCTTGTTTTCTCTTCATACTGCCGCTTAATTTCGCTGTTGTTGGGGTATGTCTAATGGATGCCTGCATGATTACCAGATTGTTCCACTCGAAACTCCGCTTGGACCTGCACTTGGCCATCTTCCTAAGGAGATCAGTGCTCACCTTGCGCCTCTTCTCGACAAAGCCTTTGTTCATGTCCAGGTAGAGGCTTTTTAGCGTTCATGTCACTAGAACTCTTGTCGCGTGGGCCATAACTAAAAATATGCTCGTCGTATGCTCATTCTTCTCCTTGATGAATTGTGTGTAAGTACTTATCTATCCGGACAATGCAGGGATTCGTGGTAACTGTTCCGGAACATATTCGTGAGGATGTACCTCTGAAACTCTCATTTGAAAGCGCAAGTGGCAGCACTGACGTTTCCCTGCTCGATGGGGCCGCAGAAAGCTGGCAGAGTATGCTCGTTGCAGCTGAAAATCGTCCTTCTCGGGAATCTCCTACTTTGCGAGTCTCGAAGTACCAACACAACTTTTTAGCTGTGATGCGAACAGTATTGGAACGTGATTCCCACCTATTCAAAGACCAAGAGAAGTACTTTTTAGGTAAGTCCTGCTATCAATGTGATCGATGCTCATTCACGCCATCTTTCTTCGCACTAGATAAATAAAGACGCATGGCTGAGTTCAGGCTGACTGGTTTTTCTTATCTTCCAGGAACGTTTTGCTCATTGTCTGGCGATGCTCAAAGGCTTTTCATCCGTCTTTATCAGCGGAAAGGTAGATATCTCAAGTTCTGTCATTCTTGTAGCTTGCATTTTATGTTCCAAAGCATTGCGCTCTCCTTTCTTTTTGCAATTGGTCAGTCTTGGCTTTCATTCTTATTTTTCTAAGCTTCAGCTTTTCTGTGTAACTGTTTACAGGACCGTGGTTCCGTCTTTCAAGTCTTTCTTATAAAGATGTTGCTGACGTTACCACTGCTTCGGAGGAGCTACTCGGTAAATTACCGTCTTCCTTCTTCGTAATAATAGGTCTTCATTTTCAGATGCAGATCTTTGATCTTAGAGAGAGAAATGAGTGACAGTAAGCGTGTTAGTCCCATGAAGTAGCTCGTCCGGGTTTGCACACATGCTCCACTTATCGATGTGTGTGCGGGGAAAAGTAGGAAAGTACAAAAGAGCCCGAGGAACTGCATCTGGTTTGAAGCAACTACTGTAGTCATCAACTATGGTATCTGTCAAGTCTACCCGTTTAAGCCATCAGTCATATTGACTTATTAAAGAGTCTAATGAAGTTCAAACCGAAGCTATGTCTGGCAAAGAAGCTCGAATTCATGTGTAGCTGGGTGATTGCTTTTGTGCAGCTTCCGGCTTCATGAGCACCGATTGCAGTGCCGAGGAAGCACCTGGGGTATCGCTGAGAACGAGAATTGAAATTCTCAACATGCTGGAGCTAAGACAACTTTCTGCTTTCCTTAAGGTTACTTGACTTGTCCTTTGGATTTCTTCTTGAAAAGTTGCCTGAGCAGGGCAACTTACTGCAAAGAAGTAGAGGAGGCTAGGCTTGAAGACTTGTTCTGTTCGAGCTTGTGCGTCTGATTATACAGTTGATTTCCATCGCCCTGACACTCCAGGAGAATTACCCGGGACTTGGGGCGTGTTCTTCAACACATCCTCACACGTTGCCCTAGGTTTTAGTTAAGATATTTGCTTAAGATTTTAAGCTCTTATCCAGTTCCTTGATGAGTTATGGAGGGGTATGTTGTCGGCTAGAACTGATCTTCGTACATATTCTCATTGGGGCCTCCATTCTCTGTTGGGATTTTTCCGGTTTGGTTGTGTATTGATATCTTTTTAAAGTCAACTGTCTTCCTTCATAATGCCCCTTCAACTGCTTCTCTCGTTTTCGTGTTATGAGGTATTGCGTTTGCAGAAGTCAAGTCTCCTCTCCACTGCAGTAAAGTCAAGTCTGCATTTCTGCCTTCACTGTGTCATTTACAAAGTTTGACCTTGTATCTTTGCGTTCTCATTCACCAGACAATACATTTATTAGTGTCGTATGGACTTGCAATCACATTCTACGTCTTTTCCTAAATTTTCACGTGCGCAGAAAAAGAAGGAGGCCGCTTCAGCGAGAAGGGAAGAACTTATCAGTCTACTCGTTTCCACTGCTATGGAGAAACAATGGAATATTGAGGTTTCAAGCAGCAGGTAATTGGATGCTACAGCCAGAAACTTAGTGTTATGTATCTGTTCTTAGGGCTCGGTTGATATTGAGCTACAGCTTCTATTGCTTGTAAACGTGTTGCTTACCGTCAGCTGTTGTCCAAAAGCTGCCCACACACGTCCCTCAGCTTGCCGTAAGTGAGTTGGGTTAGATTGCTTAACACACGGTTCATAGATAAAGGGGGAAGAAGGTTACAGGAAACAGCCAGTAGATACTAACTGACCCATATAGATTGTAAATGTGATATTATTTTCGTACAGTCGATCAACAACAGTTCTGGAGATTGTCGCCGAAATTACAGGACCTTGCATACGTGTATCAGAACAAGCCGAATTCTTGCTATGGCGTTTGCAGGTGCACTATCTGTTGAAATTGTTCCTGCTTTTACGAACATCTCGATTCAGGAATAATATCTTTTACTCTCTGTCATCCACTTATGAAAGGCAAACATCGACCTATTTTGGCAGAAGTTCAATTTTTAAGACTTGGGATCTGATGTCACAATTGGATTTTTCCCAGAGGCTTTTCTTTTTGGATAAGGAGAGAGATCTTTCATCCTTCCTTGTGGTGGACATGGGATTGGTGAAGTATCCACAGTATAAATGCGTGAAATCAAGACATGTTTTTCCCACGCATGAAGCCCTTGTTGCTTATGAGCAGGTTCGCTTCAGGTCTTTTTATGTGCCTGATGAATTACGAATACTAGAAAAATTATCTTCATTATAGTTATGTTTCAGGCCCATCTGCATTTCTAGCGTTTGATTTATGGCATCCTTTGTTTCCGCTTATATTTATGCCTTATATACAGTTGCTTCCTCCTTTCCCGAACATGTCTAACATTTTCAAGAGTTTTAAACACTATTCTGACGTTGTTCTTCACAGGCTTTGGAGGTAGCTCAGGGGATGGATATGTCTCTAGAAATTAATGACGCCGAGAACGCCTTAAATTTTCTTAGAAGGGCTCGGGATGAATTGAGCTCTTGTCAGGTCGTCGAATCAGCTGCCGATAAAACCCCACCGTTTCTTGCTCGCTTCTCAGCGTCGTATGTGTATCGAAACATTATCACCGTGGGAGTATCCATCCTAGAACGCGAGCGAAGGTATAGTGTGCTTGTTCATGTAGTTGGACGTTGGTAACGTGTGTTTAATGACTAGCATCAGAATCGTACATTATTCCGACCAGAGTGTTGAAAGGAAATTTTTGTACAGTAACTGTCTTCTAAGACAAAGTGTATGGTATCTTACAAGCTTCACCGCAAAGAGTTTCAGGTATAAAGAAGCCGTGGAAGTGCTGAAAGAGCTACTAAGAAGCAAAGTCCGGTCGGGTAGGTGGGGTTATTGGACTTTGAGGTTATCAATAAATCTCGATCACCTTGGTTGTAAAGAAGAGAGCTTGAAGGTTGCTGAAACTGGAGTAAATGAGTCATGGATACGTGGAGGTGATCGAGTTGCCTTGCAAAGACGGGTGGTCCGATTAGGAAAGCCACCTCGGAGATGGAAAAGACCTCCCTATGCAGATTCACTCAACAGAAAGTGCAATGAAGTGAGTTCAACCGTTCTATCTCAGCGCTTATGCTTCGTATGGTAGTTTCTGCCTATTTTGTCAAACGGTTTTATAGTTATCTCACCATGTCATAGCAATCTCAACTCAATTTATTTTTATTGTCATCTTCATTTTCTTGGCAGGTTCAAATTCGAGGCAGACCCCTCAATTGTGTGACTGGCAAGAAAAGTCGATTTTATGGATATGATGGAGAGCAGTGTGGTGTCGAAGAATTAGCCTTGCAGTACTATGCCAGCGAGGAAGGTGGAGGCTGGCAAGGAGTACACTGTGAAGGCGGTGTCTGGTTGACGTTGTTTGGGCTATTGATGTGGGATGTTCTTTTTGCAGAAGTTCCAGATGTGTTCCAGAATCCATTTCAGGTTTAGACTTCTACTTCTTTTCTTATTTCCTGCAAGTTGGGAATGTGGAGTTGATGGTGAGCATCGGAAGGTTCTGCTTATCATGCAGGTGATGCTTTAGAGCAGTGTTTTCTTCTAGAAAGAATTATGCTTTTGAATTCATTTCAATTAATCCCTAGTCGTTCACTCTTTTCGCAGACTGCCCCTCTTGATTTGAACACCGATTTATTCTATCCATCACGACAAGATTTGATCGAATCGCGGCTCGCTGCCATAGCTGGTGGGAATACAGAAAGCATCGTCACTCAATCATGGAACAAGAATTTTGGCACTATGTGCAGTGGTGTGAACTGGGAGCGTCATTCACTAGCAGAACTCCTTACTATTGCAACATGCATTGGAGGTTCTGGACTGTCTCATATATGTAGACTGTTGGCGGAGGACCATGCTGGTTGGAGAGGAGGAATGCCAGATTTGCTTTTGTGGAGGACGAATGTCAATGCTTCTTCGGATTGTTCTAAATGCCCTAATTGTGGCTGTTTAGTGAGTGATGTTTCCTTATTGAACAAACCTATTGACGCAATCAGCTGCAAGGATTTATGCTTAGGTGAAGAAGGGTGTAAATACTTGACCGAAGATTTGGTCCTCTCAACCAGAAACTCTGCTGTGAGAGGTGAGGCCAAACTTGTAGAGGTGAAGGGGCCTCGAGATCGACTTTCTGAACAGCAGATGGCTTGGATATGGATACTGATGAATGGTGGACTTTCTGTGGAGGTCTGCAAAGTACTGGAAGAATTGAAAGATTAAGCGCTTTATCTCTTAGTAACTGGGGTCTTCTTCACTAATTGGATCTGGGTGACACTTTCAGCCAAACATAGCTCACCGTCTGGAACATAGAAATATTGTACAAAGCAGGTAGCCTTCTTCTTCGAGGACGTCAAACGGACTCAAACACAGCTCCTTATACACTCTCACCAATATATCGCGATACCGGATCTCATAGTCGGTAGATGTGGACTTGGCTCTCGGACTACGTTATTCTGCCTGCTGATCCAAGCGACCTGGTTTCGACCCACGGTCAGGGGGTTTAACGAACTCGAGAAATTCATCACCCCACATCTCATGGATAAAAGCACATACCAAGTGGAAGGTTATACAAAGAATCCATACTATGATATCCTAACCGTGTATGTCAAATTTACACAAGCAGCCAAAATAAACATCACTAAATGTGATTGTTTTCCTTGTAGATTATATCAAACTACTTATAAGGAGAGAATTATTTGAATTTTAATTAATGTATACAATAATATAAAGAGAGAGTGCTAAGTTTTTTTTTAAGTATGGTAGACTCTTGTGGACTTTTCATGAACATGATGAAATTGATATCCATGGTTTAATAGATTTCCAAACCTAGAGTAACAGAGGTGATTTTTTTACATATCTTTACATTTGGAAACTTTGGTCGTTGTTGTTTCATTCACAGTTCATCTAGAAAATGGTTGATTATTTTTTTTGAATTTTTGCCATGAGTAGAATCGGTAACACTTATGTTTGTCACAATCAATTAGTATTTCCAAACCAAATTCTATCCTTGGGTTGTGGAGGAAACATTGGAAAATTTTTCGATCCAATACCTCATAAAGTGATCCTTCAAAAAATTTCGCAAAAGGTCAAGTGTGCATCCTTGAACGAGACTTCCTAGGCGCACTGAAATTACCACTCCAAGACACCAAACTAATTCTCTAGGACTCTCATAACTTCCATAATATAAACCACGAAAAAAATGAAAATAAACCACAATAAAAAACATACTGGCATGTACTCACCCTAGTTGATTACAAGGTACACCTAGTTGAAAGTTATATGAAAAATGAATACTTTTGAGTCATAACAAACACAACATCTCTAATGGCAAGGATAAAGAGTCTTGAAAATGGAAGTACCAGGCCAAAACATAACGTCGTAGTAAAGAGAATAGTTGATGAGAGTTATATGTATATTAAGGGATGATACAATACTTGACCTGTCACACGTGAACTCCCTACCCTTAGCAGTGTTGCATATGAAAGCTTGTCCCACGTACCGCAGCTCTTTAGTCTCCACTCTAATCGTTCTAAAAACATGGAGGATGCGCACGGTTCTCGAGATGTTTATCCTCGCATTCAAGTCATTTGTGCGGATGGTCAAGACCTGATGCATCATATCCTCGAGAAAGCGATAAGGTTATAGGTACCGATCAAGTCTTACATGTATGGAACCAAACCAGTAACATGTGGCTAGGCCCCGATAGCATAGCATGCGATGTTGACCATGTTTTGAACTGGATCTAGAGGGATTGTTCAACGTCACGTGTTGAGTATAACTTGGAGGCAAAAAGCAAGCCTGAAACTGAGCGAGCCGAAGTAATGAATTCGGTTTTTTCTCTGAGAATACCACCGTGCACGCAGAGAGTGTGTAAATAACTTGTCCCATGATGCGGATCCTCTCAGAATCTCAGATCTTGAGATTGAAAATGTTATGTAAGCAGTCCTCCAACAGCAAGGAGGGATTACTTTGAAAGGAACTAGCACCACTAGACTTGGCACTAGAGTCAACGTCTCTACCAGTATGATCAAGAAGTTTATCTAAGGCTGCCCGATGACATTCGTGTTTCTCAGGTGGCTACCGCTACGCCAAGGAGATGGATCATGGGCGTATGGGAAACGCGCTTTGTGGGAAGGACTAAGGCCTGACCCTCAAGCACTGTCAGAAGAAATCTCCCGGAGCTTGGGCAGAGGGAGGAGTCCGAGGGACACACTGTCAGAAGAAAATCTCCCGCAGCTTGGGCAGAGGAAGGAGCCCGAGAGGGACGTTGACGGAGAAGGCCCTGGGCCCCGGAGCCCGGACAGGTTTGGACCCGGTCTGGAATATTGCAACTACGTACAGGACTGTACTGGACAGTATACTCTGCAGGGATTCGCTCACGGACTCGGAGGATGAGAGAAAATGAGCGTCATCAGCGGTAAGGGAGATTGTCGTCGTCAACTTTCTCTGAGGATTTATAAAGAGTCAACTCGGCGGCTAAGCGTGTCCTTTCCATCTTCGATTCGTTCTCCTCTGCTCTGAGTCGTG
This sequence comes from Marchantia paleacea, assembly GCA_014180765.2. NCBI lineage: Eukaryota > Viridiplantae > Streptophyta > Marchantiopsida > Marchantiales > Marchantiaceae > Marchantia > Marchantia paleacea. The sequence continues at coordinate 571,249 of MUAA02000109.1, read as the reverse complement.
ACTTGGGATTACCGGTTCACGGAGACGCTGCGCGCACTCTTGGAAGCAAGCACTTGGCCCTCACTCTCCACTCCGTACCCAGTGCCCAAGCACTGCCACAGGATCTCTCTTTGGCATTCGAGCCTGAGCATGACCCTCATGAGATCTGACATTCGGCACTGTCTCTCTTGTCGGTGACGCAGTCCTCGCGCATCGCTCTCTCTTGTTTGTGCAGGTGAGAGCAAAATCTGGATGTGGAATTGATGTGGACGTGAGATGAGAGGTCAGTGCGATCATACTAGTGAAGCCATGATGTGGCTGCCGTCTCTTGGAGGTTTTCAGTGGAGTGCATTCTTGACGATTTCTGAGGTTACGGAGCTCGGGTGGTGAAGAGGATGGCGCAGAAGCTGTGATCTGTGGAATGAACGTGGGCGGGAAGAGGTTAGAGGAGGATGAGGCAGATCTCCAGTGGAAAGAGGTCATAGTGCCTCGTGAAAGTGAAATGATTTGCGGACAATAATAATTTTGCAGGAACTAAACAGATGGTCTTCGGTACTCAGGTCGAGGAAAGCAGGTGAGACAGGAGGTCTTAGGCGAGACCATGGACTTGATTACCATGAATGACCAGAGGGCCTGCTCTTTTCAACCTGCAAACAGCATGACCTTCTCTTTGAAGTCAAGGCAGCCGTTGGATTATGTCACCGCAGGTGTGATTAGTCTGGGATTGATTCCTTTCATTGCAGGGAATGTGGTGATGGTGATCAACAAAAACTATCTCCCAATCAAGACTAAGAGTGTGGAACTGACAGTCGTCAGCTCCATCGGTGGTGTAATTTGGCTGTTATCATGTCTGGTGGTAAATAACCATTTTGGCCGACCTAAGGACACGATTTGGACTGTTTGTACATTGTGGTCTTTTTGGATGCAAGCCTGCTTTGGGTTTGCATTGTGGCTGAACTGTCTCATCTTACGCCTCATCAATTTGTATTTCATTCTGGTCCTACGACGCCCTGTTGTGAAGTGGTCCACCGTTGCTGTGCTCGTGCTACTTTCTCCCATCATCATATTCTGCATCTGCGCCTCTGCCCTGCACGCCAGTAGGTACTTCCACATGTGACCATCATCTGAGATTCGTAGAGTGCTGGGCCTTTTCGTCTGTTCCATTTCGGCTGACTTGCTGTTGGAGTATGCCAGCTCCCAAGTCATTCATCTAGTTTGGTTGGTATTCTCCATGGTTCTGAAATTGCGTAGTTTTGACGGTCAACGGAAATAATTCAGTAGCAGGTGTTTGTGTTTGCAGGATTTAGCTTGGGTAGCACTCTTATAATAAGTGCGTACTTTTGAAAGCTGTGATTGAGACGAAGAAGATTGTGAATTGACTGCTCATCTGTTTTGCAGCTTCAAACCTGAGTCGGGAAACTGCTCTGTTGGGCGGGGATGGTCAATTGGCTTGCTTATCATCTTTCCCTTCTACTTCTGTTGCTTCCTCGGTCTTGGTATTCTTCTTCGCAATGTGAGATCTATATTCAACGAATACAGGTAAGCTTCCTCAACCGAAGCAATTAGTATATCAAAGATGACCGCACAGATTTAGTCATTTGAGTTTTTGTGTATAATTTACGAGATATACGTTAACCAAACGTGGCTGTGTATATGTCTTAAAAAACTCGTATCGAATTACTGCATCTAGATGTGGAAGTTTGTTTTTCAAGGGCAAGTGGGGCTGCTGTGCAACGTGAAGGCATGGGAGGAGAGGTGAAGTTGAGAGCCGTCATCATATCTTAACGGGACGCGTTAACGTAGTCGTTTGGTTTCGTTGCAGGCTGATCGTTAACGGTGGCATGCTAGCTCTCTTCTTTTTTCTACTAACGCTGGTCACCCTTCAAACCAAAGTGTATCAAGAGCCTGCAGGGCGATGTTTTCTGGTCCTGGCGGTGTCAGGAACTGTCTTTTATTACTTCTTCGCCCGCAATTGGGAGGCGTTATACAATTCTTTATTCAATAGAGAAGAGTACCTGGAGAGATTTCTTGCTCAGCTTAATTCAGTACCTTCGAGAAGTCACAGTAGGTATGTAGTTTGGACTTGCTCAAAGCTGGTCATACCAAATTGGTTTTCTTAGTGAAACCAGTTCCTCTTGTCTCACTCACGAAGCAAGAAGTTTATGTTTTGATGTTCAGGAGTGTTCAGATATGCATCATTCTCATGAATGAAGTGATAATTGATAGCTGGGGTTTCGATTTCCGTTTAACTGAAACTAACATTGCTGCTCGGAAACTCTTCACCCGTTCACAGGAATTTCGACAATCCGGCAGAAATGATGCTCTATGACGCAAGAGAAGAGCTCAAAATTTTTCAGAGTGAAGTACAAGAGCTGGAACGACAACTAACCAAATTGGTTGAGCAGTATAAGAAAGAGGTAGGTACTTGCTTTCTATGCTGGTTGGTTTTTCCATTTTGTGTGCTTGGGCCAGGGCAGAGACTAAGAATCAATCGCCTATCGGCCAGTAGAGTGAGTATACTCAATACTTAATCTACAGAACAGAAGCAAGTATGAACATGGCAAGAGATGAACTTTTTTCGTTTTTTCTCGTGCAAACTGAAATGGACCGATTGCTCATAGTCACACAAGCCTGTTAGGCTTGTTCAAGTATTTTGCTAAGCTTTGAACCTTTTCATTACAATCGGCCATAAGCATTATCTAACCGAGAGGGGTCTAACTCTCAAGGACTTTTTTCGCAGAGGGGCTCAACTACACCAAGCCTAGCGCCTAGTCGGGAGGAGAGCTTCAAGTAATAAGAAGCCCGGCACGAGCATGTACTTAGCTCGTAGAATGATTTACTTAGTTGAAGCGTAGAACCCCAGAACCATCTTTGTCTTTCCCGGCCTTGACCCTACTCCGCCCATGTTTACCTCACTCTACCCGAGCCAGTGTTGACAAGAGCGAGTATGATGGCGGTTGCGCTTGCGTGCTATCAAGCGCAGTTCAAAGAGTAGAGTTTGGTTCGGCCAAAACTGGAATCATACTATTCCAAATTGAGTCAAGTACAAGAGCTCAGTTTGCAGCAGCATTGAATCGGGCCTTTGCCTAGATTAGCTTGGAACCGGTCATATGCATCCTCTCCTCTGTATCATAAGCAACAACTGTTACCTACATTGTCATACTGGACTAGAGGTGTCTGGTCACTCGTCCATGCCGTTGTCAGGAGGTTCTTTTAGAGCTACAAATTCCAGTGACTACTGGGCTCGAGTTGAAGATTACGGATTTTAAGCATTGTACGTGTCAAGACTAGATATAGAGACCATAGGAAGTAGATAATAAACTGCTGTACTTGTATACTCGCTTGTCCTGGAAACAGAAATCTGTGTAGGATGTAGATGTCCACATGAGTAGCAGGCGGTGAGCCGCTTTGTAAAGACTTCAGTCTGTCCAGTGTACCAGAAGTGGATTTGAAGTTGCACTTCATCCAAGCGTTTTTGGGGAACCCACAAAATTAGTGTGGGACGTATTTAACATACTTTCTGGTAATGACGTTGTGCAGTATGCGGTGCATGAAATCCTTGGCTTGCTTGTCTTTTCTTGTCATAAGGCTTGATTGTCAGTTGAACGAAAGGTACAGTTGTTGACAAACCTTTTGCTGGAGGTTTGCAGATCGTTTGTAGTAGTTAGAATATCAGTGAACTTGATTTGTCATCATTGTGGGCGATTTTAGCTCTCGTCATCAATCACTGATATCAAATGCCATTGACATTGGGGTACAGTACATATGCTAACGATTTTTCAATCGTAACAGATACATTGCATGTACTGACTGTTTTAACGGAGTAAATTACCTTTGAAATTAACTTCATAACCAAAAATTGTTTGTTTTTCTTCCTACCTAAACATCTGCATGATTAGTTTAGTATGTAAATTAACTGAAATGCGAGAATTTTCCTTTATGTGACCTGTGTTCACTGCTATACATGGATTGATTAGAAACACGATTTAAACTTTCCACAATTTATTTTTCTATGTACCTACATTTTTCCTCGTATTATTTCGGAAAATTAATACCATAATCTTGAGATATGGATAAATAATGTAATTATCATTAACAAATTTTATTATTATCTCATTTGATATATCCGGACAAGTGTTTTCTCATATGTTCAAATTCTAATACGATTTGTAGAGACGAATCTCTGGAATATCATAAGTCTGTAGTGACAAGAACAATAGTACATGATTAGTGAAGAATTGAGGCATAAAGTAACAGAGTTCAAAGGACTAACCAAGAAAGAATCACATCTCATCCAAGATATTTTCAGTGGAAGATTTTCTGAAGGTGATACTTTTATCTTATGGGTTCTCTTTCCCTCTTTCTATGGTTATTTCTTGCTCATTGTATTTTCTTGATTTTTTACTTTCAGTTTATGGCTTGGATTCTCTAAGACTTTCTCAGGGTTATGAATCAGGTAACTTGTTGAATTTTTTGGGGAAAAAGAAATCAAAATGGACTTGTTCACTAGAAATTAATAATTTTTCAGTTTTATTTTTATTCAACAGGTTTTAGTAATTTCATGTTTTAAATTATGAAAATTTTTATTTTCATACAATGATTGACTAGTTTTGATTGAGAGATTTCATGGAATATAATCAGGAAATTTTATTTTTTAGTTTGTTATATTTCCACTTCTCAATATATGCTTTATTCATGTAAGATTTGAATATTCATATTATATTTCTGAAAAAAATTATAAATATAACATGGATACTCAGATTGTATATGAATAATATATAAGATATGTTCAATCTTACCATAGTTATGATACACGTGTTTGTTTTGTATCTTCAGTATCATAAATATGATAATATCACTTGACTCCTTTGATCTTTTTGAATATGGTTATTTAAAGTTTGAACGTTAAAAATTATCTTACTAATTAAAATCTAAGATACTTCTGTTCAATTGCATATGTTTTACAAGAATCTCAAAAAATACCATGTAAAATTTACAGGAGTATGGCTTTTTCTGTAATTGTTGAAAGACTTTTATAGTATCCCGTCTATTGTTGAAAATCACATGTGATTTTCATTGATATAATAAGAAAGCAAAACGAGCGTAGTATGATGAATTTTCTGAAACTATCTCCTACTTGATGTCCCGACATTTACTCAAGAATTCAATATAAAACTATTGTATATTTGGTTAGCAAAAGAAATATAACCGACATAAACTTCAGGAAAATTTGCAAAAAGCAATCGTAAGAGAAAATTTCAAAAAATATTTATTCTTTGAACCTGTTTGGGTTCTTGATAGAGATTTTGTAAAGTAAGAAATAATTTAATTTTCTTAGTGGAATAAAAGTGGGTGAAATAAAGCTAAACATAGAGAGAGCGTCAAATTACAACTGAACGCACGAAAGCTATGAGAATAAGTAACGAATTAACAACCGGAGGATAGCATTAAAAGTAGAGTTATAGGAGTTAAAAATGACTCGAGATCTATTCTATAATACAATGTATTGGCAAAAATTGAATTGAATGTTGAAACTAATACAATGTATTGTTTGGATTATATTTTAGAAAATTTTGGTTGGTATACTAATGATTTTTTTATTTAACTATTAATTAAACTTTTGGTTGGTACACAATTGCTTTCATTGATTGTTTTAAAATACATCTTCCTATCATATCAGCCATGCTAAGTTCTACAGGGTACACCTTAGTGAACTTAGTATAATAATATAGGTAGGGAGTAGACCATAAAAGTTTGGCCTAACCACCAACCTGGTGTTTTACGTTCAGCCATGCACACACCAAGCGAGGGTTTATTTTTACTCTGCCTCACTCCCAATCCCTACTTTCCGTGCATACTCCTGCTTTATTCTACCCTGACTCATTGCAAGTCTGTGCACTAATAAGTACCTCTACCTCCAACTTTAACTCGTTCCAACTCTTTGTTAAATCGATCATCTGAAATTGGACTGAAGTCCAATTTCATGTTCATGAAAGCGTAAGGTCCCGAGAAAGTATAATAACAAAAGGGATGGGAATATCCCATCAAATCGGATGGAACCAAACCGGTAACATGGGGCTAGGCCCCAATAGTATCACACTCGGAAATATGTCCTACAACCCTAAGATATCTGAACTATCCAAGTCGAAAGGTCTACAAACAACAGGAGCATCCGAAGAAGCATCACCTAACGTGATTGCTCTCCTATGGATTGCACCAGCTAGTGCTCTATGTAGAGAAATGGAAACACGTTGCCTAAAATAGGCTATACAATAAGCTAAAGATAGTGATACCCCATGTCGCCTAGTATGGTAGGCTCTCGCACACTCCCTCACGAACATGTCGAAGTCGGTATCCATAGCTCCATATAACTCCAAAGCTAGAGGAACAAAGAGGTGACCTCTCTGCATACCTCTATACTTGGATACCTTGGCTGCTGCCGCTCCACTCGCCGCCCCTCCTGGAGGATGGGTGATCACCCCCGTATCTCTAGTAGGATCTGTAACCACCACATCAGCCACAGTGACCTGGTCCTCCCGAACCAAATGCAGTGCATCCTAACCCTAACCTAGTCATTTGCAAGGCATACCAACGCTCTCTCCATGTGAGGTATCCACCCTATCGCGCCATATCAAACACTACATCCCTAATGGCATCATGGGTAGTTATCCTCTGCCCTCCGAATGGACAATGAGTCATATGAACACTTGCTGCATCTAAAGTGATACCACACTCACATGTGAGTAATGAAGATGTAGATGGATGGACCAAAGCCAAGACGGAACCTCATCCTTTGTGGAGAAAAGTAGGCTAGTGTGCGAGTCGGAAAAGCCACGATGCATGGTCGAGCCAAGATCCACGAGCACACCCTTGCCCGAGCAAGAGTGTGAGCGAGCTCTAGTAGTACGAGGAATGGCCGGATCCACTAAGAGTGAATGTAGAGTCTCCCCGAAACTGTCGATCCATCAAGATAGGCCAGAGACCCCTAGTCCAATCGGTAGTAAAGAGGAAAAAGATGGGAACTCATGTCGTACCTCCCGTGGTAAATCATCTCTCGTATGTCGTAATAATACCTGTAAGGAAAATGATCCCGTATCGACGTCCCTCGTATATATCTCCAAAATAGATCTATCTGCGATCACAAATCGAGAAGATAACAAAGGTGCAACAAGCGCCCAACTCGCCAAGAAAGCCGCAGGTGCCGTCTCCTCCATCGATAATAAGCCTATCCCTCCACACAAAATTGGCAAAGATGTTTGTCTCCTTGCCAAATCTCAGTCACACACTCGAATGTCCCTGGTCTGATGATGTCACCAAAGACGCCCATGATCCTCCTATCAAAGATTGTCAAACGTGATATGAATGTAGGTGAAGGAGGAACCATGCGAACAAGATAGGTGGGTCGACGAGCAATACTAGATGATAGTATACCAAACGCCACATGCGGCTCCCCTAGTAGAGGAAGGTCGTTTACATGCAAAACATCCTCGGCCAATGCAATGTCAAGGTAGCGTGAAACAAAATCCTCAGTCCCTACTGGCACTCCTAGAATACGTAGGCCATATGTCGATATCATACATCCCACTGGAAGTTGAAAGTGAGACAAAATGCCCAAAGGAGACCAAGCCCTGCACTTTGACACCTTGACTCTCAAGCCTACCAGATGAAGCTCGGTAGTCAAGTAATCAAAGGCCTGCCTAATGATGTATATAGGGCCCACAATGTGTGTATCATCCGCTAAGAAGGGGAACACACAACCGGGCACGGCCAAAGCAGTAGACACAAGAGCTCTATAATGAGCCATGGCGAATAAGGGTCCTCCCAAAGGATCTCCTTGTCGAGTGCCGGAATTTGTATAGAAACGGTGACTCCCTCCTCGGAAAAACCATGCTGATAAAATAAAGAAGAATGTGAACGGTAGAAAGATCGTACGAAAGGAATGAGGCTTGATAGGGGTCCACCAGCCTCTCTCAACTCTCTAAAAATAGATGCATGTGAGACGCTGTTAAAAGCGTTCTCAACGTCCACCTGCAAGACAATCCAATCCGGATGGATATCTAGAAGTGCTCTAATGCCCAACGATCTTTGCCTCCACGACCTCTGGTGTGGCGACTCCAAACCGATGTGGACAAAGATGCTCCCCGGAAGTGTGAAATGTCTTTGCCAAGACAACGGTACGGCTGACTAATCGCAATAAGACCTCTCCAATAGCAATCGGTTTGATGCCCCCAGTGTTCTTCTCCATCGCGAGAAGCCGACTAGCACCTAGAGCCTGACTAACTAACAACGAAATCTCCCTCTACTTAATTGATGCGACCACCTAGAACAACTCCGTGAAACCACTAGAGGGATCATCTGCATGAAAGCAATCTCGAAAATGCTCATATACCATCCCTGACAAACCCCCAGAGGATAAACGTGGGGATGTGCATAGAGAATGAGCAAATAATGATCTATCAAGACATAATGGCTTCTCTGGCTGATACTCCAAGACCTCTAATGGTATCTCCTCGCGTAAAGAGGAAATCGTCTCATCAATAGGACTAGCCATAGACAAGGGATGAAGGGCCCTTGCAGCCATGCTATACTCACCGGCATGCCCCAAGATCCTACACCGTCGCAATCCTTATTTGAATCAATCGAAGTATCATGTGGTGAACCCGACTCCTAACCCGTGTGTGTACGAACAAACTCCTCCTGCAATGTAGCCCAATCCCCTGCTCAAAATCTCCAAAATCTAGCTGCCACCTCCCTATGTCTAGCACGTCCCCCTCTAGTATAATGTAGACACCATCGCAGAAGTAATAAAAATAAAAACCATGCTAACTCGTCCATGGGATCGCTCGTCAACCGATCGAGCGGTAAACGAAAAGCACGTCTAGCCTCGTCATGCGGTCTTGGATAAGTCTATGGAATAAACGTGGACAAGGAAATCTAGTCTAAAAAAGCCCTAGAATCTAACATGTATGGGAAGCTAACCACTCCCATGACCTAGACGGTATACCCGGAATGCTCAAAGAAGGAGTCGATGTAGTGTTCGTGTTCCCCGAAGTGACAAAAACCGATGTCGATGTGACCGTACTCCTCACATGCGCATCCCAAGTGGTCCAATCATAATCTTTGTGCATCTTTCCCACGTGGGTCTTTACCCCTTGCGAGATAAAGAGACGATGACACACTTGACATGGTGTATCAGGCACCGCTTTTGGCGGTCCCATGAGAGAAAGTCAAGCTATAGCTAGCACAAAGGGAACAATAAAGAAACCCATCACTCCATCATGTATCTCCTCCCACCTGCATAACCACAACCCCCTAACACACCACCTCACATTGCAAAATGCTAACCATGGAAACCCTAAAAACTAAAAATACTAATAACTTTTTATTTAGATCTTCATTATTTTCCATCTAGGTTTCAATAGAACCAATGCATGAAAAGGAAGAGATTTCATGTAGATATATCCAAATGTATCTTATGTCATGAGTAACACATTATGAAAAGTATCTTTGGAACCAAGCATCAATGAGTCTATGCAGCATTACATCAGTGGGTTTAAATCATAAAGTGCGCGAAACAAAGAGCATACAGATTTCGGGATGAAATTCTGAAAACAATCATCCAAACATAAAGTTGTAGTGCTTTGATAACAATCTAATATCAACACAAAAATATCGAATAAGAATCCAAAGATTTATTGTGATAAATTTGCAAAATTAAAGTTATACACTTTCTTTCAGAGCTGGTTGCTGGGAAACGGAAATAGGGACCGAGCAGAGTTCACGTCGCAGTTGTAGGTTCAGGAACTCGTGGAAGGTAAGGGTGTGGGTGTCCGGTGCCAATTAGACCCGAACGAATCGACGATCGTTGCACGATGCCTTGCCCGTGCCAGTCGCCGATGGTCGATCGATCGCCGATGGCCAAATTGCCGGCCCCCTCGCTTCCGATACATGTGCCCGGGCTGCGCTGCGACTTGCCTAGGGTGCAGAAGCAGACAGAGAGCTCGGCTTGCTCATTGTGGCGAATGCAGTTTCGTGATGGGCAGACTCGTACGCGAGGATTGCGTGAAGGTGGTGTGGAGTAATGTCGTTAGGCTTGAGGTAGCGCTCGACGGGTCGTCCTCGGAAATGGCTGATTTTCGGCGCTGGATTCTTCGTCGAGGATAATGTCTTCGCACCCGAGTAGGGTTGGCAGCTGTGGTTTGTGCAGCCGCCGGGCCGTGAATGGGTCGGATTCCCTCAATCTTCACCCTTTGCCAAGATCTGCTCAGCCTCTACAGGTTTCCAAGATCTTCTTCCTCCCGAGGAAATTTCACAGCCGCCGCCGCTCTGGGCTACTTCGCTACACCACGATGGATCGCAGCAGAGAGAATGGGCAATTCCGCCGGGGTTACCATCTATCTGGGTTCCAGAGGCCGAGGAGATCTACGCCGGCCCTTGGGCGGGTCACGGGTTGTTACCACTGATGAGGGGAGTGGAGATTCTCGCGATCCGCAGCAGCTCTCGAGGCGGAATTCTGTGTCCCATCAGCCTTATGCTCTGCAATCAGTGTCCGAGAAGCACACTTCCGGAGGATTGCTTGTCTCAGGTAACGACACCGCGGTGTTAATTGGAGGTTTTCATCTAGGGTCACGTTGTGAGCAGGAGCGGATTTCGCTTTCTCGTAGATCTGTGCATTTGTATCCGTTGAGCTTGCTGAGAAGTTGTGCACACCGTTTCGCAAACTTGCCATTCGCGCAAGGACATTCGAGCTCAGCGCATCCCGCGCAGAGGCAGCTGGATGCCGTGGACGTAGATGAAGGCGACTTGCCAGCCTTCGAAAGCGTTCATCGAAGGCGGATCTGCGCTAAGACCGCTGTGCATTTTGACGAAGTTGCAAACTTAATAAAGCACGAGCTTGGACGAGGGGATGAATTCCACTCGACAGTGCCGGCGCTTTTGCAGCGCTTACAGGTCAAATTAAGTTCTAAACTGATGGCACAGGTTCTGAAATTGCAGAGGGATCCCGGATTGGCGTTGGCGTTTTTCCGGTGGGCTCGTGAGCAAGGATTAGCACCCTCTGCTTATTGTTACAAAATCCTGATCCACGCACTGAACGTCCCAGGCAGTGATCAAAGAGACCTTGAGCACGTGGAGGCTTCATTGGGTCTTGTACTGGAAGTCATAGAGAAGGGCTGGATTCCGGGAATTTCCACTTGCCATGCCGTTGTTGGCGGCCTCTGTGCTGTTGACAGATTGAGCTCTGCGTGCAGGCTCGTCCAAATCATGAAGGAAAAACAATGGGCACCAAATGTGAGAACATACAACCTAGTACTGTCTGGGCTGGTGAATGGGCGCAGATGGCGAGAGGCCTGGGAGCTGTTCGATGAAATGAAGCAGACCACCTTAAAACCTAATTTGGTTACTTACAGCACTCTTATCCATGGTTTATGTCAGGCTGGGAAGGTGGACGAGGGTATTGCGGTCTTCAACCTCGCATCACGGTCGGGTTGTAGCCCCGATCTGGTGACTTATACCACTCTTATCACAGGTCTTCGCAAGGTGGGAAGGATTGAGGAAGCTTTTAGTATGTTAGAAACAATGGTGTTGGCAGGTTGTAAACCTGATAGAATTGTTTACAGTACACTTTTAATAGGATTATGCTCCACGGGCAAACTAGAAGAGGCTGTCTGCTTATTCGGAAAAATGATACAGCAGGGTTTTTCACCTGATTTAGTCACTTGCAATACTCTTCTCAGTGCTTATTGCAAAGCAAACAAGCTGGATTCAGGTCTGGAAATGTTTGGAGGGATGAGCCAGTTGGGATGCAAGCCGGATTCTCGTTCGTATGAGATAATTATTGGAGCCCTCCTCAGTGCTCGTCGTGTGGAGGAATCCCTGGAGTACTATGAGAATATGCGGCATCACGGATGCTATCCCAGTTCTTCCATCCACGATACGATTGTCAAAAAACTCTGTAGAGCAGGCCATATGAGGTTAGTTTACGAGCTCTTGTGCTCACGGCAAGCAAATGAGTTTATTTGTAGTCCATCTGCTTTCAAGTCCCTGATCGGGAGGTTGGTTGTTGATGGGCAATGGACCGAAGCCTCGAGGTTAGTAGAAACAATGTCAAAAGTACATGGTGCTCCGACTGCAGATTTTCACCACCATCTTATCCTTCTTTTGGGCAAGGCAGGGAAACTGAAGGATGTACCCTCGCTATTCAGGTCGATGGAACAATGCGGGTTCTTTCCCGACTTACTCATGTACAATTGCTGCATCGATTGGCTTGTAGAGAGGGGCCTGTGCGAGGAGGCCTGCAAGGTTGTTGAGGAAATGAAGGCAAAGGATATATCGCCAGATGTTGTAACGTACAATACTTTGCTCAAAGGACTTGGAAAAGAAACCACCACGTCTGTAGCACAGAAGCTCTTGAAGCAGATGAAAGAGAACGCTTGTTCTCCGAACGTGATCACTTACAGTATACTCATGGATGCCATTTATCGGAAAGGAGGGTTACGGGAGGTTGCCAGTCTATTCGAAGATATGCAACGTGAGGGTTGTGATCCTGATTTGTATGCTTACAACACTATGATCAAGATCCTTTCTAATGCTGGCAATTTCGAGGAAGCTTTCAATCTTCTCAAGGTGATGGAGAGGGCCAAATGTACTGCAGACGTAGTGACTTATAACCTTCTCATTGATGGGCTAGGGAAAAGAGGCTTGACGAAGAAAGCAATGAGGCTTTTCCAACAGATGCAGCGTAGTGGCTGTACACCAGATGCAATCACGTACAGTACAATGATTGGTGCCCTCAGTCAGGCCGGTCTCTGGTACACATCCCTGGAAGTCTTTCTTCAGTCCAAGCAACATGGCTTCTATTGTGATGTCGTTAGTCATAATTCCATTATCGATGTACTTGTCAAAGCGGATCAGGCAGAAAAGGCATTGCAGATATTTCAGGAAATGAAAAGGCAGGGCCATAAACCAGACGTCGTCACTTACAACACTATCATGGCTGGCTTGACAACTGCTGGTGACATGAAAAGATCATTTCATTTGTTTTCTGAAATGAAACAGGCAGCGGTTGCGCCAGATGTGATCACGTACAGCGTTCTTATTCGGGGGCTTTGCAAGATACATCAGTGGTTAACAGCCTGTCAGCTACTAGAAGAAATGATAGAGAGAAAACTGAGCATCGATAAGTACACCTTTCACTCATTGAGAAGCGGCTTCTGGAAGTCATCTTGTGCGTCTAGAGCTTTTGGTCTGCTGACTGCACTGAAACGAGAGAAAAGCTTCGTTCCAGAGAGGAAGGAAAGAGTCTTGACCGAAGGGCTCGACGATGTCGACGGCCCGGTCGTTCCCAAAACCGACGATCCCAGTGAGGCAGATTCAGTGGAGTAACGAATCTACTTCTTGAAGGATGAAAAGAGAGTATCTTCAGTATCCTGCGATCAATATGAGAGGAGGAAATGACATTGAGGTGGGTGGGAAGAATTGGAACGCATTTAATTTGTTCAATATAGAACCTGAACGTGAGGAAAACAAAGTTGAGACTTTGTGGAAGGCAGTCTCTAGGAACATTTTCAATTAACATCCAGCTTGTTGTCTCACCAGGTTCACGGCTCCTTGGCATCCCAATTGAGGTGATGATGGACTGTGATGCGTCATTGTCCCCCAAGATTGCAGCCAGAAGCCTCACATGCGTGACAGATGTGAGCAGCTCTGGAGGCTTATGCCAAGCAGGTATGACAGGGATTGAAGAGTTCGTTACAGCAATGATTGTTTTGTTGCAAAAGAACTCAATGAAAGTCGAACCATCTTCCCTTTTTTCTTTCATATCTTTCAGGCAAATCAGAGTGTTATTTCAGCGATGGGGCGGAATGGAATAGCTTGTCATGATTAAGAACCTGCACGAGTTTAAGTGGCAAAGCAATGCAAGGTGTTGTGGTAACTGTCCCAATGACACCTCCACCTCAAACTTCTCCCTTTCAGAGAGACGTACTGCACCTAGTTTGGTACTTTGATTTAGGGAATTAGTCGAGGAATCATGCCGCAAATTTATCATTTTACACTACCTACAAGGTGCCCAACTCCTGAACTTGCTCGTTTGGCGCTTCTCTCTCCGCTTCGCGTCTGATTACTTTAGCTGTTTTGCAGGTGAAATAAGTGCAAGAGGTGAGACATGATGTAGCTTGAAGTGGTCTTACCTGCAGTGACAGTAACGTGAGAAAGCTCAGAGAATGTGCCAAAATCTGCATTTCTTATTCTCGGCTATTGCAAGCAAGGTTCTGGCTGTATTCCAAATGCCGAAAGCTGCGGGTTTATAGTTCACTTTGTCTCGTACATAAACACCAAAGTAACACTGGAGATTGCACCTCTTGTGTTCTGGCCGAGCAAAGTAGATCCAGCTGTCCTCTTGTTCGTAGCGCTGACGAAGCTTTTCTGTGTAATGATAGTGCGGTACCGGCATGATGTGTCTGTATGATGTTACTTTTCAGCTACAGAGCTCCACTCCTACCCGGAGTATCACTTGTTTCCAACAAACAAATGACCAGACAAAGAAGATTTTGACGAAAGCGACTATATGACGCAATATGACGTTGTGATCTCAAATAACAAAGTTTACTATAACCACGCATGAGCAAGTGATCGCAAATTAAGACTCAGTATTGCAAGTAGATGCATTATCCAAAATCTACGGTTTCGTCGACTGGTATTCTTCTGTGATTGCACGACTGTATGCAGAGAGAAAAAGGGGTACAACGTATACGACGTGTTACTGCTTCAAATTTTACTCCCGTCCTCTTTATCATGGGGAGAGAATCTGTAGCATTGTACAGTTGCAGCCCGAGAATACAGACGACTGAAATAGACTGACGATGCCTGTCTAGAATGAGGTTGAGAGACTGTCGAACACACTATGAGAAGTGTAACCTACTGACACGGTACGAATCTCTGTATGAAATGACGCATGAGCGTGCTATCCCCCCGAGATCTGGCATGGGATGATGGGGGTTTGACGAAGCGGTAGACACTCAACCGAGTTCGGCAATGAATGTTCACGAGTGAAACAAGCTGATGGAGTCGTGGGCACTGCTTAGCGCAGCCATGGATCCTATCTATGTCTCCGTCTGGCGCCCGAAAACAAGAGGTGGAGAACCATTTACCTCTGAGCCACATGGACACGGTAATACCTGTCCAAGTTAAGGGGGGGTTTTCAGTCAGTTACAGGGAGTGTCACGGCCCGAAAAGAGTGCGAGATGAGTGTGGATGAGTCGGCTGATGATTGAGATTGGCCGAGTCGTTGCAGCAGGGAGAGCTTTTCTTAGAGCAATTGCTCGGATTTGAGTTAGGCCACCTCTAGCACTAGCATTGCCAGAACAGTAGCACGCAGGGTCTGAGCTTGTAGTGCGAGTCTCCATGGCGGTTCGCTCGCTGTCGCTGTCGTCTGGCATTGCCGGAGTCCCGTGCCAATTTTCCATCAGGGAATCGGGGTTTGGAAGCGGTAGGAAGAATGTTGCGCTGCGAAGGGAGCAGAGGGCGCGATCGCTGAGCATCAGGGCCCAGGAAGACGAAGGAGCACCAGCCAGTGTCGCTGCAGATGAGGAGGATGACTTCGAGGCCAGGCTTGCCAAATTGCAGAGGAAGGTCACGAGCGGAAGTGGCAAGAAAGCAGAGGCCAGGAAAGCCCGGAAAGAGGGAATGGAGCCCATGATGAGCAGCAGCAGCTCCTCGACGAAAGACCTTTTTATTCCCCCCGTGCCTCTCAAGGAGCCAGTGGCCGATGGGTTGGTCGTGGAGTTGGGCATGAAGCCATACACTGAGAGGTTGAACGGCAGACTTGCAGCATTGGGGCTGGCTGCCGTGCTGCTCGTAGAGCTCGCAACCGGTGACAGCTTTCTTCACTACCATGATTCAGGAACTCTTTTCGTGCAGGTATACACCGTAGTTGGGCTAGCGGGCCTTTACGCCAAGTGGGAGAAAGAGAGGATTAGCGTCTGGCCTAAAGATTAGTCCAGCCTGCCGTGCCCCGTTGGCTCCATTCATTTCACCGTTTCATTAAATTAGACATGTGTCCATTGTGGCTGCCTCTCTCCTTTTCGGGTTCGCCTGATTGTTGAGCATCATGGTCGTTTGGTCTTGAGTGCGTGAAATTGTTTGCTAATTATTATCCTGGCGCAATGTTCTTCCTTTTGGGGCTATATCCACCGAAAGCATATTTCTGTAGACAAGGCAATCAGAGCAAATTCCATCCTGGCGTCAAATTACATTGTTCTTACAAGTTCTTGTCTTCATTTTTCACTATTTTCTCCGACATGATGATCCAGCCGACAAGTGAATGGAATTTTCTTCTGAGCAACCGTCCTGACGATACCCTTGCGATGCCGCGTAGGAAGGAACGCTGGCTCTGATTTTTTTGTTCATGCAATGCAATTCACGGTGGCCATTTCAATATCATGTCCCTGTTGTCATCCAATTTCCCGTCGGACATGATTAAGTAGCCTCACTGCACGTCAAGTCCTGTTGACAGTTGCGAATACCACCTCCTTCCTTTTGAGGAATGCAGGCTGTTGTGGATCTGGCCTGGCCTGCTCTGCCCAGCTTAGCTTGGGAACAGCCACGGAACAGATTCCGTGCTCTGTCACATTCAGAGACTTGTAACTTGCAATGAATTTATGATTTGAAGTGCAGTTCCTCAGATTCTGCAGCCCTCGCAATCTTTCTTTGAGAGTATGTGAAGTTAGTTTGCACGAGCTTGACCTTCAATGTGAAAAGTCCCTCGATTGATCTAATTCGTCCATTTGTAGGATTGGGCTTCTCGCAAGCAAACTGTTCAGCAGATGGTTCGAGTTGCTCTTGAGGAGAAATTCCAGTAGCCTAGTCATGCAGATACTTATGGACTCGGAGTCGGAACCTCCGGCGGCTCTGACTCGGCGTCCAAATACAAGAGAGCGGTCAACTTCATAACACAGTCGAAAATGTCAGACCAGGACGGAAAATAAGGAGTTCCACCATTCTCGGGCATGAGGGCTGAGCATGCAGCTTCAAGCTTGAGAGTTGCGTACATCAGGATTCCAGACAGAATGCATGAAGGCATACCCAACCCTGTAGGTGGCAGGTCGAGACGCCCACAAGACGAATGCATTTCGCCGGAACGTCAGTCAGTACTCGTACACTTGATCATGTCCACTTATTGCCGTTAAGTAGTGTCTGGATCTCTGTCCTCTGGTAGGGGCCTCCTTCTGGACTATGGACTCATTTTCCCACTCCCATAGTGCGGTTTGATGTGCCTCCCCACATCATTTTACACCAAATCTCCGGGCTTCTTCAGCTGCAGGATTCGAATGTTGTCTGATGGTAACTCCGTATCATCCCTTTCACGTAATTATTGCACACTATGCTACTTTGTTCGATGGTATTTCTTGTAGCGACGCACCCACAAGACTACAAGATGCAGATCAGAGATCAGCCTCAACTTTGGATGATCCTCGACAGTCTTTAGGTTAGTTCTACTCGTGCTTATGACAAGCATGTGGGTATAAGCTACCCTGGAGGAGGATTACTACACACTAACCAGTTATAACGTGAAGGTATGGCCATGAATTTGAACGTGATGAATTGATGATAGCAAGTGCACTATATAGATGTTCACTCTCCATGGTGATGTAGCATACATAACCAGATTAGAATT
Source organism: Marchantia paleacea (assembly GCA_014180765.2). Lineage (NCBI taxonomy): Eukaryota > Viridiplantae > Streptophyta > Marchantiopsida > Marchantiales > Marchantiaceae > Marchantia > Marchantia paleacea. Next base: position 553,596 of record MUAA02000109.1, on the reverse strand, counting down.
TTAGAAAACAACCAAGATTTTGAGTGACAAGGTAACAATGTGAATTTTACATTCTGAACCTCTACTTCTGGATGAAAAACACGTTGGTATTAGGATTTTATATTTTTTCCACAAATAAAGGTTACTATAACAGCGTTACTTAACATTAAACTTCGATATATATCTTGTGCTAACGGGTAGTTCAACTTTTTATCCATTCTCTAGCCAAGATATGAAGAAGTTTTATGCAAAACTTGTTTTTTTTCCACATATACATCATGTGTAAAGGGGTAGTCCAACTTTTTAACCATCGTGAAGATTCTAAGTAGTATTATGCAAAACTTGCTTATATTCCATGTCCTTCATCTACAAGTTAGATGCATGGAACCTTATAAATTAGTTTCTTAGAAAAGCTTTAATGTTTTTCGAGTATAAATAGTTTAAATTTGATTGAAAACAAAGTATTTTGGCATACATGGAATATTGAAGAGATCATTTCTTGAGTTCTATTTATAATTCAATAAAAACTTCAATATTTTTTACAGAATATAATTATAATTGCAATACATCATATGGTTTGAAGCTTTGGATATGTGGCCATGATGCTAATGAATCCAGATCTATGTATGCCACTATGCAATTACAATAACATAATCTGAATCATAAATTACAAATACAATATGATGAACAAAATACAATTCAAACTGCAATATGTGGAAGTTTTATGTCAAAAATTAATGATGGATGGATGTATTTTCATTTTACATCATAACTATAATCATATTGAGTAAATCATAATACAATTTTGAATGCTATATGAATTTAAAACATAAACTTAATGTAAATAAATTTAAATATCATACATTCATTGCATTCGAACTATACATGCGTTCCATTTTCTTTTCCTTTGTGAAAGGAATGAATGTTTTATGATGATTTCATTATAATTATAGTTCATAATGAATGTCAAAAGATATTTTAAAATATATTCATAAATCCATTCTTTGCATTGCTTTGCTTGAAGTTCCATTTGGACTTTTTAATTGGACTCATAATAATACAGTAAATTCTGATTTAATCAAGAAAAAAAATGACATAATTTAATTAGAACTAATATTTAAGAAAATTTTAAAACATTTATATATTCATTTTAGAGTACATGAATCATAAACTTATTTTCATGTTTCATAAATTGAATCTTTATTATATTGGTTTACTTTTATTTAGGTTTTACACATGCATATAATATGTGTAGTTATACTATGTGATTTTATCCACCTTATCTTAATCACATAATAACTTTGTAGATATCATAAATTTACTAATTAACTCATTTTGATAAAAGAGTTATACAAATTTGTGGAGATATAATGAATCCAATGTGGCTAGACACATCAAGTGTGCATATCTACCTTGATAGTATAGCCACACATTATGTAATTAGAGATGTGATTGATATATTTGTCCAAGAAAGTGGACACTTAGTGCCAAGAGAAACGCTATGCTTTGGCACCATGATCATTTGTGCGAGCAGATCCATGTATCATACAAGGGGAACGAGTTTTTGTGGCATATGTGGTTATCATTAATCTAACACGAGATATGATTTCCATAGAGTTCATCACTGATACGACATGAGAGATAATCGCTCTAGAAGTTATGAAGAAAAGAGTAAAATAACAAAAAGGATGGGAAGATACCATCAAGCCATACATTGATGAAACCAAACGGGTAACATGGGCTAGGTCCCAATAGCATCACATTAGAAAATATGTCATACTGCACCTAAAATATATGAACTATCTAGGTCAAACCGTCTACAGACAACATCACCTAACGTGATTGCTCTCCTATGGATTGCAATAAACTAAAGAAACTCATACCCCTAACATCTAGTATGGTAGGCTCTCGCACACTCTCTCATGAACAAAGAGGTAAGTTCTTTGCATACCCCTATACTTGGAGACCTTGGTTGTTGTCCCTCCACTCGCCGTCCATCCAGGAGGATGGGTAATCATCCCCTCCGAAATCGTGTCACATGTAGGATCTATAACCATAACGTTTGTAATAGTAACCTGATCCTCCCAAACCAAGTATAGGTGTATCCTAACTCGAGTCGACTGCAAAGCATAGCAACACTCCTTCCATGTGAGGTATACACCCTCTCATGCCATAGCAAACACCACATACCTAAAAGCATCATGGATAGCTATACTCTCTACTCCGAATGGGCAACATAAATACATTAGGGGTCCATATGACTCTTGGTGCATGTATGGTAGTACCACATCGAACCACATGGTAAGCGCAACTAGAAAATTTAGTGTTGAGAATAAGTGTAAAGGATCGGACGAGGGACTAGTCTTCATTTCCTTGACTATTGACATGCATGGGGCTTTACTACGTGCCATGAGAGGTGACATTTGTCAATATCTCTTTGTATTTGGTTTTTTAGACAACTCAAAGATTTGCATAATAGGGGATGCATATTAGAGATCCCAACTTTTAATTAGAACTTAAGATTTACTTTCATTGACGAGGTGTGGGCCAAAAAAGGATATACTAAGAGGGAGACTAGTACCTTCTCATTCTCATTAGCCTTGTGTAGGGATTTCCTTGGTTTTTGTTGGGATGGTTTTGACATCTTACTTTATATACCCATGCGTCGGCCCCTTGTGGGTTTTTAGTACATGCTTGTCATAAAGAGGAGTATAAGTTAAACCAAAAGCCGTGGATAGCACGACTGAGAAGGGGACGTAGAGTTGCGAGTTGTTCTTCAAAAGGAACTTAGGACTTCGCCTGTTTGTGTCTCTCTGAAGTTCGTTAACGTTATCTTTCTCCATGACATTTAAATTATTGGTGATTTAGGGGTTCGAAACCCTTAAGCATGGAATGTATTTTTTATATTTCGGAATCACAATTTTCGTACTCCTCTAAATATCATTGTGGTGAATATTTATAAAGATATTCAAAACTGAAGATACAAAATATATATTTAATAATTAAAAAAATATGATGATATTTTTTTAATATTATTATTCATCTAAATATTTTTTATTTGATTTATTTTTATGATATCAATATAATCTCAAATGTGTTATAATTTAAATAATATGATAATATGATAATATGTTTTAAAAAAAAAATTTATCATTTAAAGAAAATATATTTATTGAGGTATATTATATTTTGTCATAATTTTTTAATTATTATTTTAATGAAATATTTAAAAAATATAACATATTGGTAAATTAATATTTATGAGAATTATTTTAATAAAATTATTTTATTCTTAATTTCAATCATTTTTATATATTTATAAATTATTTTATTTTATTTTATTTTTTATTTTATATTTTATATGTGGGGAACGCATCAATTCCTGATCTAAATTCTTCTGTCTTTCATGCATGCACATCTCGTGCTTGTCTTATCAGCTTTTACTCGAAAACCATATTACGTGCCACCTCCGAAACAGAACAGTATTATTTAATATATTTGATTAATATGCTTTGTACGTACATGGTTCGGTGCAGAAGAAAATCGGAATCAATTTTCCACAATGTCATCCAGTCAGTCTTGTTCATGATAGACCTCAATGGAGACAAAGTTGTACGTTACTAGGTCTTTTCATACATGAGGGGTGTCATACCATCAAGCTATGGCCACTTGTTTTCAAACCAAGTCATATGCATCGCGGGAAAAGGTCAACAGCCTTTTCTACACTTCCTTTGGTGAACATCCACCTCCCAAAAGTACAAAGAGCTCAGTAATTTCTATTTTGAATCCTCAGTTTGTGCCATCATGTACCAGAGGTTACGTTATGTTCTGATATCAGACGGAAACTTCAAGCACGACAAGTGAGTTCCATCTCATGCAGCCTCGTTGCTCTATATAGGAGAGTGCGAAAAGTCTTCCTCCTGACATATTGTAAAATCTGTTATGCGAGGAAGAGATCCTTTTAGCAGATTCGTTTCGTCCCAACTTTCTTCCAAGAGTGCTTCAGTAAAACTGAACTTGTAGCTGACACGGCCGATAAGAAGAATGAGACACTAAATCCAGCACGAAACCGTCGCCGCAAGGTTTCATACTTCTGTGCGATTTGTTACGAACACGCTCCGGGAATGGCGGGGCAATTGAGACAAGCATGACATGCATCATAATCTTCTTCCAAACCAAAATAACTGAGCAAACTCCGCCCTGAGCGACGACCAGCACTGGCACTGAGGAACACAAATGACCGGTCATCAGAAACCTCCACAAAACAAGTCGAAAGGTTAAATTCGTAAATTGGAATCAGAAGCAGTAAAGTAGAGTAAACATCCCACAGGAGGCCGCAGAAAAGGCTCTCAGAGCGTCCAAACTTCTCGTGTCGTTGACAATCGGAAGATTACAGTGGACGCCAAGGAAGCGCTGCTCCGCTGCTGGTGATGGCGGGGGTAGGAACGACCGCTGCCGCTGCTGTGGCTCACAGGCAAGTCCAAGGCCAAAGCGAAAGTCGACGAGAGGGAGGCGCGCTGGAGCCGATTCATGTCCACTTGTCTGGTTCAGTGTCCCGGCTACCCGCAGCGCCACGGGCAGGCCAGCCGCGGAGAGCGCTTCTACGGTTTCACCGACCGCAGCGGGCAGCTTTTTCAAACTCCTCCACAGTGTTGTATGTAACCGGGGTCTGTAAAATGGTAAATTCAGCGCAAAGCGCGGAAATATCTCCAAGAATGAGGGATATTCCATTTGTCCAACAATAAGCATGGGACACGCCAGCATTCTTCCCTCTCCACGCAAGCCGGTTTACATGTACACGTGAGCTCTCGATGGGTTCGACCAATGGCGCCGCAGGCTTCCCCCTTGTCTGTCAGGCGCTGTACCTCTCTCTCGTCTCCTCCCGCACGCTTCCCTTTCCGCTTCGGTGCCCCTGAGGGCCCGAGGGCCTGAGTTCCGACTCCCGACCACGCTCGCTCTTGCGCCTGCGCAAATTTTTCTTGCTTCGATCCATGCTTGCCCGCGCTGCTGTCGATTGCTCCTGAATCCCGATTGCACCCGCTCCGTAGCCAGTCAGAGAGGAGCGGAGCGCCAGGGAAGGAAGCACGCGAGTCGAGAGACGGTGTGACGAATGCTGATCGGTTCATTTGGTGAAGCGACCGGTGGAGTTTGAATTGGTTCTCGGCCTCGTCTGTCTATGGCAGTTGCGCTCTGGGGTGGGTGTGATTGAGGTCGGATTTGGTCGGAGTTCTCTGGAAGCTTAGCCCTGCGAGGGATGGTCGGAGGGACGGAGGTATGAGACGAGACTGGAGCCATCGATAACGAGGCGGAGGAGGAGGAGGAGGAGGAGGACGTCGTTGTTCATGTTGTGGTGGTGTCTGGTTATGACGTTCGATCGAGCAAGCGAGGGCTGCGTGTCGGACGCTAGGAAGCCTCGCTTGGCACTGTTTTGACTACGGGTGGGAATGATTCAGGCAGAGGTTGTGAAAGACGGTGAGGGAGCGTTTGAGAGGTGGACGCTCGACATGCAGCTCTAGTAGACTGCACAATTGCGTCGGAGGTCGTGGCGGTGAAGAGCAGGGAATTGTGCGGGTTTCAGGAAAGGCTTCCTCGGCGGTAGATAGGCGGAGTTTAGTAACCCCAATGGTGAACGGAGGTTTTTACTTGTTGGTCTCGGACCGTCCTTTCTTGCGCGGATCTGGCCGTTGCCTACAACTGGTACCTGCTGTTCATAATTCACCTATCTTAAGATTCCGAGGATCAGAAATTCGTCGACGTTACAGTCAGCCTACGATATGTAAATTAAAGAAAGGCGACGATTTGCTAGGAAATACGAAACTTGCCAGAAAAACGAAGAGGAAGGGAGTTGATGTCTCCGAAGGCAGAAGTTTGCAGCAGTTGCAATCTGCTGACTCCATGTACGGTTCTTCGGTTCGAGAAGTTTCGACCAACTCTGTAGCATCTCCTGCATCGGAGATGGAAATGGTGGCAGAAGAAGATATGGAAGCGGATGATGACGACGAACTGAGCGTCTATAGAGGTTTAGTCCTTGATATGGCATACAGGTAGTCTCCAGTGATGTCTTACTGGGAATGCGTAACACTGTCAGTCCTACACTTGACTAGTTTTCCTTATTTACTACCTTGCTGCACCTCTGCGCGGTTGAAGATGGACTGGCACTTGCCGTGTTGAAGTCCTTACGGGTTTGATGCTTGTTCTGGGAAGTCTGTAGCAAGCATTTGTCAAATCTAACCTCAAACACACTAACTGTTTGAATGTGAACCAGACCCATCAATGTGGTGAACTGGAAGCGGGCATTGTGTCTTGACATCCTTGAGAAGGTCGACGCCAGCTACCATCTTAGGAATTCTCTAGGACTCAGCATGTCACCAGCAAAATATATGTCTTTTAAATTGCATTTGCACCGGGCGATTCGCCTAGTGCTTGATTGTTCATCGTATGCTCAGTAGTTACCATACAGATTTTCCAGAGCTTCTCGCTACCTAATTCTGAAAGTTTTGCAAGTCGTGGATACTGCGTTGAAGGCTTGTTCACATCTGAGGTGACTGTGCAGGCGGATGTGCTTGAGTATTATGACCAAGTTATTTATTCTCCCAACAGAGCTTTTTTTATTCCTGCTGTCTTGAAAGTAAGTTCCGTTTACTAGCTTCCCTTTGCACATTCCTATCATGTTGTTTCCAGTTTATGCTCGTTCTTCCCTCTCCCATCCGCCAGTGCTTATGGAACGTAACGTCATCTCTTCATTCATGATCCACAATCCTCTCTGTAGTTTCTTAGAGTGTATTGTGTCGGAGGTTTTGGAGACACCCAGCTCCAGAATTCTCTCCGACGTCTATCTTTGAGTCTGAATTATGTAATTCGTAAGTCCCTTGTATCGATAAACCTCGGGGTAAACTCAGTAAGAAGTAGATATGAGTTTCCTATAATCACTGCCTTAAAACGTGGTTAGTTCGCCTGTCACAAAGTTTTGGCTACTAGTGAGTTTACTTTTATCAAAAAACATGGTGCAACCTAAGGTCAGAACTTGTGTATCTGTATCTCAGATCTGCAACTTTGTCCATTCCCCGGGACAAAAGATGGTGAAGCTTACTCTCAATCGAAGTAATGTGTTTCTGCGGGACAAATTTTGTTGCCAGTAAGTCTGAGGCTTTCTTTATTTTGAACTTCTTTCTGACTTTTGGTGGGGATGCAAGTCTGGACAGCTCAATCCGAAAAGGGAACCCGAGACTGTTCGCTCTTTTGTTACATGTTCCAATATGAATTTAATGATCCGAGGCAATTTAGCTAGAATACAAGCTCGTAAACAGCCATCTCATGGTTGTAGGTTAAAGCATGTCCTAGCACTTACTGTTGACTATCTTCACCTGGAGCAGGTATTGCACTTCTCGTGAAAATTTGACCATCGATCATGTCCAAGCAGCTTCAAGGGGTGGAGGCTGGACGTGGGACAACCTTGTAAGTCCTCCAAGTGAATATACCTTTGATAAAAGCATTGTCCTTGCCACCTGTCATGCGTCTGATATTGAGGATGGAACAAATGTGTCACCCTTGACTGCCAATAACAAAAAACTAACGAACAACTTAGGATCGGCAGTTTTGAATTCATTTCTATGCGTACCGACAGGTACGCATAGAAATGTACAGATGGGAGTTGACGGACAGGAGTTTAGGAGTCAGAACTTTGCCCTGAATGGTTTAAGAGTTTAGGGATTCAGTTTATTGAGAATCCGCTCCAAACCTCCATCGGAAGCTTCTTGCAAATCACTACCTGTTGTATTTTCTGGTTATGGGACCTTGCTTCCTATAGAAGATCTGTTAAAGGACGCGTGGCTGTTGAATTTGCCTCACTCTTCAAGGATGTTGTTAAGGCTGAACGTCCCTGAGTGTGATGGACTTTTTGAGTGTTTCAAAACGCTCTCGAAGTTAAGTCTTGGAGTAAGGCGGAAGGGCGTTAGTTTCGTTGTGGCTTCAAATTGTAGCATAAAACAGATCTGATGGACAAAACAGATCAAACATTCACATTGTGATTCTTTTTCCTTCACGCATGTCACTAACTCGATTTTTTCCTCAATCAGGTCACAGCATGTTCAAAGTGCAACTTGAAGAAAGCGGACAAGACATTAGAAGAAGCTCGCATGAAACTGATCAAGCCACCAAAGGTGATACTTGAACCTCTGACGCATTGAGTATTACACTAACGTTACACGTTATCTGTCACCGTTCTGGGGACCTTATTCCTCGTATGTGTTCAATTTTTTTAACTTTTTCCACAGAATCTACATTCAGGGTTTCAGATTGGACTACAGGTTTTACCTTTGGTTCTGCATTTCAACATTTCCTTCCATTTTTCTTTCTTACAGTCACTCACTAGTACAGATAAAATCAAAAGGTAAGAAAAACAGAAATACAGATTGGAAGAGTAGTTTCATGAACTCTGCGCTTGCTGTGAGAGATATGATCTAACTTCACATCAGATTGTCGATTTCAAATAAATGAACAGCAGACAATGAAAGTGTAGGAACAAACCAAGACGACCTGCACTGTTTTAACCATCTTAATACCCGAAAAGACCGTTACCGGGTCTAACATCTATAGACTGTTCCTTGTCATGACCGTATTTACTGGTTACTGCATAACACGTCTGTTTTCTAGCATATATTTGTTCGAACCCGAAGCTGTCGTTCTTTCGTGTGCCCTGCTGAATATACATTTTTCGTCTCCTTGCCTGTAGAGCCTACACAGGAATAATAATTTTCCGGTGGTATTGGCGATACATGAAATGATCACTCCTATTTGAAAGTGTTTGAAGACTTAAACTGTAAAAAGGGAGCTACTTAACATCACTGTCCCTAATTGAGCCATTATGTAGCTTTAGGGGCCTAGATTTGAACTCCAAAGCAGCTGTCCTGTTGTTCGAGTTGTTTCTTGCGTCTGTCAACTTCGCTGATGGAATCCATCATAGATACTGCTCTGTAGAGCAGCATCTATGATATTTTTCATCTAAGCAACCCTCCTACAGACAATTGCCTTTTTTTCAGTTCTTTATAGTCTCATCAGAATGTCTGCAGTGTATTGTTTTGTTGATTATTTGCTCGGCTTCTTTGGTTCTCTATTATCTCTGCCATCCTGTGCTTAGTTCTTTTCAGGCTTACTCGTCTTCCATCTCGCAATGGCACTGTGTATCCAGCCCGTTAGGGTTGGGCTTGAAAAGATAAGGGCCGCACTGAACAATATGAGTACGAAATGCAAAGGTTGTTCGTCTAGCACATGGAATAAAGCAATGGACCCTTGTTGGTTTTTAGTGTTTGTTCCACTTTTACAAGCCAGTACGGAGGCGAGCACAGACTGAAGTTCGACTGCTACTATTTGTAGCATATGTTATCAGGTCTTTTTGTGCTCGCCGCGTTTTCGTATTTTGCAACAGAGTTCATGTGATTTGCTTTCGTAGTTAGTAAAAGCCTACTGTGAGGCTTTTAGTGTTTGAGATTGGCCCTTCATTGTACTTGTGTTATCTGCAATTTTCTGAAAAACATGGTTTTCTTGTAGGAACCCAAGGCGCTGAATAGCATCAGCTTGCCACCAAATTACAAGACCTTCAGATCACTGACTCTCAACAAGTACACACCCGCAGAGTGGCGCGATTATCTCCCGAGAGGTTATCCATCATTCTAGTCTCAAAATGCAGGAGATCTAAAGTGCACATTGATTCCATGAAAACTCAGCACAAAGCATTCTGCCGCAGCAATCCTCGGTGGTATATTTTGCTGAGAACTATGTGCTTTGTACATATCAAGCCAAGTCGGAAGGTCTGGTGCAAATGTATAGTCATCCATTTGGTAATTCAGTGCCGGTGACACGCTTCACAGGCAAAAGCTCGCACACAATCTCAACTCTCTGCATGCTGTGTGGATAAGTATTGATCACAAGGAGGCCACCATTTGAATTGTTTTCCTGAGTTTGTCTAATTTTATGTTATGTTATCTACATACTTATCTCACTGCTCCCATTCTTCTGTTTTTTCCATCAAAACTTGCCAAGAACTTCTTAACTCTCATGCTCTCGTTGTCGATGAGTATTAATCCCAAGAAAGGTTTTGTGTTGATTGTTTGGTGGATTAAAAGTCATTTTTAGTACTTATTAACTACAATTTTTTTCTGTTCTCCTCATGGCCTGAAAGGATTTCGAGGTAAAATGACCTTTGTCCAACTCATGGAACGACCCATGAGTTTCCACTCGAACTCAGATTTATCACCATGGCGGGAAGATAATCATATACTTGTATGAATTTTTTTTAGCACATCATTGACTATTAGCAATGTATATAGACTCATGGAGATATGCATGAATGTTATTAGAGATTAGGAGATACTAATATATATAATATTCTAATTGTGTATTTTCATGAGAATATAATAACTATGCACCGTTGTGTACAATGATATCATTCAGTATCTCATGAAGATTTGAAATGTTAATGATGAATATATTTATATGAAATTTGTATAATATTGTTATTTTTATATTCGTTTAACTCAGGGGAATGTGAAATTGATCACTAGCGATTTTAAATTATTACATGGGTCAAAGTTGCATAAGTCACAATTTTATTTTCAAAGGATCGTTGTGTTGCATAGCTCAATTTTGCATATTTGTTTGTAAATTTCCATCAGTATCAACTCGGAGTCCAAATTCAGGCATGCTAAAACAGATATCATCATTCTTTACATCACACACGATATTTCAAAATGTTACCTTCTCCAAAGACCTCCTGTGGCATAAGAGAGAGAAGCAATAAGGTCTTCAGAAAATCCTTGAAATGTGTAGTAAGTAGTTTAACACATGAGATGCCTTGTATTATTGGCTGGATTGACACTACGGCCTCAATGTGGTGAACTTAACACTCCCCTTCATTTATTTTTTTTTTTTAAAATAATATAAATGTATTAATACTTTACTTTAATTTTATTCTTTGAATTTTCAATACAACTAAGCTTAAAAATTATGAGATGGTGAGACATGTTATTTCCAAAGAGAGAACTTGAAACCATAACGATTGAATTAGAGGTTACTAAAGGTTTGAGAGTATATGAAATTACAGACTTTTTACGTTAGTAAAAAATACTCAACTCTCTATTGAACACCTAGATAGACTCCCTAATGTTATTCTACTGTGTACTTTCTTCCTAGATAGAAATCAGCGAATGTAAGAAGCTAGATGTGCGGATTAAAAGTCTTGAAAGCGGGATGGGAGGTTTGAGCGGAGTAGCAATCCATCTTTGTGGTCTATTTCCAACCCTCGCAGTTATAAGTGCCACAGTGTGCAAAATTGTTCGTACATGGCTCATTATGTGAAGTTTGACCTTACTCTGGTTCTATAATTTGTCGGTGTAGACACATATGTTTCGTGTGTAGCTTCCAAGCCTATAGCATTTGGTTTATCCGCTACCAACATTTTGTTTCCATATATCCAGATCTCCCAAATTAGTTGGGGTCTCATAGTGGACGATGTGAATACAAGAGTATATGTAGATAAGTGAATCTCCATCACTAAATCCTAAACCCATGTTATCTACAATCTCTATCATTAAAGAGTTGTTTTACTACAAAAATCTCAATGTGTTTGTTGGTGGACAAAAGTGGATCTCCATTTGCATGAAGATTGGAAATAGAGGGTGGTGCAACTGCGAACAAACTCCCAAATATTATGGGCATTGAGTCACCCCAAGCATAAATGCAGTTTAGAGATACATTGTCTACCATATCTTTCATTAAAGAGTTGTTTTATTACAAAAATCTGCATGTGTTTGAAGCACGACAAAATTGGATCTCTATTTGCATGAAGATTGTAAATAGAGGGTGATGCAATTGCAAAAAACTCCTACGTACTATGAGCATTGAGTCAACTCAAGAATAAAGAGATGGAAACATAATTTTTCCATAATTCCTTTTAAGAATCATCAAACAATGTAAATATTATTTTTTTGGCCACTGCATCTTTGTAGCTTCCACAAAGTCATTCAATATATTGTTTTTTATCTTCCAAACCTAATCTTTTGCAAATGTTGAATCCAACTTGCTAAAATTGCTTGCAATTGTATAATCATCTTAATTTAGTTCTAATTCACTGACATGTTATGCACACATGGTAAAATTATTGATATGAAAATATGAGTATCTCATTAATCTTGGAATGATTTATTAGAATGAGCATTGGTGCACATCTAAACCACATGGCTTTAGAAAAATCCTCTTACCTCTTTAGTCATTTTCACCTAATCAATAGCGTATTAATCGCAACCGGTTGCAAAAATTGCATGCAAACCTCATTGACTCACTCACTTGTTAATTTTTCTTCAAATCTTAATTATAATTGTATTCATTTTTTTTTACATAAATTTTGATATGAGATTCCATAACCTCTTTAATCTCTTGATATAATTTTTGAAAAAATTATTCTATCATAAGATGATATACATATTCCATATACAACAATTATTATAATTGTCAAATTTTCATTTCAGATCTATCTAAATTTTTACATGCAAAATTGTTAAAATCCAAGTTATAACTATAGAATTTTTATTGATGAAAACTTTCAAAAATTAAAAGTTATAGACTTTGTCATGATCTTGTGAAAAAAATTGCAGTCTTGTAACTCTAATTATAAAACCACTTTTAACTATTATATAATATTCAAATCATAATATTGAATTAAATTTTGACTCTAAATGCAAGTTTGGGCTTTGAATTATATGGTTGTCTAACTTTATCACTTTAGTTAGACATCCATATAATTCAAAAATTAGCAAAATTTAAATATACTCTTAAATACACTTTAGGTTTTGAATTTTTCTCTCGTAATTTCAAATCATCATAATAAATTGAAAAATCTTAATCGTCTTAATCCTTGAACCAATCTTTTAGTCTTAATATCTTTCCAACTTTGACTTTTATTCCCAAATGATGACCAAGTAGAGTTCTAAAACTTATGAAAACCTCAAAAAAGTTAGCAAAATTGCCTCATTTGTTCAAGTTTTATACTATATGAATATGATCAATCAATTTTTGTAACTATTATACTTAAAATATCTATATTCTAATTTATAGTTTTAAATATTATATATATACTATTTAATACTATTATGAATAAGTAAATTTTTTATCATAATAATTTAAAAATAATAATCTTGAATTAAAAAAATATTACTTTAGATTTTTATCATTCATCAAATATTATTTCTCTATAATTTGCTTTTAATTGACAATAGTGATGAATCAATCTCCATGTGTTGTAATATTAATTGAAATATATACTTATTTAATTAAATCAAAATATAACTCATTAAATTTCAAAGTGTGTCCTTAGAGACAACATGAGGAAAAAATAGATATTGTGAATTTATCACTTTCTACCTAGGATTCTCTAAATAACATAGGTATATATTATCTTTAATCTATTTTTCATATCAGCTCTATTTTGATCACATTGGACTCATTAATCAACAATATGATGTAATAAAATAATTTATTGCATCATGATCATGATCATTATTTTTATATGATAATGTTCAACATATTATTTCTTAGAGCATAATTAATATTTTTATCCTATAAAGTATACTCAACCCATGGATTCTTTACAATATTACAATGAAACTTAGAAATTATCTTAATCTAAAATCTCATTGTCATGAAAAATGTCTCTAGATATAACACAAAATATTACTTTTTATGATAAATGGGCCACGATATCTTTTTTATTATTTCAAATTTTTTTTTCAAAATAAAATTGTTGATTTTTTTACTAATTTTTTTTTATTTGATAGGAGGTTTTGTCGAAAGAATAAAAGTATATCATAATCATATTACAAGAATATAGTTTGTCATTATGAATCTATCATAAATTTTATAAATATGCATGAGGCATGCATATAATAATATTCTTATTTTTTAAAAAAATATTGATGGAATAAATTCACTTTCATTTTTTTTTAAGTAAATAATTTTTTCAAACATGTCATGTTTGCTAATCTAGACCTTCTCATTTGATGATTATTCTATCTATGATCACTGAATAAGAATTTGAATATGTCTATTGATTAACGAACTAAAAAATTTGGAATAATTCTTTAATTTTTATTTAAAAATTACAAGGATATGGATTAAATAATTAAATTTGATCGAATATAAGATCATTTATTCACAATCAAAGTCAAAGAATTGTGTATCTTGAATAGATTAAAATAAATATTTATTATTAAGCACTTTCATGTAAATTTGACTACTAATTAGCGATTGTTTCAATATTGAACATATAAAGTGTAAAAAAGATTAACAAGTTTAAAGCTACCAAAAATTTAAAATTGACTACATGATATATTATCAAAATAAATTGAGATAGATATAATAAACTCCAACTATATACATCAAATATAACAAATTTCAACCAAAAAAATCATAAATATGTAATTTTATCTATATTTTTAGAAGACCAAGTATTGAATTTAAATTTTTTACAGGTATTGGCTCATAAAAAAACATAAAAGTTATAAAATTGAAGTTTTATTATGAAAAATAATTGAGCATTTGTTAAAAAAAGTGGGTGATAATACTTCACATCATCAAAGTCTTATTGTTAAATATATCTAAGATATATTTTGCTTGTTTTCAAGATTGAATAGCATTATATGAAAATCAAAAAACTAAAATATTTTTTAAATTTGTTTCTTAAAAAATTTATCATGAATGCATACTCCAACATGTTGTTGATAAGAATTTGCATAAATTTTTTTTTCTAGAAGTTCTATTATTATGTTAATTTAGAATATACCATTATTTTATTTTTAATAACTTGTTTAGAACAACATTGATGAGATCAAGAATGATATGTAAGAGCATAAAGAGTAATTCATCATTTACAAACAACATGAAAATATGAATTAGTTCAGGTTGAACCCAAATTTTTAAAAATTAAAAATTAAAAGAATACATTGTTGCAAACATAAGAACACATCACAAAGTCAATGATTGAACATAATGTTTGATCATAGTGTTTAGGATGGAGTTTTTTTAGCATTTGAACAACAACAATTGATTGTTATGAAAATAATTATATTTAGTAACACATAGTTGTATTTGATAATCCACTCCTTCATCGGTCATTGATTATAAACTTGTTGATTTAAGGACAAAATTTAATATAATTCAAAATCTATGGAGTAATGCAAAATTATACTTGATTTGTTACAATTTAAACACCTTGTCATACACATATTATGCTTGATCTAATCATATAAAAATATTTGATCAATGTGGATTAATTTTATAAAACATCACCAACTTAATAAGAAATAATTAGAAAACTAAAGGTATTTTATTATTTTATTACCTTCATAAGGTAAATAAATACATACAAGAAAAATTTACGACGCAAGTACCGGCTATTGTATTCTTGTAATTCATTATTACCAAGATGAGGTAATAAGCATCAAATTGATAGAATAGTATAGAGAAGTGTTTGAATACTTTTATGTTTTTTTATTGTAACCCAACTATCTCCACGATCAAGAAGATTTGTTTTATCTCAATAGTTTGTTTTAACCTGTCCAAAAGTTTAAGTAAAATCAAATAAAATCCTAGTATACTCTTGAATATTTGGGGGATTTTAAGATTCTCTTTGAAGTTTGCTGGTTTTTTTGCACAGTTCGATTTTCCATGTGGAAACGAGGTTTTAACAGCAGATTTTATTGGATCAAATCTGTAACGCTAGCGCTAAAATGGATACTTGCTATATTGATCTGACGAACTGATTATCACGGTTGATCCTTGAAATTCACGTCCGCCTGCGTTGGGTGTGCCTACGCTCGAGCAATCTATTTATCCACTGCAATAGCTATGGTGGACCCCAGAGATTTTCGGAAGCTGTAGCCAACGAACTGCGAGCCAACACCTCTCACCAACCGATCTTTGCATCATGCGCAAACCGAGACTAAACCGTAAGCACTGTTGAAGATATGGTTTTTTGCTTTGTATATGGTCTTCATATTTTGGTGTTTGGCTCCGTTGGATGTTATTCCTGGCTAAAGCAGTATTATACCCTGAGATTCCACAAGAGGATCAAGCAGATCGTACATCGGGAACCTTCATGACAGAATTGTCGGTGCCGATGATCAAAGCATGCGAACCAAACGGAAATTACAGGAGTAGAGTAGAGTGCAAGAGTGAGTGCACAAGAGAAACAAACCGAACGCCGATCAAAGGAGAAGCTACGAAATGCTTCAGTGGTAAGACCGAAATGTAATACTTCACGAATAGATTAATCTTTCCATTCCACGGAGTTTTGCACAATGATGCGATGCCGGCCTGCAGCAGGTGCCAGATTGTGCTCGTTTCTACACTTCGCCAAAGCTTTCCACGCTGAATGGGTTTCAAGAAGCGACTTCTACGGAGGAATTCGCGCCACCGTGACGGCAGTCGATGCGAAGAAATCGTCAACCGCCTGAGAGTATTTATCTTGCGAGCTACTTACGGTGCAGTACAGTACAATGTATGATATGTACGGTCGTAGCGTACAGTACAGTAGGAGGTGGCATTGAGCGTAGACCTACTGTGACAACGCCAACGCCATTTTCTGCTTTTCCAAATCTGTCGTTCTCTGTGTGGGTACCCGCTGGGTTTGGGGTTTGGGGAGTTCGTTCCTTCGTTCGGTCTGATCTAGGTCCTGAATTTGTTATGTGTCACTCCCCAGCGCACGGACGGATCGAGTAAAGGAGATTTGTCCTGTTTTCTGCTTTTCCAAACTCAGTCATTTGTCGAGGTACTGTACCGTAATTCCATAGCTTTTGCAATCACTCTCGCCAGTCGACTTGATTTCATAAAGCGGACGGGAAGGGAATTGGTGTGACTAAAGTGGACATTCGTCATCAGCTGGGGCCTGCGCAGGGTGGCCATAGTGACCGATCGAATGCGCAGGTCAATTATATCTCCCCCCGACCTCATGGCTCATGGCAAAACGACAGACGGATGCACCTGACTCCGGCTTCCGGACTACGACCCAAGTAGGTGCCGTGAACGCGTCGTCGCGCTCTTGCGAGGCGACGTGGTGGGTCGGCCTGCCCCGCCGCACCAATGGGAGCATGTCTCCACTCGCTCATGGCTCGACACGAGCACCCCGATCTGGGCCCCACGGTCCCACCGGACCTGGTTCTTACGACTTCGATCGGAAGTTCGCGACCCGGGTCTGACGACCGTCGCAGGCCTAGCCGGTAACGCGAAAAGTAAAAGCAGGAGGCGAGACGAGAAGGACAAAGCAAGACGTGCTGCCGCTGCCGCTGCTGTCAGAGCTGAGCAGGCCAGGTGAGGACAGGGGCGGGAAGGGGGGAGAGAGAGAGACGGGTGGGAGAGAAAGAGGCAGAGGCAGGCGGAGGGGGGCGGTGCGCGACGAGTGGAGTGTTGCACGGGATAATGGGAGATGGTCGGTGTGTGGAGTTTTTTAGTGAACAAGACGCTGCAGCTCTGAGAGAGGACACATGGTGGGGGTGTTTGCCGGTATGGTGTTCGGTCAGCTGAAGCTTTCTGCGCTGGCGGCACGGCATCGCGCCAGCGCACCGCTCTTGGTCGGGTGCGTACATAATCGGAGCTTGTCGCAGAGCCAGATTCGTGGATTTGCCTTGGCTTGCCTTGCCGGACCTGCGCCTGGCCCGTAGGCCGCTGTACATCAGTCTAGACCAGAGTAGGCCAGTCTACGGTACGGTACGGTACCGGTAGACTGGACTGGACTGGTCTGGACGAGACCACCGTAGATCTCGGTTCTATTCTGGAGTAAAGAGAAAAGAAAATCCCAAAATAAAAAAGACTCTTTTTCTCTTGAATAATCACATCGTCGTTGATTTCAGTTGCCTCCTCGCTTTTGACCGGACGCGACATGGACAAACCAATTGCTTGCTGGAATCGGGAAATGTTCCAGCAACTACTCCTTTCTCTTCATTTCTGTTTCTTCTTATTTACGGCGAATTCTCCTTTTCTTTTTTCGGTTCGTTCGCGACTCATGGATGGCATGGACTCATGGACCCTGGAGGCGCGGGCCACGCGTGAGAGCTGAGAGCGATTGTTATACGAAAATCCAAAACCCCCTTGCGCTGCTTCGCCCGTTGGTGGACCCGGGCGCTTTGATATAATCCCGCGTCTTGCGGCCGGCGTAACAACACTTCAGGCAGAACGGCCCAACCTCGTCCCGCCCGCAGTGGAATGTTGTGAGGAGGGAGGGGAAGGGAGGGGAAGGGAGGGCAGCGAAGGAACGGCACGTTGGGGGGGAGAGAGAGAGAGAGAGAGAGAAAGAGACGGGGAAAGGAGCGAGCAGCAGCAGCGACGATGCAGGGAGACCATCCCGCTGCTTCATCGTCAAACTGTTACGACCTCTGAGCTCGTCGCGAGGAGGGGCAACACAATGGTATGTGGAATCCAGTTGATGCACAAGTGGAAGGGGAATAAGAGCTCCCACCAGCAGCTCTGCGACCTGGAGGAGGACCTCAAGGCCGTGTCCCGTCGCTGTCGTCGTCGCACTGTCACTGCTTCTACTACTACCACTCTCAGAGTAGAGTTTCTTTAAAACAGCACCCTTTGTGTTAGGAAGGCTTTCTGGAGGATCGGTGGGTAAAATTAATCGCTGTTTTGAAATTAAATCTTGGGTGTAAGGCTGTGGGGGCGGCGGTGGTGATTTGATCCCTTCGCTCGCTTGAAGCTTGAAGTGATCTTTTTGTTCCTCTTCCATTCAGAACGAGTGTACTCAGAGGAAGAAAACCCGTCATCAGCAGAAGCAGGCTGAAATGATGAGTGGCAGATTGCAGCAGCCTGTTCTCATACAGCAGCAGCAAAATCAGGTGAGATCTGCCTCGCTCTGCTATTCATTTTTCATGTTTCATGATCTGCATGTCCCAAGCACCGCGCTTCACCGCCGCGTCTTACAGCACCTCTTGTGCTTTGATCGTTCCCATCACATAATCTTATGTGGATTTCAAGACTGCGGGTAATGAAATGTTCAGACGAGTGTACACTCTCTAAACCTCTTGGACATTGTGTAGTCGCTACGGATTTTCGTTCCTCTTCTCTCGACCCCTTTCCTCCTATCAGTCGGCAAGTCCCGGTGGACAATTCCCGGTGGACAATTGAGGTCGCAATAGCTCGGGGTTCGACCTAGAAATTTGCGTTTTCAAGTGCAACCAACTTATAGCGCTGCCCGCGGTGTCGGAATGGACTCTATAATTTAGTACCGCGCCATATCGAGAATCCTACTGACACGTCCCGTCTTTGGATTCATGTAACTTCCAGCATCAGCATCAGCACCAGCAGCAAGCGAACCAGCAGCAGCGAACTGGTAAGTGGGCCTGTCTCTCGCCGTCCGTTTGTACAACAGAAGAGAACAGCTTTGTGTTGTGTGGAATGAAGCATTCTTATTCTTGCTCCGTTGTACATCTGTGTCCTCGTCCGCTCCGGAAACATGAGTTCTGTCGTTGTGTTAGGAGAAAGCTTCGAGGTGGATTTTAGAGCCAACAGAGCTCTTCAGATCATATCAAAGTATGTCTTATTACTGTAAGGCCTCCCGCGTTCGGTTCGTTGTGTTATTACCAGTGCGATGAGAAGAACAATGTTGGAGCTCGATGGCTTTTTTTTTCTGCTCGCGGCGAGCGCGCGTTACTGACAGATTGTGTTGTGATGTGGCAGCCGGCGAAGGTTCGGGATGCTATGGATGTCCCGGTCTCGTAGACCAGCGCGACATTGTGTGGCCTAAGGTGAGCTTCTTTTCAGGAAATTTTCTTTCTTCGAGTATCTTGCCAGTCCGGTCATGCGGATCTTTGTGCTTTTCTGAGGCTTTCATCGTTGTGCAGCTCCAAGTGCTGAAAGCGAAGTATTTGCACGACATGGAACAGCTTTATAAGCTGATCACCTCCTTCGACTCGCGGGTAAGGCTTCCTCCGTCCTTATTGCGGAATGAGAGTATGCGTCGACTTTTTATTTCGTAGCAGTGCTTTCGTTCAGGGAGAAGAGAGGGGATCGATGTGGGAGTTGCAACCAGTTAGAGTGCGGCCCACTTTCTCATACTCGTCCCGTTTGCTCTTGCTTCTTTGAAATCAGTCCTTGAACGCCGAGCACGTGTTGAAGCTGCAACATTACAAAGAGGTTGTCCACCGGGCTTTGACTTATCTCAGAGTGACGAGAGAAAGACTGCCCCTCGAGTTTAATCAAGATATTTTGGAAGTTTTTGGAAAGCAAATCGTGATGATAATCGAGACTTTCAAACGCAAGCCAGACACCGCCGCCACATCTACAGTGTCCAAGAGTTCGGCATCGCATGGAGACAGAAAAATCTGAGATTTCGCGGTTTTCGGAGAAGGAAAGCCTTGCACAGCCATTGTGGTCTCCACTGAGATTGACCGATTGCAAGTGGAGACAGTATCAGTTCTAGCTCAGAACTGGCCAATCTATGGGTATTTTGAAGTGTGAAGAGGATGTGTGAATCGCAGGTGTGCGAAGTGTCATGGAGAGACGAGTGCGCGGAAAGCCGATGAGGGAAGGAAGGCTCCCAGAAGTCATGCGAGACTACGAGCAGCAGCAGCAGTCAAGTAGTCCATGTCTGGCCACCAATGATGCAGCGAACCTTTCACCTTGATTCTTGCAGGGTGGGGGCAAGAAATCATCATCAGCTGCAGGCCGATGTGCGGGAAGAGCAGTTTTCTGCACATTGGTGCACGGGATCGGCTTTTGTCAACCCACCACCGCCTTCGGCAAAGTTCCTGGCTTTCCGACACTCAGAAATCATGATACAAGTCCACAGGTTTAGGAACGGACATACTAAGCTTGTCAAGATGGTGTATGTTCAAATCTTTAGGCCAACATGATCCCGATCTGTAGCCATATGGATCCAGGAAAAGAAGCGACACCCGGACTGCGCCGAGAACGTCAGCTCAGCTCCCCGTCCATGTATCGCCGTTATCGAATTGCATTGCGGTTACCCTGTTCCAGAGCCAGCCAGTAGTGGAATTTTCAACCATCTCATTGCGTGTATCGAGGAATTCTGTCTTCTGTTACTCATTAAAAGTGCCGCAATTTTGTGTATCCGGGTCATGAACATTTCCACCTTGCCCTTGTTTGTTTTACTTTCCACCGTCATGTGTTCGTAAGCATATTCTCCCCCTTAGCATGTCCTCACACAAATATCTACAGTATTTTATGTCGCCTGTATTGTGCTCCAAGACCACCATCGAGTCCTCGTCCGTTGTCCAATGGGGTCGCCTGCAGCAAGTCAAACCTGTCGAAGAAACTCATTACGAGGTTGACAGAATTGAGATATTTTGAGTCCCGACTCTCAGCAGCATCAAAAGAGGTACCCGGCCATCACGGAATTTGAGAGTTACACTCATACAGTGGCAGCTTCGCCTGTTGGTTGGGTGGCCCGTTGCAAGTGGGTAGATGCACTTCCACAGTGTCGTTGTTTGCAGCACCTCAGTAACCAAGATGTACTTTTGAGGTGAGGGTTTTGTCGTGCGGCTATCGATGGAAGTAGTCCCCACTGTAGTGCTGATCCGGAAGCGGAGTAGCAAGAAAAATCTCGTAGGATATGCCCTCATGCCATGAGGCACAAGGACGTAGGGAATAAAAAGTCTTTACGGCTTTGGCTTGTATGCATCTACAGAGGCTCAACTTTTTGTTTATAGTATTACCTTGCTCGGGACATCCTGAGTCAGTAACCCGAATTTGCCGAGGCCATGTGCGACTCGTTCTACAGTTTCTTGTGCCGAAAGGTGCATCTTTTTCTTTCTTTTTTCTTTCCCTCTCATGGATGTACAAGGAATCTCGCACAATCATCATTTGATATTGTCTATTTCTGACCTTGTGGGGACCCGGGTCTATAGTTTCGTCTCCCCGTTTTGTATCAAGCGACGTCAGTGGCAAGAAGAGCACACGTTTTGGGCCACCTCGGCAACGGAATGGCGGCGAGCATGCCGGACAGCTGGTCGAATCGCTGCGTTCTACATCGCTCTTAATCGGCCCCTTACCATCCTGGGTTTAGTCCTGCCAAGTGAAACCAACCCCCGCTGGCATGCCTGTCAGTGTCTTTCGGTAAACTATTCCACTATTTCAGTTTCCAACTTGAAACCACTCTACTTGTACAGCATCGTGTGTTGTGTCCGCACTCACATGAATGCACCGAGTGTGAATAATGCCGCTTAAGAGGCATGCCGTTTCTCAAGGCGATTGTTGTGACTGACCGTTACGGGGTAGGGTATGTTGGTAGAGAGAGGGCCCGTCTTGACAGCTTCTCGGACGGAGTATCTTGTGAGCGAAGCCCATGATGTTGACCCATGTTCGGCCCCTGGGCCCCGGCTCTTCCTCTGCCGGCTCTTCTCTGGTCACGGATTAGGGAATCGCAACGCCAGGCAAGGAATTTTGCACCGAGCCGAGCGGCCCCTCCTCGGATCCTGATGAGGGAGAGACGGAACGCAATGCATACCAGACTTTACCAGCCGTTTGCTCTGGGCCCGAGGGCCCAGCGCTCTCGTCTCGTCGTTGCGGAACATTCGTCGTTGCCGGTCAAGAAGTCTCTTTCTGATCTTCCGTGAGCTGATTTCGCCGTTTGCAAATCTGGTCAATATCGTACCCTCCGAGGAATTCTGCCGCGAAAACGACGCGGCAAAATCCCTGATTAAAAAACACTTACGATCGCCCGTCACCGAGCGGGAGGCGGTGACAGGTGTAAAGAATCAACCGCCGAGTCTTCAGTGAGACGCCGGAAAGATGAAACAAAATGTCCAAGTTGGAAGGGAGGCCAAGCAAAGCGCACGGTTGCGTTACGCGGGGAAGAATCTAAAGATCGATGATCGTAACGAAAAAACTGGAGTGACCGTACGATCAACTGCACTGAGACTGGGAGGTAAACTAACTTAAACTGAGATAATGTGACGGAAACAGCCACTCTTACCGACCTGGGTTTAGCGGGTCTGACCTCCGACCAGCTAGCTGCCTATGACGTGAAATATCAACCTGAATTGAATGAGATCCGACCATGGAACTTGTTGTTGCAGCTTCGATACAAGCCTAGAAGGGAACCTTACGAGCAAGACTGGACTGGCAGTTGCCCTTGACGTCACTGTTGACGAAAATCCACATCACCGCGCCTTCAATTGTTGCTGTCGCATGGTGGATAAAACATTTCACTCAATAATGTTCCCCTCTTAACATGAGTTAAGAGGGTGAAGTTTCCACGAGATGGCGCGTATCTTGACAAGCCTTGGGCTCTGGAGGATAGAGGACTGGTTGATATGAGATTGTTTCTCACATAACACTTTCATCCAAGATTTGCAACTTTTCGTTGATTCTAGAAGTCAAATTCATATCTATAACCACAAATTGACTTAATCATACTTTTAGAACGCAAAATTTGCTCAGAGATTGCTTTATTTGCATATATTTATTTAGATTACCTTTAGTTTTAAAGTTAACTAATCATACAGATTCGGACATGTAGAATCGGTCTTCGATGAGTTATCCGGTAATGTTCTTGTATATTTTGTAACGAGGTGCCGGGTTTCTATTCACCACAGTGGTTGCTATTTAGCACAGTGTCCTATGCGAACGCAGTGCGATGTTTAGGAATTAATGGGGCGGAAATCAGAAGTGAATTCTTGTGTATCTTTTGCAATCTTGAGAACCCGTAGAAGCTAACCAGGTAACAGTTCCCTACTGTGGAGTCCGTGTTCATCAAACGCATGCGAAATGAATTCTCCCATTTCAGTGACGAATGCCTCACTGCAAAGGGAGTATTCATAAAAATTACATAACACGTGTGTGGTGTATGATAAATAAACATTGAATGTAACTGCCAAATTTATTTGTCGATCGAAGTAAATTTCTGAAAATATACTTGACTCCCCTTACTTTCAAAGTTCACTTCATATTGCCCAGGGCCAGGAACTGGACCTGTACAGGCGGTGAGCGCTGAGCTGTCGGTCATGTTCCAATGAGTCTCCAATCCATAGAATGCTCTGGCATTCTGGCATTGGGGCCCAGCCCCATCCTACTCCTTTGGTTTCATCCATCTACGGGTTGATGGGGTCTTCCCATCCTTTTTGCTATATATTTCTTACTTCTTCACTGGCATTCTCTGGAATCTCACTTGGTTGCAGTTGTCGTCCCACGAGAAGACAACGCAGTCCCACGGGAACTAGTGGTGGGAGGAATATCAGAAGCGCCGGAGAAATGCGAGAGCTTGGGAATTTCAAGAGCAAAAAATTCACGCAGGAGCTTGGAATTTCATTCTAACAAAGGAGACAGCGCTGCAACAGCAGTCACACAGTGCACAGCTGGCCTTATCGATCATTAGTTGCTTTTCTGCCGGTGGCTTGCTTTGTCGATTCGTACGAGAACTGTGGCCTCTAGCTTAGCAAGAGTTCCTTAATTGAAATGGAAAGATGCAAAGAGCAAAGCCGCCCTGAATCGAACAAAGTCTGTCATCTGCTTGAACACAAAAGCTCACATTCGCATGTACTGGAATTTGAATTTGTTCTAAGATTCTTCGAACACTCTCACTGAATGAGATTTTTGTCATGAGATTCCTCTGATTTGTCCATTGTTGATGTATTGTATGGAGTTTGCGTTGCTCCACAGTGCTTGATATTTTGATAGTTCGAGTTGCCTTTTGAGTTTGTCAATACTCGACTCAAGCATTTTTTGCTCGTTTTAAGTGCATTTCAACATGTCACGCATAATCGAGCACTTAAGGAATTCGTCCCTACTGTCGGTGCTTTCAAAAATCTCAATTTTTACATCGCTTTTGCCACTCATGGTCAAGGTTATCTGAGTGCGGTACGACACAGTACAAAGTCTCCAACTGTCGAGGAAAACCTCTTTTATTATGAGATTTGCGGTTGTTTAGTGACGCATAGCCATCCCTGGAGCTTCTTGCCAGTCTACGAGTGTGAATGGGGCGTCGACTAAGCCTTGAAACTTGTTGTAAAAGGTCGACGCATGAAAAATAACAACGATGGCAAAACCATAAAAAGGAAAACAAACCCGGGCCGAAGAAGACAATAGGCAAAGGAGAGCGGAAACCTTGAAACTGCAGGGGAATTCAAGTGATTATTACATTGTATGGGATGATAAGTAAATCTTTGTACCTTTAAATAACAATTGTATGATGTAGTTGGTCATTCGCGATTGAAATGTTATGTTTTAAGTACAGGTCTACACATGTATGGCTGTCTCAATCAATACATGTCCCAGTCAATATTTAAAAAATAAAATATGTGAGCTTTGAATCCAGTTTTGTACTTCACAAATATTGTTGAAGTCATTCGAGTTTATCACAATAAAAAACAATGTTGTATGTCGTTTACATCGTAAAATGATTCATGCTGTAAGAAACATAAATGATTCAAGATGTTATGAGAAACCTTTCTACATTATTACAATACATATGATTGATTGATTGATTTTATTATTTTATAAAATATTTTTATAAAATATTAATCTGCAAAAAATATAATCAATTATTTGAATAAGTTCACATTTATCCACATTTGATTTGGTCATATGGATAAAGAACACATATCATCTGAATTATTTAATTACAAAAAATCCATGCATTACAATATTTTATTTAAAATATATGAGTAATATAGTATTCTCATAAATATGTAAATTTGAATGAAGTTTTTAAAATATTTGATTTTAAACTTTAAGTTTTGAAGGTTTTTTTTAATATATATAGTTTGCTACAACATGTTGTGCATATACATATCACATCACAACATACATTGATGTCACATCAAACATCATAATACATAGATTGTCATACACTAACACAAGTAAACTATAATTGCCCCCTAACCAACAGTTAGATCTTTCTAACATCAAATAATCCATCAAGTCCATGATGGACTAGTCCATGGCACCCGGCCTCTTGATCTTAGTACATGCATTAGTCCCTAAGATCATGATGCTAAGATGCCACATTGTTGGTTGTATGTCTACAACCTATATAATCAAACAAACTAGCATGATAACCACATCAAGTCCATCTACATTATCCACTTAATACCACAATGAAAAGAAGTCTCAAAGATGACATATGTCATCCTCTAGAATAAGAATCATATATGAACATACTAGCCGGTCCATCACATGATCCATCACTCGCACAATTATTAGAATTGAATCTAAACATCTAAATGTTTGAAAATTCACATGGCACACAATTACATACATGATGTTTCCAAACCACACGATGAAAACCCTCTAACATCTCATCTTTAGAAGGTAAAACCTCATGTATTTGTAAAATTGTGCAACCAACAATAACATCAAATAAGATTTGATGTTATTGTTGGAAGTAAACATAATCACCAACATGAAATGTATGAATTACGAGTCGATATTCATCTCCTCCAATAGAACCATAGCGTTAAGTATATCTATGTTGAGCAATTGCCAAGTTTTCAAATGTCATTTAAATTAATATACACAAGATTTCTACTAACTAAGAACACATAATAACCCAAACATCAATGTTATCCAAGTCCAAGACTTCAGTTGATTTTTGACTAATAGTTGTAGGTAAGTTTGGATCTCTATCATATAATAGTACAAAGATAAGATGCTTGCTGGCTAAATCCATAGCCCATGGCCAACCATATTTTTTCAAACCAAACTTTCTTAGTACTTTCTTCAATGTATGAACAACTCTCTATGCTAAATCATTATCTTCAAAACGATTTCTTGAGTTTGTACGATGATCAATGTTTGATTACACAAAGCCTAAAATTCATCCAAAAATTCAATACCACGATCAGTCAACACGTCCATTAGTGTATCATATTGACTAACTATGAAAGCTAAAAAAGCATAAATTGCTCCCTCAATTGATTTGTTAGAAAATGCCATCAACTTAAATCATATGTAAAAATGCTTCATCATGATCAACACATATCAATGATGTCGTACACTCAATGACAAAGGTCTTGTAAAATCCAAGCTCCAATGATAACCAAGCCTCATAATTGATAGGAGATGTAAGTATGATGTAGGGCATTGAATGATATCAAAACACAATCACATACCATACATATAATACAAATTATTGTCCCTCAATATGCATACATCTCTATCAATTATGACTTTGAAGTAATTTGTATATTTTAATCATTCGAAAATGACATAACTCATCATAAACATGTATGACCAAGTATGCTATCTAAGATGAAATGACACAACACAACACAACATTGCCATATTTACATATAAAAAGATATTTACATTCCATATGAATCACATGATTTTTTGTAAAACTTGATCTTGCTCCATAACACTCAAAATACCAACCAAAGCGCATGTACGAAGATACTCCAACACTATCATGAGGTCATGAATGTTTCAATAATACTGTCAAATTTTTCTTACTTTTAGTGTCTAAGGATATCATATCCATTCTTTGATTCACAAGGGAGGTCACAAAGCTCACAAAAGAAAATATACTCAAAAGGCAGATGCATGTCAACCTAACATCATATCCTCATTAATATCACCATGCCATCAGGTCCCAATCTCATCAATCTAACTTATACATGAGTTTTGACTTCGCATATCAACATCATGATTCATCATTCTAGGTCTGTGTACAATCATGAAATCATACTCTTGTAAGATAAGAGCTCATCGTGTAAGCTTTCATGTAAGTTTGTTTGATTCATCAACCACTTTTATGGTTAATAATAAGTGATGAGAATGAAGTAGTTTCTTAACAAATAACATATGAACAATGCCAAACATTCTTTTTTGAAAGAACTATATTTTGACTCCATTGTATTGTTGGAGAATCTTGCATATATTACTATAAATTTCTTCCCCTCATCATTATGTTGGATGAACATTGCTCCCAACAACCTACTCCAATCAATATGTACCTAAAATAGAAATAAAAAGGAGGATCTTTTATTGATCTCATCAAAATAAGGGCAGATGTCAATCTTTTTCTTGAGCTCAAAATAAGCTCTCTCATATTTATATGTCCAATGCCACTCTTGATCCAAGTTTGACAAGATTTTGATAATACTGCAAAATTTTTGCATATATTGACAATAAATGTTTGCAAGTTCAAGGAATGCTCGCAGCCTACTCACATATATTGTTGTGAAATAAGCAAGATTGCATCCATCTTGGTTTGCTAGACTCCCAACAATCATGGGTATATGGTATGATCCAAGTACCTTATTTGTTATGAAAGAACTTACACATTTTAAGATGCAATTTAAATTCATAAGTTATCAATCATTTAAATATCTCATGTAAATGTCTCTCATACTTCACCATTGTAGCTCTACATACCAAAATATCATTAATGTAGGCTCAGACACAATCAAGTTTGGCTAGGATCCAATCCATCACTCTTTGAAATTAGTAGGTGCATTCTTCAACCAAAAGGTAAGAATCTCCACTGATACAACACATCCTTGCCATGCAAATCAATTGTCCAAATATTGCCTTTATCCTCATCTTGAATCCATAATTGATGAGATTTTACACATAAATCCAATGTATTGAAAATTTTGCATGTTCAATGGCATAAAAAATATCATGTGTAGCCATATCATATCAATTATATTTTGTCTATTAATTGATAGTTATTACACATGCGTATACCTCTATAATTACCATGTAAATTGGATTGTAGATACCAAAGACATATTCTTCATATGATATCTTCACAAATCTGGCCTCAAGAATGTCATGACATCTATTAAAAATCAAATCTCTCCCATATCATTATATTGATATGGATACCGAAAGACTATTGTATTAATTTTCAAGTCAATTTGTATACTTAATCCCTTCAAACTGCCAAAGTCCTTCATCTTGAAGGCAAAAGAATTCCCAAAACTTTTCAAACACCTTCAGACTCTATGTTTTTCTCATCATGTCACTTTGGGACAATCTTAATATCCCAAAACTTCTCCCTATCAACACTAAAAGTAGAAGACATAGTATCTTGTTGCTGAACTACAACCTCTGAAGCAAACATTTATTCTTCTCTTTCATATTAAGCTCCACTAGCTTGGTGTGAACAATTATAGATGAATTAACTATAACCACTTGGATTATATCATAAAATCATAAGAACCGCTTGCTGTACATAAAAAACTTCAGTTATACTAAATATAGAGTCCACCTTTTTTCTTTAACATCCCAATAAGACCAAGAATGAGATCTTGAACACTTCTTGTCCCCACCTTTTACCTTCTCTGACTTGGTAGTCAAGGAAATCAACAATGGTTTCACAATCACATATGTGGATTTAATGCATCTTTGATCAGCCAATCCAAAGCTCACAATCCATGTCAAGCAATTCAAGTCAATAGCATGACCATACATTTGATGTTGTAACAACTCAAAAAATATAGGTATTGTTGTAATACGTATATAAAAGTCCATAACTTGCTCTTTTTCATCAAGTTTGAATTTCATCAATTGTTGCAAGCAAGAATCCCATACAAGTCTAGATACTTCCTCTATGTAGGTATGGAATGCTGTATAAATTAACAGTATGGGTAATAGAGCTATTGGATGCCCCATGAGATACATGACTATCATGAATGAATTTTCAACATAGATTATTGCATGGAAGTGTCTATATACATTCAAAATACTTAAGATTGAATGTCTCTACACTATGTCATATGCTCGCTATAAAATCTCCCTAAAAAGAAG
Organism: Marchantia paleacea; assembly: GCA_014180765.2. Taxonomy (NCBI): domain Eukaryota; kingdom Viridiplantae; phylum Streptophyta; class Marchantiopsida; order Marchantiales; family Marchantiaceae; genus Marchantia; species Marchantia paleacea. The sequence goes on along the minus strand of MUAA02000109.1, from coordinate 523,863 downwards.
ATTTATCCATCATAGACGTAGACGATGTAAACAAGATCATATTTTTGCTACATCCAACAAAACAACTAGTCTAATCCACAACCACACTTGATATATACTCATAATCACTTGTGCACATAATATATTCAATAATGTAGGAGCGTAATTCTTAGGATAAGTAGGATTTTTTTTATTTTTGTGAATAAAGAGTTATATTCAGGTTCTCATGAGGGTATTCGTCCGAATATTTATTGGTTAGACATGAATACCATTAGGGAGTTCACACGAATGAATTGCGAGGGAATTTAAGCGCGCGTTTGGGCGATGGATTGAAGAATTATCGAGAGAAAGTCGATGCCAAGAACTTGCGGATCGGCCGGAGAGAGAGAAGAGAGATGCAATGTCGAAGCGTCGAACCGGAGGAGTTTCAGCAGGAAAAAGTGCAACGATGGGAAGAATTTGACTGCTTATTCTGATGGCGGATTGGACTCCAGCGGAGTTGCTGAGGTTGAAGAATCTCGGGGGAGCGTTTCTGTCATGGCGATGGGACTACGTGTGCCCGGAGTTGTGCAATGAAGTCCGGAGAGGGAAAGTTCTAACAGCAATTGGAAGCAGAGCTCAGTCGGAGAAATGGGATGCCAGGCTGTGGTTTAGGGTTTAGTGTTTAGGCGGCCGAAGGCTCTAGGGTGCAACTACGAAGAAGACAAAGGCAACGTTGATTAGGAGGGCTCGGCGATGCATACCGCATTCACCTTCGACGAGCGGAAGTGATTCAACCCTAGAGAGAGGAAGGGGAGGAATGGCTATAAGCTAGACTTGATCAAAGATGTCTTCAGGATGAAGGTGTCTCTCATCTTGAATCAGTTTTTCTCACCGTAGAGAACAACATACGTAAGCATGCATAAGGTGAGGATTGTAGAAGGGTTCATCGGAGGAACTATTCGGGTGAAATGGGAAGAGATCTTTGCAAAGAATGTACAGGCGATGACGACTAAGCTAAGAAGACGATAAGAGTGTAGTCTATCTCTCGTCTTTCTTGATGCATCTGTACGCGAAGTTGGAGTGGTTGACATCTAAAGAGAGGCAATTATATTGACTGGATAGCGGACTGTCGGACTTGGATGTAGACCTCGACAGTGCCAGTAGCGGGTCAACGAGGAGTTTAGGAATGAGTGCTCCTCATGAATTGAAGAGAATGGGAGAAGTCAGGTCGGTGGTGCTGAGTAAGCATGATTCGGATTCAGACCTTGAAGTGATTGGAACTTCAAGGAAGAGGAAGAGAGTAGTGGAGGACAGCCCGCCAGCCACTTTGACAGTTCGAAGGGATGTAGGGAAGAAGAAGGTGGAAGAAGTTGGGCCGTCGAAGCCCTCTCGGCCAAAGATGATGGCAGTGAAGCCAGGGCCGAAAGCCTCGAAGGAGATTGCAGAACCTATGGCCTCAACACTACAGCTGTCGCAGAAGCTGGAAGCTATGGTGGTCCCGATGTTGCTAGAGTTGAATGAGATGGGACCAGTGTATATGCCAGGATGGGACCCTCAAGCGGATGGGTACATGGATTTGATTCAGATGATGAACTGGCTGGCTTTGGGGAAGTAAGACCAATCCATTATAGTTCGAGAGCTGATGGAGAATGTGGGCAAGTTGTTCAAGGAGAAGACTGAAATGGAACAGAAGGTCCAAGAGGCAAAGAAGGCCTACGAAGAGATCTACCATATTCGGGGTGCAGAGATCCATTTTGTAGAGAAGGAGAATGTCCAACTTCGGGAGACGGTGCATGACTTAAAGCAAAGACTGATTCAAGTGGATGTGGAGGCGCCTGCGAAGTTGGAGAACCTCGTTAAGAGATGTGCGCAGCATCTGTTCACACGGTGTGATCGGGTTGAAGTGTAGCGGTTAGAGCAGTTGGTGGCAGTGATGGAGAATCCCGGCGACTCAAAGGAGAGAAGGAAGGAGATGTACAAAGCATTGGGTCGAGATTTCAGGGAAGCCATGACTCTTCATCACATGAGATCGCGGCAGATGTACAAGAAATGCATTTAGAAATCGACGTATTCACGCAAGTAGGGGAGATGTGATCGAGCGGCTAAGATCAGAGTAGGAGACTTACGAAAGAGTGATCTCTGTAGGAGCAATTAGAAGTAGCAGTTAGAAAATTCATTATAAATAGTCGTAGGAAATAAAGTGGTAGGATCTTTTCATCTTTGCAAGTATCCAATCTGTTGGGCTGCAAATTGTAGTCAGGGTAGAACGAGCACTCGAGGAGCTTGGATCTGCAGGCTGACATTGTGTCGATTAATGCATGTATCTGCGAAGTTAACCGGATATTTGTCCACAAGCTGAGCCTGTCTGTAGCCATCAGAAGTACTCTAGAGAGTGTTTTCGCCAAGACACAAACTTGTAATGAGAGAGATCCCCATCCCGAAGTAAAGCAAATGTTGAAATTTATTTTCTGTGTCTGTCGAATTGGTAATGTGATGGGATTGTGAAGGAATTGAACTAGGATCGAGTGCCTCTTTTGTAAATACTCTTCCGACTCTGCAGTCTAGAGTTAGAAAGATGACTAAATGCATGTTTCTCTTCTTTGCTAGTGTGGTTTGATCCCTCATTCCCTTGGGAACGAATCAATCTATACGAATTCGGACTTGGTAATGCATACCCGGGCTACTACATAAAAGTCTATGCCAAACCGCAAATTAATAAAAAGCTAGAAGTTGTATTGAAACACATAGATAATTGTTTCACTTGTCCCTCATCAAATTGCCAACCTTGCCAATAAGAAAATATCAATAATCAATGTTAAACCCTGTTATGTATAACACTACAACATTCACCAATACATCATATGACTTTACAAGGGTAACAATAACACATGTTCTTGTCATAAATTAGTCTATGACATGATTTGGTTGGATTTGCATATTCAATTCCATCCAGATGATATATGATGATGGTGCATCTCTTAAATACCCAAGTAATGTTTGAATATGAAATAAACATCTCTCCATATAAGTCTTTTTCAAATCAAGAGCAAGTAGTGCATACTTACCCAACATAAGGGATTGTGCACCAAAATCCAAAAATGCTTATTGTGATCAATAAATCTTAGCTAAAGGCCCTACAAGACAAATGATAATACTTCTATTATCCAACATTACTGCATTTGATGACACATTTATACGCTTGTATGACGGTCTCACTGATAACACCATCAATCTAAAGTCATGATCTTGCCAAATTCCATTAGTAGCGATCTTGATCCCAAGATGAACAAATCCAAAGATGATAGTATCAAAAACAATTACCATAATATGACTACAAATTGTAATACATGGGATGATGACACCCCATGTATTACAATTATCTGTTATATTATGGTAAACAAGAGTCCTTGTTATACTCAACGTTGAGTTTGATGCTTCCTCAAACAATGTATATGTTTGGACCTTACTTGCTCCATCTCAAAGTACATCAAGACTGATTTCCATTCTCATCTTTCCAATAGGTCTTGTAAGAACCATGAATGAGATATCCAATCATTCATTCATAATGAATGAATGAACACCTTGTGATTTTATCATCCCATGGATAGCAGTAATAAATCAACCCATTAGAATATATGCATATAAAAACATCTTCCTAATCTTTCATTAGAACTCATGCAAGCCTCTTAGATTGTCAATTTTCATCTATCATCATCTTTGATTAGTAAAAATCAAAGAAGAGATTACGCAAGGTGGAGATAGTATTGAGTTGATTACCGGTTGGATTATTTATGATCTCATGTCAGTGTGTTAATTAGGTTGTGTTTCTAATGTACTCATTAATGTGTTAGTTTGAGTAAAACATCAATCATATGTATGTTCATAGTGATGTATATCTCATTATCGAACCACATGGAGTTGGATAGATGGTGGTTGTGGGATCTTATCTACATTGTATCTTTTAAAGAACTATATATGGAGAAAGAGAAATCATTGAGGTCATCTCTTAACTTTAAAGTTGTTGAGCTATTCGAATTGAGTGTCATCACTTCCTTTGTGTTACATCACCCCTAGAAATCTCTCTTCATTCAGAAAAAGAATTCCAAAATAGGGTAGAATGTTGGAACTTTTGAACTCTTCACCACTCAAGCGGCTCCAATTTAAGCATCTGTTATAGGTAGAAAAGGTGGATTCATCTCACCAAAAAATATAACTAAAGTATTAGAAATATAGTTTGGAAACTAATATTATATCTAGAACTCAATCTACTCAAAATGTTCATGCCAAATCTCATGAAAATCATCCATATGAAACTCCAAATGTTGAAATAGTCACTTTTTTATCATAAATAAACTAAACAATGTAGAGTTGCACATTCATTGCAAATTGCATCATGAGTCAAACTCATGGATAAAGTCATTGAGCTCAATCATATCAATTGTACTAAGATATCATCTTGAAACCTTTGTGACGCCATAGATATTATCCATAAGCCATAAAAAAATACACTTCAAGATATTAATAAGCTTAGTTTTGTCACTTTTTGACACCAAATGAGATACTTTTGCCAACTTCAATGGCCAAGATTGATAGCTCTAAGTGTAGACATCACAAACTCTAGCAATTCCTTCTTTAGAACCTTTAGGAGTTTCATTGTGGCACAAATGTATCGCTCTAGTAATTGTATCTGTAACAAATAGCCAACCGATGTAGTAAGGACTTTGGGAACGCATGAACGTTTCGATGTGAAGAACCCTCATGTAAGTTGCAACTCTCACTTTTTACTTCATCAATTCATATTTGAGTTGATTAAAGTCTATCAAAAATCCCATGAAAATCTTATTTAAACTACCAATATGATAGTCAACTCTTGTCTGAACTTTAGAAATAATTGCATTAAGTCCTTTCTGTGCTTTCAAGAAATTTTCCAATGTTATTCATTCCAAATCTTTTCTTAGAATTCTTCAAACATACGTTGTATCACAAGATGATATGCAGATCCTTGTGTACACAAACTATCATAAATCTCTATCTTTTATTCATGATGCCCGTTAATTTTACAAAAATATCCCTCATTGTTCACACTTTAAATGAGTGTTATCCATGGGGTGACAGAGTCATAAGCTGTCCAATACTAGTACAGGATATAGAAAGCAATCCACATGGTGGAAATGAGGACAACCATAATTATGGGATGCAAAATTGTGGACCAAAATGTCGGGTCGTAGTTAATAACAAGAAAAGGAAAGCATCAATTTGAAAGATTCGGCTCTACACAAAGGATTCGATTTTGACCAAGCAAAGTGTTCAACTGTTCTCACCTCAACGAACCATTTATGTAAGTATGCATAAAGTTTGCATCGTCAAAGGCTTGGTGGGTGGTACCATTTTGGTGAATTGGGGTGAGATCTTTGCTTGCAATGTGCAAGCAATTGCTAGTTGATTCCAAGAGGATGATAAAATTATTTTCTACATCTCATCTTTTCTAATGCATATGTATTCGAAGATGGAGTGGCTGACACTGAAGGAGTGACAGTTGTATCAGTTGGAGTTGGGATTGTTAGATATTGTAATGGAGATCGAGGACACAAGTAGCGGGTCTATTCGGAGTTGAAGCATTGTCGCTCAACCAGAGGAAGAAGACAGAGGGGAAACAAAAATGGAGGAGAAGGATTCAAAATTGGATGCGGTAATAGTAGAGTTTTCCCAGAAGAGGAATAGACAGATTTGTGTTGAGAGTCTTAAGGGTAGTTCATCCCGAAGATAAAGAGTCACAAAGAAGATAATGGAAGCAATGACTCCAAAACCCTCTCGAGCAAAGGTGAAATCCAACAAGGAGATAACAAAACCTTTGGCCTCGGTGTTACAACTATCGAAGAAGTTGGAAGTTGTAGTGGTTCCAATCCTTATGAAGTTAAATGAAATGGGAGCATGATACATGCCTGGTTGGAATCCCCAGGATGATGGATATATGGAGTTAATCTAAACTATGTATCAAATTGCCACATGGAACAAAGAGCAAGCGCAGGTAACTGATACAGTGGAACTATTGACTAAGTAGAAGGCCGAATTAGAGAAGGAAGTGCAAATCTCAAAATAGTCATATGCAAAAATCTGCAAGATTAGAGGATTGGAAATCTTATACGTGGAGAAGGAGAACTTACAGCTTCAATACGAGAATTGAAGTGGCGTCTCAACCATGTCAATGTGGAGACATTGGCTTGCTTGAAGTCCCTTGCTAGTAGATGAGCCCAACATTTGTTTGTTCGATGTGATGAGAAAGAGATGCAACGGTTGAAAGAGTTGGTGAAAGCGAATGAGAATCTTGAGGATACCAAGAAAAAGCAAAAAGAGATGTATAAGGCTTTGGGTTAGGAGTTCCTATAGGCATGTGTCTTCATTGATAGGAAATCACATGTACAAGAGATGCCGTTAGGAATCGACGCATTTGCTCGGGAGATGGAGATGCGATTGTGCAGAGAGGAATAGGAGAGAGTGATCCTTGTAGTTAGCATTTAGAAATAGGTGCTATGACTTTGTATAAATAGGAGTAGATTTAGGAGAGAGCAATCTTTTTCTTACAAGTGTTCGTTAGATAACTGCAAGTGTAGTTAGGATAGAACTAGAACTCATGAAGTTGGTGTGAGATGTAAGAAATTAGTCCGGACTTAATATAAATAAATGTGAAGTTACCAAGGTGTTCACCCATGAGTTGTGATCGCATTCGTCCATCCTGAAGTACATCATCGAGTTTTTGCCTCGACTTCAGCTTGTAAAGGAAAGATACCCTCCATGAGTAATACTGAATTAAGCTATTCTTGAGTATGCCCTTGTGTATTCATTTAGTGTGATTGATGGAAATGGAAATACTATTGAATAGTCAACGTGTGAACCTCCTATTCGTATTGCTCTTCGGACTATGCAGTCCAAAGTATTGTGATGAAGACTAAATACACTTTTGCTTGGTAAGTTGGGCTAGTTGGGTAGATTATTCCCTTGGGAATGAGTCTAAAGTACCAACTATTGTCATAAAATATGTACCTTTGTTGTTACAGATATCATTGATCCAAACTATGTAAGGTAATTTTTGTTTTATTAACCATGGGTAGGTTAGGCTAGTCAGGTTAGTTATCTACTAGCCTCATGGCTATATATATTGGGGATCACTCCTTCTAGATGATAAGTATCTAGACTCTCATTATGGAGACTCATGTATCTTGAGTTTTAATGAAACGTTGGCTCCTATTTGTGGGAGCCAACGTTTCAGTGATGGTTTTGTTCAGTGTTGTTTTGGTTGCATTATTGATGTGTTTGTAAAAATCAAAATTGATCCTCATCATTGGTATTAGAACTCAATTGAAAACTCGTTCCATTCGTGAAAAAGTTGTGGAAGAGAGGAGAGGATATTAGAAATTTCAGATTTCTAAATTAAAAATTTCAAAAAAATTCAGTCAAACAAAAATAGAAGATATCAATTTTGTTTTACAATTCTTCATCATAAATTTTGACAAGCGTTTAATCGGACAAGAGAGAAGAGATAAAAATTTCAGAAATTGATGTTAGAAATTTGATCATTAAAATTAATGGGTTTCAGATTTTATGGATCTTGAATTTTTAGCAATTGATTTGAGAAGCCGGTTGTGTCCAATCAATGAATTCGATATTTTTTCGATCAAAAATTTACAGGAATTGATTTGAAAAATCAATCTATCCAATTAGTCGGTCTCAAATTTCCTTGATCATGAATTTTTAAGAATTGATAATTTTAATTGTGATTTTGATGGCGCCGTAATACTAACCGTAATTGGGATTATAATTGTGATTGTGACTATAATTATGATTACAACTGTGATAAGGTAGTAATTTTGGACAATCAATAGCAACTTGGGTTGCGGGTGGAACTTTGGACAGCAAGAAGATCAACATTTTGAGCATTTTTGTGGGGCATGAGTATCTTAGACAACACTTTGGAGCTTGTTTGTAGCATGGAGAAAAGTGATATTAGCTCTTGTGCATCACAAGAGTTTGGTAAGCCAATGATACTAAACTCTTGTGATGTTGAATTGATTATGTCTTGTGGGAGCGACAAGTGATCAATGTCATTGCCCATTGATGTGGGCAATGGGTTTGAGTACGGTACTCAAGTCCAAAACAATTGATATGGATGATGAAGATTGGATCGATATACAATATCATTTAATGAACATTGTGATATTTTATCTCAATCCCAACAAATTCAATCTATTGTTGTCTTCCCATCTTACTAGTTCTTCATTCATGGCTTTGAATGTTACTCGTGCAAGAACTCACACCAGAGAGTTGGAGAAAGATAAGACCAAGTTTAATTTTAGGTTCAAGTCTAGATTTAAGTGAAGATCTAGATCCAAGTGTTTGAAATGTGACAAGTTTGGCCACATGAAGAAGTATTGTCGTCATTAAAAATCAAAGTGAGTATTTACCTCAAGTAACTATGACTGAAGATGAAGGATGTGTTTTGTATTTCCAGCTGCATTGGAAATGATGAATGGATTATGAATTTAGCTAGCTTTTACCACATATGTCATATAAGAGATTTTTTTAGCATCTACATACACTCAAACAATTCATTCTTAATGGGAAATGATTAATCTTGAGAGATTGTGGAAATTTGATATGTAAGGATCCAAATGTTTGATAGAAAAGTGCACACCTTGACAAATATGTGGTACATTCCTACTATATATGAGAATCTAATTTATCTTGGAAAATTAGGTTCAAAAGGGTTCAAATGGAGTGATGATGATGGGATTTTAAGTGTCGTGTCTGGTTCCCATCTGGAACTCATGTCCTCATGAAGAGTAAGAAGCAAAAAAATCTTTATATTATGGCATAGACAACAATACTTGATGAAACATTATTACATCTTTGGAAGAAGTAACAAACAAAATTTATTGCCTTGGATGAGGCAATGCAAGCCAGAGTGTAACCAATCTTGGTTAGTCATAGTTAGTTTAGCCAAAGCGTAGAGTGGTCACTAGATCACAAAAAGACAAGATAGTGGTGTGCACTATCCAAAAAGTAAAAGGGTAAATGACGAGGTGGCTACCATGCATTGGTGGATGAGATTGTGTGCTAGACGTCTGTTAGGAATTGGTTAGGATAAGATAACAAAACATGCAACCTACGCATGTTAGCCATGTGGCATAGTTTGGATTTCGGACTCCTCTAGTCCTATAGTATATAAAGCAAGGAGAGGTCTTGAGAAGACCATCTCTCATCTTGGAAGTCATTCCGGAGTCATTGCCTTCATTGTTACAATGGTATCAGAGCAGGCTTATTGTTCCTATGAGTGTGGATCACCCCTCTTGGAAGAATAGTCTGGGTTGGTACAATTATTTGAGGAGAGAGAGTGTTTGTTAGAGGATGGCAGTGGCCATTGAGCTGCAAGTAGTGGATGGGAGAGATAGAATAGTACCTAGATTCCCATTTCTTAATCCTTTTCATGTCAAACTGTTATACATTGAGAGAACAAGGTTGACTCAGTATTTGATATTTCATTTCGGTGCCAACTTCATGGGTCAAGTGATGAGATCTCGAGATCCCGTTATCTTACCTATAGTCACCTACGATGTTACTTGGGATCTCACGATTTACATTTTAGTTTAGAGATGGACCTCAATAGACCACCACCGGTGAGATTCAACACACGGTGTGAAATCTATTGTGTGTATCATCCTAAAGCTATGTTTCGGATCCTAGTTATTAGAAACTTTAGAGAGGAGTATTAGCATGAGGTGATAGCATCACCTATTCCTTTTGTGTTGCCAATCTTGAGAAATTGGAGAGTGTTCATCTTAACCCTATACTGAGAGAGTGGACGGAGACGAATCATGGAGGACACTTTGAGAGAAATGATTCAGGAGTTGAGAGATTTGGGAAACGATTTGAGCAAAGTTAGACTCAAGTACAAGAGTTAGCTCAAGAATTAACAAAGCAAATCAAAGCGAGAGGAATGGAAAATGAGAGAATGAGAGAAACTCCAATGGAGATGGAGACGTCACCATCCATGGTGGAAAGTGAAGAAACAAAGGAGAGCCCGTGCTCTTGAAGCCCAAGCGGCAACGAGCAAGAGAGCTAGATCTTGAGACATCCATGATTACAAGATGACAAAAAGCTTGTAAGATAGAACCTTACCGGCAGTAGTCGAACCATGGGAGTTTTGGAAGGTTGGATTGAGAGAATGGAGTATCATCTTGCTTTGTTCAATATCAATGATCACATTGCAGGTCTTTTTGTTCGTACTTTGTTGTTGGAGAAAGCATCTACTTGGTTTCAGGCTTGGATGATGGAGCTCAATGAGTCAGACCAACAGGTTACTTGGAGTGCAATGAAGCGAGGTCTTCTTCAGAATTTTCAAGCAGTTGATCCCATCATCACGACACGGATGAGGTTGTGGAAACTTGAACAGAAGGGAAGTGTGGAGGAGTACATTGAGGAATTTCGAGATCTTCAAATTCAGATACGAGATATGAGTGGAGTTGAAGCCCTTGATTTATTCAAGAGAGGGTTGAAGAAAAAGATTCAACAGGAGGTGATTCGGGACAATCCAAGCAACTTGAACGAGGCTATTGCTTGTGCACAACGAATGTCCAACGTTTATCACAACGGTGGAGAGGTATCAGTTCCCTCGATTCAATACTATGGACTCATGCCTATGGAGTTGGGCAACATAAGGAGGAGAGAAGATTTCATTCCAAGGGGAGTGAACGCACAAGGAGGAGATCGTCAGAACTTCGAATCCTCATCGAGAAGCAAATTCAAGAGGAGGAGATGGAGTGGAGGGAAGACGAGAAATGAGGCAGTGCTATAATTTTGGAAGATTTGGTCACATTGCCATGAATTGTCGTACCCGAGTTCTGGCAAGAGGAGCTAGACCCCCCTATCGACGAGCTCTCAACAATCTTGAAGGTGGAGACGGCGTGACCGATGGAAACACAGGAAACGACGAGCACCAGAACCTTGCCTCGCGGCCTTCTTGGTTCGATGAAAAGGAGGAAGGGCGAGGAAGGAAGCACAAACATGAGGTAAATGGTTTGAGAAAAGAAGGAAATATGTTTGATTGTGACGGATGGCGAGATAGAAGGAGTAAAAGTGAGAGTATTGATTGATCCAGAGCTCTGAAAAAATTTCCTATCTCGATCTATTGCTATAAAGTTGGGATTAGCTTTAGAGAAAGATGAGAGTGAAAAGGTAGAGTTGCCAAACGGGCAAACAGAGAGCATTGAGAGCATTCCTAGGAAAGTGGAGTTGAAGATTGGGCAATACAAGGAATCGTTGGAGTGGAGAGTAATTCGATTAGCTCGCTATGATGCTATTTTGGGTATGCCTTGGATGGAAAAATATAATCCTGAGGTAGATTGGCGAAGGTAGATAGTAAAAACTATGAGTTGGAGGATCTTTGGAGATAGACTTAGATCAGGACACAAAAACTTACCTCTCTATGTGATAGGAAGAACCGCTATCAGTCACAAAGATGTATGTTTTTGGGCCTAATAAGAGATGTAAGCGCTCCAAAAGAGCAATCTTTTATACATGAGGAGTTAACTTGTATCTTGAACGAGTTTCAAGATGTTTTTTTAGATGATTTGCCTCTAGGTTTACCACCAAGAAGGAGAGTGGATCACAAGATAGAGATCTTACCAGGAAGTTCACCTCCTTGTAAAAGTCCCTATCGACTTGCACCGAGCAGTTTGGAGGAATGCAAGGCACAATTGGAAGAGTTGTTGGAGAAAGGGTTTATCCAACCTAGTGTGTCACCATATGGAGCTCCAGTATTGTTCGTGAAGAAGGACGGCTCCATGCGGATGTGCATGGACTATCGTGCTCTAAATCAACAAACGGTGAAAAACAAGTATCCATTACCGCGAATGGATGACTTGTTTGATCAACTTCATGGAGCTAAATATTTCACCAAACTTGATCTTAGAAGCGGATAAAATCAGATGAGAGTGGCAGATGAAGACATACAAAAGACAACTTTTAGAACTAGATATGGTCATTTTGAGTATCTAGTTATGCCATTTGGTTTAACCAATGCCCCTGCCACATTCATGGGACTGATGAATGATATTTTTCGTAAATATCTAGATAAATCAGTGATTGTGTTTTTAGATGATATCTTGATATATAGCAAGTCCTTACAAGATCATCAAAAACATCTACGAGAAGTACTCCAAGTGTTGAGAGAAAATAAGCTCTATGCTAAGATGTCAAAATGTGAGTTTGGCAAAAACGAAGTAGATTACTTAGGCCATAGAGTTAGCGCTGATGGCATCCAAAGTCATGAGTGACAAAGTGGAAGCCATTCAAAATTGGACTGCCCCAGAGAATCAGACTCAACTACATAGTTTCTTGGGTTTAACCGGCTTTTATAGAAGGTTTGTGGAAGCTTTTGCTCGTATTGCTCAAGCTTTAACAAGTCTCTTAAGCCAAGGGCAGAAATGGCAATGGGGTACAACTCAAGAGATTGCATTTCAGGCTTTGAAAGATGCGCTCTTACATCAATCCTTAAATGGTACGAACCTGGTAGACCAACAAAACTTGCTACGGATGCATCAGGTGTGGCAGTTGGAGGAGTGTTACAACAGGAGTGGAAAGATGGATGGCACCCAATCGCTTTCTTTTCACGGAAACTTTTGCTGGCGGAGCAAAATTATCATACCACAAAGAGGGAGGAGTTAGCCATTGTCTTGGCTACTAAACATTGGAAGCACTATCTCGGAGATAAGGAGTTTGTGGTTGAGACAGACCACAAGCCTTTGGTTTATTTAGAAACTCAAAAGGACCTCTCCAAGCGGCAGATTCGTTGGGCTGAATGGCGACAGCGTTTTAACATGAAGATCGTGTATGTGGAGGGGAAGAAGCAGCTTGCCGATGCATTGACACGAATGCCATGCATTAATCACATCACTGAGGTGAAGATTCACTTTGAATGGTGGGAGAACCTGAATCGAGCTACCAAGGAGGATGAGGAGATTGCACAAGCCCTTCAGCAGGGTCGAGCACATTTGGAATGGGGATTGGCGTTCTACAAGGAAAAGATCTGGATACCCTCAGATGTTGCCCTTCGTACAACAGTGTTAGAGGAGGCACATGATTCAGCTATTGCGGGCCATGTAGGAGTGGAGAAGACCATTGAAGGCGTCCAAAGGGTATACTTTTGGCCAAAACTAAGAGAGTACATCACCAGCTATGTTCGAAGTTGTGTGGCTTGTCAACAAAATAAGGCTAGCAATCAGAAACTAGCAGGTCTACTAGAACCTCTACCAACACCGACTAGAAGATGGGAGCACGTCAGTATGGACATTGTATGTGAGTTACCAATGACGTCTACGGGTTATGATTCAATAGTCGTTTTTGTGGATAAATTGAGCAAGATGATCCATATTAGGCCCACAACAAAGACAGTTACTGCACATGAACTTGCTCAAATTTATATGGATGCAGTTTTTGCTCAACATGGCTTAGCTAGAGTGCTCATCACCGATAGGGGCACTCAATTTACTAGCATGTTTTGGAAAACCCTATTTGGGCTATTCAAAACAAAACTAGCCATGTCCATAGCTTATCATCCTCAAACAGATGGGCAAACTGAAAGAGCAAATAGGACTATTGAGGACATGCTTAGAGCTTTCACTTTGGAAGAGCAATACGGTTGGGATGCACTTTTACCCTTGATTGAGTTTGCTTATAATAACTCAATCAATGCATCCACAAAATTCAGACCTTTCTTCTTGATGTATGGAGAACACCCTATCACACCATCTAGCTTGGTGAGTGTAGGTCACATGCAAGAACCATCAACCCAAGTTGAAGCAGTGAACGAGTTTGTGGCACGAGTCCAACGAGGAGTACATCAGGCAAAGCACAAATTAACCATTGCCCAAAATCGGCAAAAACAATATGCTGATGCTCATCGACAACATGTGGAGTTTCAAAAAGGCGATCAGGTGTGATTGTCTACTACCAATTTGTCATTAATAGGGGTTCGAAAGTTCAGTCCACGGTTTATTGGACCTTTCTTGATTGTCCAACGTATTGGAGAAGTTGCCTACAAATTAGAGTTGCCAACACACATGAAAATACATCCCGTTTTTCATGTGTTTCTCTTGAGGAAGTATACCCCACGATCTCCTTCCTTTGGCAACCCACATCAACCTCCTCCTTTACCAACCATGATTGATGGTATAGAGGAATATGAGGTTGAGAGAATCCTCAAGAAACGGACAAGAGGGCAGCGGAACACCAAAGTGGAATATCTAGTCCAATGGAAAGGTTATCCACTTTATGAAGCTACTTAAAACCATTGGCAAATCTTACAAATGCCAAGATACTTGTAGAGACTTTTGAGTCTGCTTGCAACGAGGACGTTCCGACTTAAATGGGAGGAGGTTTGTAACCAATCTTGGTTAGTCATAGTTAGTTTAGCCAAAGCGTAGAGTGGTCACTAGATCACAAAAAGACAAGATAGTGGTGTGCACTATCCAAAAAGTAAAAGGGTAAATGACGAGGTGGCTACCATGCATTGGTGGATGAGATTGTGTGCTAGGCGTGCATTAGGAATTGGTTAGGATAAGATAACAAAACATGCAACCTACGCATGTTAGCCATGTGGCATAGTTTGGATTTCGGACTCCTCTAGTCCTATAGTATATAAAGCAAGGAGAGGTCTTGAGAAGACCATCTCTCATCTTGGAAGTCATTCCGGAGTCATTGCATTCATTGTTACACAGAGTTATGTGATGATTGTGTGTTTGGCAAACAACAAAGAGGTGCATTTGGTGGAATGCATAACTCTACGGTTGTTTTCGAGTTTGTTCATTTACATGTGTAGTGGCCGTCTTCTTTTTCCTCACATTATGAAAAAGAATACTACATACATTTTGTGGATGACTATTGGAGATATGTATGGGTTTATTTTATTCTAAAAAAGTTTGTAGTCTATGTCATTTTCAAACAATGGAAAGTCCTTGTTGAGACTCAAATTGAGATTTTTACTTTTACATAATGATGTGGAGTACATCTTAAGTGAATTCGAGATGTATTGTCAAAAGGAGAGGATTACTAGTCATCTCACCTCATCATATACTTCGGAGCAGTATGGTGTTGATAAATGATTCATCTCAATACTATTAAAGTGGTTAAGTAGTATATTGAATCAAGTTGGTTTACCACAAATATTTTGGGCTGAAGTTATAAATATTGTAGCTTATCAATAAAACTTATCTTTTGTAGTGTAATTAAGTACAAGATTCCATTTGAAATATGGCACCAATAGTTAGTTGATTACTCTATGTTTAGAGTATTTGGTTGTAATATTTATACTTACTCCCACGATAAATAAGACTAAGCTTGATCCTAAGGCCAAAAAATATGTTTTTCTTGGATATCAACGTGGAGTGAAGGGATATAGGTTATGGAACCTCTTATTTGCAAATTGATAGTCAGTAAGGATGTGTATTTCAATGAATCGAGATCATTGAAAGAGGGGGAAAAATCTCATACTCTTGCTATTGACAAAGGTAAATCTCTTGCGCCAAACATAGTTGAGGGGGAGATTGATCTTGATATTTCTTAGTTTGGATCACAAGGAGAGGTTCTAGCCATAGTGAAACAAGAAATGGAGCATACTGTTGATGAGCCACACATTGAACCAACATAGTTGAATCAACATGAATCTTCAACAAGAAGACGTGTGAGAAGTGCAGTTGAACATAATGCTCATGAAAGGTATGGTGATTGGTTTCCTTCAGACCAAGTGACTAAAGCTATTGAGGCTAATGTTGAAGATTCAAGTGATGCATTGATTACAAAAAATGGGGATCCATCTTCATTCTTTGAAGTTCAAGCTTCTAGCAAGAATCAAGAGTGGGATGCATTAATGCATAAGGAGATGAAATCAACAAGACATGAAAACTCAGAGATCTGCCCCCAAGTAAACAAGTGGTGGATTGTAAATGGATTACATGATGAAGGATGGAGCTATTGAAGCATATAACAAAATCTTCAAGGCCAAGTTGATGACCAAGTGGTTCAAACAAAGGAAAGGTGTAGATTACAATGAAGTTTTTTCTCAAGTAACAAAGTACTCTACAATATGTTTGTTATGTGCTCTTGTTGTTCTATTCAATCTATTTCTTGATCATATGGATGTTGTTACTGTATTTCTATATGGATTGTTTGATGAAGTGATCTTCATGCGACAACTACAAGGTTTTGTAGTGAAGGATAAGGAGAAAATTATATTTAGGTTGCTTAAATCCTTGTATGGATTAAACTAAAGCCCAAGGTAGTGGAAAAAGTGCTTCAATGATTTCAGATGCTCACAAGGATTTATCCATGTGTGTATTTGAAACGAAAAAACAGTCTAAGTTTTGGGCTCATTATTCTTATCTTGTACGTTGATGACATACTTATTATGGATGAGAACAAATTTCATGTTACTAAGTTAAAGGGTGAGTTGAGTTCAACTTTTAGCATGAAAGATTTGGATCCGGCCAAGAAGATCTTAGGCATGGATATTTGTAGGACCCTACTTAGAGATTTTGAGACTTTTTTTTTATTTTTGGAATAAAAGTGAGCGATATTAGGATGAAATCTGGTCCGCCGAATACGAATAGGTGAAATAAGTACAAATATGGCCAAGACAAATGAGTTGTTAAGGAATGTCTGAAGTGTCGAACGGATTAGGACAATTAGTAATAACATCAACAAATGCGACGAGCCACGGAGAGAAGCAAGAACAAGCTGACGAGCCAAGTAGACGAGATGAAGAGAGGATCCATCATTCGATCGGGAGCTCGCGAAGCTATTCAATTGCCGGTGAAGAAGATGCCGATAGGAGTATATTGACCTTTGGTGCCGAAGCCAGATTGGACAGCCAGAGAATTGTTACGATTGAAGAACTTAGACGGAGAATTCTTAGCATGACGTTGGGACTATGTGTGCCCAGAGTTGTGTGAGGAAGGTCGAGCGAAGAAGATGGCGAACCCAATAAGATGGAGAGGGCATCAAGATTCATGGGATGCGCTTCTTTGGGCAAAGGCATTAGGAAGAGATTACTCGAAGGAGAAGGATGGTATCAACTGGGAAGGGTCGACCATATACACGGGCTTCAACTATGATGAGACGAAGTGGTTTGATCCTCTGGAGAGGAAGGGCACAAATGGCTTCAAGATTGATCTTATTCGTAATGATTTCAGGAGGAAGATAATGTATACTTTAAATCAATTTTTTTCACCACAAAGAACTACTTATGTAATATGCATAAGGTGAGAATAGTGGAGAGATTTGTCGGCGGATCAATAAAGGTCAATTGGGGAGAGATCTTCGCTTGGAATGTGCAAGCGATGGGTTAGAGATTGCAAGGGAGTGATCTACATCTCTTCATTCTTGGTGCACATGTATTCACGAATGGGGTGGTTGACACCACAAGAGAGAAAAAGATATCAACTGAACGTGGTCAACACTCTAGGTGGGCGAGAGGGGAGTGACGGCAGCAGTGGATCGACCAGGAGTTTGGGGCCCCACCAAAGAGATGGTGTGCAATCGCCAGTAAGGGAGAATCAGTAGAAGATGCCTTCGGAGGAGCGGGCTAAAGCAATGCGGTATATCGAGGAATCCGTATTCGGGAGAGAAGATTCAGTGGGGACCACTGAGAAAAGGAGTTCTAGTGTGGAGATAGTCGCGGAACCCATCAACAAGAAGCGGAAGATGAAGGAAGTTGCTAAGTCAAGTAGTCCAGCACCAAAGGCAGCGCGGCCTAAGGTGAAGGCTAAGAAGACAGTGGAGGAGCCGATTTCTTCAGTGTTACAGTTAGTGTAGAAGCTGGAGAATGTGGTAGTGCTAGTTTTGATGGAGCTAAATGAGATGGGAGGCAGTTACATCCAAGGGTGGAATCCTCACAAAGACGGTGAAATGAAGCTCATTCAGTTACTGAACCGCATAGCTCAAGGGAAGAAGGATCAGACGGAAACTATAAAGCAATTGACAGAAGCAATGGAGCTTTTGGAGAAACAAAAGGAGGAAGCGCATGAAGCCATCACCGTGAAGCAGACCTATAGTGAGATTTGTAAGATCCAAAGCGCGGAGATGAAGTTCGTTGAGAGGGAGAATGAGAAGCTTCAAAGAAAATTGAAGAGAAAAAAAACAAAGAATTGCATGAGGTTGATGTTGAACGACCGGCTAGATTAGAAGATTTGGCGAGTAGATGCTCGCAATATCTTTTTGCCCGGTGTGATGATGTGGAGACTGAAAGGTTGAAACGATTGAATGTGGCGATGAACACCCCTTGTGATTCGAAGGATCGAAGGAAGGAGATGTACAAGGTCATGGGACGCAAATGCCAGGAAGCGATGCGAGTCCATCGGAAGGAGATCGCATAAGACATCAGAGAGTTGCAGATGAGTGTCGATGCTTTTGCCTTGAGGGAAGAGACGTCATTGAAGGGACCAGCAACTTTCCGAAGAAGTACTCGGGCGCGATCTGTGTAGGCGACAGTTAGAAATGCAAGTAGTTGTATAAATAGGAGGAGTGTTAGATTAGGATTATCTCTTCCTTTTGCAAGTGTTCATTGAGAACCGCAAGTGTAGTCAGGGTAGAACGAAGTGCTCGAGAAGTTGTTGAATGTTGCGTTTGATCGGCCTAGATTGGTGTGTGATACATGCGAAGATACCCTAGTATTCACCCATGAGCCATGGTCAGATTCGCCTCACAATAGAACTTCGTCGAGAATATCGTCTCGACTTTGGCATGTAAAGGAGTGATCAATCTCCCATCAGTAAATCTGGAGTGGAATTTCAATTACATGTGTAATTATGTGCAATGTAATGGATGGATAATGGTTCGCTTATTAGAATGAGTGGTTGCGTGCTACTTCTTCGCAGCACTCTTTGGACTGTGCATGTCCAAAGTCTTCAAAAGATGCATAAACTCACATATTCGTCATTGGTAGTGAATTAACACCTCATTCCCTTGGGAACAAACTTTAATTCTTTACAATTGGCAAACCTTTGTGTAATATTCATAAAGATCACAAGTTAAGGAAGTTGTGGTTAGTGTAGAAGTATGCAGAAAAAAAGCTTGTCAAGTTCAAAATGGCAGGTGTGAAGAGTGTGAGTATCCTTTGGCTGCTCAGCTCAAGCATTTTATTGCCCTTTGTCCAATAGATGCAACTGAAAAGAGCATGATACCTAAGATTCCATATGAGAACGTATTGGATAGTTTCATATACTTGATGATGTGGAGCCGAACAAATTTAACATTTGATGTAGGGAAGATGAACATATACATTTAAAATCCATGCAAGGTGCACTAGGAAGGAGTGACATGGACACTTAGGTATCTAAAGGGTTCCATTGAACATGGATTATTTTTTGATGCAAAGTCAATCAATGCCATGTCACTTTTGGGATATGTGGATGCAGATTATGATGGAGATCCAAACAACCAAAAATCTACAACTTGATATATTTTCTCTATCATATGTGGATGCATCAGTTGGACATCTACACTTCAAAAGTACTTATCTCATTCATCCATAAAAGTTTAATATGTTGCGGTAACAGAGATAGCAAAGAAAGACATATGGTTGAATAAGTTGATCACTGAAATGGAATTTTCACATGATAAAATCAACCTACATTGTGATAGCCAGAATGGGATTCATATTACAAAGAACCATGTGATGAATAGCAGAGTGAAGCATATTGACGACATGTACCATTTTATCATACAAGCATTGTCTGATATGAGCTTGAGCTTGTCAAGATTGATGGAGAGCTTAACCCGGCTGATGCGTTTATCAAAGTGGTTCCTCTGGGTAGATCTTCAAGGCATTATGAAAAATTAAAAATTTTACATCATTGAGTTATGTAAATGGTTTTTGTTTATGTTGTCTCTATTTGACATTCTATTGACCACACCTTGATTCTAATTAACTCTTGTTCATACAATGAAAGCTAGTTTTTTATTTATATCTTCTAGGATGTCCTGCTAAGCTACATATAGACTACAAGAATGGTTGACCCCCTAGACTAGAGTTAAGAAGTATTTTGTAAAGTTAACTCTTATCTTATTAACCATAGTTAATTATATCATGATTTGGTTAGATTAGTTCGGTTAGTTATCTACTAGTCTCATGACTATATAAACGAGGTAGTCCCTAGCCGTGAAGTAACCTATTGGTGAACCACACATATCAAGTTTTTATGTTCCATGTTGTATTGGTTGCATTGGTGATGTGCATGCATAAATCAAAATCCATCCTCACAAACTAGTCAAAACACCTTCAACACTCCAATAAATCACAGTTCTCACCACAAAATCAAATTTGAATTTTTGAAGTAATCTAATCTACACTCAAAATAACATTATGTGGAGATTGAAGTCAGACCAAAGTCACTTTGATCTCCAAATAATCTTATTTTTTGCACAAGTTAATGTTTCATTTATAGTCGCACTTTCCAAGTCTCAACTTCAAAAATTGCCCTCCTATGATCCTTTGTTTGAACTCTACTCATCGAGCCATAGGTCTCATAATGACACTAATGGTCCTTAGGACATACATCCAATGTTGAAGGTGATAATTGCACTACCTGCTCTAAGGCTCTAACTTCTATATTTGTTTTTGCCTATGCAAATGACGCTAATTTTTTTACTGTATCCAACTAATGATTATGTTTTTGCTTGTGCTCACTTACCTAATTAAGATGCCACTGCATAAATTGTAATATGTGATTATTTTTTAAAAAAGTATCTTAAATGGAAAGATTAGATTGCCTATCTTTTTCTTATATGTGATGATTTTTTATTTGACTTAAAAACACACGGATGTCTTGAGTCAATCTGAATACCAGAATACAGATTTCACTGGATGCATATTTCAGAGTCGAAAGAGAACCATCAATTCTCGTTCGAAGTCTCTACTAAGTTTTATGGTTTGGAGTAACTCAACGAATTACAGTAGAAGGGGCATATTTTCATTGGGGACGTAAACCCGGGCTAGAGAGTGTAATTGCCGGGCTCTGGAAGAAGGTGTAAATGTGGAAAGGAGGTTTGCGCGTTGTCCGGGCCGGCCAATCATGACTCTCCAGACAAGTAATCATGCTCAGAGGATGAGTATGCAAATCATAGAAGTCAAGTCAGTGTTGTACTGTATGTTTGTGGATGACTGTCAGTGTGCGATGCACACATGGGCTGCCAAGCTTTCACCATCCCACGGCCCTAGTCCATGTGACTCGATCCCTGTGAGCATCATCGTCCACTGTCTTTGCTCCAATTGATTCTCCACAAGTTTCTGGAATTTGAACCGATAAACATGTGACCAGTTCCTTGCGAGATTCTCACTGCAGTACAGGACAGAGTCCTGACTCCACACTAACTCGGACCATCGGACGGAGTGGGAAGACAAGGAATTTCCAGCCCTGGAGCCTGGACCCCTGTCCATGTGGCTCCACTCCAGGAACACCGATTCATATTGAACCCACTTTCGCGATTTCGATCTATCAGCAAGCCACCGGCTCAGGCCCTGAGAGAGCTTGCAAGTAGTTCCACAGTTCGATCCCTCTTGAACGCACGTGAATGCGCATGCACGTCGTCCGTTGGTCTATTCTTGGACCATGCGACCCAGTCTCCGTCCGCCACTCCCTCCATGCATACCGTAGTTGCATACCCAGTCAGTCGTTCGTTCGCTGTCCTAGGGTAGAATGCGGCCACTTGTCCGTTTCCAGAATCCCTCATCGATCGCACAGCAAGGCAGCCACAGGGTTGACGTTTCTTCTTTTCTGCGTGTAGGTTTGTTTAGACCTTTTGATATACTAGGTGCTCTAGGACATATTTCCGAGTGTGATACTATTGGGACCAGTCCCATGTTACCGATTTGGTTCCATCCTTGTACGATTTGATGGGGTCTTCCCATCCTTTTTGTTATTATACTTCGCTCATACAAAGGTTTGTTTGGGGGACCTTTCCGATCATCTTGACGCCACTTTTCTAACTGAAATATGACTGACTTTGGGCGGAACTTAATCTGAGTTTTGCCGATTGACAAGTCGGCAGAGACTTTAAAATAACTCGTCGACAACTAATCATGGATTTCAGACATAAGCACCTCGATCGTGATCTAGCGCACACACCCAGGCAGGTCATTGCACATTCTTGGCTTAGATGCCAGTGGTGGCTAGGGGGTAGGTGGGATTGGCCGACGCGGTGGACTAAGACAGCACTTCTACATGTGGGTAAAAAGGTTCATTTTATGTTGCGTCAAGGGACAAAGTATAATAACAAAAGGGATGTGAAGACCCCATCAAAGGAACAAGGATGGAACCAAACCGGTAACATGGGGCTAGGCCCCAATAGTATCACACTGTTGCGTCAACCGAATATGTGATGTGTTCTTTGGGGAACGACTTACATGAAACCAATGAATTGTAGTAGAGAATTTGAATTTTTTGGTGTGATGTTCAGTAGATGGAGATCTGTGCGATGAATGTGCTTTGAGAATTGGAGGGGATTCACGAGGTGCTTGTGTCTTCCTACGGGAAACACTTAACCTACTCACATCATGACTGCAAGAGTTCCAGCTAATCGAGGCAATTGAGAATAGAGACCTCAGATCCTGTTTTTCCAAAAGAGCATTACGAAATATGATATTGTCCTGAACTTTATGATACTCAAAAGACCGGAGGAGAACTCATGGAATGCATTGTGGATCTTCTATGGATAGCTTGGGCTTCTGTAGTCGTTCGTTCGTTCGTTCGTAAGTGCTGTTGGGGGTGCACCTGTGCCCACCATCATTCCTTCTCTGAAAATGTTTTAAACCGTAGCAAGCTATGAGTTTTTCTCCCCACACATTCCATTGCGACGACAAACCATACTGGCGAAGGAATTCTGATTCTAAGGGAGGATATCCTAGCTCTGCTCTGCTCTCACATGTTTGACATGAGCATGGCGTCGAAGTAAATAGTACGTAAATTTTTCAGAATCTAAAATAATTGTGCCCGTAGAGAGCTCCTTATATTTTGTTGTGAGAAATCTGCTTCGCAAGTCCATTGCCACGTTAAAGTTCCAGTTTCCGTCCAATGATGAATCCGCGTTTCCAAGACCAGGATGGTAGAATATCTGCAATTTACTGGTTCAAACTAGTTCAGCGATCTGATTAGGGCCTGAAGTTGCTGAATTGTTGAAAGTCCCATTAGTGAGAAAACCCGAACCAACACTTACAACCACACACGACGAACTTGCAACTCTACGAGCTGTTGTTTCGTCGAAGTTGTACTTTTTATACGTACGGTGGGCTTACACAGGCAATCGTTATTATTGCACATTATTGCTCACCATCCCTAATCCCTAAGTGATCTCAAGTAAACGCGAACTGGCACTGAACTTGCCAGTCTTCGCTTGCAAATTCGCTATATTCTTTCTCGGGTTCGTCCTTTGTCTTCGCTTGCAAATTGCAATTCACCTGACCTGACGTTTGATGTTCTTTTATGTTCTTCTGTTGCTTCCGCCGGGATCCGTCCGCGTGAGGGAGACAGTTGGCAGCTTATTTACACTTCCTCGTACGGGAAGATCGAACATTGGACTCTCCAACCCAAATTCGGCTTCACACATGCGACCGGCTATCAGCTGTCACCAACTTTCACATACCGTAACAAGCGCAGTCACGACTCACGAGGTACCGAGTGTACCGAGGGGGGCTGAGAGGGAAGTGTGGTTTTAAATTTAAAGCTCGTTCAAGCGAGGATTGTCGCTCGTTGGAAATTGAATTGCAAGGAAGGAGGAGATGGAAGTGAAATTGGAGTACAGAGGACCCGAAGCGAGAGGATGCAATTAGTTTCTGCATGTGGAGAGGGTGGTGGGGAGTGAGTCGTCCATATTGTTTGATGAAATGATCAGGTCCGATTTTTGAATGGAGCGGGAGATACTAGTGCCTGTGCAAGTCCCACACGTAAGTATTCTTATCGTGATCGAAAGTCCTTGCCAGTTTGGAGTCAAGACACTGCTAGCGGTTGCCATAATTGACGCATCCTTGAAGGACGCGGAAGGACGAGTTGCTGAGGCAGATATTCCACGAGTTGAAGGACAGAGCAGCACTGATCAAGAAGGGGACGCGGTTCAGCTCTCTTGAGGGATTTTAATCTGCAATGGGCTATTGTAGCGTCTTCTATCTGCAGTCAACGACGGGTATAGTACACAAGAATATTGGTACGTTCGAACTTTTCTTCATAGCTTTCCACTGAAACTGGATCCTACTGGAATAAACCGGAAGGCTGGGGCATTGGAACGCAAGAATCTGAATGACCTGGGAAAGTAGGTCATATACGAGACCGAAGTTTACAAAAATATCCGCACCTCTCAGCAGCCAGTAATCAAAATTTAAAGGTAGAAGACTTTTGAGAGCAGTGTTTCCACAACAGAAAACGATGTGTTAGGTGCCAGTGGGGTAGAAAATGCCAATGATACACAAACCCGAGTGTAATCTGCAGCATGCCTCTCCAGGAATGTTGAAGATATGAGACGCTCATCTTACAAGTAAAAATGCAGGCTAAGTTGCTTTGGGAACGTACTGTTGTGGATAGCAGTGTCACCCAGTTACTTTTGCAGAATTATCTTGAATCCTTTCAACAACGCACATATGGATTCAAAACGTCAAACGAGGAACTTTCATCTCATTCCTAATCTGTACCGTTGGCTTCTGGAGTGTCATTCGGAGGCAGTGATGGAGTACATTTCGTCTCCTTGCGCGGGATACTTCGATCATTTTCTTGCGTGTTTGTCTGCTGGTCGAAAGGTGCACTCCAGTACTCCCAATGCTTCGTCATGCTTGATGCGTGCCACATGAGAAACAAAAGACACCATGCTCCGATTTGGACTCCAAGGTAACAACCGAAACAATGATTCCTCTCATACTACAGTAGTGCAGACTAATGACAAGCATACAATAGTACTGGTATTGGGCGAGTGATTCACCCGACAAACGACACATTATATTGTCTATTTGTCCGATGGGTATAAAGGGTTGCTTAATGGGGTCAGACAGCTGTTCCAGTCATGTACACGGGCACTGTGCCCGGCATCTGAGATTGAACGTAACAACAGAATATGATAAGGTCGCGGACAATAATACGAGACATTAGCTCCCTCATACCCCAGGTGATTGGAAGGGTACGGGATTACCATCTATACCCGGTGATGCTCTAATCCTAGGGATTTTTCATTACCGGACCTGCCTAAAGCCTACCCAATCCGGAGTTTGTTCTTGTTTTACTTCTGCGATTGTCTTCGTTAAGGCGAAAATACGCTGTAGCACCTATCTCGAGCCTACCTAAACAAAGAGTTTGTTAAAGCTAATACTATAAAGCACTTCTCTAAAACCTACCCAAACAAGAGTTACTTAAACGTTTTTATGCAAGCAAATGTCTCTACTTTCGCGAAGTCGATAATTCGAGAGATTGTGACTCAATCTCAACTTCTCATCTACCTAATCTTTCTAACCTGTTATTTGCACACACACACACACACACACACAAGTTATTTGCACTTCTCTGCCTGTTAGTGGATCGTGACGCATTGTGCCCATACTTACACGTTCTAACAGCAAAAGTGTCTATGGTCTTGAAATGTTTGTTCACACGGCTGTGATATAACCCTTAACTGTCCATAGCGAATTGAAATTCATCTAGAGTTTTGAATGTGCCACCCAATTTTATTTTGGGTGCCCCATTTGACCCAATTTTATATAAGTTTAGGTGATCTCTATCATGCTTCTTTGCTTCCAACATACATTATCTCTAGCTTTGTCATGGAATACAATTTGAACGTTTTGTGTGTGGTTGAAGATCCACATGAACAAGAAAAGTGGCATTTGCACGCTCGAATCTGGTCAAGTGTATACTCCCACCCACAGTTTCAGACATATAGATCAAAGACCTATCTACCTTTGCATCATCATATCCGCTCAAGATTTCTGCCATTGCCATGGAGTTCAACTCAAATTTTCATATTTACAACGCAATGTGCTGTAGTTGCGCGAGTTTGGGCTCTTTACACTTGTATG
The DNA here is from genome assembly GCA_014180765.2 of Marchantia paleacea. Lineage (NCBI taxonomy): Eukaryota > Viridiplantae > Streptophyta > Marchantiopsida > Marchantiales > Marchantiaceae > Marchantia > Marchantia paleacea. Next base: position 497,807 of record MUAA02000109.1, on the reverse strand, counting down.
CATGTGTGTTTGAATAATAAAGATGTTCACAATGCATGGACGATTCCAGACTTTGGTGATTGTTGTAGTGACATTCCACTATTTTTATTTGACAATGGTCTTGTTCTCACTCTGCTCACAACTGTGTTCGCATGGTTCTTCTATGCTCTCTCCTAATGAAAGCGTTCTCCTGGTCCATTGACTGACTGTCCTGTTTTTCTCCCCTGGGGTATGAGGGAACAAGCCGATGTAAGATTGGGTATTAGAGAGCTCCGGTGTAAACTATGGGTATTGGGGAGCTAATTTTTGACAATAATACTGAAAAAGCGTGTACAAGAACCAAATTTCTGTAAGAGTACTCTTCTTTACGTCAATTAGTCTTCAATGTGTCACCATATAGTTTGAAATCTGCATATATTCAGAATGAAGAAAAAGCCAATTTGAATTTCAATAACCTTGAGCTTAAGTCTAGATCTGTATGCTTGAAACATGAGTCATAACTCAAATGAATTGATCTCACTATTCTTTGAACGTGGTGATTGAAAATTGCAAGGTGATTTTTATGTGACATAGTTTCAAGGAAGAGTGATGGTTTTCTCAATCAAATATGACCTTAGGTTTAGTGATAATATAGGCAATATTGCAACATTTATATTTGCAAGTTACACTCTTGATGGAGTTAGAATTTTGGGGTTTTCATGATTTTGTGATACGCTATTTGGATGAGACTCTATTGCATGATTTGCGCACGGATAATTTATCACACTTGGGATATACTTAAATGACAATGGGGCATTTTTATCCATGTGCGTCTCACACCACCCATCATATCACACTCATATGATGCCACCTAATTCTCTTTTCATGGCTCATCTTGATAATTCTTGTAGAAGATTTTTTGAGGTTTTATGGTGATATTATGGATCCTAGGTGTAACACTAGGGAAGTGAGGAGAAACCACTCGAATAACTCAAAAAACCATTGAGATAACTCTCAAACCATTGAGAGTTCTCTCAATGGTTTCTCTTCCTACATATATAGTACCTAAAAAATATGCAATATAGATAAGATTCCATAACCAACATCCATCCAATTTCTCGTGGATCGATGATATGGATCATGGATCGATGATCGATCCTATGAGCACACAAATTGCTGACGTGTAACTCCAACTAACACACAACCTAACACACAAGAAATACAACCTCAAGAACACACAGATCGTTGACATGATAACTTTAAATTGTCCACTAATAGTCAACTCAAGACTATATATCTTCACCTTGCGTAACCTCTACTTTAGTTCTCACTAGCTAAAGATAGTTACAAACCTCCCTCTTTTTAGAATGCAATATCCTCGTTGTGTCCACATTCAAACTCTTGATCGATCAAAGATGCATTAGCTAAATTCTTTGACGGTTTTCAAGTTTACTCATATGATGGATATCCTTTCCATTAAACCAAATACTCAGTTTTTGGGTATTTGTGACCCTCAATCCGTTTTTTGAAAATCTTGTCAACCTCAAATTCTGCATGATATGCTACCATGGTAGGTAAAGGAGGAGGTACTGATGGATTTATGAACTGATTGGGTCGTGATACATGTTTTGAAATTGTGATAGATGGAATATGGGATGTATTTTCATATGCAATGGGAGCTCCAACTTGTAAGACATCTTGCCAACACGTTTCAACACCACAAAAGGACCGATGAATCGAGGGTTAAATTTGGGTGTTCCTACAAGTCACAAATTGGTCGTGGATAACCAAACTTGATCTCATTCTTGAAAATTCAACTCCATGTAATGAGCATTTGCATATTTCTTTTATCGATTTTGAACAATTATCAACTTCTCCTTTGCATGATGTACTCATTTGTGTATGTGCTCCACAAAATCATTGACCGTAGTAACTTTGGTTGAAAAATCCTGCCCTTTAGGAATTCTCACCAAACTATAAGGTGTCAAAAGAGTGAGTACCATATAGATAAAATGGCGATATTTTTGTGGATGCATTAACAGAATTTTTATATGCAAATTCCACTCTTGTTGTTCCTCCGATTTGAATGCTCGTAGTATATCCTCTATTGTTCTATTGGTTCTCTCTGTTTGACCATCAATTTGAGGATGATAGATTGTAGACATTGATAGCTTTGTTTTGAATAAACCAAATAAGGTTTTCCAAAATAAATTAGTAAAATGAGTTTCTCTATCGGTGATTAAGACTTTGCTTAATCCGTGATTCACAAAAATTGCATCTAGATAAAAATGAATAAGTTGTGGTATCATCACATATCCTCGACTTACCTTTTCCGGTGATATTGACCAAGTAGAGGAAGTTCTTTGGTAAGGTGGAATACTATCGAAGGTTCATCTTTTCCTTCTTCAACAAAACTTATGCCTTGACGATTTACATGAAGAAGGGGATGGATTACAATTTAATCCTCAAGAATGGAGAGGCGCCAATGATTTTCAAACTTCTTAAGAAGGCATTGGTAACAGCCCCTATTTTAGCCAAACCAAATTGAAGCTACCGTGATATTTTTAAATAGTCCACTAATAGTCAACTCAAGACTATTTATCTCCACCTTGCGTAACCTCTATTTTAGTTCTCACTAACTAAAGATGGTAACACTAAGGATAATTCATAGTTGAAGATTTAGAAGATTCAACTATGCTGATTCAATATGTGGCTCACAAGCAATTTGCTCCATTTCTTGTTCCACTATGGGTGGAACTTCTCCTTGTGGCCTAGTCTGAGAAGTGTCAAGATCAATCTCCCCCTCAACTATGTTTGGGGCATGAGATTTGCTCTTATACTTAGCAAAAGTGTGAGCTTTCTATCACTCTTTCAATGATCTAGATTCATTGAAAGACACATCCCTACTAACTATTAATTTGTAACCAACATGATTCCATAATCTATAGCCCTTCACTACACGTTGATACCCAAGAAAAAAAACCATTTTTTGGCATTAGGATCAAGCTTAGTCTTATTTTTTTGGATCCATCGCTAATCCATGATTGGAGATGATGTGCCCTAACAACAAATCTTACTCTTATCTAAAAATGCATTTTTTGGATTGAACAAGGCCTTGGCTTTCTCCAAACGTTGTAAAATTTTGACAAAATGATCATAATGATCCTCCTTCTTCCCGTACATACAAAAATTATCTATGAAATCTCTCACAAACTTCCCAATAAAAGGTTCAAACATCTTGATCATGAACGTCTGAAAAATTGCTGGAGCATTATATAGATCAAATGATATTATCCTCAATGTAAAAGTTCCCCATGGCGTGGTATAAGTGGTTTTCAGCAGCCTTGTAAAGGTTAGGTGGAATAATGGCTTCAACACTTGGAACATTCATACTTGTGAATTGTAAATCATGAAAAATAGAAGTTTAAATAGATCCTCTTGATTTTGTGGCTGTTTCGGATGCCATGTGTATTTTGTTGAAGTGTTCATCCATTGAGTGCATATTTGAAAAGAATATAATTTTTGGCAGAAACCCACAAACAAATGTAGGTAGTGTATGTTAATTATACATATTTTTATACATTTATATGAATATTCACGGCCATAATACTTTATTTATAATTTTTAAAATAATGAATTAATGATTTCATGGAATATTTTATTCATGATTATACTAGAGGAGTAAATTTAGGATCATCTGCTTTAATCATGCCACTAGTTATTTGCTTCTATGGCTTATGTCAAACACTTGAAGACTCATGAAGTGAATCAAATCTTAAAAAATATGGTTCATTAATATTTAAATAAAAATTTTAAAAATATACTAATTGACTTACAACAATCTTATAAGCATAAATATTTTGGTGCAGGTGGGGACTATAAAAGTTAGATGGAATTATGTTTTCATCACTTGCAATATTTACAATTTTGAATTGAGTATCATGAGCAACAAAAGTCTCAATGAATCCTTACAAGCTAATGACTAACTCTAACATCTTGTATATTTTGTCGAAGAAGTCATTGATTGAGTGTTTATTTGAAAACATATATTTTTTGGTTGAAATCCGTGAACAAGTATATGTATTGTATGTTAATTTATTTTTTTATAAATTTACATTAATATTCACAGTTGTAACACTTTCCCGCATAGTAAAAGACAACTTCATTAATTTTTGTCAAGTCACTAGTAATTGATTGACAAACTAGACACATGACGTGATAGACCTACTATTTCTCATGTGAATAAAAAAAATATTTAAGAAGGAATATTTTGTGGCATTGAAGTAATTTGTGCAAAGTGTAATTTTTTAAGTTGTAAACATGTCAATATTTATATGTGCATATAAATATTGACATACAAACTGAAAAGTGATACATGTATGTTTCAATATTTTATGTTAATTTTATTTAATAAGATATTCATCACCTTCATATATTTTATCAATCCATGATAACCAATTCATTTTGTGTTTATGGAAACCAAAGTGAATTTTTGATTTTTGAACATTTGCACTACTATTTTGTAGATTCAAATGACTTCTTTAATGACATGATGCATGTATAAAAACTATCATATATAAAAAACCTAAAGTTTGTTTACAATTTTTGAAAGCCATCTAATACATTGGGATATATTACTAATGCATGGTAGATAACTTCTTTTGTATTTATGCAAGCCAAAGGTCAATTTTATCTTTTTTGATCATGTGCAATAATATTTTTTAGTGATTTAAAAAAAAATTCAAGAATTTGACCCTACTAATTTTAGTTTATGAAGATTAATTCAACATACCATCCATGTTTAATAAAATATGGTAACACTAAGGATAATGACGATTTAATGGCTTCTCAAGAAGAGGTGACTTCTTAAGTACTCCCTTTGCTTTATATATTAGAGCATTGAAAAGATTTCAGAATCTGATCTATGTCACATGGCTATCATACGTGGACCACATGCATCATTATCTTATACTAGCCATCTAACACATTTATCTATTCCACCAATGCATGGTAGCCAATTCGTTTTGTATCTATGCAAGCCAATGATACCTATTGAGATATTTCATTTCATTTCCAACTGATTTATAAGTTTTTCAACATGAAATATGATCACACGATTTTCAAATAATCTACAATGTATAGTATTTTACTCTATTGTTTTAGAATTCTGTTTAGAATTCTAAATTTTAAAAGATATTTTAAAATAAAAATTACAATGTGTAAAAATTTATATTGAATGATGTAGAATCATCTGAATGATGCACTAGATTCACTTCTGATAAAAAAATATAATTTTGCTATATACAAATCAGAAACATAAGTCTTCCATTTCTTCTGAATCATTGTTTAACTTTTTTGTTATTTTTTAATAAAAATATTTAGTTGAATTATAATTTTTTTGATCGTCATATTTCAGATTTAAACTCGTAATTTATAAACCATCTTTATGTGAAGCCATATATTTAATTTGAATTATATAAGATATATAGGTGAGATGGAAAGTTGAATACATATTTTGGAATAAAAATTCATAACTATAATAATATAGGAATAAAAAGAATGAGATCACTTTTGAAGGTGTAAATTTTTTTCCCATGTGTTAGCTACTTATGATGTGTATATAGACAATATTGATAATTTCAAATTTTACATTGATGGGAGAACATGTCAATGATTTTTTTTATGAAAGCGCGAGAAAGTATAATAACAAAAGGGATGGGAAGACCCCATCAAATCGTACAAGGATGGAACCAAACCGGTAACATGGGGCTAGGTCCCAATAGTAATTAATCATTAGTTATTAATAATAATTAAATAATTTTTTTATGTATAATTTTAAATATTGAAAGAATTATTTTTTCTGAAAAAGGTTCAGCTCATGCAACACTATGCTGCATAGAAGGGGGCCAACCCATGTGCCCTCGGATCTGGCCCTTAGGCCCAAGGGCAAAGCCACTTGACAAAGAAAGAGATTTTTCCTTTCCTCCTCCCCGTGTAGGATTATGTTAGACGTGTGAGACTTAATTTGTTCAATGATAGGCTCTAGAATCAGTTTCACTATCTCTTGCACGATACGTTAGTGAAAGTAGGTCATTCATGTGATATTTTTTCACGCTTATTTGACTTGATAATGATTTTTACGCCTCCCCATTCATATCCTATGAAAAATGAAAAAAATTAAACGAATTTTTTTTATATATCTCTATTTTTTTCAACCTTGTATTGATGGTTCAATCATGCCCATGATTTATGATATCAATCATGAAGAACAACATTATTCTTGCTTATGTTTTTTGAAAAGCATGTTGAGGTAGTGTGTTTTCGAGGAGCTTAATAACGATCCCACTTGAGATGCTTTGTGACGATATCCATTGAGTTGACACACTACGTGCTTCTCCTTCTTGTCAAATTTTGTAATTCATCACGTGGATGAGAACTCAAATTGTCTCTTGTTAAGTTCAATTCCTTGAAAGCAGTAAAGACTACAGCCATGGTTTTTTCAAAGGAAAACAATCAGAAAAATATCTAAAGTCGGTTAAGATCATTTCACCATGACATGTTAAATTTTAGAATAAAAGAATTTTATTTTTGTAGAAGAATTCTTTATAGCCCTTCAGAAGAATGAGTTCATTTAGCAAATCATTAAGATTGTAGCATCATTAAACTTGCTTAATCAATAAGCATTTTGGGGAGGACACTCAAAAAGATCATAGTGATGGTTGAAAGTCTCCCCTTATCTAAAATTTTTTCAATGTACAATTGAGGGGATTGCTACTGTTATCTTTTAATCCTATAATAAAAGAGGGTAGGATGTAGTGTAAGTTTTTTTCATTCTTAATCCAAGAAATTTTTGGTTCTTTGAAAAGTTTATGGACTAATTTTAGGATGATTTTTTTTTTAATGCTATAGCTCAATGATCAAGTGGTTGGCTATTAACAAATTAATCATAGATTTTTATATTTTTTCAGAAATTTTATTTATAATTTTATCGATTTATCTATTTTATAGTATTTCATGATAAATATTATATATAATTTTTCGACTATTTGCTTTAGAAAAAGCCAAGTGCTTTCTAGGACGTAGAACCAGTTTGATCCATCATACTAAAGCTTTGTGTTTATTTCCAAACAAGAATGAGTGCAATGACTTCGTTTAAATATGGACTTGTGTTTTTTATAGTGCGGGATCTAGACTGATCGCCCTACATAATTATTGGGATGTCCCAATATGTTTAGGTGCAAAAAATAAAAAATAAAAAATTGCAAAAGCTATCCAATCTATTAAATCTTTTACATAAATATAGGGATAAAAAGTTACCTAAAATGATTCGTAGTAACCATAGAATATGTTTCTTCAGATTGAGTTGGATTAAAAGCACAAAATGTGTTTGCACCATCACCATCTTTAAATAAAATATTCTCAACAAGAGCATCATGAATTGCGCATACAAGAGCAACACCTAAAACTCATGCGTCACTCATCATGTGAAATGGGTTTAAAGTCTAGTTATAAAAATCTTGAAAAAAATAATAAAAATCTATCTTGGTCTATTGAATAGAATTCAACGATATTTGAATGGATGGTCCCAAGCCATCCAACTTTTCATCTTTTGAAGAACTTTCACCTATCAAGGAAAACATTTAGATGTCTTAGCAATTTGTGCAACTTAAGCACTGACTTAGCCATCAAGATGCATGAGTGCTAGCTTTTCTTATACCCATCACGGTAGGTTAAACAAAAGCTCGTAGCACCAAGCAAAAGAAAAAAGGAAAAAATAAACATTCAAGCAATCAAGGTATATTAATAATATCTATTTAAAAATCTTTTATCTTGCATTTTTTATGAACAATTTTCAAATATATATAGAAATTATGGATATCTATTTTATCTATAAAGTTATATATTATAATAATGTATGACAATGCCCCTTGGGGCCCTTTTTTTTAATGAATAATATTTTGGATTTGTGATATTCGACAAAAAAAAATGATTGGTAAAAAAATGAGATCTTGTGATATTGTTTATAAAAAGCTCATTTTCCACTATCTCTCTATGGCCTTCATTAGGTTTTTTCTAAAAAAAATATTGTAGCAAAGTTCAGAATGAGCTTCAACACACCCAACTGCCAAACTGCTAAAGAGAAATAATATCTTGAATGGTAGTTGACAAGGTCTCAAATTTCCCAAATGTTGTGGCTGATTTGAAGCAACATTCAACACGATGAGATTGAAGCAAGTTTGAGGGTTGCTAGGTGCAAGCACACTGACAAACCTTACGTAAATTAATTTATGTATTTTAAATAATTTTTTTGATTATGCATGTTTTATATGAGTTTTTATGTATTACGTAGTGCATGGGGAGTGTGTTTGGATATCGCTCACTATAAAGCCATTTTTTCACTTTGGCTATTCTTTCATAAAATCAAAGAAGTTTCCTTTCAATTTTGTGTAAAGTAATAAAATAAAAAATATTTTTAAATATTTTTTTGCATGTTTTAAAAAAATTGTATGCTTATTTTATTTATGTTCAATGTTCAATTGATTGTGTTAAATTTTCTGTTTAATATACATAGATTAACAATTGTTTCAGCCTATCTCAAATTAGAAATCTTTTGCTGAATTGAACATAAAAATGTAAACTTTGCTTTTCCCGTTGTCAAAACTGAAAATCCTTATCAAATACATTTTAAAAGTTTTTTTTACATAGATAAAAATAAAAATTAGCCCCTAGAATGAATTTTTTATTCCAATCCAATATGTGAAAAATGAGATTTTCACAGATTGGATTTCCGCATCAAAATATTTGTCCTTGTAAGATTGTTGCAAGTCAATCATTATATTTCTTAAACTTCATATTATTTAACATTTCAATCATGTGATGATTTTTCAAATATTTGACAGAAGCCCTAGAAGCAAATGCTTAGTGACATAATTAAATCATATGATCATAAAGTAGATCCTCCGGCATGATTGGCTTGAATGAAAGTAAGAGCATAAGCATTATAACGAAATACTCTAAGCATAGAGTAATTTCACAAGCGGCCAAATCCTCCCCATAGTCATCTTCCTGACTGTTGGTATTGCAATTCTTTTTCTTCCCGTCATGGCAGTTGCCGTTCTCTTTGATATCTCGATATTGGACTCCCTATCAGTCATTTGCTGATGGTCGTGTTCTCATTTCTTGAAATTGAACTAGTTAAGACGTTGTGGCTTCTTCCACTTCTTCCTGCTCGCGTGCGATTAGCTCTCCTGCTCTCATTTGGTCGTAATTCATCTTATTCGTAGGAAAGAACTTCGTATTCCGTCGAATATGACTTTTTATTTCAAAAATCACAAAAAATTCCTACAATCTTTGTATACTATGCCCCTACAAACTAGCTTGACTCAATATACTCCTTGATCACTTCAATAGTGTTTGGTTAAGTTGCATAACAATATCATTTTGCTATAGATGATGAGTAATCCTTTCCTTTTGACAATACGTTTCATATTCATCTAAGATGTACTTCTTGCCATTATTTGAACGTAGATATTTCATCTTTCTACCAATCCGAGTCTCAACAAGGGCTTTTCATTGTTTGAAAATGGTAAGTACTTCAAACTTCTTGTACATGAAATAAATCCATACATATTTTAAAAAGTCATCCAAAAAACTAACATCGTATTCCTTTCTAGAATGTGAAGGAGAAGAGATGACCCCCACATGTCTAAATGAACATACTTGAGAACTGTTGTAGAGCTATGCACTCCAACGCCAAATGTATCTTTTCGTTGTTTACCAAACACATAATGTTCACAAATTTTAAATTGCATTGCCTCAGTTTGTGTAGGATGAAAAGACCTTTCTCACTCATGGGATCAAGTTGTGCGTGCCACGAATGAGAAATGTCTTCTAAAGATATAATAGTAAATGTTTCATCCAGTATTGTTATTGCTGCTTGAATGTAATGATTCTTTTGCACCTTACCATTCATGAGAACGTGGGTTCCAACCATGACACTCAAAACCCCACCATCAATATTTCATTTGAATCTAATTCTGCAAGAGAAATTAGACTTTTACTTAAAATATGAATGTGTTACACATTTGTCAAGGTGCGCACTTTTTCATCAAACATTTGGATCCTCACATATCCAATTTTAACATTCTCACATGACTTATCATTTCCCATCAAGATTGAATTATTTTATAATATGTAGATGTTGAAAAAATCTCTAATGTGACACATGTGGTAAGAGCAAGTTAAATCCATAATCCATTCATTTTATTAAACATAGGTGGAAGTACAAAGAGTATATTCTTCGTCTTCAATCATAATCACTTGAGCTAAAGACTCATCATGACCCTTATGACGATAATCTTTCTTTATGTGACTGGACTTACTACATTTTCAACACTTAATTTCTTTCACATCCTCAAACTTGGTTTTAGATCTAGACTTAGACTTAGATTTAGATTTTGATCTAAAATTAAACTTGATCATATCATTTTTCAACTCCTTGATGCGAGTTTGTTCACGAATAACATTCAAAGTCATGGATGAAAAGATACTGGGATGAGAAAATAATAATAATTTTTGTTGCATATCATTAGTCAACAATGTTACTAGAACCTCATTGTATGTGATTGTCTCTTTATCACAATGAATTAACACATGTGACAAGGACTAATATGATGTTTGTCATGAACTCAAAAGTTGAATTATTTTGCATTCATCACTAAGATCTTCTCCAAGGTCCTCCAAGTTGACAATCAAATCATTGAATGCATCAACATGGTCTTGAATTTTTGTATCTTCTGCCATCATGAAGCTCATTAACTACAATGAAGTCTATAGCCGATTTGAGAGCTCTTTGTGATGGTATTTTGCGCATAGCTTCAAACAAGTCCTTTATGGTATCATGTTCTTCCATTTGTTTGAATACATTGGGCTTGATATACAACATCAAGATGGTCATCCCCTGATCTTGTATGTCACACTCCAATTTTCATCATTCATTTCAATTGGTTTGGGCTTGAGTAACTTCTCCAAGCCCATTACCCAAATGACGTTAATCACATGTCTCTTCCACAAGACATAATCAATTTTGTTGTCAAACTTCTTTACCTCAAACCTTGGGCCACCAAACTTAGTAAGTGTTATTGGCTAACAAAACTCTTGTGATGAACTGGAGGTAATATTGCTTTCCTCCATGTTAGAGATAAGTTCCACACTATCATCTAAGACAATCATGCCCCATAAAAAAGCTTGCGATGTTGATTTTCTCGTGATCCAAAGTCGCAACTTGCTACTTAAGGTTATTTATGTTTCCTGATGTTCAAAGTGGTTGTTTGTTGCTTGAGGTTGTCCATTGATCAATATTCAGTTGTGGTCATAATCACGGTCGTAATTGCGGTTAGATTATGGACACATTTACGATTAGGATTAAATGGCGGCATAGTCAAGATCACAATTGAGACATAGAGACATTGTTCTTATGGTTGATTCTTCAATCACTAAATCTCCTTGATCAAAAAATCTGAAACCCAACTTTGTGGGGTGATAGCTTCTTCTCAAGCACAATTTCATCCCACTGTTGATGTTCTTGATCATATCTTTTGCATGAGAGTTGCTTGGGAGCAATTTAAAGGTAAGGGCAAACTACTGTTTGCTACATTGATTGATTTCAATAAGACTTTTGATCGAGTTCCAAGGAACCTTCTTTGGTATAGGCTTGAGGTGATAAGAGTCCCCAAGGACATGATGTGGCAATTTCCAAGCTCTATGAATAGGTTTATGTGAAGCTCACATCCTCCCAATCACATGAGATCCTTAGCACCTTGGTGTGATCAAAGACTTGCCTTTTTCTCCTACACTATTTAGAATTTTCATTAATGATGTAGAGAGATATGCTAATAAATATGGTGGCGGTGCTAGTGTGTAACTTGGAGATTGTTGATCAAGGCATGATCTATGTTGATGATAAAGTGATTTGATTTATAATTTCCTTGGATTTACAACACCTTTTCGATCTATTGCATGAGTTTTGTTATAATACTCAAATGTACCATTACAAAACATCACCATTAAGAGACTTAGGATTCAAGGGTTAGAATTTAAATTAGGGCTCCTTGGTGTGCAATTTTCAAAGTTGAGCATTTGAAAGTTTGGTTATGATGAATATTAACTAGTGCATCATCTTAAAGTCTTTGTCGTTAAAAGTGGATGTGAATCAATTGTAATCTCTCTATTATGCTACAATTATAAGTGAAGTGTCCTTGTGGACATTTTGGAAGTTGAAAATATTACTTCAAAAAAATTCAAATTGGATTTTATGATGAGAACTGTAAATTCTTGGAACGTTAAAGGTGTTTTGGTGAGTTTTGATCAATGATAGCTTTGATCCTTTTGCTATAGAGTGTGTTAAGATATTGATAGAATGAAGATTGTGGTGGTGATCTAGAAGTAGAGTCGATTTAAAGTTGGTGTGATTTATTTATAATTTATGCATTTTCTATTTTAGTATCTAAAATCTAAATCCAGAATTTAGAGGGTGGAAGCATAAGATGTCTAAAATTGTTATCTTCTTTCAACCTCGCCTTTTAATCATTTACTGGAACCAATAAGGCTGCGAGGCAAATTTATTTGTGATATTCGTTTTCATGCAAGATCTCGTTTTAATTGTCGTATTTCCCTCCTTCCATATTGTTGAAAGACCTTTGCAACATAGGTCTTCCTCCGGATGGTTCTCATCGAGTTCTACAAAACTTTGCAATGTGATCTATCCTCCCACATGTATAGCATTGATGATTGTCACAAACCCCCATTCCTTCTTGATTAACCGTTCTATTATTTACAGGAAGATCATGCAAATTTGGAATAAGTAATCGACGATTATCACCCCCATATCTAGGCGGTGATCCTCGTGGTGGTGCATATCCTTCCCTACGTCGAAGGTTTCCCAATTCCATGGGTGTTGGGCCAAATGGTTCTTGAACATTGCTTGATGATTCACCGTGTGTGATTCCATAAGCACCCGAAATCCGTTGAGCAATTGCGATTGCTTCATTCACTATGGATGGATTACTCACCATCACCTCCTTTCGCACTCTCTCCTTTAGGCCTCGTTTGAAGACATCTAAGGCTTCTACTCCACTCATATCCATAATGGATACTTGGAGATCACAAAATTCTTCAATGTATTCATCTATGTCTCCTTTCTGTTTCAAATCTCACAACTTCATTCTTGTGGTTTGAAGGGAATCCACCGCTTGAAAGTTCTGAAGAAGCCCCTCTTGCATCCCACTCCATGAAATAGAAGCACCTCATTCTGCAAAGCATTCGTTCCCATGTAGTGTGTATCATGTAAGAGCCTTATCCATGAGATAAGACTGCATGAACATTCATGCAGTAAAATCAGAAATATGAAAATGTGATAGATGTATATTCATCCTCATGATCCATCCCTCCAAAACTCCCATGGCTCTATTGCCCTTGTAGGCTTCCACCTTACATAATTTTCCCATACAAAGTAAAAGATTGGCTTTATCTTCCATCTCTTGAAGTCGTCTCCTTTTTGCCTCTTCGTTGGCAATAGAAGTCATTTGTGGTTGGGATTGTGTCTCTTATATTGGAGTTTTCACTTCCATCTCACCAACTCTTTCTCTCTCTACCTTCTCACTCTCTAATGTAGAGATCTTGTCCTCCATGGCTTGTTGCTTTGTATGTCCATCTACAATAGCTTTTCTTAACTCTTTCATTTCTATCATGATTGAGTTCATAACTTCACTCATAAAAATTGATGTTTCTATGCTTCTCAACCACTCAAAATAATACAATGTAAGTATAATAACAATCCAATCTCTCAAAATAGGAATCACAAAAGGCCGAGGTGATCCTATTATAGCTTTGTAGTACTCTTCACCATAATTCTTAACAATAAAGTCCCTCCATACTCTCTTCTCTCGGTAAATCATTCTAATTTTTACATATGTGTTGAACGGAACTGGTGCGGATGATTCATGATTCAAATCCATCCAATATTTAGTATAGAATGTAAATAGTACAATCTCACGTTTCTCCATAACTGACAATCGGAAGTATCATTGGTACTGGTGATGCCATCACTCGAGCCATGAAATCTGCATCCCAATTCGTCACAAGGTTCATTGTGAAAACATCCTTCTCCATGAATCGAATATGGATGTTGAATAGATTGGGAAATGAAAAGTTTGATACATAATTTCTCTGAGGCACATCCATACCTGCAGCCCACAGTTTTTCCTTTCCCCCTTACTCTACATGCACATCAAGGACCTCTGAAAGTCTCTATACAACTCTCAACAACTTAAAGTTATCATCATTTTCACCAAGAGGGGTAATCCACACTCAAGGAAAGAGCAAGTTGGCTCTGATACCATTGTAACACTAGGGAAGATTAATCGGGTCTGGAGAGTTTATCACTTGTTGCAGAAAGTTATCTCCAAAATGATACACTAACCACGCCCGAAAGTGATCACGATGAAGACACCTGATGTTGATCACAAATGGATTGGGCATCGGTACATCTGGAGGATCATGTTGTCCTCTATCCATGTCCTACGTCGGCTCCACTTCGATCAGATAAGCTCCTTAGTCAGCAAAGTGATGTGTCTAGCTCTCTCCCATACCCTTTCCATCTTGACTTCGCTTTATATCTAATAAGGTCCAAGATAATATCTCTTGGAGCCTTTTTCAACATCATGACCCTACAAAGTTGATCCAATGGTGAACTCTTAACAACCGTACAGTGCGCCGTCGGTTATCCTAACCTAAAGTATCACCTTCATGACAACAACTCTAAAGATGACACATGTCATCATCTTCTCATAGTAGCCACGTCACAACATGAAACTGGTCTTTGGCAATTGCTACACATTGGCTGGTACAGTATCCGCCTCCTTGGTTGTGGATATTGAGGAGATTAATGTCCTACCGCCCCATAGTTGTAGCAGGCCTCAAAGATGGAGTGGAACCCCCTTCCATCTTCCTCTTAGGGGGGGGGAGGGGGGTAGTGGTCATCTCCACGGTGCATATATGGGAATATGCACCTTCGGTCTCGATACCGCCGGTAGCACCACATCTTCCTCCTGATCGATCGCCTTCTTCTTCTGAGGCACAAGCTCGGGAGGACAATCCACCACTGGTCACTTTCTCTTCCTTGGAACCTCAACAATTACTTCTTCCGATGCCAAGGCCCTAGGATGAGTGTTGTCACCTCTGGAGGTCTGTCTACTACTAGAATAGTGATACATACACTCCTGGTGGACCCACTACTATCATCTTCGTCCTCCAGATTGGACAACCCAAACTCCACCTTGTACAATCACCTCTCCTTAGGTGTTAACCACTACATCTTAGAGTACAAATGCACCAAGAACGACAATAAGTAGACCACGCACTTGTAGTCATGCCGAAGTCGACTAGCAATCGCTTGGACATTTCGAGCGAATATCTCTCCCCAATTTACTTTGATCGTTCCTCCTATGAACCCCTCCACGATACGCACCTTATGCATACTGACGTAAGTAGTGCATTGGGGAGAGAAGAGCTTGTTCAATGTGAAAGCCATCTTACGCCCGAAAACATTCTTGATCAAATCAAGCTTATAGCCATTCGTACCCTTCCTCTCTCTAGGGTTGAACCACTTTGATTCATCAAATGTGAAAGGTGTGTGTACAACCAAGCCTTCCCAATCGACCCATCCTTCTCTCCCTCATACCAGCGTCCCAAGGCATTAGCCCACATCTTCGCATCCCATTTCTCATGCTACGCTTGACATACTACCTCGTGAACAGTCTTGACTCTGCGCACTTCCTCACATAATTCGACCAGATGAAAACCCATCTCCACGATAAGAAAGCACCTCCCAGATTCTTCAATCGAAGCAACTCTGCTTGCATCCAATCTGCCATTACGATAAGCGTCCGAATCCTCCCCATAGTTATAATTCTGACCGGTGATATTGCAATTCCTTTTCTTCACGTCTTGGCGGTTACCGTACTCTTTGATATTTTGATGTTGGACTCCCTATCGGTCATTCATTGGTGGTCGCGTTCCCATTTCTTGAAATTGAACTTTTTATTTCAAAAACCACAGGGTTTCAGGAAAGGCTTCCTCGGCGATAGATAGGCGGAGTTTAGTAACCCCAATGGTGAACTGAGGTTTTTTACTTATTGGTCTCGGACCATCCTTTCTTGCACGGCTCTAGCCGTTGCCTACAACTGGCACATGTTGTTCATAATTCACCTATCTTAAGACTCCGAGGATCAAAACTTCATCGACGTCAGGGCATGACTCCCGACTCCCGACCACGCTCGCTCTTGCGTCTGCGCAAATTTTTCTTGCTTTGATCCATGCTTGCTTGCGCTGTTAATGATTGCTCTTGAATCCTGATTGCAGCCGCGCAGTAGCTAGTCAGAGAGGAGCGGAGCGCCATGGAAGGAAGCACGCGAGTCAAGAGACGGTGTGGCGAATGTTGATCGGTTCAATTGGTGAAGCGACCGGTGGAGTTTGAATTGGTTCTCGGCCTCGTCTGTCTATGGCAGTTGTGCTCTGGTGTGGGTGTGATTGAGGTCAGAGTTCTCAAGAAGCTTAGCCCTGTGAGGAAGGGTCGGAGGGACGGAGGTATGAGACAAAATTGCGTAGAGAAAACTACTGTGATGGTGACGTTCGGCTCACCTGACCGAAGCAAATCGCGTGATTGAAACTCCCGACGTAGCTCTTAGGTTTTTGGAGGAGGTCAGGAGCATGCCTTGTTAATCAGAATTGGTACAGGAATAGTCATTGGTGAGTTGTCAATGCTTTTATGGAGACATAGAGGAAGGATGCGTGTGCACACATGTGTCAAAGGAGGATTGCAAGCGTGCCTTTTTTGTTTGTGGCAGTAGCAGCAGCAAGTAGAGCAGCAATATCTCCTGTGGTTTAGGGATTTTGACCGAGGATAAATTTCCTTTATTCTCATATGAGTAGGAAGAAGTCAAGTTTGGAGCTTCCATCTGACAATCGAACGACACAAGGGACGAGTTCAGGGCCTAGACGAAGCAAGATGGCAGTCATGAAGACAAGAGGAGCTGGATTTGACATTGTCAAATATGATGGGCATGGTGACTACCTTCTGTGGGAGAGGCAAGTCAAAGGCAAGTTGAAGTCTTCCGGTTTGGGTAAGTCATCGAGGCCTAAACCCTCTACATTCAATGATGAAGACTGGAAGAACCTTCACGAGCAAGCAGTGAGTATTGTTATACTCCATTTACAACCTTCGCTACAAGCAAGTTGATGACTATGACAATTGTACTTTATTGTTTGAGGCTCTTCAGCGACGGTTTCATCGCAAAGAGTTATCACCTCCTTGAACTCATGAGCTTCAAGATGAAAGATTTAGGTACGAAGATACAAGATCACATTGATGCCTTTGGTGATCTTGTTATTGATCTTCAGAATCTAGGAGAGGAGATAACTGATGAATATTCCCTTGTATTCCGCCGGTACCTTTGTTATGGTGTCCATCATCAGCAAATCCTTATCTTGAAATGTATTATTCACTAGTTGATCTCATTCCTCATCGTATGCCCGAGACATCAAATCAGCATTGGCATGCTTCTTACCGGGTCGATCCTCAATGATGTAATCAAACTCTACCAGTAACAACTTCCATCTGGCTATACTACCCTCAGCATTAGGCTTGTTGAAAATATACTTCAAAGCCTTGTGGTCAATAATGATAGTAAATTTCCCTCCCAACAGATAATGTCAAAACTTCTTGAGTGAGAAGATCAAAGCTAAAGCCTCCCTTTCTGTCACTGAATAGTTTTTCTCAACATGCACCATCTGTCTATTAGCATAAGCAATTGGATGATCATGGTTATCATCATCTAATTGACTTAGAGTGCATCCTATAGCAATGTTTGATGCATCCGTATAGAGAATAAAAGGTTTACCCCAATTTGATTTGGCTAAAATAGGAGCAGTTACCAACGACTTCTTAAGAAGTTCGAATGCCACCATTGCCACTCCATCCTTGAGGATTAAATCATAATCCGTCCTCTTCTTCATGTAAACTGTCAGGGCATAAGCTTTGTTGGAGAAGGAAAAGATAAACCGTCAATAGTATCCCATCATACCAAAAAACTGCCTCAAACTTGGTGAACGTCACCGGAAAAGGTAAATCGAGGATGTGTTGCACCTTTTCTGGATCCATCTATATTCCATCCTTGGAGATGATGTGCCCTAACAACAAACCTTCCTCACATCCAAAAATGCATTTTTTTGGATTGAGCGAGACCTTGGCTTTCTCCAAACGTTGTAGAATTTTGACCAAATGATCAAAATGATCCTCCTTCTTCCCATACACACAAAAATCATCTATGAAATTATGCCCAATAAAAGGTTAAAACACCTTATTCATGAACCTCTGAAAAGTTGCTAGAGCATTACATAGACCAAACGGCATTACCCTAAAGATGAAAGTTTTCCATGACGTGGTAAAAGTGGTTTTGAGCTTATCTTCAGGAGCTATTTGGATATAACCACTATAACCATCTCCAAAACTATACCACTCATGACTTGCCACCTCCTCTAGAATCTCATCTATGAAAGGTAAAGGATAATAATCCTTGTTTGTGACAACATTCAACTTTTTGTAATCTACGCATACATGTAGCTTACCATTCTTCTTCTTGACTATCACAATAGGAGAAACCCATTCAGAATTCTCTACCTCATAGATGAAACCGGCATCCTTTAGCTTGTTGATCTCCTCCTTCACCACCATAGCCGTTGGTGGATTTACCTGACATTGCTTCTGACGTACTCGACGAGCCTTCTCCTCTAACTCAATGCGATGAGTTTCTAAGGTTACATCCTTCAAATCCTTGTAGCTAGAGACAAAGACATGGATATATTTACGAAATATATCCAAGAACCTTGACTTCTCCTCCGTAGTAACCTTGGGACTAAACTTCTCATCTTCACTCCTCTTCATCTTGTCAAGATCTTTCACCACCCCTGGCCTAGGAAGTAAATCCATTGCAGCAAGAACTAGAACTTGAACATCATCATCCGAGGTGTCTTTAGATGATGTCTCCTCATCGGTCGACATGTTGGTGTCAATCTCTGAAAAGTTGCCACTTTCTTCACTTTCAGACTCCGAGTAATCACTCGTAGGCCTATCCGAGTCTGAGACTGCTCCTCCGCCACTTGCAAGAGAGACCTTCACTCGATGGTTCTTTGGCCCTATACGAAGATAACCCTTATGCCACCAATCAATAGTCCTCACCGCCCTCAACCAAGGTCTTCCTAACAATAAGTCATAGCTAGCCTCCTCAAGCATTTGAAAGTACAACAAGGTTTGAACTCCCATCACACTTACTACCACCTTGTACACCACTCCAATGACTCGCACCTTTTACTTGTTGGCCATCCCAACAATGATGTTGGAAGGTCTTGAAGGCTTCATCCCCAACTTCTTCAACAAACATTCTGACATGACATTCTGTCATGCACAAGCACATCCGAAACATCACGTCCATTAATATGTATTTCAATCTTTGAAACCTGAGTACATACCTTCAAGGCAACGGCATCCACCACTCCTACTCCAACATTCGCCATAGAAGCTTTTCCCTTGGATCGTCGATTCTTGGTCCTTTTGGAGCTTAGGCCTCCCCTCAACTCTTTTCTTATCGTAGGATTTAGAACAATCAATTGGCCAACAGTAATATTGGCTTTTTGATTCCCCACATCCTCCATCATGTCGTATTTGAGTTATGTAGATGAAATGGAGAAATAATCTATTCCCAACTTCTTCCTCGGTGCTCTCGGTTGACTCACACCAATGGATCGAGTGCTCCGGCTTGATTGATCTTCCCTTGAGATGGATTCCTCTGCAAATCTTGCACTCGATCTCCTTTCTCAAATGTGCATTTTAATCTCCTTTCTCAAACGTGCACTGATGAGGAAACACATCAATAAACGCTACTCCCTTATTCTTTGATTGACTTGGAGTAGGAGTAGGACTGTTGTGTCTAACTCCATCATGTTGTTGAGGATTAGGACAATTCCATTGGAAATGAGGGCCTCCACAACTAAAGCATGAAACTGTGAAGTTCCCTTGCGGTGGATTCCCTTTTGGAGGATAATTTCCATACACTCTAGATCCTCCCCCTACATTCTAATTCCTCCTCTCCCATAGTTATACTATGTTAATCTTGAGATCAACGAGTGTTTCCGTGATAGATTTCAACTCATGATGCAAATCTACCATTGGAGTATTTACTACTAGCGAAGCAACAACAATAGAAATTGTCATTCTTATCACAACAGGTGGTGATGCTTCTCTAGACACCAAGCTAGAATCATCGTCTTCTAGGCTCTCCTCCATTTGAGTAGCAATGTGAATAGCCTCAACCTTAGAAGAGGACTTTTCATATTTCACCTTGCTTTGAATCTGAACCTTTAAGCTTTAAACCTCCAATGAAGTTCTTTGTCAACATCGCCACAATCCCCATCATGGTTGGCTCCACCTCGTCTCCACTCTTTCTCAACACCACGCAAAAATGTGACTCCAGCTTCTCCATTCTCTCCACATATGATCTCACCTTCTCACTCTCTCCTTGCTTCAAAAAGGTGAATTCACACATCAACTTCTTGTAACTTTCATCCGGAAGAAAGTTTTCAACAAGATTCTCCGTCAAACTCTCCCAAATGTCTTCCTCCACATGTTTCTTCTTGTACTCATCGTACCACTTCAATGCGGAATCCTCCAAGAAGTCGGGCAAAAGGATAGCCCATTCGAGTTTCCTTCTCTCATTGTTTCCTATACATGCTTGATCTGTAAGACCCAGGGTTGTACATATAGGATAAAATGAAAGTATATCTAAATTGTGCCTAAGTTTATCTTAGTCATGACTATGTTTAGCTAGTTATGGTTAAGTTGGAGGAAAATATAGAGTAACTTTTGGTGTGGTAGATGAGAACTACTATTTTGTTGTTTAGTATGAGTCAAGGAATAGATTCCATCACATGGGTATCTTGACTTCCCTTGACTTGGACTAGTTTTCATTGGTTGGACTTTTATGAAGACCCTTAAATCTAGGGGCGAGATTGACTTGGTACACTAAAAGTCAATTAGGGAGTAGTTGGGCTTCTAGAAGATCCAAGTGGACCAATTGCATGTTGCCATGTACTCTTTTCATTGGGGTTTGTGATCTCTACCTCGTTTAAACTTGGTAAGAGGAAGTTACATGGTGATTACTTGTAGTTACTAGGGTAAGATTCTAAGTAGTATAAATAGAGAGGTTGAGAAGCACCTCTCAAGTAGTTTTTCAATGGAAGTTAGTTTTGGGAGAAGATAGTGTGGTGATCTTAGTTTTGGGGAGCTTGGTTCTTGGAGACGTCATGTTCGGAGTGGAGCCTTGATTCAATGAAGACTTTGATTACCAAAGTATCCCTTTCCTTTTGAGTGATATCTTACTCTTGGTGATAATGTGCATAATAGAACTTGGACTTTGAGAGTTTGTGTAAGAGTGAGCAATAGGGTTATGGTCATAGGGTGGGACTAAGTCCTTCTAGATTCATGATGAGCTTCCAAAAAGCCATCGGAGGTAAACCTGAGTGAGAGTCAGCCCGGAGGTCACAGATCTCTTGAAGTCCCTAACAAAAGCTTCTACATCCTCTTTCTCTCTCCCATAAAACACCGGAAGCTTCTCCATTTCCAATTTCTTTTGTTGTTGTTATTGGAAATTTATATGGGACTCCCTAATACAACACAAACAAAATTAGCTCCATTCCATTCATCAATCACAAAATGAATGGAATTGATTGGTTCAAGATTGTCATGGTTCTCTCTTCTCCTAGACACACGATGAGCCTTACCCTCATCGACATCTTCTCAATTTTTCTGAAAATGATCTCCATCTTCAGTTAGAACTTGAGCCATCTAGAGATTTCAACTTTTCGGTATCTGCACTCAATTTATCTTCAAAGTCCTCCACTAGTGACTCCAATAGAGCTTTCACACCACTACACTCGTGTCTTAAGGGAAGTCCTGTCACTCCACAATTTTCACAATAGGTTCCACTCTTGGATTCATGGGGAGACGATGGTCCCAGATGAAGGTTTAGCTCTCCCACGGTTCTTCTCTCTTTTCTCAACCTCCGATCTTTGATCCTCAAAGGACAACTCACAAGCTTATGTCCCTCCTCTCCACAATAGAAGCAACTCTCACGTTTCGCTCTCGGGGAACTTTTTAGTGTACTCTCTTCAAACTCCACTCTCAACTCCCTCGTGTTCGAAACCGCTGAAACAATCACGTCTAGCCCTTGAGGTATCTTAGACAACCGGATCTTCCAAAGAGGTTGATCTCCCATTTTCCAATGAGTTTCAAGTCATCCTCACTATGCAAAACACTCATGCACTCACTCTCTCAGAATGACCATAAACAAGGAAAAAGCAAATCTGAAAAGTAAAGTGATTTTATTCATTTTTATACCCGCCGATACTTCATGTATCATAACTTTGTCTCTAAAAATGACCTCTCAACAAAATTTGAATCCACATGTAGCTTAGCTCCTGATTAACACTCGTGCAAAGTTTGAAATCCTGATTTCACTCTTGCACAAATTGATGAGCTATGTACACTTTTTCCCGAGAGTTATCTTTCAAAACCCGTCAGGACCCTAGCAAATTCTAAACATCAAACTTTTGATGTAGATGTGATATGACTGTTATTTCAAGTGTACCATCTATATATACGTATACCATCTACTAATCTAAAATCAATAAAATTCTTGGAAAAACTTTGGAAAATAAAGTTTTCCTCCCAAATATGCACTCTCACCTCATCCCAAACAACACTTAAGTAAACAAAATGTACAAAATAACTTCCAAGCTATCATATAACACTAACGGATACACAAATGGTACATTACTATACATCATGATCTCGGCTCACTCTTCTCCCACGATCCTCTCCATATGAGTTCTCATCGTTGCACTCTCACGGGCAATAAACTGGATTCAAAACATCTCTGCTCCTTCTAAATTGAGATCCCGGAAACGGAACCAAAAATGTGACCTCAGGGCTGACTCTCATTCAGGTTTACCTCGGATGGCTTTTTGGAAGCTCATCATGAATCTAGAAGGACTTGTTCCCACCCTATGACCATGACCCTAATGCACACTCTTACACAAACTCTCAAAGTCCAAACTCCATGATGCAAATTCTCACCAAGAGTAAGATGTCACTCAAAAGGAAGTGATACTTTGGTGATCAAAGTTTTTATTGAATCAAGGCTCCACCCCGAACATGAGTTCTCCAAGAACCAAGCTTCTCAAAACAAGGTCTCTTCAAAACTAAGGTCACAAAACTAAATTCTCCCAAAACTAATTTGAAAGTGCTTCTCAACCTCTCTATTTATACTACTTAAAATCTTACCCTAGTAACTATAAGTAACCATCATGTAACCTTCTCTTACCAAGTTTAATCGAGATAGAGATCACAAACCCTAATGAAAAGGGTACATGGCAACATGCAATTGGCCCACTTCGATCTTCTAGAAACCCAACTACACTCCAATTGACTTTAATGTACCAAGTCAATCTCGCCCCTAGATCTAAGGGTCTTCACCAAGTCCAACCAATGAAAACTAGTCCAAGTCAAGGAAAGTCAAAATACCCATGTGATGGAATTTGTTTTTTGATTCCTACTAAACAACAAAATAGTTGTTCTCATCTACCACACCAAAAGTTACTCTATATTTTTCTCCAACTTAACCATAATTAGCTAAACATAATCATGACTAAGATAAACTTAGGCACAATTTAGATATATTTACATTTCATCCTATGTGTACAACCTTGGGGCTTACATGTCAGCATGTTCATGATGCTCCAATAGATATTATCTGGGATCTTATCAAATATAAAGCATGTTTAAAGTGGAAAGGGGAAGGGAGAGATCTAGAACGTCGCTTTGCTAACTAAGGAGCTCATCTGATCGGAGTGGGGCCGACGTGGGATATGGATAGAGTACAATATGATCCTTCAGATGTACCAATGCCCAATTTATTTATGATCAACATCTGTTGTCTTCATCGTGATCATTTTTGGACGTGGTTAGTATATCACTTCGGAAGTAACTTTATGCAACAAGTGATAAACTCTCCAGATTCGATTATTCTTCTAGTTGTTTCCTACAGCATGATTTGGGACCTAACAATGTACGTTTTGATTTAGTTGAGCATTATGGATCTGAACTTGCCAGTAATGGTGGTTTTCAACACATGGGTTCCAATCCATCACTATTATTTACCAAAGCAAGCCATAGGGAGTTGATTGTTAGGAATTTTGGTGAGGAGTATTATTCTCAAGTTATAAACTCTCTGGTTCCATTTTTGTTCCGTTCATACTTAGCCGGTTTCGAGTTATTATTTTGACTCTTTATTAATGTCACCTCATATTGTTTATATGATGCTAAGTAATGTGTTTAGGATAGTTATAAAACTTTAAGCTAATATGGAGCTAATTTGGCCACACTAGAGGTCAAAATGACACTCTTCATTCTCATTGGTCTTGGAGTTTGGACCAATGAAAGTACTTGGTCAAGTTTTTTGAGGTTTTGAGGAGTTTTTGGAACCTTTCAGGGAGACATTCAAAGATTTGAGAACAAGGTTGGAGAGCTGACGACATGATCTACAAGGTGGGCTCAAGAATGGATGCAATTGGATAGTTTGTCAATCTATTGTGATGATTTAAAATTGAAGAGTGAAATTTGGATCATATAGAGTGTTTGACCTAATTCTGAGAATCCTATGAGGGTTTTGACAGATCCAATTCAATAGAGATATACTTACAATTTAGTATTATGTTAAGATTGAAATTTCAGCTTGATTGGATGAGTTTTGAGTCTAGAATGATAATTTGAAGTTAGTGCATACAATCATAGTTGCAGGATTGTACTTACTATCACAAAATTAGTACAACGATAATAACTTTTGCTATCAGAAAGTTTCATCAATAAACTATTCTAGAGTTGAAGCTTGGATGATAAGGACCTTCTCATGAAATTTGAGAGCAATTGGAGTGAAGGATTGGGATGTATGATAGTTTTAATACACATGGGTCTGCATATCATGTTGTGGTATAGTGTATAACTCCATAATTGTTTTGAGATATCTAGAGGAGAGAAACATAAAAAAAAAATTGAGAAAACAAAAATGTTGTAGAGCAATTATTTGTGAAGTTTGGGCAAGAGTTATTTGTCCAATTGTTGAATATCATAATCTTCTTCTATTGAAGTAGTATCGGTTGTAATGAATTTGAATGTGTAGTGATGAGGAGGAGAAAGAGAGAGCATCAACTCACACAAGATTCAAGAGGGTTCTTCCACAACCAAGTGCTCATGCATTCTAAGAGTGAAGTAATGTCTATGTGACACCGCACTAGCTACTCTCCACCATATCCACACTCTCAAATACTCAACTTCAAAAACTTCACCCCAAGGAGCTCTAGGTCGAACTCTACCCCTTGAGCCCTAGGTCTCCTAACAGCAATTCTAATATCAATAGCGTTAACTGCACAATAGATTCTAATTGATGTATCTACTCCTGCATGTGGGCACCTACCTAACTAAGGATGGCGTTGCATAAGTCGTGATATTGTCAAATAATTTCATTGATTTAAGATATAATTGATGAATATGACTTATCATTGTGATATAAATCCTTTGTAATTATGGCATTACAATTCTAGTAGTTATAAGATTCAAAAAAATTTGAAAAAATAATATTTTGATTGAAATTTTATATTAAAAAATAATCATCAAAATATCATCGCAGTTTATATTAACTTGAGTAATATTCTATTCATACACTTTAAACCCTACATAAGCATACAAGAAAAAAATATTTTTTGCATGTTGTGTTGCACAAATAATTAAAAACATATTTTGATTAATTTAATGTTGAATAATTTAATTAAAATATTCAAATTTCTTCCTATTATTTTTGATTTTTTATCATTTCAATATTTATATCTATTTTGGAATCCTCCACGATCCAATTTTTGCTCACAAGTGAAAAAGATTCAAGTCTCGATTCCTCAATCAATCAATTTTGGCTAACAAATAAAGAAGATTCAAGTTTAAAGATTTTCATTTTTCTTCATGCATTGCACTTATTTTTTATCTAAATTTTTTTTAAATTTTTTTAAAATATATGTATTAAAATCTAAATAATGATAATCTAAAAAGGTAATGAAAAATAAAAATTCAAGATCCCAAACATTTAAACTAAACAGTAACAATTATGCATAAGCTTAGTTATTAAAGTTTTAGATTCAATAAAAGTATGTTGGAAATAAAAAAAGTAAGTTTGACACCCTTATATAGTTTGACACATAGTGTAAGGATGTCATAACAATGTTGTGATGAACATACTAGAAGTTACAATTCACTTGATCTCAATTCGTGATACATATCAAGACTGCAATATAATGATCTTTTCACAAGTTGTGATCACATCAATATCCATCATACATATAATAAATATATGGTTTGAATCAACATGGATGTGTCATGCAACACGTCCACTTTGAGCTCTTAGGTATATCGTGCAATGGTCAATTTTCTAAAAAATTTGTATAATATTTCATTCAAAAATTAATTTCAATCTCATGCATATTTTTTATTATAAATAAATCAAAAATTTAAAATTAATTTTTTTCAGACAAAAAGATTGAAATAAAAAGTTCAGAATATATTTCATTTGTTTAAACTTGATAGATAGAATATCTCAAAAGGAAAAAAAATTAATTTTTCATTATGTTAAAAAGAGTGTTCAATTATATTTGAGCATAAGTAAAAAAATCAACCACATAAAAAATAAAAGTTGAGTGAGGATTTAAAATCAAAAAATTACTTGAATTTTTATTTTAAAATATATATTTATCTAAAAAATATAATTCATATGTACAATGAAGAAAGTTGTATTTTTGAAATTGTATTTTAGATAATTTTGGTTGATAGAGTAACAAATGTAATTCAATTATGTAAAATTACATATTTGAGAAACATACAATGTTGTTTTAAAAATTCATTTCTTTACTTTGAGTGAATTCTAATACCTTATTTCACAATAAACAAAATAATGTTTTGGAGTTGAAATAGTATCTTGAGTAAAATATCCTTTACATTACCATTTTAAGTAGACAAAGACACAATAAAATAACAAAAAGAATAAGAAGACACCATCAAGTCATACAAGGATGAAACCAAACCGATAACATGGAGCTAGGTCCCAATAACATCACACTAGGAAATATATGCTATTCCAGCTAAGATATCCAAACTATCTAAGTCAAACAGTCTTCAAACAACAAGATCATCTGAAGAAGCATCACCTAACGTGATTACTCTCCTATGGACTGGACCAGCTAATACTCTCTGTAGAGCAATGGAAACATGTTACATAAAAAAGTCAATACAATAAGCTAAAGAGAGTGATATCCCCTTGCGCCTAGTATGATACGCTCTCACGCACTCCCTCATGAACATGTCAAAGTCGGTGTCCATAGCTCCATATAGTTCCAAAGCTAGAGGAACAAAGAGATGACATCTTTACATACCCATATACTTGGAGACATTGGCTGTTGCCGCTCCACTCGCCGCCTATCCTCGAGGATGGATGATCACTCTGAAATTATGAAATCGGTAACCATCACATTTGCCAAATTAACCTGGTCATCCCAAACCAAGTATAGGTCTGCCCTAACTCTTGTCGATTGCTAAGCATACCGGCGCTCTCTCCATGTGAAATATCTACACTCTTGTGCAATAACAAACACCACATCCTAATGGCATCATGGACAACTATACTCTATCCATCTCATCAAATGTGCAACGAATATGAACACTTGCTATACTTAAAGTATTGTATCATTTTAAGTATAGCAGGTGTTCATATGAGATATTCACATGTGAGTAATGAAGATATAGATGTATTGAACAAGCCATCACGAAACATTGTCACGGTATAGAATTACCATTTGGCCTCTTTCACTTTTCCTTTTTGGTTTGCATGATATATTAATATGATACGTTTGTGAGCACTGCTATACATACTGAATACAGAAAAGAGGAGGATGTGACTCCTGATATGTATTAATGTTGATGTGTTCGGGGAGGATACAATAGAATATGACACGCTTGCTGCATAAGCTGAGGAAATAGTTCAATGGGCGCCGTTAGCGTGGAACTTTAGTGGACGTGCGGATGTTCTGTAGTCATCAAAACCAGAACGGTACCACCGACCAGGCCGACCCACCACGGCAGAGATGTGGCTGCCTGCAGCATTGCACAGCACACGGTAGGAGGACAGCCGACAGTGGGGGGAAGCCCCCGGGACGGATGAAAGTCTCCGTCTGTCACCTCACTCACGGAACAGGGTCATGAGCCATGATCATCATCGCATCACCATCCCATCCGACCCTATCGCATCCGAACCCAACCAACAGCATTCGTTTGTTTGTTTGCCTGCCACCAAACAAACAGGGTTGCAGCGCAGAAAGGTAAGGGCGAATTCGAACGGAGATTGGCAGCGGAAGGCGATGGCGCCATGCAAAGCACAAATCGGCGCTGTTCGCACCAGTCAGCGGCTGGGCTGGGCTGGGCGGGTCGGCCCGAGGGCTGGCTGATCGAAAATCGTATAGTACATGCAACCTAGCTCCTCTCCAGTGGTCGTAGCACTACGCTAGCAGCAGGAGTAGATGGAGCACTCAGCACAAGCAGACGAGCCGAGGTCCCGCGGGGACGAGAGGACGACCACGAAGATCAGAATGAGCCAGAGCGGAGTGCCAAGACACAGATCGCGTCCGTCGTGGATGCGAGCGTGAGTGGGAGTCGTAGTTTCTGCGTCTGCGTCTGTTTGTCCGTGGGCGACGCTGACGAGGATGAAGAAAGGAGCAGGAGGAGGAGCAGCCGGGAAGGGGAAGAGGAAGAGGAATGTTGTCGCAGGAGTGTGGTGCGTTGGTCGATGATGTTGTCGTCGTCGCCGCTGCTGCTGCTGCCAAGTGATAGTGGAGGAGCGGGTGGAGGTGGTGACCCGAGGGTGAGTGAGCTTTAGTTGCCGCTGACATGCAGGAGAAGGAGAGGACTCGTAAGGGCGGGCCAGTGGATCAGCGAGACGTGGTCGAGGATGAAGACGGGGCCGTGAGGTTCGAGCGACGGCGAGGGCGAGAGAACGGGAAATAGATATGTCGACGAGAGACAGTGACCCGAAGAAACGCAGGTCGAGGCCTTCTTGACCGAAGTCGAGGACGGAAGGACGGAGAGCAGCATGGGCACGAGCTACGGAGCCAGCCAACCAGCCAGCGAGGAGCGAGGGAGCGACGGAAGTTTGCGAGTGTTCGAAGGCGGAGTTGTGGATGGAATGACGATGTTTATATCCCTGATGTGGCATGGTGATCTCTTGTAAATGAAATGACAACCCGAGGAGGAGGAGGTGTTGCGAAAATTTTAGGGGCAGAAAGTAGGAGTAGAGAGAGGTGGCCGAGGTAAGAAGAGAATCGTGGGGGAAGGGAGGCATGACAGGGCTGCATTCGCTGTACGATGGATTGCATACATCCGATGGAAAGAAGCCAGATGATGATATAGTCATGGAAGAAAGAGAGGGGCCACGACACGGCCGAGTGTACAAAAAGTCTAACTGGACATTAACGGAGCTCCAGGTGCTCCAGACCGCCAAGCGTGAGGACCAAGAGAAGCAACTGAAGGCTGACCCGAAGGAAAAGCACAAGTCGGCTGCGGAGCGATGGCAGTGGATAGAAGACTATTGCTGGGATCAGCGAGTAGAGCGAAGCGCACAACAGTGTAGGGATAGATGGGAAAGGATGTCTGCAGACTTCAAGAAAGTGGGAGATTTTGAGAAACAGGTTCCCAGGGGCGGCACTTCTTACTGGCAGATGACTATAGATGACCGGAAAACCAAGAAATTACCCTCCAATTTTCAGCAAGAAATATTTCATGCTTTGGGGGAATGGTTTGTACGGAGCCGTGCTGTAGATCCGAACGACATCGTGATCGACACATCAGTGCCCTCTCCTTTGCAGGTGAATAATGCCTGCGTCAATTTAGTTAGTAACGGAGACAATTCATCCTCAGAGGAAGGCGAAAGTGATCCTCAAGACGGACCCACTACATGCAAGAAACGGAAGCTGCCTCCAGGAATAAATGCGGAAGGAATAGCAGCCATAATTGAGAGGGCGAATATGGCTACTCAAAAGACCATGTTGGAATGTGAGGACAGAAAGGATCGGCGCCATAAGGAAACGCTGGAGGCGAACGAGCGGATCGCTTCCGGTTACATTTCAGCGCTGGTAAGCATCGCAGACGCTCTTCGTCAATTTGCGACAAATAGGGACGACAGAGACTAAGGAAGATGTTTAATTCTTCTTGGAGCAGCATGAACATGCCCTCACTTTCAAGTATCTCGGCACAATGTTCCGATTTTCTTAGAACTTCGATTTTGTACTCATCCTGTAGGATCGCACACGTCTATGGCCCCTCGAGCATTGTACATAATAGCACCGAACCTTTCCGATGTAATTGTCTGTTTTATACTTAACGCCACCAACTGACCCGGAGATGAGCTCTGCTACGATTTGCGATTAGAAAACCAGATTGTCAGTTGTCTCAGAAACAGGTGTGAGAACTATATTGATCATTGCAGCAAATAGACGGTATCAGCTTCGAACGATTTGGCCGCTTCAGCTAATGAACATAGGAAAAACTCCCGTACGACACCAAGCTCTCAATCTTCACACCACGTCAGATCCAAGCCTGTTTTGCTGCATATTGGTGGCGTTGTAACATAGCTTACCTACAAGTTCAAGGTGCTCAGTCGTCTTCAGTGAACATCTCTTGCTCTTAGTGACTTACCTCTTAAAAGAGAAGTTTGCTGTAAATTTCCACTTTCAGAAATCGAAGTGCAGCAGTCTCCAAGAACATTGTTCTTAAACGTTTGTCGTCGTTTTCTGCTTTGTAGTCACTGGAGGAATCTGACATGACTTACTTTACTATTATTGGTTGAATGACCGTTACCAACATATTTTGATGACGCTAGCTCCAAGGTTCGCGAGTACATCCGAAACGATCACATTGAAAATATCTGATGAAAGTCCCGAATTTTCAAGATGGATGTTTGTGGTTGAGATTCTGCAAAACGTGTGAAAGGGTGTTGCATATAGCGTTGGACATAAAAACCAGAAGCAGTGTCAACTTGACAGGACGATGGGAAGTATAATTTGACATTCTTCCCGCGGCATTTGAACGAAGAGGCACGCCTTAGTACTTCAGGTTGCTGTGGCTTCAGTTATTCACTACAGTTATGTGACTTCTTTTATTACATAGCTCGTCGTGGAATGCTGTTGTTACACACTTTGTGCACAGTTTGAATCCCAACCATTTCCTAGATTCTTTACTCTGGTAACTGTTTCCTCATAACCTTGCAATTACTGGAGTTCAAATGGCAGCTTTCTGGACTTCCTAGTCTGCCGGGCACCTGAGAAAAACCCTTATACACATTGAGTATGAACGAAGATGTCAGCTTCATCCTCAATCTGCCTGAGCAAGTGCAGCTTGTGTTCATTCTTGGGACTACATTGCACATTGAAATTTGCTCCAATTTCATATATCTGTTCATAGATTGACATGTATATCAACGGAGGTCAAACCTCAGGATTTAGGATCTAACCACCCGTAGATCTATTATAGCTATGAGATGACTATTCACAAGTAAATGACAAAAGCTTAACAGATTCAGGTTCAACGTTCCGACCATGGTATAACTCTCCAAAACAAAAAGTTGACATCCTGCTCATGAGGATTTTGCGCCAGTGATAGTTATGGAGTCCGGGAAGACGTGTTAAGGCAATGTTGTTTCCAAGTAAATTTTCTCTTGGAAGTTAGGAATCAAATTACAGATCGGACAGATTCCGAATTTTGCTATTGTTTTAGTTCCGTTTTTGTGATTAGTTTTGTATGATTACTTGCATTGTTTTTTTTTTCAAGATAATACTCATTCTACATCTTTATGTATGACCTATAATGCTTTTCATACATATGTGGATTATTTCTACGTCTGTGTTTGAAGTATTCTTGGACCGCTTGTATTGACCTTAAACTGTAATGACGTATCGACCTGTTTAATGTAAAAGCTCGGTTCCAGGTTTAGTCTTTCTCTACTTTTCATCATGCTGAACCTGAACATGCTAGAAACGTATTGCAACATTCCTAATGACTTGTCAAACATAAGTGCGCGATTCACTAAAACTTTGCATTCCAAAATACCTGAACCATTACTTAGATAATTGCTTATCAGCGATGTTTGTATGTAGGATCTGCACGGAGTCATTCATTGAAACTTACGTACACCCCATACTAATATATGATGGAGGGAGTAAAATATTTGGTACAAGTACTTACAAAATTCCTGGTTGTACGAAATGTACACACTTGCTTAAATTGTACTTCGTGTCAGGAAGTCATAATGCAGTGTCGATCCTGTTCCCAATCTTTGCTTACAGTTCCTTTCCACGTTACCTTGTATGATCTTGGGGATGTAATAATCTCCAAAATACCAGTCTGTCAGCAGCTATGTGGGGATTTACTTATGTTTATTCACATACGTATGAGTTTGTGTATGAGTACTGATTATACTTATGCGCGAAATCAGAGTCGGAGGTTTTCCCTCGGTACACTAGTCGCAATGAGTGAACGTCTTCGACCTGTCCTAAAACTGGCCAACCCTTAAAAGGTTCATGCCGAAGAATCCGAACTGGTTGGCGCTTGAGGTAGTTGGTCCAAGGGTATGCCTAAGGCTTCCGGTATCGTAGATGCAGATGGCCCCCGGAACTTGAACCTGCAACATAATTTCTTACATTAGCCAAGCCGAAAGGATGTAAATATTTTATAAGATTTTCTTAAAGCACGGTAAAACAACTGAACCTGAACTTTGACGGCTGTGTAGCAATAGAGTGGAGGTATATGATAATGGCCAGGCAACGTTATGCTCCAAGTCCTTGAGCAGTATTTCACCTAGCAAGTGATACCTCTTCCTGTGTAAACGGGACTAAGATTTCTCTGTAGATTTCTCTCTCATCAGAAAGGAAGTTTTTATGCCAATTCAAAGTTTATATGTCAATTGAGACAAGCTATGTCAGGGTGACCTACTTTCAGAAAAATCTATGCAATTGCCCAGAATATGAAGCCATCGAGATATTATTTCAGTTGGCTTACCTGCATGAACGGCTGGCTGGAGTATCGTCTATGTTGAATTCTGCTACTACACCTCCAAGGGCACTTACCAGTGGCACATAACCTGCAGCAGGCTGCAAGAAGTTGTACACGAGTTTAGTGGGAACATAATTCCATAGCTGCCTGGAGATCTTGATCAAACTTACTGATGAACGAAAAGCCATGGGCAGCTGCTTCATTTGTTCCAAGTAGACTTACATAAACGACTGCAGAGGTTCCTGCCACCAGAAGCAGGTCGCAGTTTTGAAGAGCAGAATCGACTAGGCGTAGTATCCTCCTCTCTAGATTCTCACCGAACCACACCACATGGGGTCGCAGGAGTCCGTTGCAAAGTTTACAGCGTGGTAAATCCATTGCATTGATTCCTGCATCCGCTGTCTTAGGATTTGGGGCACCCTGCAGTCACACGTTATGCTGCCTGATTTTATTTTCAGTTGAATTCGACATCTTCTACGATTGTTAGGATTAACAGAGATTGTTATTAACCTGTTGCTGAGAATTTGCGTTTCTGGATAAAGAAATCGAATAAGGAAATTTCATTGCTCATTCATTCATATTTTCACGCTTCTTGGAAAGTAAGCTCTAACCTTGCCGTCCAGAGCTGCACAGATGGGCATGTCGCGGTTTTCTCGCACATCATTACAGTGACAGCATCTTGTCTTCCACAAGGATCCATGGAGCTCCACGACGTCTGTGCTGCCCGCTTGCGCGTGAAGTCCATCAATATTCTAACACCAGTTGTCAACCAGCGCAAAATGTGACCGAACTTGACGCCAACAAGATCTTATTCAGTCCCCAAGAGCCTCTCTAGTACTAGAGTACACTAGTAGTTGCAGTGTTGAAGATACATCCGCATTCTATCTAGACCCTTCCTTAGTCCATTGCCTCCACATTATAATCTGCAACATTTCTATGGCAATGACGGATACCCCGTCATTGTCAAAGAAATGTCAGTCTCACGAGGAAAATCACCTGTGTAAGTAACGTGAATTCCTTGCCTTCCTGCTTACACCGTTGTTGCAGAACTGCCAGAGCATAGTGTGATGCATTGGGAAGAGACTTTGCCACAACGCACCTGCAATAATCAACCCACTTACTTGTTGTTAAAGAATATCACTTCTCTAATGTGATCCTCTGGACCTACCATTTCTAAGATTGACAGTGAATTGGTCACTGATTCAACTCAGACATTTTGTGGTTAATAGTACACGATCGCAGACAGAAAGGAGATGACTGAATCTATGATGTGCCTCCAACCTACTCAGTGGGAAAATCCGCAACCGTCCCGTCACACCGTGCTAAGTGTACTTCCTAGTAAAAGCCAATCCTTGGAGCGTAACGCAGCACATTTTGGCAGTTTCTTTCCTTCTTGTGCCAAACCTTTACAGCCAAACCTCAGGCTTTGTATCTATGAGCACTTATTGCGAAATGGAAATACAAATGCTAGAAACACTAAAGTCTCTACTCCAGGTGAAACAAGGTCGTGAAACTGACCTCCGATAGTGGTAAAACTCCCACACAAGTGACGGACTCTCCCTGAATGCCTCCGGTGTAGCAAGTTCCTGGAGATGGGGCCAGCAGTCCGTTTTCAGGCAGATATAGAGACGCAACTCCACAAACTTCACTCGAAAGTCGAAGGGAAAGAGTTAATTGGCAGGCCTTGGTTCAGGACCATGTAATCCTGCTATATCGAAAGAGAATGCTGACAGACAGCAAAATGGCACGGCGTTCCTCGATCGGCAGGTTGAAACAACTCAGAAACCACCGAGATGGACGTACCGTGGCATTCCAGGTGCGCCAAAAACCCCCTTCGCCTCGAAAAGTGGGAATGCCCGACTCTGCGGAAACACCCGCCCCTGTCAGGACCGCTATTTTCTGCAAGGAAGAAGACACCAACGAGCTGTGCTCAGTTGCAAGGTAATCAACCAAGAGGCATGCCAGGCTTATCAGACCTCTCATTCAAATGATAAAAAACCCTTGCTGCAGGAACATCGCTGAAGCCATCCAGAATCACAAAATTTTGACAACTTTGAGGTGCAAAATTCTTCTCTGGAAAATCTGCATCGTTCATCACGAAACAGACCGCTTGAAATGATCGGCTTTTGAACATAGACAGGGAATTCAGCTACATTATCCACTGAGACGGCCAGTTGAGTAGATTAAGTACCCGAGCATTAGCGAGGACCGTGGTAAACTCTGCAAGGTGCGCTCGATTGAGTACCATGTTGACACGCATCCGATTTCCCTTTCACCTACGCCAAGCTCCCTCTCTCTCCCTCCCTCTTCGATCTTGACAAAGAGAAGTGATCAGTCAAATCCACCTCTACTCTCATTACAGAGACCATTTCTTCCTCATGGCCTCCGTCCGCTTTCCCACTGCAATCTAGGACAATAGTTCGCGAGCTGTGCATGATTCCATGCCACGCCACCAAGAAAGGCCACGAGCGGATCCCAAAACAATTATTATCACCCCGCAGTCAAATCCACGTTCCAAGAGCCGGATCGACCGATGGATCATCGACCTCTTCGCATGTTACTCGCCGTAGCATCGAGACTACTGATTGCGTCATGACCTCGAGGCTCGAGCAAGCGTGTGACAGGTTTTCTTAATCACAGTCCAGTAAGTAGCACCGTCGACTGCGTAAGCCTCATCGAGTAAGGTACTTGATTGCAGTACCGCACCGTACCTCACCACGTCCAGTCCTGTACGTGGTGAGGTGCGGTGAGGTACTGCAATAAGGCCGAGTAGGGTTTTGGCGCATCGGCGATGAGCAAGGCTTATGATGCTGGCCAAGGTTCAGGGTTTTGATAGTTTCCGCGAGTGGCAGTATCCGAGAGGGAAGGATGGATTTGGAGAATTTTGAAGTTGTGCATGGGGTGTTGCTGGCCTCGGCGGGAGTGCCTCGAAATCTTGTTCGCCAGCTTCACGCGAAGCTGACGAATGACATTTACGATGGAGGGAACTGTCTCGAGATCGAACCATGCGGAGATGGTCGACAGCGGAGATTAGTGTTGACCTGTGATACGCTGGAGAAAGAGTCTCAGGTTTTCCTTGTCGATCATGCATGGTCCTTTCGACTCACAGAAGCCAGGAAACAGGTATTTTGCTTGCATTTTAAGTTCACTGTTCCAAATTTAGTTTGTTCTTGTTTCAGATGCTGCTGCCTTCGTTTCCGCTTCGGGCATGAAAGTTCCTTTCCTCCTTTTCTTGAGAATGTGTAAGTTGCTGCGTTCTCATCTTCCGTGGTCCGTATCGCACCTTTTACAACCGTTCAGTGCTAGAATTAACAAGTCTGAGCTGAAAGGGCTCCAGAAACGGAGACGTGGAACAACACGAAGGATGTCATTTCCTTATTGAAATTAAATCATACAATTATGTAGTTCCGAAATTCGCGTTAATTTTGCAGCTGGAGTGTGTTGCTGGGCTTGCGGAACGAATGGGCAGATTGATGTGCGTTGTGGACGAGACAGAGGACTGTGATGAGTCAATCAACGGATCTACCGAGAAGGAAGAAAAGCAGAGTGCCGAAACTGTGTTAGTAGAAATAAAGAAGAAAGCTGAAGAAGCCAAAAGTAAAGTTCAGTGGTTGGAGCTCGACGATCTTGACATCGACGATGAGCAGCTCCGAGCTATGAACTTATCGACCAATTTTCCGGTAAGTGTTTCATGAAAAGAATGGCAACAGAATTCTAACGGCCAATCCTATGAAGATCTCTTCAGCTTATTGCAGCGCTTGTAAAATTTAACGTTTGTCACCGGGCATTTGTTGACATAAAATCTTGCTAGTCCATGTCTCTTTCTTAGCAATCCTGAAATGATGACTGAAGTCCGTTAGATCTGCTTGCTTTTTCTTTGCTCTAAGCCGCGAGTCTTTTGCTCTTTTGAAGAACTTGAGCCTTTGCGTTTGATGCGTGCTGTTTTTTGGTTAGTTGAGTGCGGACTCCATGGATCCTGCCTTCTCTGTTAGCAGCTTGGCATAATACTATTTTGCTTTGCACTTGGCGCGGAGAATGATTGTTAAAACAATCATTCATAAACAACATGCCAGAATAAACAATCATGCCAGGATGGCATGATTGTTTTTTTTGGAAACCTCTGGCCTTTGTATTTAGTGTGCCCTCTGAT
This sequence comes from Marchantia paleacea, assembly GCA_014180765.2. Taxonomy (NCBI): domain Eukaryota; kingdom Viridiplantae; phylum Streptophyta; class Marchantiopsida; order Marchantiales; family Marchantiaceae; genus Marchantia; species Marchantia paleacea. The sequence goes on along the minus strand of MUAA02000109.1, from coordinate 460,398 downwards.
GTCACTGATTGTTACAACTGGCTCTGGGTGAGTCTTCTTTCGATTTTCTCTTTAGAAAACTAGATGTATAGTTTTCTCTGAATCAATTGTGAGAAGTATCTTCCTTATGGTGTAAAATCTTACTGAGCCTATGATCATATCTTACATTGCCGTCTAATCAACTTTGGACGACGATCAAACTTCAGGATTAAGCAACTTCAATTATTCAACGATTAACTTCAATCTGTTCTTCATCTTCCAGGAGTTTGCTTGAAAGAAGCAAAGAAGCAACTTGTCCAGGAAATGACAGTTTTATTTGGAGCGTTAAGCAAGTTTCAAGTAGTTTTTGTCCGAAAGTTTTCCCGTTTCATGGGAATTTTCGCATCCTCTTTTGTCGATATTGACTTGATGTATGAATCTTCCTGTTTTACCCACATGACGCTTCGACTTGCATAACTTGTCTTCACAACGCTGACAGTAAGAAATGTATATAAATATGTACATTTTATGCTTGGTCATAAGGTTGATTTATACCTATGGGATGGTCCTGAATGGAAGAGGAGAACATTGAGTGAGTCCGCTTTGAATAGACACGTGACTTGTAGTGATCTGACGTCGGTGTGTTGTCTTTGTTTGCTCTATTTTGTCTTGAGCAGGACTTGGCTGGCTTGAGCCTTTGGGGAAATAAATTGGAGTCCCTTGAGGTCCTCCTGGAAGCGGTTCGTGGTCTATCTACGTTGCGGGCTCTCTGGATTAATAAAACTCCTCTAAATAGCAAAGTGTAAGTCTCTAAGCTGATGGTTGCACATTTTCTCTGGATATCCGTTACAGTAATATTATTGGTTGGAAAAGTACCTCCATGTCTGAAACAAACGAGGTTTTTTCTTTAAAATCTTTATTTAATTGCATAGCTGTTGAGCTAAGTCATTTCACTGATCAGCGTTTGAACCATGATAGTAGGGGTTTCACGAAGCCGAATGCTGGATAGGGCTGTGGGAACTTGTTTGACCATCCGAATCATTACTTGTGTGCAGGGAAACTGCTGCAAAAGATGCTCTTGTGAGTGCACTACCTAAGTTGGAATTGTACAACAGTCAATTCACCAAAAGTTGCACTCAGTGGGCTGTTGGATTCTGTGCTGGAATATATGGACCTGAGAACCCCGGTGAATGCAGTGGTCTGAGCCATCCTTTCGAGGAGGTGACAGACCTTGATCTTTCTGGGAGGATGCTTTTGAAGTTATCTAAAGAGGTGAGGAGCAAATTTTAACTCGAACATGAATTTCTTGCATCAACTGTTCTCTCATAGCGTGATCTACTTTATGATTGTTTGTACAAGTTACGGGGTGGTTTCCCATCTTGCTCTTCTCGTGCTCAACAAGGATGAACCCCATAAAATTGTGCTAAATACATCTTGCAAGCATAAGATAACAGTTAGGGTACTTTACGTAGAGAGGTGTGTTACAGTACGAGATCCATCATATTTTACATCTTCACGAGGAAGATTTGGAGTCATTATTGTGACCATGTAGATGTTAATTCCTGCAGGTTATCAGCCCGCTAGAGATGCCTGATCTTGTCAGCCTCAATATTAAAGGGAACCCTCTAAACGATTCGAGTGCAAGCCTAGTGCAGACTCTTGCATCGTTCCAAAGTCTGCAGTTTCTTCAGGTCGGTATCTGGTGAGCATGATATCTGTTGTCTTCGTTATTCTATGCGCAAGTGTACCTTACCAAGTCTTGAATATTACAATTAGAGTACTGGTCACACTCTTCCCTTTGTCAACTTCGAGGACAACACAGTATTAACGGACGGATGCCCTGTATGTAACTAATGCGGTCGTCCATGCGTTCAGGTTGACATTCCTGGACCGTTGGGAAGTAGTGCGCTGAAAATAGTACAGTCGCTTCCAAAGCTTCAAAATATCAATGGGGTGTCAGTTAGTGTTATATTGAATAAAGGTATGGAAGTACTTGATAGCGACTTGAAGCCGCGTCTTCCTGTCTGGTCACCACAAGAACCTATTGTTGATCGAGTTTTGCGAGCGATGTGGTTGTATGTGATGACATACCGGCTAGCTGATGAAGAGAAACTGGACGAGACCCCAATCTGGTAATACCCTGCTGTACAAACAGTCTTCTCTTCAAATGACTTGTCATGCTGTTACGCTCACGACAATCTTATGCTATTTAGCCTGTGGATGGGCAGGCCTTTGCCAATCTTATCTTAGACACAGCGCTCAAGTCCTATAGATTATATTGTCTTGCTTGATGCACTATGTCTAGCTGGGGTGATGCCTGGTACCTTCTGTTTTAGATTTTTTACGTCGATTGTTGAGGGAGGACACTTCAGGGTTTCTTCGCTTATTGTTTGGACCTGAGGGCCTGCTTTCGATCACTATCAATCGTTTAGTGACACGTTTTGTCTTCTGAACATGGATTTTACTTCACCGAAACTGTAAACAACTCAGTATACATAAATGTAGAGACACCTCACTTGAAAAGTGAGAATTTATATGCTCTTTGTCGTCTAAGTCCTTGAGTGTGTAATTCTCTTTGCGTCATTACAGGTATGTCATGGATGAGTTGGGCTCCGCACTTAGGCACAGTGATGCACCGAACTTCAAAGTGGCTCCCTTTATGTACCTTCCAGATGGTACTGTCAAGTCTGCAATTAGGTAAGTTAGCTCTAATTTCTCCATTATAGTCGTCATCAAGTGAAAGAGCAAGAAGAGCTGTTTGAATCCTTCCTCTTGGCTAGGCTAGGAGAAAACAATATGGACCAAATTTGAAGATTAAGGCTGGGTATAGTGTGGGCCACTGAGGCGTATCTGACACAGCGAATCTGTCGAACTCGGAACTGAGACGTTGACTGATTTGATGCAGCTATTCCTTGCTGTGGCCCATACAGGATGTGGTCAAAGGTGACGAATGTACCCGGGATTATTTGTTTGGAGTAGGGGAGGATAAACAACGTTCTGCAAGACTCACTGCCTGGTTTCATACACCTTCGACGTTCTTTACGGAGGTAATGGACTTGAGTCGAAAGGGCTCTACCAGCTTTTCTTTATGTAGTTGGAATAATATCTTACATTGTCTCTTCTTTTAGGCTGTCACCGTCAAGATGCATAGCGATGCTTCAGCGTAAGTTATGTCTGCATTGGACTTGTTCCCGGTCAGAAGATCGTGTGTAGAACAGTCACGCTGATAGGTCTGTGGTAACCTTTGAGTGTAGGCTTACAACGCCTACCAGGAGAGACTTGCCACTCCTCTTTCGAAAGTGAAGGCAGTGTCGACCGAAGGACCACGAACTAAGAGTATCCTATCCAGCGATGGACGGCCGCTTGCTGTGTACTCTGACATTCCTTTTGTACAAGATTTTCTTCGTCGCCCTGAATTTGTTCTCAGTACGTCTTCAGTATCTTCTTTATCTGTACATTGATTTTTTTGCATCACAATTCTCTTGACCACTGTTCGTTTTAAGTAGAATACATTGCGTTTTCGTTGAGACTTGCTGTATAATGTTACGAGGAGCTAGTTGTCGTTGTCTATACCACTGTTTTAGCTTCAATTCCTCATTTTCGCTTTCTTTCAGATTCAAATGGTCCTTGTCCTCTGCCTCCCTCTTTATCCCATCTTCTTCTCAGTCTGTTACTACTAGCACCGCTCAGCCTGGGGTCTGTGGGTGTCAGGCTGTCACAAAAAAGTACTAATAAGTATTCTGCCGTCCTTGGACTCTACAGCGGAGAAGCCGAATGATGCAGACATACTCTGGACAAGTATGCAGATAGATGAAGAATTTATCAAGGCTGCCGGAATTCGTCCACATCAGTTTATCAACCAGTTCCCGTTCGAGTCATGTTTGGTGATGAAACATCACCTTGCTGATACCATGCAACAGGTCTTCATCCTCCCAGCAATCAAAGCATGAAGGAGCATCTTGTCTACAAAATGACTTTCCAAAGCTCATCTATCGTCAAAATAACTTCAGATGCAAGAGGTTGTTCAATGCAATAGGCGGTTGAGGCTTACATGGTCACGTTGTTCTCCACGTATCTTGACATGGGAGACCATAAAACAAAATTAAGAAGAAACTTAAGCTACACTGAGGGTCTTATATTTTTTCATTTCTTGCAGGTCTGTGTTAGTTTTGTACTGATTTTGGAGCTGATGTGGTTTTCTTCCAGGCTTATGGATCTCCACCTTGGCTGCAACCCACCTATGATATGGAGAGGGATCTCTCTGCACTAATAGGAGATTATGTAGAACGTGAACGAAGCGAGCAAAACAATCTTTGGATAGTCAAACCATGGAATATGGCTCGTACTATTGACACTACTGTGACATCAAGCTTGCAACAATTGATTCGCCTGGTGGAAACTGGACCCAAAATTTGCCAGAAGTACATAGATCCACCCGCAACTTTTCAGGGTCGTAAATTTGATTTGCGATACATTGTGGTGTTGAGAAGTGTGCAACCTTTGGAGGTCTTCCTTTGTGATGTATTTTGGGTAATGCCTCTTCTCATTTCTGTGCATTGTTACAGGTCCTTATACAAGAGATGCATGTCTAATCCAATTGACTCGTCTTATCCTTATCTACAGCTGTTTTTGCTCAATTTTGTCGCCCAAATGATCACTTCCATTCTGTGCAAGGAGTAGAGACGATCTATCCATTAGTGAACAACGTTCACTTCTGCGATCCACCGTTACGTGTAGCACGTTGTTGAGTAGAATGATAACCAGTTTGCAACTAGTGATGGGCTGCAGAGTTCACCCAAGAGTCCAAATATCTAGAGGGGATCTCGCGACTCGCAGGCTGTTGTAAAACTGCATACAACAGCCTTTATCGGTCGTAAAATGAATCCACTGCTTTGTCTGAAGGAAGTGCCGAGGTTTATGCAACGGTATTAACGTGTGACCTACTGCAGGCAAGGTTTTCCAATAACCAGTACACAACGGAGGAAAGCAGCTTGTCGGAGTATGAGACACATTTCACAGTGATGGTACGTGATCCGTGCCTTCCAAGATGTTTGTGACTCGCTTTATTCTACCGTATTTCGCTTTGCACCTTCAGTGTACTACGAGGGAGCTGCCCTAAGGTTAAGGTTGAAATCATTTAGTAAGTAAATCTTTCAACGTTGAAAATGCAGAACTACGGGCGTCAAATGAACCATATAAATACACATGACTTCGTACCCGAGTTCGAGAGGGAACACAATGGTAAGCAGTCAACGCCTTCTAAGTTTCTCACACACATGGATAACGTGAATGGATAGAAAGGGACAAAATTAGGGAACATCCAATGACCATGAACCTAATTCAGTGACCGTGAAGACCTGATGACATGCTTAAGTTCTAATAGTTCGCACAACACTCCGTTTCATAGCATTTAGACTCTCTAGGAAGTGAGTGTGCATCAATCCTTTTTCGCTGATTAGAGTCCCTGGATTCCTATTTAGCATCTATAGGATCTATACTATTCCCGGGTACCTTTCCAACTTTTTCTTCAGTCCACTGATGTCACCGCTGAATTGCTGAACGACACTCGTCCTGCACGATTTTTAACTGCTGCTGCTCTTCGACTTACACTGCGTTGGATATTCTTGTTTCAAGCTTCATTCACGCACGATTTTTGCTTGTTGCTGTTCATCGATTTGGACTTTGTTGGATTCTCTACCTTCAAGATTCATTCACGTACGTCACGTCATTGGTTTCATTTTGGCATTCGTGCTAATCATCGTGGGATCTGCAGCTCACAATACGGCTTCAATGTACTGCCACACCTTTTAAATTTCAGTCATGGTCCGTACTTAGTACTTGTACTTGGTCTCGCTATGTATATATTTATCCAGTGTTGTTCAAAAAATATAGGAAAACATAGGTCTGCACTCGACCTGTCATAAAATGGTTCGAGAGGTATATACACTTCCCGGAAGATATTATTTTGTGGTGGGGTGGAATGAATGTCGAACCATATCTAACCAAAAAGAATGCCCCCCAGAATTCATGTCAACATCCACCTGATGTACTTGCTCTCTTAAGTGGAAGGCTGTGGATGGCAGTGCAATTCTGAGCGGCTGTCATATGTTATCTTCTTGTCGTCTTATTACTTCTTCCTCATCTGTCTCTACTAGCAACGTTCAGCCAGGTCGCGGGATCTATGGTCGTCAGGCTAGGACAGGCAAATACTAATGACCACTGGTCTCATATCAAGGCCGATACAATTCTCTAGTCTAGTCACTCAGCTCCATGTCTTTTCTTCCTCCGTTCCTAAATCATTCAGTTCAGGGTTGACAGCATGCATGGTGTATGATCTCACTTGTTACTTGACTTCCTTGAGTTCATTGAGAACAAAGTGCAATTGAAGCATATACATGATTCACACCGGTCTGGTGAATGGTAACTCAAGTCCTTCCATATTGCCCCATAATTTACCTTCCTCTTTTCATGGATCATCTAATTTAGGTGTTGACTGCGTGCATCATATAAGCTGTCACTCGTACTTAACTATTGTAAAGTTGCTTGACAAAACAGTGCAATGGAAGCATATCCATGAGAAGGTGAGAGCTACATTGCTTCAAGTGTTCGAGGCACCTGGTTTAGTACATCCTGAAATGCACTCTCCAACAGCACGAGCAATGTACGGGGTCGATCTCATGTTGGATGGCAATCTTGAACCAAAACTTCTAGAGGTAGAGAACACTCCCTGTGAACCTTTGCAATCATCTTCAGCCTTTCCTCTGTTAGTGAGGTACTGAATGTTGTCCAAGGTGCTTCTCTGTTAGTTTGTCTACTGGACTGCTAAGGCTTCATGATGTAAATGCCTAACTTCTGCATGCCTTGTGCAGGTTACGTACTGCCCGGATTGTGCCAGAGCCTGCAAGTACGACGTGAAGAAGGTGATTGGTGACGGGAGCCTCATGCTAGGAAAGGAGTTTGTCAATTCCGTCTTCGGTTGTCTCTTCCTAAATGAAGATACCTATATGCAGCAGCTATAATATTATACTAGCACCGCAATATTTGCAATAAAGTGGAACATCTGTAGTAGACATGAAGCTTCCTTACGAGTACTGCATGAGATCTGAGGTTAGTTGAATTAGGCGTTTCTGCTGCATGGTTGTCTTGGAGGTTGCGACATGTCATGTTCCGATTTGGTTGGTTGCTTGAAGGTTTTACCCCTTATCTTATAGATGCAAATGTTTCAATCTCAGCAAACTGTATGTTGTCAGTCGGCCAGCTTCTACAAAGCCAGAGTATGGGTGCCTTCCGCCTTTAGTCAATTAGCCAAAAGCAATGGAAAGTAACCTGCAATATTCTGGAAGTTCTCAATTGGCGAAGAGTCTCGTTATGGAGAATTGTACAGCATTTCCATGGTTCAATACCTTGGGAATAGAAAACATCGGAGGAGACACAATCTTGAATTAACCTCAATCATGGATATATTGTAGAAACTATGGTGAAGAGGTGAAGGAAGTAACTATGGTTATAGGGGAAAACCGATGCACACAAGACTAATTAACGTTTCATGTTGAGAGAGAAACCTAGCCTGATGTCAGAATTGTTTTCCGAGCCCACTTCGTATGAGTCTAGATGAAGACAAGACGAGATCTGTGCTTGTACTCTGATATGTGATGTATAATCTCTGCAACAACTATTCAAACAACTGACATACCCTCTCGTTAACAACCACGAGCTAACTCTATCATGAAAATGGATTTCTCTTACATTAGACATTAAGGTATATTGAGGTGTAGTACATATTATTTATGTTTTCTTAAGTTGATATATATACATTTCTTGTTGTAGGTGTTTGTTTGCGTGGAGTGTTAGTAATCTTGCGTGTTGTCCATAGTGAAATTAGACTTCAATAGTAGCCAAACTATATATGAGACTATATATGAGGGGATTTAGACATGGTGAGTGATTGTCCCGATAACAAATTTTAGGTTGAATTTTTTTAGCATTTTGCAGTGCCTTGGGTACTTTACGCATTTGCTTTTAGTTCTAGTTGGAGTATTTTTGCTGATAGGGTTATGTAAGTGATACATTGGTGTTGTAATGGAGTACCCCAACATCAACGTTTGTAATTGAGGTTCACAAAAGAATTTGATTTGTTCTTGGAGAGCGATGAAATCTAGTTTTGTGATATTTTAAAAAGTGTCATCATATCATTGTTGTGGGATGTGGATGATATTTATGGGTCACCAAGGATCTTAGATTATATTTTGGCATGAGTACAATTGAGTTTGATGATTTTATCTAAGAGAGACACATGGTGCGATTTGTAATGAATGTTTTACCCTAAATTGTTTAATCCATTTATGAACTGGAAAATATTGTTGGAAATAGTACTGATGGAAATTCAAATACACTTGAAATGAATTTTGATAAATATAGTTAATTGACTTGAGTGACTATACATTAATATTGGTAATGTATCTATCTATTTGAAAATTTAAAAATATATCATATTGAAGAATTACATAGAAATACTTTTGAATGGAGTAATAATGTAGATGCAATACATTTTAGTAGTTGATTATGTTCAAGAATCAAATAAAATATTTTTATGGATATATTAACTTTTGTAACTTCTTATATATCAAAAAAATTATAATTATTTTTTTATAATTTTAATAATTAAACTAAATTATTTATTACAAGTAATTAATAATATTCTTACTTTAATTTATTTTTTCCAAATTTTGGCTTACGGAGACATGTCATGGAGGTGTCACAATTATCAAAAATTAAAATTTTAAAATCATATATATATATATATATATATAATTAAGATTTTTACAATTAATTATTAAAAAGTTATGATTGCAAAAATTTCAAAGATGATATTATTTTATATTTTTATGAATTTTCATTAAAAAATAAAAATAACTTATTTAGATTAATAAATATGTTAAATGTATTTTTAAAAATCATAATATTATTTTTTAAATATAATTAGTTTAAAAAAATTAAATCTGAAATTTAATTCAAATCTAATTTTTGAAATTTTAATTTTAATCATATCAAAAAGTATTCAAAAATTTAAATTACATATTTTTTTATAAAAATTTTTTACTTAATTGTGTGAAAGATTAAAACCAAACAAATCATTTCAAACAAATATTTCATTAGATGACGGAAGTTTATACCGAAAATAAACTGAAACTTAGATTAAATCAACTCACATCATCAAGTTTTTCAAAATTTTAGATATTGCTCAAATGCAGAATTTGATCAACTTTAAGTTTTTTAATAATATATAAAATATATATATCATATTTTAAAAATAATGATGATTTTTCAAAAATAATTAATTAATTGAAATAACTATATTTATTATAATAGAAAAACGTTACACAACGTTGTGTTTGATGAAAAAGAATTGTGAATTGTAAAATCAAATATTTTTCATATTATTTAGAGAAAAAAATAATAATAAAATATCAATTTTTCTTGTTTAATAGAATGTTATTTCATATGGAACCTCTTACATAGTATCAAGATAGGTGGAGAGTTATTTGGAATCCCAACGTATCAAGATAATTTATAAATATTTCATAGAATCATATCTTTGGTAAATAATAATTAATACTTATAGGAAAATTATTGGAGGATTCTCATTCAGTTCATCAAAATTTGCAATGATAAGTGTTTAATGGTTGCAAATAGATGTTAAGTATCAAATTCCAAAAAATTCTAGATGATTACATATATCAAGGTTAAGTATTTTCGAAAAATCTAACACAAAAAATATGGGATTGATTATGCTACTAATCTTAATTTTACAGTCAAAATTATCAAAAATTATTGCAACCCACAAGAAATGAAACGCTGCATAAAATGGAAATAAAAAATTTAATTGTAAATGATGATGCGAAGTAATTTGTATGCAATATGTAGCCATTGGGATTTGAAAATCTAATACACCTTGATTGGATTTTTCACTTATAGAATATGTTATATGTACTAAAATAATCATCAAGTGCATGTGTGCATTTTTCACAAATACTTAATATAAGATTTGCAGTGGTTGCAATATCTTTAATCTTTATGTTGTGTATAATCATCCACATGGAACAATAACAAAAATATTCTAGACAACAAGCATCAATTCTTAAGGAGTTTTAAACAAACTTAATTACTTTTTGATTTTACTTCATGTTGATATTGTTTTGTTTGAAACTATAATTAAATGATGCACCTGCAATATATATTAATCAGAAAAATTATCTCAGTTTGAAATGAGAGGTTGTAAATATTTTTTTATTTGTTTCATCAAACATATATTCACAAATGGTAGTAAATTAAATATATTTTTTAACTACTATATATGATTAAAATAATCAATTTAAACATATATGAAAAAAACTTTGACAATAACTTTCAAATTTTTTTTATTTTTTTTTATATTAGTCAATGTTATATCTAAAATGTTATAATATATATATATATAATAATGTATATGATAACAAATGTATGATATCTTTAACTTTAGAATTGCAACAATTTATTAGCATTATAAATAGATTAGTAAATATCATATCATTTAGAGTAATGAAATGAAAATTTGTACACAATGCAGAACTAATGCTTATTAGTTTAAGAGTTATTTGGAACATAGTTCAATTTGAACATAATCAATGCAGTAGTATATTGTAATTCATGAAAATGCAAAATTTATAAAACCAAATTATTAATTTATGTATATTCAACAAATTTATTTGAGTATCAACCTCCTTGTCGCATTTACAAATTTTTTGGTTTTAAAAAAATTTAATTAAACATACATGAATTATTATTATGAATTGAAAAAATTATATTGTTCGTGTAAAAATATTTGTTGTGGCGTAAAAAAACAAGTTCGTAATGTGCATGTTTTTTGTCAATGTTAATGATTTTGTTTTGTTTTGGAATTGAGTTACGACAGTTAATGATTGTCTTTTGAAACTTCGAGTTCTGATGTATGATTTCAGAAATAAATTTTTGACTTCTTTCATCCATGGTCGGCTTGTTGGGATTTTTCTATCCCTTCCGATTTTCCCATCCTTTCCGTTATTTTACTGGATGCTTCTTCGAAAGGAAAAAGCATGTTATGTACGCTGTTTGGAAACATCATATGTTTTGGCAGCCTCTACTTCGACAGTATTCAGTTCTATAAACCAAGTAAATAAACGCTGAGGTAAGTTATATCTGTGGAACGGAATGTAATTTCATATTCTCCGCATGGAGAGGATGCGAAAACTCGCTTTTGGCAATAACACCGGAGAATTTCGCGGAAAGTTTCGGGCTCAGAAGCCGAGAAGGAAGTTGACCACCGATTTTTATTACTATGATTGCAGAATATCGGGAGACTGAAACTAACTGAACAAAATCAAATTCCAACTGACCAATCAACACTACTGCACTGGAATCTGCCTCTGAACGCCCGCTACACGTCAGCAACTCCAGTTTGAGACACATTGGAGTGGAGGCTGGACAACGATTGCGCCAGTCTGTCGACTTCGATGTGTATGTGATACACATAATCCTGTTCAATATTTCACCTCTTAAGGCCAACTTCACATTCTTTCCAGGTCACATTTCCATCCGTCTGATCAAAATTCATTTCACAACTCGTCTAATTCATCTTCTCCGCAAATATCTATCACCAGTGCCTCCCTTGCTGTGTAGGCAAGATCACACTTTCACCGCTTTGAGACCGCTTTATACATTCTTTCTTCACGACGACCAACTTACGTATACGTAAAAAACTCTATTGCACTGTAACAAGTACACATTCACAAATCACCCTGATGTTCCGACATATTTTGAAGAAATTTACCACGATGTACAAACCGAGAGGTTTGAGTAAACTATCCAATCGCCTTTATCCTTAATAATTTTGGAACTACCCTCGGCGGAAAGAAACTGTACCGACTGGTGGCCCCACTTCCTCCTCCAGACACTCCAATTGACAGCTTACGACATATCTAGGAGAATGTTCAAACCCAGACGCGCAAATGCAATCCACCGGTAGGGATTACCTAGTCTGCCACAGAGCGCGAAAGATGGCGAACATTTTCTACTCCAATCGAAAGCCTTCTCCCACGTAGAGTAGCGGTGGATCGTTAATAAATTTCAATTACCTGGAACTTCAAATGGCTTGATCCAATACTAACACTCGGCCTGTGTACTGAACCCTGACGTATGACAAATTCCACCATCAGATGCATGTACTGCCGCTTGTCGACTAGATAACATGCCGATGGACAACAAACATCAGATGTTCACAATCCTCCCTAAAGGCAGAGCGTCTGACAATGAAAAGGAGGCGAATATTGGACTCAATTTTATTGAGCAATGACCAGCGAAGAACGTCTTCTCAACGAAAGTACTTCCAAATTTCACCGGACTGCATCGTTAAGAATGCATCTGAAGTTATATTTTGCAGACCGAAGATCAAAAGACTCACGATCTCTCCGATGCATCAAAGGGGTGCTAACACTGCAAGCTTAACGGCTTGATCCTGCTTTCTAGAGTACTTACAACTACCATCCACTGTATGCAAATATTTGAGAATATAAACTTTGAAAAACATTTGTACAGTAGTTGATCGGAGTTCGGAACTGGTAAATGGAGAGCTATTTATGGTATACGCATCGATCGGGCGGTAATAACGAAATGAAATTTGCCGTCAAGACGTATTGTGGCAGCCATAGATTTTGGGTGCGAGGACCTGACTCTCTACTCCTCGCTGACAAAAAGGAGCGAGGATACTTCAAAAAGAAAAATGAGAGCGAAAGTGGGTGCACGAAGCACAAGATGAGAGGAAGGGTGCTACAACTCACCCTCGGAAACCGTACTAATAATAAAGATCGAACCTTCCCTCACTGCAGGATGGGAAGGCAGGCAGGTTGGCGGATAGGTAGACCGACGGTAAGAAAATCTACAGAATAGGCGGTGATTCACACAACCGACTACCACAACTTCCCGAGGTCTGTCCGCATAGGGAGGAGGCAGAGCCTGTACGCGGAAACAATGATGAAACATCAAAAGGCCACTCGGTGTAACTAAACATGAGAAGATATTGATTGGCAAAAAATCTAGAGCTAATCACTTAGCCATCATCATCTTCACAAACTCTTCGTAGTTGATCTGACCATCTCCGTCCACGTCTGCCTCACGGATCATCTCGTCGACTTCGTCGTCGGTAAGCTTCTCGCCCAAATTGGTCATAACGTGTCGGAGCTCCATTGCGCTGATAAACCCATTTTGATCCTTGTCGAACACACGGAACGCCTCCTTAAGCTCCTCCTCGGAATCGGTGTCTTTCATTTTCCGGGCCATCAGGCTCAAAAACTCCGCAAAATCGATAGTACCGTTCCCATCGGCGTCAACTTCATTAATCATATCTTGAAGCTCAGCCTCAGTGGGATTCTGTCCCAAGGACCTCATGACGGTGCCGAGTTCCTTGGTGGTAATGCTGCCTGCAATTCAGAATCAGGAAACGTGAGAACAAGCATGCGGTGACGACCATCCTGCCGTGGTTCACCCCACGTTACGAAGGTCTTTACAGCTTCGGCCAGGATATTCGCAAAGGACGCAGGACAACCAACAACTCCCCATGGTGTTAATCGATACTGAGGCAGCGATCGGGTTGGGACACAAACGTATTCGAACCGCATATCCTGCAGATCAAACAGACAACGAGACAGAAACACCGGTAATACCCACACATGCGTAATTTGACCGTCAGGCCAAGAACCCGGCCGCGGACAAGCTACATCTCACTTCAGGCAAAGACATCGTTGGGAGAGGCACAGAGATGAGGAGGACACACCATCGCCATCCTTGTCGAATAGACTGAAGGCCTCCTTAAACTCAGCAATCTGCTCCTCGGTAAGCTGCTCAACCATTTTGCTAGATTGCTCTAGTAGATGGTCGTCCGCAAAGCAGCAGGTGGTTCGACTTACTCAACCCTCGACGCGGAACTTGGACAATGCGCAAGTCCCCTACACACAAAGCACGAACGAGGAAAAGAAGAGAGATGGTTGTTAAGTTATGGACGCGGAACCAGACGAGACGAAACAAGAGTCGACGACACGACTACCACCGGGACGGGAAGCCAAGGACGGGAATGAAGGGAGGGCCGCGGGGGAGCGGAGCGGAGGGGAGGAGGAGGAAGCAAAAGACCGAAGCAACTCATTCACTAGCAACTACAGTAGTCCGCGCCTCGCAGTCTCTCTCTCTCTCTCGCTCTCTCGCTCTCTACTTTGCTTGGGAAGGAAGGAAGAGAGCAGGAGAACGAAGCAACACCAAAACCCTGCCAAGACCTACTTCGCTGGATTAGCAGGCAGGTTTAGAATAGAGCTAGAGGTGTCAGCGTAAGCCTACTGCTACTGGTATCCTCTACTAAAACGGAACAGACCAGAGGGCAGGCAGGGCAGGAAAGGAGGAGCACCTTCACAGCACGGCACAGCGAGCAACAGAGACAGAAGAAGCGAGTCGGGGGAGCCCTAAAAGTTTATTTCTCTGCTTTCACCAGCGCGCTGTGAAGAGTATGTAAAGGACTAGTTTGGAGGATTAGTATGCTCCCCAGTTCCTCGTCCGGAAACAAATACCCTAGCAATGCATCGCAAGACAACAAAAAACCGCTTCCCCGAGCCCCGAGCCAACCGACCTTACTGCTTACCCCACAGTGAAACGAGGGGTAAATCTCGGATCCAAACCCATGTACTTGGGTCGCGCATCTGGACTGTCCTGTAACGGAACTATTCTAACCCCACTCGGCCCTCGTCCCTCACATCGATCTCGTTGGTGGACCCGACCACATGACCCGACCCGACCCGACCCGATCCGAACCCAACTAGCCCAAACGGGGTAAATGGACTTGCACTGGGACAGGACTACGGTACATTGAGTCACTGGTACCGATAGTACTGGAAGTAGGTATGGGGTCAAACATTGAATTGAATTCATTGTGAGCGAACAAGTACGTAAAGTCTGTTCAAGTATAGGGTCATATCGAATTCACCAGCAGCAACAACCGTTAGAGAGTTTATCACCTGATGGAGTCACGCAAAGCAAATGTGACCGTAGTTTTTTACTCTCCATCAATGAGCATTTAGCTCAAAGATGATTTTATTTACTACCTCCGTCCTTGTCGACCCAACGAAAATTAACTACATGAACCACCATCTCTTTCTAATGAAATGGGGTCTTCCCATCTCTTTGATATTTTACTTCGTCTTTCCACCTCTAATGAAATGACTTCTGGGTACTACTCAACCTCTACGTGCTTCTCAAGTATTTCTTGGAGTCTGAAAGACAAAGTAAAATATCAAAAGGGATGGGAAGACCCCATCAAATCGTACAAGGAATGAACCAAACCCGTAACATGGCGCTAGTATCGTTGGGAAATATGTCCTACATCACCTAGGATATTTGAACTATCCAAGTCAAAAGGTCTACAAACAAGAGAGCATCCGAAGAAGCATCACCTAACGTGATTGCTCTCCTATGGATTGCACCAGCTAGTGCTCTCTGTAGAGCTATGGAAACACGTTGCCTAAAATAGTCTATACAGTAACCTAAAGAGAGTGATACCCCATGTCGCCTAGTATGGTAGGCTCTCGCGCACTCTCTCACAAACATGTCGAAGTCCGGAGTTCTTGGAGTTGCATTGTTCTTAGTTTTCTACCCTAGCGGCGCCCCCGCCCCTCGCACCACAAACTTTTCTTTTTCTTCTCTTTATTACCTAGATGATTCATCGTCTGCAGACCCTTGTGCGTATTGGCACCTTGTTCTGTTTTTGCTCTGAAATTATGTGATTTGCGGCCCGGTATTTCTCCTTTCTATGAAAGTTATCTTGCTGTTGGTAAAATAATCTTGTTTCCCTGCCCTGAGCCCTCCACTTCTTTTTGTTCTGGTTTGGTCGGGAGGTCGAGAAAATGTTTCCGCTCTGGCATGGAAGGTCGTATGACACCTTGTATCATTTGTTTCGGGAACGACCAGTCAGTGGGACGTCAACCATTTTGACATGTTTTGAGGGTGCTTCGCAGAAGGAGGGTAAGTCATTGAAACCTCAACAGACTTTTATCTTCCAATTTGTTTTTCTGGCCTGGCATGGCATGGCATGGCACAGGCTCACAGCGTTGCACGGATAGAGTCTTCTAGTATTCCTATTCCCACACCCTCTGTCTATGTTGCTTTTGGATATTACATATGTACTTCTCTTACTGTGTGTCATAAACTTTTGTTGGCTGTTAGTACAAACTTAGACTTCAGTACTCTTCATCACATCTCCATGGATAAAGACTCACCATATCTTCGGCGTAATGAAAAGAACAGGCCATTATCGCATACGACCTCCCCTCCTCGAAGCGGGAGTTTATTAAAAAAAAAAAAACGAATTAGCGCAACAAAAGCCCCCATCAAATCCTACAAGGATGGAACAAATGGGTAACATGGGGCTAGCCCCAATGTCTAATAGCAAAAGAGTATGGTAATAAGAATCATGTAACATTATGTAAAACAATGGAAACATGTTAACTAAAATAGTCTATATATTAAGGTAAAGAGAATGATATCGTTGGCCGTCTAGTATGGTATGCTCTCACATATTCCCTCACGAACAAGTCAAACTCGGTATCCACAGTTCCATATAACTCCAAAGCTAGAGGAACAAAGAGTTGACCTCTCTGCATACCTCTATACTTGGATACCTTGGTTGCTGCTACTCGACTCGTCGTCCATCTTGGATGATGGGTAATCACCTCCTATGAAACTATATCACGAGTAGGATCGGTAACCACCACGTTTGCCACAGTAATCTATAACCATAACCCTAGTCGACTGCAATGCATACCAATGCTCCTTTCATGTAAGATATTCACCATCTTGCACCATATCTCTAGTGGCATCATGGGTAACTATCCTCTGATTTTCGAATTGACAACTAGTTATATGAACGCCTACTATATCTAAAGTGATATACCACTCATATGTGAGTAACGAAGATGTATTGATTAACCCAAAACGGAACTCGAAATAAAGTAACTTGTGAGAATCAAAAAGCCATGATGTATGGTGAGGCCAATATCCATGCACCCTTGCTAGAGCAATAGCCGTACACAACCTAGTAGTAAGAAGGAAAATAGTGTTTCGATATACCAGAGTAGAAGAATGACTGCGGCGAATTGAAATTGGTGGTGGTATCATCACGAAGACGTTACTTTGGGAATAGCTAAAACTCCGTCGCCGCAAACACCTCCCCTCCTTTGAACCACCGGGTTTTATCTTTGGATCGTGTGACGGACGTGGGAAGATAAAAATATGATAATCGTTCACCAAACCACATAGTAGAAGTAGTTGGAAGCATGATTAGGCTCATTGAGCAGGACTTTTACCCTGGGTTACGTGGTGAGGTTTTGGCTTCTGATTATATACGTTGGGTGAACAGATGCAAGATCTTATTTGGAAGGATTGTACCATCTCCAAGAGTCGCCAGCTGTTGTGATAACGTGAAGGACTTTTTATTTTGTAAATGCTTACGGTTTCAACCGGAGAACCAGAACTATTCCCACTTTAAGCTGAGGACTTACGTTTCTCTCCGAGTCTTTCAACGACTTGTACTTGAAAGCACTCGGGAACTAACATCCACCTCGTCACTTCTCTTGATGGCATTTTCTATCAACTTTTCTGATCGTTCTAATCGTTGAACTATGGCATGTGCTATAAAATCGTTTGCATTTGAATTTGGATTCATGATGAAGCTTTTTTTTAAACCTAATTGAGACCTAAACCCACAAATATTACTGAACTTAACTCTTGAGGAGGCTCGGAACGAATGGCCCATAAGGAAGAAAAGCCAAAACTCAACCTACCCTGAAAACCTTGGCAACATCTCCATCGCTTATGCCATCCCGCACTCCATCATATACGATATCTTAAATGTTTGTTGTTTCCACCGAAACCAGCTACATGACGGACCTGGAGGATTGAGCGAATTTGCCAGATCTTAAAATCTTCCCAGTAAAATGTACATGAGTTTTGGTTTCGGAGTAGCAGAAGCAGTGCTATTTCACACATGCTAAATCCATTGTAGGGTGACAGGAAATAACGTCCCGGAGTGGCGATGTCGAGTGAAAAATGCAGACTAGAGGGCCAAAAAGGAACTTATATACCCTTTTGCTACCAGGTTGGTATCGATGATTATGGTTTGATGTCTGCAGCATACCTAGTCGGTGGCGCCACTCACTAAACCAGGTTTGCTCATGGACGCCATGTCTGTCTCAAACCAGCAACTTTCTTTAGGCACAAATTTTTCCCCAACAATGTCTTTTATAGCTCAGCTGGGTCTATAAGATTCCCCAGCGATCAATGACGAATGGAGCGGTATTCTTCAAGCAGCGCAGAAATGTAGCAAGCGATCTCAGCTAATAATGGGTAGAACCATAGTTAGAATAAGGGTAGTGAACTGAACTTAGGCATGATCGCGTCGTGATGTAAGGCTCATCTAAACCGACAAGAAGCAACAGTTGGAGATGTACATGGCATGATTCAGATGATAATAGCCGACAAGCAGCAAAGCCCTCAAATCAGTAATCAGGCGGTAAGTCGTAGAAGTACTGTACAATAGTATTGCATGATCTAGCCTGTGGCGCTGCTTATCGCCGACAAGGAAAATAATCTGCTAAGCTCGCATTCTGAAAGAGCGTGCACATGGAGAGAGGAGGATGGGGAAAGAAAGAGAAGATCAAGGATGAGCCCATGAGGCACGGGATCTGCTCAATCGTGTCCGTTTCCAATGAAGACTGCGACTAACACAGAGGGGGAGCTGTGAGTCGTGACTAGGGTACCCTGCCAATACTGGCACGATATGGTGACAGTCGCGGCACGAATGAATGCCTTTATCACATTAGATCACGCGAAGCCCCTGCCCCAGTGCAGCCCGACTCACCTGCGCCTAGTCTGGTGTATCGGTCAACCCGGATGATTTGTGGAACGGGACGGCAAGAAAATGAAGAATATCGGCGCGGAAATTGAGACTCAGGCAATAACGGCGCTTAACTGTGATGAGAGCGGGAATGGGTGGGAAAGTTCTCCTGGCACGACAAGAAAGCGACCGGCTGGGCTCTTGTGATGCCGAATGGACCGAGAGCTGAACCATAGTTGGGATTACAAATGTAATCGTCGCAATGACGCAGTAACGGCGGACTACAGGTCTTATGGAAACAAGGGAAGGGCAGGGAAGCGATGGAATGGAGTGGCGCGCTGCAACCCCATGTGCGCAAACTGTCAGTGACTTTCTTCATGCTCTCCATTAGCTTCAAGCCGTGTCCACGTGTCGAAATCATTACACTGCATTCCGCGTAGTCGACGCGGACCTCGTAGACTGGTCTACTCTCCAAACGCGTGAATCTCCACGCGGCTTTCGCCCGTTGGCTCTCCTGACCCACTCTCGTTTCACCGGGAATTTTCTTTCTCCACGCTGACCGTCGCCCTAGCACCGGCCGCCGGAGGTTCCCCTTTCCTAGGCCAACACTCGGTCCGAACCTGTGAGGTTTGGAGATAACCAACGGGACCAGTGGCTCGGATGCACGATAAGTGGCGTGACACGAAAGGTACCTTATAGGCCGAACGTGGTAGGTCGTCCTCGATGCGAAAAACGCGTCGTCTGACACTTGTCGGACCGCGTCATGACGGCATACTGGTACAGGAACACGGCAGGACCCTGGGCAGCGCATGCGGCTGCCCGTGCTGGCATATCAAAGCCGCGTACGGGCTTTCGAGGAGATCCGTTTACGCCCAACGAGGCCATCGATGGTTGACAAGAAAGTGCAACTTCATCCGATGGTCACAAAACACATCCAGTCGGTCCACATTCGTTCAACGTCAGACACAACGGACAGACTTCATCCCCGTTCGTATGTCTACTATAGTAGGCTGATCACGTGTGGATGATTGTCGACGGCAACGAGACCGGCATCTGATATGACCATATCCATCCACCTCCCGGCCCCGGCTGTGTAAGACGAGAAGACTTCAATCTCCTAGGAAAGACTCCTACTTATCTAGGTATCGAATAAATATCCATCCTACTCTGCCCTAGGTGCCCCTACCCTACGCTAAACGCGTAAACCAAGACTTGACATTCCCGGTCGCCTGAAATACACCACCGACTACAGTGTTGTTCTGTAAAATCTCATAGCCAATCGGCGTATATTACCGATTGGCTCGGAATCTAGAGTATAGATGATATTTTTTCGGATGCTATGTATAATTTTTAACTTAGATAATTTCTATAATATAATATATTTACCATTGGGGCTAGCCACTATTACCCACTTTGGTTTCATCCTTGATTTGATGGAGTATTTTTATCCTTTTTGCTATATTACTTGGTATCTTTGGTTTCATCCCTGATTTGATGGAGTATTTTCATACTTTTTGCTATATTACTTGGTATGGCTAGACTTTCCTATGGTCCATCACTCTCTTTTATATATATATATATATATAAAAGATCGCGAGTGTAGCAATTTACTATGCATGCATCACTTTTGCCACTGTGAAAATAAGAACCACTTTTGACGAAGATTCTTCCCTCTTTGGATCTGATACCTTGAGAACACACTGTCGAGTTCACCGGATTGAAATGTCACCCTAATTTTAGACTCAGAAAGAAGCTCGGCCCTGTCCATTCTCTAACGAAACAGTTAGATCCTTTTTTTTGTATGGGGTTGACCGAAAATCTCGAACCTTTTATCGTGATAATTCTTTACATTTTTGGCGTTTTCTTCTTTCATATCATCTGATCGGTTTGACCATGTATTTGCTTGTATGGATATGTGGATGGCACGTGTTGCAGCAGACACTTCTGTGTTGTACCCATGACATAGTACATCTCGATGTGGTCCATTCTCATAATCACCATGGGAAAAAAATTACCACGTCATGTTCAAACAAAATTGGTCCGTTTTTGTCTAACTCGAGCATTGATTCTACTCGTTTTCTTACGTATATAAAGCGATTCAAATCTGCTTGCTGATGCCATCTCCTTGGATTGTGCTTTTCAGAATGAAAACTTGTACATATCTCTCTATCTGTTTAGTTCCTATCACTTTCACTTTGTCCAGAAAGATGCCATTCAGTCTTCACCTCCTCCAGACTACTGTAGAGGGGATTGATGTGAAGATTGTCATTGAGCTAAAAGTACCACCGTATCTACTGGGAATTTAAAATAGCTACTTGAAATGCTATATCACGAGATATATACTCTAGAGTAATATAACAGAACGGAGGAGTCCAACAGAGTGGACGAAACATGCTGAAGGAAGACCCGGAATTTTTAAATACTGACTCAATAAGAGAAAGGAAGAAGTAAAGAAATAAATAGCGGACAAATGAAAGGTTGGCAGGAGGTCAACAAGCTTCGAATAATAACCAATATACTTGACTATTGCTGTCTCGTAGGATATAAAAGTCACTTAGAGCCTGAAGTGTGAAACTTCAGTGAAAGATCATCGAAGCAATCATTGTCCACCTTACCTGTATACATATGGGAAGCAAACGCCGAAGGATCTACACAACTGTCATACTGAGCGAGATATGTCATATGCAAAACCTACACCTATTTCTTTCATGTTTGATGCTCAAAGTTTCAAACCGTTCATCATGTTGAGTTCTCACGTGTTGTCTGCTGCCACGGCAAGGTAATACGCGGTCACACTGACACAAATGATCAGGGGTGACCTATGAATTACATGGCCCAAATATAACGCAGAGAAAGCACCTAAAGAATGCCTTCGACAAGAATCAGGTAACCACACTACATGGCCTCTCTTGGCCTTTTTTAGTGTTCGGATGGTTTGGACACCGTACTTTTTCATCCCATGCGGCGCCCCTTTTTCATTTTGCTTGTTACATGCCAAAAAGAAGAAGCAATATACATCGGTACAAATCAAGGATGATGGATAAAAGTACCGATTTTTTAGTGAATTATGTTCTGATCATTATTCCTATAATTAAATATTAGAATCTAAACAACAAATATTGTAAATATCATTCTTTAGCAATTTCACACGAAGAAATAAACGAGAAAATATTCATGATAGTATAATCCGTCGTCACAAAAACATCTGACAGAAGATTCCACTGTAAAAATATATATACAAATTTATATCAATAACTTATATTTATATAACAATCTATGTGAGGAATAATATGACTAATGCATATTTATAATAAATTTTTAGTCTATTTGATTACGATTCATAGTTTTGATTTTGGTAATTATTAACACTTATATCTATATATTTTTTTAAATCAAATAAAATATAATATCAAATATTAATTACTTTTTGAGTAATCATGTCATAGTTTTTAAATACTTTTAAATTGTAACATATCTATTTTAATTTTATTTAGAAAAAATATATTTTTCATATATTGTGTTATAATAAATATATTATAACACAATAATTGGTATCTTAAGATTGATCATTTCTATTTTTTCAATAAATTAGATAAATTAGCTTACTACATATATTTAATGATCATGAAATTAAAAATGTTAGTTGATAAATAAATATATATATTCAATTAAATCAATGAGTTGTGAATTATAATCATAAAGTGTTTGAATGTATGAATATTATGTTATATGTTGAAAATGATTGAATTTATTTATATTACATATTCATTATAACATAAATGGAATTGAATTTTTCAATAAATTATGGAGGCTTTACATTATTTTATATGAAACCTTTTGACATTATACAAATTAGAAATGTATGCAAATATGTTTCATGTAAGACCATGCACAATAATCACATAATATATCTTATCATCATAGATTGCCATACATTGACGTTCCTCATAAATATTAACTTAGTATTTGAACACTTGATTTGAAATTTCATCGCAAATTTTTTTTGATGTCATGATTTGCAACCCATATAAAAGTGTTAATATATATATATATATATATATATATGAAAGATTGAGTCATACACTTTTCACATGAGGTATGGTTATATGTGAGTTGTATCAAAACCATGTGGCACTAAAATAATATAATAGGAGGATAGAGAGAAAGCAAAAAATGAAGAAACTTATCAACTATTTATCATTTAGATCCATCAAAATATTTGATTACTACAAGAAGTTTCAAAAAGAAGTTATTTGGTCTAAAATTTGGATGTTTGAAACTTCAATTCAAATTTTACGTCTAAAAACTAAGTTAAATAACTTAATTTTACATAAAATATGATATTTGTATTACTTTTTAAAATCATTCAAATACCCTGGTATATGCATGAATGTATTGATGTATATACAAAGATACTATAAACATTTATAATTATATTTTAAAAAATAATAATTCATAAGATTAATAAAATATTATTGGTTACAACCCTACCGTATGCTTCATTTTTGAATACTTATCTTTGTCATTTGTAAAATTATTTGAAGTAGTAATAAATTTGCATATGATCATATTCTATCCTAGATTACAATCCATTGAATCATCAAATTATTTAAACTATTCAATATATTAAAAATAGAGACTTTTTGAATTCAAGGGTTTTCATATTTATTGTAATATTATTAAAACCTTAATCTTGATTTAAAATTTCATAATCATAATCATATGAATCTATCAAAATTATAATAATTTTTATATTTTTTGTATTATAAAGCATTAAAAAATTTCAAAAAAATTTATAATATCTCATCAATTATATTTTTACATTTTTTATATAATTTAATATTATAAATTAAATGAAAATTTTAAAATTTATTTTCTGATTTTTTATCAGTTTTAAACATTAATATATATATATTGGATGGAAATATCAATTCAATATCAAATATCTCATACATAATCTTTTCAACAAATCCATTATTAAATATTATACATCACTGAACTAAAGAATATTCAAAGTTATAATTTCATCCTTATAAACCATCTTTTTATTGTGAAAGTTGAATCCATGTATTTTTAACCAATCCATCAACAAGATTTGCATAAAATGTAATAAAGTAATTCATAAGTAGCACAATTATAATTTATGATTTCATCATGTATATCTAAATAGATAGAATTTCAAAAAATTATTCATCAACAAATTATGAAATCTTGTAAAGTTCTTGGATTATTATGATATTATACTTTACTATTTTTTGATATTTTATTATAAAGTCATTTTCATATTGAAATCTTCAAAGTGTGATTGATATTTATTTATTTATATCTTGCTTAAAATTTCAGCTTATAGTTATTAGATTATAATACAACAATGTACATACATACATGTAGAGGGTTAACTTAAATCTTTTAATCTGTCACTATTTCAATCACTTTTTTGTTTAAGAACCTTCATGTATTATACATGATAATTGTGCTGAAATTAGTTTTTACAAAGCTAAAGTTAAAAATACATTTAAATTTTTTTTCATCAAAAAATATGTATGTTGAAATAATTTGTTTTATATGTTGATTGTATTACCGCATATAGAAAAATATAAATAACGACACATGAGGCTTACATATGTACATTAATCCAATGAGATTTGTTGATTTGAATTTTTTTCTCTAATAAGATTATAGATTGATGATGAATTACATCATTAAAAATAGTAAATATCACATATAATATCTTTATTATGACGTTGTAATTCTGATTGGTATTATTGACTAGAATTTTATGTTTTCAATATAATAATGTAGATATTTCATATATTTAAATTAATCTTAAATTATTTTATTTTATTTTAATAAAAAACAATTGTATCCATATATTTATAATTAAAATTATTTTATTTAATTATAACTTACAATTTTATTATGATAATTAAAATTAATGATAAAAAATAAAATTATATCATAAACGATTAAAAAATCTTAATATCAATAATAAAGAAAATAAATAATTATATATTTTTGATTTATAATTTTATATAAGAAATTTAAAAAATTATAAAGGTTGTGTTGTTTTTAGCTTAAATTTTGTACTTAAATATACATTCATCTATGATTGATTTTGTTGAAAAAAAATTCTATATAATTGAAAAAACATCCAAAAAAATATTTTTTACCACTTTTTAGAAAATATATGAAAATTATTTTATCTCACAGCAACATTTTGTTTTTGAGAAAACCTTCAACAAATATTATTTGATTTCTGTCATGCTTTTCTACTGCTCATGATATAAAGTATGTTAAAATTAGAAAAAAAAATAGGAAAACAAGGTGGATACAATTCTTATGTGAAAACTTAGCAAAACACAATGAACATTTTTTATATGGATAAACATCTAATTTATGATCTATACATGATTTCATAATTTCATTTTCTAATATATGATTATGATCTATTCATGATACATTGAGAAACTCGAGATACAACATAATACATGTATATTGGGATACCTTACACATGATTGGTCTGATTATCTCTTTTGGTAAATGCAACAAGGCCGATTTTAATTCAAGGTGACAGGGTTTCAACATGTAACTTTCTGCGCAAGGCATATGCGCTACCATAATGAAAATCTTTAAGGAAAATAAATCTACAAACTATCTTAATAAATTTTAGAGATAGAATAAAATGATCATCAATCTTCATGGATCAATGACCATCATAAGATGAAAAATACTAGTATTATTACAGGTTCATTCTTGTACCTTCATCAACTCTATGTGGATGAACTTTGCTGAAGTCCAAAGTTGAAATTTCGGTTACATCGCAGGTGATATATTTTACTTTGGAGAGTATCAAGACTAATGTAACAAAATGTGTTAGGTATAGAGATGCATCCAAGTTATGATTCATGTAACGATGAGTGAAGTTAGTTCTGAAGATTCAGAAGGTGAAGTGTATATTATGGCTCCAAGCATTTGAATTTTCTTCTTATGTAAAACTTGAAAGATGCAAGGTGATGATGACTAATATGGAAACATGGGATTTCTAATGAGTAGAATGGATCGGGCTTGATATCCATTTGACCACGAATTTTTTTATACTTGAATGGTTATAAGTTGAGTACTACGTACGTTGTGTTCGAATGTATCCGCACATCAACAATTTGAAGCCATGCTGATGTAAAAGAATCTTAATTGTTAGACTATCCACGAGACCCATAAGTTGAGGTTCCATCTTGATTCATCGCCTACTTGCTTTTACTTATTTTCTGTTTGTCCTAATTTGGGTACCCAATGGTTCCAATTTAACCATTGTACTGTACAGGTATGCAGGGAAGAAAACGTATAACACAGTCTTTCACAGGTTGAGCTAATTCATCAACTTAGAGCCATTCCCATTTGAGTCTATTGGTTGGCTGGCGAAATATAACCATTAGGGTTATGGAAAGTTAACGTCAACCCTTTGAGGACTGAAAAGTATTGAACATGCTGGCCGGCAGTAGACATTCGAGAAACAAAAGAATAATATGAAGATTTTGCCTTTGCGCAGCATCCGCATATTCCCTAATCTACAATGTGACAAAACTACTGCCGAGTTGGTGGAAATGATGGAATCTACTTTGCATTCAATCTCAAACCTACTGTGGGATAACCACGTTACAATCCAACATAACAGCTCCTCCTCGGATTGGGAATGTAATTACAGATACAAATCACCAATTTCAGTTTCCTAATACAGATAGCTACAATTCTTTGAGGAGTTGTAGACATCGTTATAGTTAAAGGACCTGCTATCGGCAGAGTTGTAAACCCAAAAGTGAGGAACATTTCAGGGCAAATCCAGAGAGACTATTTCAGCTGCAGACTTCGTCAAGTTCTTCTCTTATATCTCCTATGAGACCATAGGCGACACGTGAGAGCTCAAAGACAAGCTGTAGAGATGACGAAGTTGTGTTGGATAGTGTTTCTTTGGGTCCGCTTGGAGTCTTTGGCGCGCTCCTTAATGTAACTTGAGAAACCAAAGGTTTGTTCACTTCTCCCAGAGTCATTCCACGGAGAAAACGTTTGTTCATACTTGAGCAAGTTGAACCTTTACAGAAATCTGAAAATACCTTATATCTTCAACAAAGACAAGAAAACAAAATTGAGATACTCAGCACTACTTAAGATTCGTAGTGTCCGCAAGGGTATTGAAAACTTGAACAGGCGAAGGACCTGAATGTGTTCCACCTTTAGAACATATCAGCACTTTCCCTCCGGTGTAAGCAAAATACGACTGATCATATGGATTCATCAAAAGGAACCTAGCCACTAAATCCTTGCTACGAGACTGATGGCCTTGGGCGGCAAAATTTGACACCCCAAAAGACTTGCCTCTTTCTTTAGGAACATGAAACACCACTCCGGTGCATGTGCTACCTCGTCTTCATGAGAGACATACGCGGAGAAGCCTGATCAGGTTTCTACCAATGTGGTGAAACCTCTGGACCGGCTCATCAGATCATAAGAGTTGAATATGATGTCCAGGGACTCAAGAACACTAAGACGTAATCACACTCGTCATCAAAGTTGACCCAAAACAGTAACGCTGATCACAGAGTACCTTCGTAAAAGTATGGAGTGGTCACACGAGAGTGTGATCACTTCTCTCGAGACACATTTTACGCCTCATTTAATACTCTAACACAGCCAATACTTCTGATTGCAGTCATTGACGGCAACTATACTCAAATTATTTCTAGTTTCCCTCTTGCATTCCTAGGCAACCACGGTTCTGGCGGGAGATGAAAGGCGTATTTTGAGTGTTCCAAGTCCGGAGCAATGGCCATCGGCTTTTCGACCAACACTACAATTGTGCACCTTTGAAAGCTTTATGCAGACAAAACTGCGAACGGTTTCACCAGAGACGACATGATAAATCTACGTCTAAGGAATCCCCAACTAGTAGTCCGGGGCAGGAAGGAATGGAAAAGGTGCGTAGGATATAAAGGCAATGGGAGGTCGATGCATGATAGTCGTCTGACATTTAGACGTTTCCTTATCCTCACTGTTGAACTCTGCCTCAGAAATAGGTTCCCTTCTGAGTTCAACCGATCCCATAGCTTCTACGTTTGAGATAGTATTAGGTCTCCGATGAAAGACCATAGCAGACATAAAAAATGGAAGATAAATAAGGCTTGATCGAAATAGACGACGAGCAGTTTCAGGATTAGGTCTGAGGTAGAACAGTGCAGCCATTGCACCTATGCCACTTGTGAGCACAAGGTTTTCCCAACCGAAGTATCCTGATGTGACGCCAACTGCATTACATACATATATGTTATTCAATTGGTTCATGTCGAAAAGATCAAAAAACGTAAATACACATCCACATTTTAAAATAAATAAATTCTACGGACATTACAAGGGTTGCTCAGTAAAGCCTAGATCTTGATATACTGACATACTTTCAGAAAATTGCTTCTTTTACTTAAGGAGAAGGCCAAACCACATTGACTGCTGTGCTGGCAACTCTTTTGGAATCTTGAACATTCACAAATGTGGATATTCGTAACACGTTATTCGCGACCATGTCAGGTAATTTGCTTTAAATGAAGCCATCACATACAGCTGGCCGCTACTTACAATGTTGCGCAGCGAACCCGAGAGGCAAGAGGTATAGACAGTTTCGTAAAGCACAAGATGCTGTTCTTCGACCAGACGCATCGAGCAAAGACAGCATTTTATACCTGCAGAAAAGGATGGTTTAGATCTAACTTTTAACTAAGATACTGACGCAACGTTGTTGTCAAATGAGAGCGATGACTACTGTTGCATGCAGATTAAAAGCATTAAGGAACAAAAGGGCATGAGGACATACCCTCCAGCAGCGTAGTCATGCCGGCAGAAGTATGCAAGAGCCATGAAATGAGGTATCTGCCAAAAGTACAGTCCAGATGCAAGAACCCATCCCCCAGCATCGATTCGCCCTGCAGCTCCTGCCCAGCTGCACAAAACACGTGCGATGGTGCGATGGTCAGCGGAAGGTTCTTACTAAGGTGCACGGCTAACACAGGTTCCACCAAACACTGTAGGTCCAAAGAATAACAAACACCCTGCATTTTGGAGATTCCAAGCAACTCTACATCTCTTTCAAGCCTATATATTGACATGCGTTGTTGCTGTACATAAAGTTTATACATTTCAACTATAAACTTCAATATTCTCAACCACTTCTTCGTGTTGAAACTCCTTGAAATAAATAATTCCATACTGAATAAATAAGAGCATGATATACATGTGCCAATTAACCACAAAACGGGAAGACACGGATTTAAGGGATTTTTGGTGCAGGCATCATCAACCCAATTATAATTTTCCATCATACACCACAATTAAGTCAACATATCTGTTGTATTTGCTTCCTCCTGCCAAGAGACTATCATCTAGTTTAGCTTGCACAAATCCCAGAGCTCTGCACGGAAATCCTGAGTTTGTGGAACTTAAAAGCACGTCAAACTCTGACATTAAGGAGCAAGTGAAACAAGCAAGCACATCCTTTGACTGTAAGCAGCAGCAAATCACATCACAGTCGTCAAAACAGCTTCCAGAGACTTAAGAGGACATGATAACTCAACTACATACTCGATTATTGTTGGTAGTGGAACCAAAACATTCAACCCGTTATGTGCTTTGAATGGAACCGACCAGATAGAGGGTGTAATAACTGAAGAAAAAAATATAATCAACAGTGTCAATAAGCAGGAAAAGCTGTCATACCCCATCAAAGGAGGAATGGCTCCCACAACAGCACCGACCCAGGTGTTAATGAAATGAATTTGCTTCAAAGGTGTATAGACAAGTGCATAGAGAACAATATTTGCCGCTCCGAGTTCTGCTGTCAAAACATTAATCTGCACCACACTTCCAGAAAAAAACATCAAAACATATTAGTCGAGCTGCGACAAAAACCTCTTTATTTTTCTGACGACATCCTGTCTCTGGGAAATTACTACAAGGCTTGTCAGCGATTGACATCTTTCCACACAATTATCATAATGACCTACAGTGATTCTTTAGAGTTGATCAATGATTAGCAGCTTCTTTGACAGATGAGATTCGGGTCAAAGTTCTCCAGGATATGAAAGAAATATACTAACGGTTATCGTTAAAAATTCGGAAGGCAAAAACTAAAAAGTAAAAGTCAACTACATTTCATAGATGAACAGGGGTACCTTGCTAGCCAACAATGTGACACCCGTTACACCAGCGGTTACCGCGAACGCTAAGGCGTGAGGCACCCCAATTCGGCCGGCTGGCAGGGGCCTTCTCATTGTACGCTTCATTCGTGAATCATTGGCAATTTCCAAAAGCTACAGTAAAGTGACAAACACCACACTAAGCAGTAAGACACCCATAAAAAAAAATTGATCGGCGGCCTGTTACACATTAGCCAACTATTACATCCTAAGCTCATGTCATTCTTTGCCAGCCAATTAAACAGGTTATGCCAAGGCTGTAAGAGCATACAAAACAACTGTAGCTTGCAGATCCATTCAAACACGAGCACATAAGGGATTACCCTGTGCCGTGATCTCAATTTCACCCTGCAGGTAACAGACGATATCTTACATATCCACTTTAAGTAGAGCGAGAAGCCTTAAATAAAATTTCAAGAGAGGATTCGAACCTGATTAAACGAATTTGCAGAAGCAGCACATAACATGGTTCCAAACGAAGTCAACCCAAGACCCGTCCAATCCACAGTTTCACCGCTTCCCACCCAATATCCAACAGAGGTCGATAACACCACGAACGAGCTGTGTTCAAGCAAAAGGGAGCAATACAGACCACTGCTTAGATCAGAAACGTGTCATCAATGAATATTACAAAATAGAGTTCAGAGTTGACATGTAGGTGAGAAAATGCACTGCCCGAGCTGAGGGAGAGTGGAACACTTGCTCGCAATCAAGACATGTCCTGAATTTTGTTTTAAACCCCAAGATATTCTACTTAGTCAGACGTGGGCAAAAACCCTCCAACATCAAAACAGAATACTCAATCTCAGAAGCTTTCAGTAGATAATAAATTGTTCAATGGCATGAAAGTATAACAAAAAAATTCCCGCGATCATCACACGAAACATAGCCTATACCTGAGACGTACTTTCGAGAGCTCAAAATAACATCTTCCATAATGTCCAAGACTTTGAAGAATGCCCCTTGATCCTTTAGCAACTCTAACAGATGTAACACCCACAGATTCTGCAGTTTGCCTTCGGACAATACTACCCTGACTCACGACAGCAGAAGTTACGTCTCTTGAAAATCTGGAAGCGTTGCTTGCCCTCCACGCATTTGATCTCGTAACAGCTTCTGGGGCACGAAACGCCCCAACAAACCCCCTTTGAAATAATATAACTGATGCTCGGCGGTTCTCCGAAGTAATACCGACCGATAGTTTCCGCGTCCTCGCAGCCAAGCGCGCCCAATTGTGGCAAGAAATTCCAAGTGAATCCCCCCCACGATGAACGGCATCAACCTCAAATCTCAGCGGCTGTGAACTCCACTCCTTGGAGCTCTGCTTCAGCAACTCCACCACCTGCCCGTAAACTCTGCCTCTGCCCCCGCCTCCCATGTCTGAGACGAAGAAGCGTCAATCTAAACTTGTTCTTCTAGAATCACTCATCTCACGAACCTGCAATCTGCACAGCCAAACGGAAGCCAGACACAATTCTCTCGAGCAAAATTTCTCTTCTCCGCTCCCGTGGAGCGCATCAGACCCCTGCTGTTCGAAACTAGTACTATTTCATACTCACTGTACTCATGTTCCTCGATCGAGCACCGAGTGGAAGTGGGGAAGTACCAGATAGATCAGCCGAATGCAAGACCTCCCTTTCCACTGCATTCACTCCTTCCCGTGTGTCGACATGTCACGCCAACAGCAGCATCCCACATCTGCACTAGGTGCACTCCCCGAGCCCAGTTTTAGCCGCCCAGGCCTATAGGTGTCGCTAACTTTGTGCTGGAGCGCTTGAAGTTTGACAATTAGCTCCAGCTTTTACCAAACGCTGCAGCAAACCGTAGTACACCCTTCACCTTCACTCATTTATTCTGTACACCGAATTAGTGTGAACACCTTACAACTGTGGTCCCCACTAATTTACAACTGCAGAAAATTGTTCCGCTAAGGGGTGTATCTTGCAGTTCTTCATCTGAGTTTCAATCCGTTTCATGTCAAGTCTTTAGAAAAGTTGACGTGAAGTGGCCTTTAACGACACTCGGGTGTTGGAGGACGTAATTCCATAGAACATAATAAGAAATAATTTTTTGTTCCCTAGGAATAAGCGGACATAAATCAAGTTACCTTTTATGAGTTTGCATGCTGTACAACCGTCCAACAGGTCTACTTTCTTCATCTTTAAAAGGTGCTCGGGTATTTCTCGCGCTTAATTTTGTTTAATTCCGGGGATTCTTACTTGTGCTTGAGTCAATTTCTGCTTCACTCACCAGGAAGTATGAATTTTTCATCAAGTTTTATATTGAGAGCCGCGTCTCCCACAATTTCACCACAACCATTTGGAACTTCCTCACAAATTACACTCTGTTTTGTTTTAAATGAATTCGCAATAATAAGAAAGGTTCGTAGCTTGGAAAATTTCATTATGAAGTCTCAATTTGAAAATGGATTCAATCAGTATCAAGAGATGGTGATAGCTTTAAGTTTACCTCATGTCACACAAAATTTATAAACTTTCTAGCCTACTGAACACAAATATAAGCAAATCACATTATTACATAGCAGTTTCACATTTTGATGCAAATTAGATGCGACATGGATAACACCCGGCGTTACACCATGATATCCACTGGAATCTGAAGACTTCTTCAGTAAATATAATGTAAGGACCTGCACTCACAGTATACAATTAAAATTTGGAAGTACAAAATTGAAAAGAAATTACCATATTTCAATTAGTTCAGAGAAAATTTCAAACGAATGACTGTGTGAGTAGCAAGAGAAAAAATTGATAATAACTTGTGGATAGGAAAAATTTAATATTTATGAGATGAATATCAACTTTCGATGTGTCCAGATTGCTGCAAACAAATATCAAGGAGGAGAATTAATCTGTGGAGAGTTTGTTCCTCAAAACTACAAACTCAAAATATTCATCTTTTAAATTTCAGGTTTTTTTCCAGAAATTATTTTTAAATGCATTTTATTTCAGTTTTATTGAAGAAAAAATCAATTTTTTTGTAATCAAATGTAAAAGAATAACTACAATAAAAAATTCAGTTTAAATTAAGACCTTTTTCCTCTTTAAAATCCAATGGTGAAATTTCCAAAAAAAATTAGGACTTAAATAATGATAGTCTAGAAACAACATTCTCCTTTTATCTATGGAATTCATCTTTTTTACTCTTCACATGTTGCTCTGATTTTTTCTCAACATTTAAACTAATCTTACATTACCCATCCATATTTTTTCAACTCTCTTCTTCATTTCTTACTTTTCATCATCCTTCATATAGTTTTGTTATTTTATGTTAATATTCTATATACACATGTGGATTTTTCACTCAGTTATGAACACTTCTCAAGTTTTTAGTTCACCTTCCATGATTTTCCATCTTTGTCTTCTTACTTCAATGGCAGATGATGAGATGCGCAACCT
This sequence comes from Marchantia paleacea, assembly GCA_014180765.2. Lineage (NCBI taxonomy): Eukaryota > Viridiplantae > Streptophyta > Marchantiopsida > Marchantiales > Marchantiaceae > Marchantia > Marchantia paleacea. The sequence continues at coordinate 426,847 of MUAA02000109.1, read as the reverse complement.
CAACGTTCCAGCTTTGCAGACAGACGGACTAATCTTCCTGTGGGTCACGTGTAGAGCCCGTGGAGCTTGGGCCTGAATGGTATGTCTTCCAAACATACGCTAAGATGGACATGATGGCAAGATGTTACTAGTCTATACAGCGGACAGCGTACACACTGTAGCTGATAATTTGTAATTGATGAACAAAAGTTCATCAATTACAAATTATTTATTCATATTTTCAAAGTTTATTCTTCCTTTTATCATTTATCTTTCTTCATATCATATCCTTCATTTTTTATGCTATTATAAAATTCATCAATGTAACTCCTTTGATTTTATGATGGTGTCATTTTTTAATTATTGCAGACATGTCAAATTTAAAAATTAATCAACTTCAAGCAAACTATCTCATGGATTCATATGATTGTGATGTCATTATCTTCTTGTAAAAATGATGTGATATAAGCATATTTTAGTCTACTTGATGGTGTAACTATATTAATTACTTATACCATACTATTTGTAGTTGCAATTCCTCTTCATCTCTCAATCAAATATATTTTTTATTGATATATACTAATTAAAATTAAAAAAACCTTCTTATTAATATAACAATATATATATATCCTAACCATGAGTATTTTACCCATGGTTAGGATACATATTTTGATGAGAAATATAAATTAATAGTGTTAATATTTATTAATATGCAAAGTTACTTAACTATCATATTTATACATGAATAAAAAATATTTTTTGTTGAAGAGGTGCATTGTATAGTACAATTTATAATAATAAAAATTTCCAATATGAAATATTTTGATTAAAAAATTTATCTATTATGATCAATTCAGATTGTGTAATATTATATAACTTTTATTTTATAAATCATATACTATACTTCTTAAGCCTTAAAATCACTTATATTTCACTAATTTTTTCAAATAAATAAATGGAATGTGTTATCAAAATATATGGAGAACATTAAAAATTAATAATGATTAAAAATCATAATTTTAATTATAATGTAAAAAAAATTTTCATGTTTATTTCTTGAATAATGTATACAATAGTAATAAATTATAATTAGAGATCCAAATTAATAAAACATAAACATTAATTTAAAAATTGTATTTATTTTGTTGCAAATAATATGATATTGAAAGATATTAAAATATATATATATATATACATACATACATATAGCTTATTTGATGTATATCTTTATTAGTGCATACATAAAATATAAATAATAAAAATATATTTTGATAGATAAGATTTATAGCAAATTGTTTAATTTTCATGATGGTTGATACATTTTTTAATTTAAGAAAAATATTCAAATCATTGTAAAGTTTGATTGAAACAAATTGATGATGTATAAAGAAGTGATTTATCACAATATACACATGTATATATTCATAACAATCATAGCTTTCCATAGACCTTGAAACCTGAGTGTATATATATATATGAAAAAAATATTACTTCTAATAAATTTTAAAATTTGTATGTCATCAACATATAATCCACAAATTGAACAATCTAACTGTATGCTGCAGTATATGCTACATGTGTTTATAAATATACATAATACAAATTGAGATACTCTTTTTCATTAATGAGGTTTACCCAAAATATTTTTAAACAAATAAATATAAAATTTTGTACCCTCCTTCTCAATTATGGTCATAATATATGATAGTTTTTATACATCATCTCTATCAAAATATTTTAATACAACTACTTTTTTACACTTTGTCTTATTTCTCATAACATTGTTAAACTATTCTCATTGTTGCTCAAATATTTGAATGAAAATATATTGATCATAATTATTTTAATCTTAATTTTAATTTTGATAGTAAACTTATGATTTTTATTTGTAAACAACTTTTGTCCCTAGAAATCCATATATGTAAATTAGACTCCAACTAGATAACATGCTTCTTAATTCAAAAAGTTATTTTTCATAATGATTACAAATTTATTCTTTCCAATCACATAAAATTTATCCTATTTTTTACATTTTTAATTTAATTTTTTGGGGTCTATGTTTATTCTCTCAATGATTAGATGTTATTTTGAAATCCATTGATTATTATCAAATATTTTTCAAAGTAAAAACTTGATCAAATTTTTGCTAAATTTATATTTTATGATGTAAGATAACAACCGGAATACAAGGTAATTTCATGGATGAAAGGGTTGTATTTTTCATTAAATAACTTGTAATTTTTCGAAAAAAATACCATATTATTAAGAAATGACCTTGTTACAAGATTGAAGCATATGATAAGGACATTATTGATTGATACAAAATGATAATATTATAAGTTAGACCTTTTGTTGCATGTTATATCTTAAAAAATTTATACTACAAAATTATAAAAAATCATATAAATTTGGTAGGATGATATTAAAAAATATTATAAAAATATTTAATATTTATTACAAATATATAAAATATTATAGTATATTCATAATAATATTTCAAAAATATATCAAAGGAGATTATTTGATATCAATTGTGCAAAGAAATCATGAAGTTCTTTCATATGTGAGAAATTTTTAGAAGAAGATGACAACTAATTTATGGAATAAATAGGAGGTTATTGTGAGGATGAATTTTGCATTATGAACACCATGACATTGGGCCATTTAGTTTTATTTGACGTTAAATATTTTGAGTAAAATTTTTCAAAATCTATTTAAAAATATTAATATTTATTAGATATTAATGGTTTATCATGATAACAAAAAATGATATCAAAGTATATTTTTATTAATTAAGATAAATTTGCAATATCAAGAATGATGCAAAAATATTTTTTATTCATTATGCTGATAAATATCTTTATTGTTATGTATATTTGATTCGCGGTTGAAAGAAAAGTATTCAAATCCAATATTAATTTTTTATAGAGTAGGAATTAGAAGTGATTAGAGGAATCTAACTAATTTTTTATTGCAATTTTTGTTCAATTGATAACTTTCAATTGAACAAACACAAACATCTCAATATATATTTGATTATCTCAAAGTACATTAATTAAATCAATTATCTTGCTCAATCCAAGATGTTTTCTAATTGGGAGATTGTATGTTTTCTTATAGTTGAATCAATCATGAAGATCGATCGCATGAAACATAAAATTGACTTTCATTATAAAATAATATATATATATAATAAACAAGATATTATACTCATTATCTTTTGTTATGAGCGAGTCTTAAATAAACTAAAAAATCATCTCTTGATGATATTTTGACTTCTATGATTTAATTATTTTGAAAATTGCTACAATTGAAGTTTCATATAACAAATAGTAATTTGATTTTTGTGACAATACATTTTGAATTATAAGAAAGATTGTTAGTTTTTTTTTTCAACTTTGATGTCATAAAGTTGTAGTTGTTTTGCAATAGTGACTTGTAGCTGAATTTCATGATAACTTTTTTATTGAAAAGATAGTAATTTCATGTAATTTCATCTATGTAAAAGAACTATAGAAGACAAGATGAAATAATGAGCTTGATTGATTATGAATGCACTAAACTATGTTAGTTATGCTAGATTATCTTGTACTTGTATTTGCATATGTTATTATTAATCAACATCTATGTTGGGTAATAGATAGTTAGATAATTTTCACATCTAATTCATATACTCCCACTCAAGTAGATGATTATGTTTGCCAAAACTCATGCTTATACATGGTGAAAGAGTTTTTTATGACAATATCCAAAAGATTTTTTGTAAATAAGTAAATTCTCATGTTTATGATGGATATTACATACACTTTATCTCATCAACATATGCTAGTTGTTTAATAAAATGATATTTGACTACTACAATCTTGAACCTATCATTGATGTTTGAAGTTTTATAAATATCAAAAAACTTTATTATAGTGGAATATTTTTATTGATTTCTTATTTATTTAATCAAGATTTTGAAAAGTTAACTTAATCATTTAGCTTTAACTTGATAGATTTTGAGTGGTACTAGATTTTGTATCTAACGTTATTTTGATATGAATAGTATGAACATATAACATGTTCATATTATCCATTTCAATGTTTATTCTCCAATTATGATGTAACTTGCTTGATATATTCCATATGAAATTTGTAAATTTTTAAAGTTAAATAGAAAGATTGGCTAATTTAAATCCACCCTTGAGCATCATATTTATTTATCTTGATGATGAAGAAGTGATGGATGGATATGATGTCCAACATTGAAAATCTCATAGTGAACATTGAGGATCTCTCACTTACATCCTTCTTCACGTGAAGTAGTGTAGTAACTCTATACTATTGCCACTCAAGTGATATATGGTAGTAACTTATAGAAGATGGTGTGATTAACTCATCAATCATGACTGATGTATGTTATACAAGGTTTAGACGTATGGTAAAAAATTGTAGAATATGGTGTGAGCAATTAATAAGATAATATCATTATCATCCTTCACAATATGTTCTAGAAGACTAAATATATGGTAGAAAATTATAAAAGGTGATGTGAACAATAGATGAAAGATTATTATTATCATTCTCTTCAATAAATTCTACAAGTCATATTATTTTGAGATATTTCAATGAAATTAGACATTGCAAGATTTGTATACTATAGACATTTGTGAAATTGAACATTATGGGATTTGAAAACTTACAGTGTGATTTTTATTGGATCTTGTAAGACTTGAAATGTCATAGCAAAATGCACTCTTGAGACTTAAATTCAAGTTTGATTTGTAAATCATTTGTTTTGTGGCAAAAAACTATAAAATTAAAAACACGGAGGTGAAACATGAAACTATATAATCAAAAATACTAAAGTGAAACTATATAACTCACAAAAACTATACATCAAAAAACACTAAATTGAAACTATACATATCACATAAATTATATAATCATAAATACTAAAGTGAAAGAGAGATGGTTTGCGACCAAAATATCTATTGTATGAGGTGATGTGGTTGGGTAGTGTATTTGTTGAAGTATAGTTTTAGAACAAAGATGCAATGCGAATAACTTTGATCCAATAAGATTTAGAAAATTAAAAATCATACAACATGATTCCACTTATTTTTATTTTTTATGCTTTGCCATTCTCTTTTGCAAGGTTGTGTTGGTTGAAGTGAGTTGGTTGAAGTAAACTAGTGGGTTAGCATGCACATGGAATTTTTTGAAAGATTGGAAAATTTTGTACTTGATTTTGATAAGTGAGTAATGAAGATGTAGATGGATGAACCAAGCCAAAGTGGAACTTCATTGATTCATAGAAGGTAGTTAGTGCGAGTCAAAAAGTCATAATGCATAGTCAAGCCAAGATCCACCAACATGCATTCTTTTTGAAACAAAAATGTAGACAAGTTCTAGTAGTACGAGGAATGATCGGATCCACTAAGATAGAGTGTAGAGCATGCTGAAATCAAGGACCATCAACATAGACTATAGGTCTTGAGGCTGATCGGTGGATAAAGAGGAAAAGGACAAGAGCTTCTATCAAGGATGAAAATATATGTAATCACAAACCAGATAGATAACAAAGGTGTAGAGAGTGTTCAACTATCCAAAAATACTACGGATGTCGTCTCTCCATTGATAATAAGTCTATCATTCCACATAAAATTGGCAACGATGTTTGTCTCTGTGCCAAATCTCTTATAAGACACTCAATGATTCTTGGTTCAATGATGTCACCAAAGACTCTATGATCCTCATTTCAAAGGTGGCCAAGTGAGATATGAGTGTTGGTGAAGGAGTAATCATACAAAAAGGTAGGTGACCCTAAAATAAATACTAAAAGAGAGTATTTCAAACACCACATGTGGATATCTTAGTAGAGGAAGGTCATCTATGCAATAAATCCTTGACAAGAGGTGAGATATGTCTAGCTAGCATAAGACAAAATCTTATGATCCCATTGACACTCCAAAAATACATAAGTCATATGTTTATGTCATACATCTCTATGGAAGCTACATATTAGGAGGAATACGGAAAAGAGATCATGCTATACATTTTGACAACTTGACTCTCAAGTCTTCAAGATGAAGCTCAATAGTCAAGTAATCAAAGTCTAAAATGGTATGAAGGGTCCATAATGTGTGTGTCATCCGCTAAGAAATGGAACACACAACCCGACATAGCCAAAATAGTAGAAAAAAGAGCTATGTAATGAGCTATGGTAAATAGTGATACTTCCAAAATATCTTCAAATATCAACATGACTTTTCACAATGACTCCCTTATGTGAAAAGTCATGTTGATAGAAGAGAAAAGAAGATGAACCATAGAAAAATCGTAGAAAAGGAATGACGCTTCCTAAAGGTACACCAACCTCCCCAAACTCTCTAAAGATGAATGCATGAGAAACATTATTAAAAGCATTCTCAACATCCATTTGTTATACTACCCACTTCAGATGGACATGTATGAGTGCTCTAATGCCCAACGAAACCGCATCACAACCTCTTGATGTAACGACTTCAAACTGATATTGACAAAGTTAATGCTTGAAGTGAGAATGATGTTGAACCGTATGATTAACCAAATACAATAAGACCTTCCCAATAGCAATCAGTCTAATGTCCCAAATTTCTTTCTCCATCAAGAGAAGTCGACTAGCACATAAGACATGACTAACTGATAATGGAATCTCCCCTATGGCAAATGTTGTGGCCACCTAGAACAACTATGTGAAATCACTGGAGGGATCATCAACTTGAAAGCAAACTCTCCTTTGGCAATTGATGCTGCCACATGGAACAACTCCATGAAATCGCTAGATGGATCATCAACCTGAAAACAATATCTAAGATGTTTATAACCATCCATGACATTTGCTTTATCTCAAGCAATAATTTTTTTTTTGATATCGGGTTCATATAACTATAATAAGTATAACATATTTTAATTTATTGATTAATTTTTTGTATATTTTCATTTACATATTGATTTATATCATTTATAAATTTATTTCAACTTTTTGTTAAGGCTTAGATCTAATCATCATCTTTATCGTTTGTATAGATTGAAAATTTAAAGCTAATGATCAAATTAATCACTTGTGCTCAATTCATATTTTCATGTAAGAAGATTGAAAGGATATAATTTAGAATATTTTTAAATTTCAAATTTTTCCTGATGTAATTAACAAAAATGAAGAAAAATCCAATACATTGTAACTTTAGTGTACTTAGCTTGAAAATTGATTGAAAAAATATAATCTATATCAATTTTAACTTTTAGTATTCCATTAATAAGTTATTAATAAAATATATTCTAAACTAAATTTTAATATTTCATCAAGCAATTAATGACAATGAATCAAAATAAATTTTATTATATTTGTAGTATAGTTGTGTCAATTTTGATTACATTTACTAAAAAATAAGAATATAAAAAATTAATAAAAATTTGATGGATATATGATAATTTATTATTGTTAATTAATTAAAATTGACTCGATCCTTACGTACAATATACAATCATGTACCAAAAATATATATTATCAATAATCATGCAAAATTATTATTTTTATTTTAATTATTAATTTTTTTAATCAAATTTTCATAATTTTTAATTTCATGTATCAATATTATACATATTTCATTGACAACTCCTATCATTTTTGGTTCAAAATTTATATCACATGAACATAAAATTTAATTATTTCAACATACATCAACAATCATGTGAAATTTTGTGTAAAATACTGATATTTTTATTTAGATATGAAAAGAGTGTCAAAGGAGGCTATTTGGTTGAATAGACTTATCACTGAGATGGGATTGAAACAAGATGTTGTAAATCTCCATTGTGATAGTCGAGTCCTTACATCTTGCAAAGAAATCAAGTGATGGATAGCAGGGTGAAGCACATCGACATCAGATATCACTTTATCATAGATGCAGTTTCTGATAGGAAGATTGAGCTAGTAAAGATTGAGAGTAAACTCAATCCAGCTGATTCTTTGATCAAAGTTATTCCTTTAGAGAGTTTCAGGAGGCATTGTGCTACTATGCGGGTTTTGCACAAGGAGCACTAGTAGAGTTACGCTAGCAATTCTTGTATATGCTTTACTCCTTCCTAGTTAAGCTACGGCTTAGCTCTAGTTAATCCTTGTTTACAGGAGGGCATATGCTTTAGGTTTCATTCTAGGACTTCCCGCAGAGTATGTATATGGTGACAAGAGTTAGAGACCCCAAGACATGAGTCAAGGGGGAGATTGTTAGGAGTTAACTCAGGTCTTGAGTAACTCTGGTTAGTTTGACTATAGTTAGCTAGAGCTAGTTAGACTAGGGCTAGGGCTGGTATTACTATATAAGGGCTGACAGAAGCTCTCTGTAACACAAATTAAGGTTATTCAGTAAGGTGATTCTGTGTGTTCAGTGGACGTAGCTTAGTGAGGTGAACCACATATTTCTTGTCTCATCTCTTGATTGAATTTGGCTTCTTGGTGTATTTCCTGTCTTTCGGACCATCAAAGAATTATTCATGATCATTTTCTGTCGATTTGTGTTCACAAATTTCCAAAGACTACGACTAGTTGTTTATGTTATTTTCTTGTTTGTTTGCTTGTTTGATCTTGACAGCCTTTGAGACAAGGATCATGGATGTCTTTGATGACATCATTGGATCATAGATTTTTTAATGTATGACATGAGATTTGATTCACCTCTTTTCTTATCACATTTGAAAACCTTTGATATGAGGATCATGGATGTCTTTGATGACATCATCAGACCAACGATCTTTGAGTGTGTGACAAGAGATTTGGCGTGGAGACACACATCTTTGCCGATTTTGTTTGGAGTGATAGGCTTATTATCGACAAAGGAGATGACATTCATATCATTACCCTTTGGGGATAGATGTGGGATTGTACATGGGGAATGTGAAAAAAATGATCTATCAAGACATAACGATTCATTTGGCTGATATTCCAAGACCTCTAATGGTACTCAATAGTCAATCGTTTTATTTCAAATGAAAATCATTAAAAGTTTCTAATTAAGATGAGGACAAATTGACAAAATATAATCTAATAGAATATCACCCATATATGTAGCTCGAGGTTCAATCAGTGCTGGTTAGTAAGTTCAGGGCCATGCAATACACGGCAATTTGTACTCAAACAACTTCTTGTAGTCAAGAAAAAGACGAACAGTTTCACGATTCATCAATATAGTAGTTATTTTATTCGTGATTGTATTTCCAGTCACGGGGTAGCGAAGGAAGCTCTAAGAGGACCCTAACTGACATTCATCATGTCAAAATAAGCATGAGAAGCAAAATGACAACAAATAATTCAATAAACTACAAGACATCACCTCTTTCAAGAAAACAAAGAGTATGTATGTAATAAATTTAGCACAAATAATGAATCACTTAACTTGTACGTAGCTTATTAACATTTCATCCATGGGAACAATACAGAAAAATATAATCATTTCCAAAGAGAAAGATTTTATTGGAGGGAGGATGCAGATCAACAAAGATGGTCATTGAAGGATACACTGTAATGTAACAATTATTTTTATCTTTTTAGCGAAGGAAACGTACATGGTTTACCTTCCGGTTGAGGTTACGAAATAGGTTTCAGATATAATCAGTTAGCTCGAATATTGGAATATTGAGAATAATTGCATAGGTCAGCGTGTAACCATTGGAAGACATTGAATTCTAAGTTGTTCAATAAATTGCAATGAAGACTAGCCTTTTTGCCCCTAAAAAAATAATATTAGTTGCACATTTAACCTATAAATACTACTTAATGTAGTTTTCAACACAATGTGGTTTGACTCATATCAAACCACAATTGAAGGTTGGCAAACCATGATGAAATGCAACACCCTAAATAAGTACAATCACTGTCTTGAGTACAATCACTTTCAACTACGAGTTTTTCTCATTAGCGGTATACTTATTGAGGGTAAATCTTCACACTAAATTTATTTAGTAGCATATCACTCACTCCCAAAGAAGTGATACACAGTAACAAAAAGGATGGGAAGATCCCATAAAGCCTTACATGGATGAAACCAAAATGGTAACATGGGTTTAGGTCCCAATAGCATCACAATGGAAAAAATGTCATCTCAAGTGATAGCTCTTTTATGGATTGCATAACCTAGTGCTATCTCTAGAGCAATGTAAATAAATTGCCTAAAATAGACTATATAATAACCTAAAGAGATTGATACCCATCCTATATACCACTAACAAGGCACAATAATAACTCCCAATAGCTCTAATGCTTTGTAGTATTGGCTAAATACTTAATTGTGGAAAAACACAACGAGCCCTAAATGTTGTAAAATGTAGGTAAGGTGGGAGTTTAATTCGTTTCACTGCCCTTGAAATACATAGAGAAGGGAAGCGGGTGGACACGTACACCACTACGGCGGGGTATATAAACCCGCTATGATTGATGTAAATATCATTTCCTTTTCACTTTTATTGTTCACGTTGAAAAAGTTTGTAATAAAGAGGATAACGCATTAATAATAATCAAGTTACGTTACTCCGTCAATACGAATCCGGTGAAGAGATCAACTGTAAACAACTTCAAGTACAGTAGTTCGTTCCATGTTTAATGACAGTAGCGTGGCTCAGTGCCTTCTCGTAAATAGTGTGGATGCACTATAAAACGGAGGAATGCATTTGCATTTGGATTAATGTCCATGTGATTAACTGTCCGGCTGTCCAGTCCGTGTCCCTGTTTCGTACACCCGGTCTACTAATCTGTTGTAGAATCCAGGGTTCTGCACCGTTTCCTTCTCGTTTCAGGAATCAGGAAGTGAGTGACAGGAGAGGGTTTAGGATCGATATCATAATTGGCACATCAAGAGTTCGAAACTATACAACGATCTTTGCGGTCCTGAATTGGTGGTTATTCCACTGCAATTGGGTTTTTGAGCACTTGATTCGACGAATCCGATTGATGTACGTTACCTTTGATGGAGGGCTGAGCCTCAGCGCGAGGTTTCTGAGCTCAGGAAGTAGAGTTCCTCATTGAGGTTTTGTGAGGAACGATTAGTGCCGGGGAACAGAGGGTCTGTTGAGATGGTGAAGGTGCGGATGACCACAGCAGATGTGGCTGCAGAGGTGCGCTGTTTACGAAGACTGATTGGCATGCGCTGTGCCAATATTTACGACCTCTCTCCCAAGGTTAGTGAAACTTTTCTACTCACATGATCTCCTTTTTCAGGCTGTGACTACTTGTCGCAGGCATCCATGGAAATTTGGCACTACTTTTGACTCGATGTCGTGCTCTTTTCGGTTCAGTTTGTTTGTGAACTAGATTTTGAGTTCCGCCTCCTCATCATTAGAGATCAGCTCCACGTAATTTTTATTTATTTATTTTTTTGTTTGTTTGGAATGTAGTAGCCTTCATGGCTTTCTTGAATATGGGTGCGGCAACTATTATTCATATGATTCACTGCAACCTTTTTAAAAAAAAGAAGGCACCTGCGTGTACAAATTTAAGAACTAACGTTATCAACGTCGATCATAATTGTCGAAAAGTTTGAAAAAAATTCCACTTTGAACGTTTCAGAATGCGCTAATTTTCAACTTGGATTGCTTTTAATCTCCTGAATGTGGATTGTAATCACCTCTTGTTCGGACCAAAACATTTCTCATACGGAACCTGATGGAGAAAACTCCACAAATTACTATCGAATTCAGTAAGCATTTGTGCGTGACAAAAATGAATCGTGTTGAAAGTTGATCCTTGTCTGTAAATTTTTTGCCCTCCAAATGTGTTGCTAGTCCTTCTTTGTTACAAGACTCTCTTTGAAGCTAGCAAGAAATGAGCTTGTCGCGTATTTGATCTTATTTTTAGACTGATGATATCATAACATCCAGAGTGGACATGAAAATTGATCGACCGCAACTTTTGCTTCAGCATCGATTGTGCACTGCGTGCAGAATGTGCTTTGCAGCAACAAAATTGCACGCCGCTTGTAAATTGAAATCGGTTGAACCAAATACAGTGCACAATGTGCTACAAGCAGCGTTGTGCACTGCATGCTGAAAACATTCTTTTTATAATTAGTTTAAAAAGCAGTTTACATGGTTTTCATGGTTCATGCTTTTGGATTGTCTTGTGAATTTAACTGAGGATGTGATTGCACATCTCCTATCACGTTCGCCCTACGATCACATTGTCTCCATATATATGTTAAGAATGAGAGATATGATCACATATAGTCATTTTGTTATCGGCCGGAAAATTATTTTCTGAAACTATCAAGAAAATATACCAAATTTTTTTACCTCAATTTACTGGCATGTTTGGAGATGGTTAAAAATCTAAAATGTGGGGTACTTTCACTGTTCAGGTCCATATGGAAGGGAAGAGAAAAGCTTTACGAAACATAGAACTTGAAAAGAATGAAGAGGTCGCCACTCATTTCACTTTTGTTTGTCATTTGAATCCGCAGACGTATGTGATCAAATTCGCGAAAAGCAGTGGTGTTGCCGAATCTGGAGAGAGTGAAAGAGCTCTGGTGCTACTTGAGAGCGGTGTTCGACTGCACACGACTGAATTCAGTCGGTAGGTGTTTCGATGTGGTTATTCTATGATCTGTCAAGGTCTCGAGATGATAAATGAATGTTAAAGTCACCATGTGCCATCATAGATGGCAGTCATAACGGTAAAGTGCAGTTGCAATTTTTTTTTTTGGGCTCATCATGTCCAATCTAATGGATCTAAATCCAAATGTCAGGAGGTTGCATCGGTCCGACTTGTGTCCTTGATTAAAAGTACAAGAATGACAGTGACCTTAATACAAATGTAAAGTCGTATCTTAAAGTCGGAGTATTCCCAGCTGGATACTTCGTATGTCGTGGATACGTTTCTGTTTTATCCATTTCTTCATTTCTCACAGCTGCTCGAATAGTCGCCTTTCATAGGCTACTGGACGGTTAGTTCTTACGTAGAATTAAAAGTTCTGGTTTGCATGTTTGCGTTGTAATCACCCGCAGTTTGGCTCGTTGTATTTAATCCATGAATGCGTACGTTGTGGTCAGTGGATACTTCAATGAGTTGCATTTATCTGTACTAATTCCGTGCATGCCGCTGACAATCTGTTAACTCATGTAGATTATTGTAGTACAGTTCACTGTTTGTTTATTAAGACCTCTTGCTGTGGGTGTTAGAGGAAGCTTGATTAGAACATTCTATCAAGGAATCCACTCTTTTACTGAGTTCTGCTCCGAGTTTCACCTGGCTGCTCTAGATTAGTACACAAAGTCGTGACGAGGAGTACTGGCTCTTCTACCCAACTACTTTTCCATCATGTTGGGCTGTGATGAAGTCACGGGTTTTACGTAGGGCATTTTATTCTTCTTAGTTTTAAGGTTCCTAGTAGTCGTCACTAGACAACTAGACGGGGACTCCTGCATGAATGATATACTCTTTCCTTGTCTATATGTGCTCAATTTATTGTCTTTTCACAGGCTATTGGGTGCTTCTTCTTACGCCATGGTTTGAACACTGCATTTTTACCTTGTCGTCTCTCTATTTCGTTAATTTGTATTAGTGGTACTAACCCTGTCGGTTGTGCAGGTACAGCATGGCCTCATACTGAGTAGATTAATATACTTCACTGCTTCTTTCATTTTAATTTATGGGTTTGAGGTCGCAAAAGAAATCTTGGGTTGATTATTCCATTTCAACGTATACTTTTACGCTGATTATAGTACCGTTCTAATTAATCAAGGGTTAGAGGAAAGTTTAAAACTAAATTATTCGTTGTACTCTTGTCAGGGATAAGAGTTCTACCCCTTCTGGTTTTACCTTGAAGCTCAGAAAGCATTTGAGGACGCGGAGATTAGAGGATGTTCGCCAACTTGGGATAGATCGAGTATGTTTTGAATGGACCTTCTGCCTTGTCTCTTTCCTCTCTGTTTCATGTTGTAAAAGTTGGGTTTCATCTCTGGGTTTCTTCTGTGTCAGCTTTAGAGTAAGTCTGTGACTGTTCGCCTACGGTCCTCTCAACTTTTAAAGAGTTGCCCCCTGCCTCAGTAGTACCTATGCTCTGCGTGTTAGAGGATATTAAGCATCTTGTTGTTTACAAAGCTTGTCGTAGTACGGTCCGTTGACTACTCCGTTCTGCATGGACCTCGAAGCATGGACTTTGAACCTCCGTCCCTGGTTTACGTTGCAGTCGGTTTAGCCATGCTATCAAATACAAGGGACCCAAACCTGGCTAGACCTGGACTTATACGGGCGTTTCTTAACCACTACGAATCTGCCCTTGCAGGTTGTTGATTTTCAATTCGGGCTCGGAGAAGGAGCATATCATATTATCCTGGAGCTGTATTCGCAGGGAAATCTGCTTTTGACAGATTCACATCATAATGTAATTACGTTGCTGCGTACTCACAGGTTTGAAAGCCGTCCTCACTTCCTGACATATCAAACTATCTCATACGTCATTGTAAATACTTATCAGTTTTTTGAGTTGATAAAGATTTACAATGACGGTTCTTTGTTAAAGGAAATATGTACTATGCATACTTTCAACGGTGTTGAATATATAGCTAGTAAAGATAAATTTGAATGATAACATGAATTTAATGATCGTGGTGGTTTTATAAGATAGGAAAAAGCCACATGAACATTCTTACAAGATGTTTATTGATAATTTAGCTGATTTAAAATCATCAAGTAGCATTTGGTGTGCTTAACACAAGACATTAGTGGGTGCTGAATAATTGCGGGTAGTTAATCAAAGGAGAAGACCAATACAGATATATGTTTATAAGAAACTTGCATACGCATCTTATATGCGCTGCTCGATATGCCAACTTTTCTTGCTAGTTGGTAATTATAGATTCCCTTGTCAAAACTTATGCTGGTATCCGTAAACCAATCTTTCCCGACTATGACCCTTTGACTATGACCCTTTGAGCGACATTATGTGAGAAGGGAATATATGATAATATGTTATATGCTGCTTCAAAGTTGCAAGTGACTTGAAGCATCATAGATACACTTCTACGAGGACTCAAGCTTTTACGTCTTACTTTTGTCCACAAGTGGATGGAAAGACTTTTTTCCATAACTAAGCTCGCTCTTGAATATCACCACATATAAAGTCTTTTAACGGTCATTAGCTGCATACGATTGTTCAAACCAAGAGGCAGTGTGGAAAGATTCCAACCTTATCATGACCAAATGTCCTTACGTCATATTGGAATTTGGACTTCCTGAGATAAAAAGTGTGCTGCCAATTATACAAACCATTAACATCCAAATGACTATGGGGACAATGAAACTGTTCTGGGATATTGCTGAAGCACATTGTCTGCAAGAGTATGCGCCTAGATTACTTTGATTTGACTGTTCAAGCTGAAGCACTGGATCCTTGCTTATTGTACATAACATATATGTTCTGAATAGAACTCAAATCACTACAGTGTTCTGTTTCCTTCCTTGCTTGTTCATTGGATGCCAACCTGTCCATAGTAAGTTCGGATGTTAAGGATGGGCTAGGGAGGAATACGAAGATATAAATAGAGCTACCCAACAGTTTGCCCCGACTTTGGCCCGGCTACTCTTCAGTATGACAGAAACTTGTGAGGAGGGGTACTGGCTTTTTACTTGTTATTGCGACACCATGATGGGCGCTGATGAATCGTGGTCTTTCCGTTTAGCAGTTTAAACCTTGCTACGATCATGTTGTTATCGAATTCGTCCCCTTAATTGTGCATGGTGATGAGTGCATCAAAGGATATACTTTGTCTGTGTCCATTTGTACTCGAATCGTTGCCTTTCACAGACTCCTGGGATCTTATCTTACGTTGTGGTTTGAGTTCTAGGTGCATATTGTGATGTGGTCATTCGCTATGTCTTGTTCAACTGTAAAAATCTTGTGGGTTTGGTTGACAGTTATAAGCTCAGTTGGATTATTTTAATACACTCAACTATCTATTCTATTACCACCTCTGGTTATTAAGATCGTTAAGCAATCTTGGTTCGAACATTCCATACCGTATAAATATGCTTGCTTCGTAAACTATGTAGAGTTTTTGTTATACATCTCAAGTCTTCCCACTCTTTTCTTATGTATCGCATACGCTACTTGTTGCCGCTGCATTATTGGTTACTGTGGAACAGAGATGATGAAAAAGGTCTTCTGATGATGGCTCATCATCAATACCCTATCAATTCCTGTCGATTGTTCGAGAGAACAGAAACAGAAACGCTTAGTACTCTTTTGAAAGAGCAGACTCGACTGAAATCTGATGAAGCTGGAGACGAACAACAAGCAGCAGCAAAGGAGGTGCACAATGGTAGTGTTACTGAAGACACGAATAAGACGAAGTGGAAGCCGGAAGGTAAACGGTCGAAGTCTGGTAGCCAGGAGACCTGTGGGAATGGAAAGAAAGGGGCAGGACTACCGACTCTTAAATTTATACTGGGGGACGGCTTGGGTTATGGACCAAGTCTGAGCGAACATATCATTTTGAGTGCGGGATTGCAACCTGCAATGAAAATTACAGGCGATAACGCCACAGTAGGCCCTTCAATTCTCAGCCGAGAGCAGTTCGAAGCCTTAGCCGCTGCAGTCAAAAGATTCGAGGATTGGTTGGGAGCTGTTTTGAACGGGGATATTGTTCCCGAAGGATACATTTACATGCAGAAAGTAGGTATAGGGAAGGCGAAGTCAGCTGCAAGCGATGTCAAAGAAGAATTCGACAAGGTCAGACTCTTCTTTACAAGCGGTGAAGTTGCTGATAAGCTTAAGGAATCATAGAGATTGGAGTTGTAACTTCTCTATGTTTGTTTTTCATTTCCGTCAATGTTACTACTTGAAGATAGCTAATAATCTTCTCCTAAAGTTGCACCAAGATAAATCAAAATATAGCGTTATTACCTGGACTTGAATGTTAACCTTAGACAAGCTCATTTGACATTGTACGAGTCTTTTTCTGTGATTCTCAGATTGATGTTAACTTCCATTTGCAGGTTTACGACGAGTTTTCTCCACTGGACTTGAAACAATTGAAAGACCGAGAGTCCATGAAGTTGGCCACTTTTGATGCTGCTATGGATGAGTATTATAGTAAGGTAGAAGGACAACGTGCAGATCAACAAAGGAGAACACAGGAAGAATCTGCGCTCACGAAGCTGGACAAAATTCGAGCAGATCAGGTTGCTGATTATCTTCTCCGTCGTATTGGTGACGCCTGATAACAAGTGCTTTAGTAGGCTAGGACCAAGAAATTGTCACAACTTCGAACAAATTTTCGGCCAAACTCCATGTGTACATCTGTTCTTTGATTTGATAGATTGAACCTTGAAGTTATCTATACTGAATATGGATCCCGAGTAGCTGTCCGTTCATAGTCGCCTGTAAAACTTTTGGACTGGTTTCTTCTTACTTTGCTCGAGAATGTGCGTTTTTACAATGTACCTATAAACTTTCGAGTCTTATCGCTACACTTCTGAATGCAGACAAATCGTGTCAAAACGTTGAAGCGCGAAGTGGACCAATCAGTGCACATGGCAGAACTGATCGAGTATAACCTCGATGATGTAGATGCAGCAATTTTAGCCGTTCGTACTGCACTTGCTAGTGGCATGGACTGGAAAGATCTTGGTCGAATGATCAAGGAGGAGAAAAAGGCAGGGAATCCAGTTGCTGGGGTTATCCACAATTTGCAACTGGAAACAAATCAGATCACTCTGCTTCTAAGTAATAATCTAGATTATATGGACGAGGAAGAAAAAACACGTCCCGTGGACAAGGTATGTGCTTTCTTCAGCTACAGATCTATTTTCCAACAGGCTTTCTTTGTAGTGCCTATTTTTACGGCATTTCTGTTGAAAGTGAGACGTTTCAACGTTTGTGAGTCATTGTTGTCAAGTTTTGCGTCTTCAGTTTGTATGTTTGATGCCGCTCTCAAATTATTTGTAATGGATCCCACGACATTATTACCTTAGGGGTTCTGATATCTCACAGGTCGTGGTTAGTCATTATTTAGTGAACGGGCTCAAGATATCACATGGGCTTTAGAACTGATTTATGATTTGTGAAATTCTTGAATGGAGTTCTGCATCTTTTTTTTCTACGAACACGAATTTTAAGTGTATATTATTAATTCTATCTATTGCTATCAATGGAGTCTGTAGGTGGAAGTGGACTTGTCACTTTCTGCACATGCTAATGCTAGGCGATGGTTTGAAATGAAGAAGAAGCATGCTACAAAGCAGGAAAAGACTCTAGCTGCTCATGAAAAAGCGTTCAAAGCCGCCGAGAAAAAAACTCAGCAGCAGCTTGCGCAGGTACTCTGAAAAATATTTTAGTTTGTAAACGTTTGGATACAGTCTGAAATTTAGTTCCAAGTTATACAGAATCAATACCTTTAGGTTGGCAAGTAGCACGGGTGGAATTGCATATAGTTTATATACACCGTGGGTTCTCTCTCTTCCCGTTTTGTGTCCCGCTTGTGACCATACTCACTTCTACCGCATACTTCCTTGTACGATTGGATCACCCTTCCGCACTTTTCCATGTTCTCCGACTAGGATTTATGCAAATCCTTACATCGCATGATTTCCTCATTTATGTAAATTTGGTTTTTCATTTTCGTTTATTTTTTCGTTCTAGCAAGTACTAAATTGGGTCTGCTCCTCACTTTTCGGATTAAGTGGGCTGAAAACAAGGCTTTATGAGGAGATTCTTTCCCTTTGAATTAGTTCTTTCCTTTTCTCATTTGTCTCCCTCTCTCTTGCCGTTTCTTTCTCCTCAGTCATTAGCATCTTCAGTCAAACACCGTGTCTGTGGTCTTCAGGCTGTGTCAAACATCCTAATAAATACATTTTTTTTAGTACTTTCTCTGTAGAGTTCATACAGTAGAGATGTCATTTAGACGACTGTCCGCTGGTACTTTTGGACATACTACTTGCAAGTTCACAGCTAGAGGTACCTACTCTAAGAAATGTTGCTGATTGAAGAAACTTTCAGGCAAAGACCGTGGCTGCAATCACGCATATTCGTAAGATGCACTGGTTTGAGAAATTCAACTGGTTCATCAGCAGTGAGAACTACTTGGTCATCAGTGGTCGTGATGCGCAGCAAAATGAGCTGGTTGTAAAGCGCTATATGAAGAAAGGAGATTTGTGAGTTTTGAAACGAAACCTACTACGTTCCACATTTTGATTGCGGGATTGTCGTCCACCATGTAACTCCGTAAGTCAAGTGTGGCTGTATTTATGTCAACCGACATACCTATGAGTGATCTGTGAATTTTAACTGTGCTTCACGTAAGGTGAAGCCTACAGAGTGCACAAAACGTGCATAGTCTGCTGATTGAATATTAGTTGTGTTCGCGTAGATTGGTCTATGTAAGGTTGAGCAAAAGTAGTAGCACGGTCATATAGGAATTGAGGATCATATAAACCAATAAGCTCATCTCAGCTTGCGTTGACTGTCTGTGCAAAGGTATGTGCATGCAGATCTCCATGGAGCGTCCAGCACAGTAATTAAAAACAATGATCCTACAAGACCCATACCTCCCTTCACTATAAACCAAGCGGGATCTTTCACTGTGAGTTCAAGCTGCAAGCGTTGTTTCTGCTATAGTGGGCTCATGTTTCAGGTTAGAACGTGCTTTTGCTTCTTATACAAATACTAGTTCTTGCATGGAGCCGTGTTCTTAACTATTTATTAGTTCCAATCTCTTGATTCAACAGGTTTGTCGAAGTCAAGCGTGGGACTCAAAAATCGTGACTAGTGCCTGGTGGGTTCACTCACACCAAGTAAGTAAGACAGCTCCAACGGGCGAGTATCTGACAGTGGGGAGTTTCATGATAAGGGGCAAGAAAATTTTTTTGGCCCCCAACCCTCTGGTGATGGGTTATGGGCTTTTGTTTCGCTTGGATGAGAGTTGTATTGCCGCTCACCTCAACGAGCGGCGTATTAGAGGTGATGGGGAGGGGGAAGAAAGTGAAAGAGTTGCTTTCGTTGAAGCTGGTCACCCAGAAGTGGGGAAATCATCAACCAGAAACAATGATGACGACGATGAAGACATTGACGTTCCAAGTGAGGATCAGGACCAGGAAGTTAGAGCAGAAACTCCGAAGAATGACATTGAAAGCTTTCAGGAGAAATCACGACCAGGCAGTGATCGTTCAGATGGAATGGGCAGTGAATTAATGACAGCTGTCCATGGGACAAACACCTCTGAAGGAGGTGATGCTTCTGGTTTTGATGCTCTATTAGATAAAGCTTTTGAGCTTCGGTCAGCTCATAAGGCGACAAGTAACAAGTACGGGCTCGAACTAGTCAACGTCGCTACTGATGCGGACGGGAATGTGGATAGTGCTCCTGGAATTGTGAAAATGTCAAAGGCTGTTCAACGAGAGAAGCCGTATGTATCTAAAGCAGAGAGGCGAAAATTAAAGAAAGGAAGCAAGCATGGAATAGATGACCAAAGAAATGATGTCGCTGGAGATGAAGAACTTGCTACTGTTGAAGGTCAAGAGAGGCTCGATAATTTGGACATCTCAGATGAGTCATCAGCTTTGGGAACTGTAGAAGGAGGGCCGGAATCAAGTGCAGGTGGAAGTAAACCTAGTCGTGGAAGGAAAGGAAAGTTGAAGAAGATCAAAGAGAAATATGCTGAACAGGATGAAGAAGAGCGGCAGCTTCGAATGTCTCTCCTAGCTGTAAGTCCCTAGATTTCACACTAGTCGGACTGTGATTCCAGTTCTTCAAAACGAGACCCGAGTGGCAACTATTGACTTACTTCTGTCCGCCTACTCGTCTTGTGGTGAAACTATTTGGATGTTGCATTGGAACAGTCCGCTGGACGGAAGGAGAGCAAACAACCCAAAGCCTTAGGAGGGAGTGGAAAAGCTAGTACCGTCAGTAAAGCGACTTCAGCGGAGAGTCATTCTAATGAACAAGGTAATTATTGTCCAATCCTTGTGTCAGAGTGATCTGTAATGAAAATATACATTTGGAAATCACGTAGATTTTATGAAAATGGGATTGTTTGCTTGCCGCTGCTTTCTCTGTCTAATGTGTGAAGCTTTCGCCACTAATAACGTTTACTCGGTCTTGCTAAAATTTATATGTATTTATATTAGGACGAAATTTCAAGTCAATGCTTTCCTGGTTATGAGGTCTACATCATGGAACGGAACTGGTGGAGCAAATTCAAGAAGATACTAGAATTGAGAAGTTATTCGGGATACAAGTTTTGAGGAGTTTGTAATAGCCGTTGTCTTAAAACAGTGTTGCAATTTACATGCTGAAATTTTTTCGAATTTGGACAGACGCAGGGTTGAAAGAAAAAGTTTGTTATAAATGTAAGAAGACTGGTCACATAGTACGTGATTGTCCCTCTGAGACAGCTAGTCTGAGTGGGAAGGATCAACGACCCACATATGTTGGGGATAGCCAGAACTTGGCCACAGAGAGAATTCAGAAATCATTTACTGATGATGATGTAAGAGAGGGCATTATGCAACCAAACGTTCGAAACGAAGCGGAGAAACCCAAGGATGGTTTGAGTCGAAGGGCATACTCGAAGGCTGCCAAGGAGGAGATCGCGGCTATAATGGCAGAAGAAAATGTCGTGGAATTAGGAGATGATGAGAAGGAGAAGCTCATAGAGTTAGATTCTCTGACGGGGATACCATATCCAAGTGATGTGCTGCTCTACGCTGTGCCCATGTGTGGACCTTACAGTGCTCTACAAGCTTTCAAGTATCGTGTCAAGCTTACTCCAGGACCAGCTAAGAAGGGAAAAGGTGCGAAGCTCAACTGTCATTAGTAACTGAGTCCATCTGTTTATCTCTGCTCTAAGTGTGTCTCTGAGGTCTTTATTTCTAAACTTAACTGCAATTAAAGCATGACCTCGACTGTGAGCTCTTACGAAACTTATCTCTGCCTAAACTCGTGGGGATGGCCTGGATCACAATGCAGCTGCAAAGGTTGCCATAGATGTCTTCAGTCACATGCAGGAGACGACTGTGCGCGAGAAGGAGCTAATGAAGGCCGTGACTGATCCAGAACTGGTGGCATGCATGCTCGGAAATGCTAAGGTGACAGCTCCTGGGTTAACTAAATTGAAAAAAACTCAGAAGAAGTCGAAGAAGGTCGCTTCCAAGGAAGTTGGCTGAGGACTCCGTGTTCATGTGAAAGGAACTCTTGATGATGTCATGTCAGGGTCTGTTGATATCCGCTTTTTAAGAATAGGGAATTCTAGTTAGCAGTGAAGTAGTTGAAAAATTGGAAAGCTAAATTCACGATCATCGAATCAAAAGTATCGGAATGCCAGTCGGCAGAGAGCCAGTAGTTTCATTTACTTAAAAGCTCATCGGGAGAAGACCAGATTTCGATTTTTTTTCACCTAAATAGCTTTTACTGTCCATGTTTTTTTGCGTAGCTTAAGGGAATAATGTGCTCAATATTTTGTAATTATGACCTTGGCAGATGCTTTATTAATTGTGTGTATAATGTCTTCCCACTTGACTCTTGTGTACTCATTATTGAAGGTAGTCCAACACGAAGTGGTGGATGATTTCAAGTTGATGGAGTGAACTTTGCACTGATCTGATCGCAGTTCGAAGTAGTACTGTAATAGTGCCATAGTAACTATGCACACGAGGTGACTTTGAGGTACCTTACGATTCGGAGAAGCCATATCGTAACGAGTTACGGCTTTAGGATATTAGGGGGTTTCAGTACCGGGCGTCCCGAAAAAGTTTTCGATCGGAATAAAAGCCGATAATTTGCACGTGGTGTTAATGAGGAGGTCACCGTAATGTCAATAGGTTTGTTTGTTTGTTTGATTTTTTAAATATTCAGTCTAATATTTTGCTAACATGGATCACTGGCAGATGTGTCTCTCCTCGTACACCTGTAGACTCCTTTGCTGTTGCCATAGCTTGCTGAGCCCAGTTCGACGGGCAATTAAATTCTCAGCAGTGCTGAGTTCAGAACTCTCTTTGAGCACCCCTTACTCTTGAATCTAAGGTTAAACTTGAATTCTCAGCAAGATTGCTATCACCATCCCGCAGCTGACAGGTGATCAGTATAGGAGGGAATGATAGATGACGAGGTTTACTCTCTGATTTGAGTACTTTACTTAAACGACACACAAATTCTAAACTCTAATCTAAATAAAAAACAGAACCCTGAAGAAAATAGCGTTTACCAAAATAGATTTGAAATATTTTGGAACATTCTCGGATGCTTGAGTCTACCTTGCCAACATTGGGTAATGTTGTGAGGGTGTGTATGGCCAAAGTACATACACGGAATTCTCTCTACAAATTATTGTTGCAGGCTAGGAAATTAGCCGTAATCTTCAGTCAAAATTCGAACTCAATTTGCCTCCCGAAGAAGGACAATATGTATGTGCGGAAAGATTTGAGAAATTCACGTATATCAGGTATGTGACTTTGACAATTTGGAAGACATGGCTGAATCATGACTGCATAGGGAATCTATGCTACTTCATGAGAAGCGATTTCCCACAAATCCTAGAGAACCATGCACATTTTGCTCGGTCAAATGAAGCTGGCTAAAGACCAAAATTGGAAATCGGATTCTACATAGACTACTTACTACATGATGGCTACGTATCTTGTGGCAAAGGTGTCCCATGATAACTGGAATTTGTCATCCGAGAAGTTCGAGCAGTATCACAAGTACCGAGAGACAAAGAAGTGGTTTTCTAGTATCGGTGTCAACTATCGGATAGGACGGTTGCTAACAAGATCAAGGACATGCACGGCATTTTGGGCAAATGGATGCAATTTATGGAAACATGCCAATGTTACTCCTGCTGTTGCATGCTGAGGGTGACAACAAGATATGAATCCCCAGGTTCAAACACTGAAGGAGAACCCGTGAAGAATTGCAGACCAGAATCACTCAGTTCATAGCAGTATCATGTTGAATCACCTAATCTCAACAAGAGCAAGTTTGTAGTGATGAGAATGTTGTTTTCGTAGTTTCAAACATCAAATTACTAGTAGGTTTTAATCATGAATCTACAAACGAATTCCATGTAGAAAACCTCTTGGTAAATGAAGTGCATGGATTTAGGTCCACTCTTTATGGTGTTGAGAATATCCAGTCAAAAGTCACCCTCCATTTGTCTAGAAGTAGACACATGGGAGGAGTAGACTACTATTCATTACACCACAACATACTGGAATCATTGTATTAGTTAACTTTGTTGATGTATTCACATGTATATAGTTACATATAATCATTATTACTCGCATCTATATTGGTAAAATGTCATGTAGTCAAATAATTACCTTTAGGTTGCTTTTTACTTCTAGGTTTCAAATATTTTTGACTTGGGCTCTATCTCCAGATTTCAAATTTACATTGAAGTGCTACATGATGAATTTACTTGTCTTTCTCTCTTGTGTATATGTTGATATGATGATTTACAATAATGGTAGCAGAGTGGAGATTGTGAGAAATATCTTTTATAGTGCTAGGCAGAGACACCATAGACTGAAGAAAATCCACCCTCTTCATGTTGCTTTTTACTTCTAGGTTTTGTTCTTTTACTTCAAATGTTCCGACTTGGGCTCTATCTCTAGATTTCAAATTTACATTGAAGTGCTGCACAATGAAATTACATGGCTTTTGCTCTTGTGTATGTTATGATATGATTTATAACAATGTTATTACACTGGAGATTTTGAGAACTATTTTTTATAGTGCTAGACATAGGTAGCATAGACTAAGAAAAATCTGAATGAGTGATAAAAGTTCAAAGGAGAATTAAGATTGATTGAAATCTTATTCTTGTATATAATTGGAGTTTTAGGGGCCATTTTTGAAAATTTGTGTATAGAAACTTACAATAATTTCAGCTTTATCCTTGTCAAATTTTACAACATTATGAGTGAAACAACCTAAGATGTGTGTTTGTATTTTGGCAAAGATGCACATCATTTTGCCATAATTGTGTAATTCATACAATTGGCAAACATGTCAAACATGTTTTGTGCTATCCACTTGTAGATGTATCCTACACACTACTTGCTTGATCTAAATTTGTACAATCATAGATTATATTGATGTGAAGTGAAGTCCAAATTAAACACTATGCCTCACATATCAAAAAATCCTCCTCACATCATCAAGTGACTCTTTTTGAAGTGTACAAAAATTGACTAACAACCCCAACTAAGTAGTTTAAATTACATATAGTATTTAACATATAAATAAAACTTCATATCACTAATATAAGTTTGGATTTGCAAATATTTCACTTGAGTATGAAAGAAGTTTCATATTTTGCTCCAAAGGAATCATCAACTTGTGATTTTTTGAAGTATACATAAATTGACTAACAAACCCGTTTAAGTAATAAAAATTAGTTGTAACAACTAAGAGATAAATAAAACTTCATATCATCAATAGAAGTTTGGATTTGCAAATACTTCAGCTTCGTGTAATAGAAGTTTCATATTTGCAGTCATTGAGAACAAAAAAAACAATTAATTTTTTTAATAATTGAATCATAAAGAGATAAAATTTTGGTGATATTATTTAAAATTAAAAAACTAATTATCAATATAATTTTTATTTTATTTTATTTTATTTTAAATTTTATCCTTATGTATTAGATATGTTATGAATTTTTTTATTTTAAAAATATTTTAAAAATCCATTGCGATGATAAAATTGAAAGTGAAATTGACTCATAAACATGAGCAAAATTTTTGGATTTCTATTGAGAATGTTTAAATACGTAAGTGCAATGAAAAAATAATTAGCTTTGATTAATTTATTAATTTATAGAAAAATATTTTATATTTATAATTTGATGATGAGATGGTTGTCTATATCAAACTTTTGAATTCAAATAGATGATACAATTTTTAAACGAGAATATATATTTGGAGCAGATTTTGACAATCAAATAAAATATGATTAAATGATTTGATCTTAAATTTATTGATATATCAAATACCATTGCAAGATTTTTTTAACATTCACTATCTCAAATCAAGGTACCATACAATGTGGATATTCTGAATCTATAATGTTCATTAACTCAAATTGAAGAAGATAATTTCGACACAATATTCATTACCTCATGGAATGTGATCATTGTAGATTCACAACATCCACATTATAAGGTATGTGTTTTATAATTTTTTCATAAAATTATGTAATACCTCACATAACAACATAATAGAGTCCTTGAACACTTAAAAAAAAAATCAATGCCCTTTTAAAATATCAAACAATATTTTATTTTCACAAAACAAAATTGCTTGAAGATTCAAAAAACTTATTACGTACAATCTTGATGAAAATGGCAAAAATATTTTTATAACAACTGCTTGAAAAGAATATAAATATAATTCATACTACGTAATAATTCATTAAATTTTTTTATCATAAAATAGTTAAGTAATTAATTTTTGAAGTAGTTGTTGCAATCCATGAACTCATAAAAATTTGATTGTGATAAATGTGCAACATAGTATGTGGGTTCTAATGTCAAACAACACAAATACCAAAATTAAAGTCCACATTGCATAAAACTTGAAGCATTAAAAAATAGATTTTACGATTATAAGAATACTAATCTAAAAAAATAAAATCTTCTTGGTGATTTTGTTGTTACATTATATGCAAATCACCACATGCACCAATTGTATATAAAATATCACATAATGCTGTGATTATTTTGGTATAAATTGTGTATTTAAACTATGTGTTTGGAATAAAATTTATCTATATTTGATAATAATTTATAATTAGAAATAAATAAATAAATATTATACAATAATTGATTTTTCTATTTGATTGGTGAATAAGTATACGTTCAATTACCTCAATATAATTTTTTAATTTTACTCATTTGCTTAATTTTTTCCATTCATGCATACGTTGCATGAAAATATAAATGTCACTCACCAATTTTCATATATGCTAAATGACATTTGATATTGTTGGTATATTAATATATCACAAGACTAAAAACTCGCAAAACTAAAAACTTTGATGCCAACTAGGCTTGTGAATGACTACGATGTAACCCAAAAATCTTGCAAAGCATGATACATATTTTGTTCTTGTAAATAAACACGAACAAAAAGCTCTCCGAGTGAAGGGGTGCCATGAGTAAACGCATGTCCGTCAAGTCTAAATAATCGTTGAGTAATAACCATAAAAGGAAAAGAACTAACAGATCCATTTTATGACTGAGAAAAAAAAAATCAAAAGGATGAGGTACGAATGAAAATCATGTGAGAAAAGAAAGACTTATTTTTCTTTAAGTATTTGATTACCCTAAAATCTGTTGCCTATGAACTTTTCCAGCGGGTTAACACATCCTGTGTGACCCACAATACCCAGTTTTCCTTTTCTTAGTATTTTTCTTATAGAGGGTGTTGGAAATCCTTCGCTTTTGTTTGGGAAACCCTGTCCCGAAATCTATCGGCCGAGTCCGTTCGATCAAGGCCAAAGTCTATATGATTACTGCCTCTGTCTGTCTCGACATGATCAGGCAAGAGAGGTTCCTCATGTTGTGTGGAGACCCTTGGCAATGTTCGTAGTATGGGTACAGCAGTATTTCCGTAAGTCTGTGGCAATTGCAGACAATTGATGTGGAACGTGGAGTACGTGGAATGTTCTGATATCACAGAGCTACTTGTTCCATACACGACCTCCTATTCATTCGATCAGCAAACCTCACACCACAAGCATTTGCTCTAGTCCCTCACTGCCAGGTGAGCGTGTCTGGCAGGGAAGGGGTTGGATTGCTGAATCTCCAGGTCCGAAGCAGGCAACAAAGAATAAGTACATAAAGAAGATAACAACTCTGGTAGATGAGCAGAACAAAGTCCACGTTGACTGAACTTCATCATCAGTTCCAGCGTCTTTTAATCTCATCGCCTGCTCGATTCCGCACAATTGCCTGCTAGAAGATACTTCTCGCTGTTTCTTGTTACTGATGCTGAGCGATGTACATGCCGTCCGGAGATGCGTTGATCTCATCTGGAACGAACAACGAGTGCACTGCCCTCACTCTATCAGACAAGAAAGATTTGGCTTCTCGTAGAGGCGGACTACCTACAGTGGTTTGGACTGATTGAACAAGACGACGCACTCCCATGGTATGGACTGGGTTTCGGCCAGTGGTACCTCCTTCTACCTATATCCTGAGAGATCTCGGCCAGGTTTATGGGCCCTACCTTTGACTCTAACTGTACGGTAGATTCAAAGGTTTTGCTTTTGTCTACCTTTCGCAAGAGGGAATCATGTTTGCAGATTTTCTCGCAGAGAAGAAGAGCACGTTAAAGATTCCTTGTTATGAGATTGACGAAGTCTTTAGCGCTGTAAAAAACTGCTTTCTAGATGCACACTACCACTACGAACTAAATACCCGCTGAACTTCCAAGTCTCCTGTACAGTATAGCATCGCGTCATGACCGATTCCTTGTAACTGTGCTGGTTTGTCAAGCTTCCGACTACACAAAAAATAAGTGATAAAAAGTTTCCAAACTCCAGTTGCTGCGCACCTTTCAAGATCAGTCTCTGCAGAGCATGTGGGTCCTTATCCTGATATTTTTTTGTCAAACCACGCTACGACGTTGCATGAGGTTGAGAGAAGTGCTACTGCCCTGTGCATTTTCATGATGAGTACCTTAGTAACCAGTCCAATGGCGCGGAGGTGAGTTGAGTTTAGGTGTACGTGAGGCGGAGAAACAATTCACAGATTGCTACCAAATCTGAATTAACTTTACATGAACTCCTGCTTGCTGTTGGAGGCCTTCTCGACTGCTATCAGGAGACTACTAGTTTGGAACTGTAACCATATATTATGAGGCTGGAATTTATAGACTCTCGTACGTCGAGCTGCTCCGTTTATCCTAGCATACAATGTAACGATGTTCACTAGCTCCACGAGTCCACGCGTTCGTTATGACATAAGAAAACGGATACTCAGGCTTCTCCACATGAATGTTTTTCTCAATCTCAAGTCTAGAACTTTGTGTACGAAGGTCAGAGGTCAATTGCATGCCATTTTCCCCTGACCTGTAACAACGAACTGGGGAGAAGTACGACGTCAGTATTGGGTATACGGTATCTCTCTAGTGACGGTTATCACCGAAGCGCACGACCACAGGAGTTCAGTTGGAATCGTACAAACGCGAAGATCGAGCTGGAAGCTTAGAGTTCGAACATTATGTACAGCTCATTTGAGGAAAAGTAATTCCCATATTTTTCAGAAAAAATAATGATATTCTGCTCACGCACAATATACTCCACTCGCACTACTACTATAACAGATCATATCTCGTGATTGTACAGGCCATGTGGAGTATCATAATGCATTCAACCAAACTAAATTACAGTGTAAGTGATCCTTCAGAGGTGAAAAATCATCCAAGGATCTACCTCATTTTCATTAGTTTGTAACCAACGCGTGCTTAGAAGATGCATTTTACGTCAGCGAGCGAAAATCTGAATTGCGCCGATTGACTTGTCAGATAATAAGGCGGTGGCAATAAGCGCGCGGCAGATTTGAGAGTTGGAACCAAACGAGCAATGACGATGAACGGTGTGGATGAGATCCGAAATGACGGGGAGAGTGGACACCAAGAAGTCAAACTAAGGTCGATAGACGGGATCATTGGGATGAGAACAGTTGACCAAGCGGGTCATTGCATAGACGACGTCAGCGAATCGTCCAACACTGCTGTGCATCCCCACTTGTTTGGTTAGATCAGGCTCAGAGATATTACTGTTAGAAGTAAATTTGAATGGACGGTCGAGTACACGACTGAAATAAAATGCCAGTGAGTCATTTGTAATCAGAATGAAATATG
Source organism: Marchantia paleacea (assembly GCA_014180765.2). Classification (NCBI taxonomy): domain Eukaryota; kingdom Viridiplantae; phylum Streptophyta; class Marchantiopsida; order Marchantiales; family Marchantiaceae; genus Marchantia; species Marchantia paleacea. Next base: position 396,993 of record MUAA02000109.1, on the reverse strand, counting down.
ACTGAAAGTCAACCTTCGGTTGTGCTATAACGTAATGGCCTGTACTTTGCACTTTACTCCTCACAGCTTCCTGGCCTGGTAGGACACCGACTGAGACGTCCCACATCTCACTTATGCTGGACAGATCTTACGACCACGAGTTGAGAAACTGCTCCAATGCCCCCATTGTGATTAGGACAGTAAGGTTTCATGGTTTGAACGAATTGACTGCACTCTTCCTTATGCTGCGAGAACAGCTGCAGCTCATTTATTGTCACAGCCACACAGAGAGAGGGAGACGGATATTGAGGGCGATGAAGTGACGGATACTGCAAGAACCTTTCGACCAAATTGCACAATGTGGGGAAGACGTTGGAGCTCTGTGATTCGGTTTGTTGTTTTCTTCAGCTGGATATCGCTGCACGCAAGAGCTCAACCAGGTGTGTACGTTCTGTTATGGTCTCTTTCAAGAGTGGAAATTGGTTTCCAAAGACAACCAGCCAGATCCAAGAGAAATTCAATTCCCTGTGGAGATGTCTCATCCATTTCTCTTAAGGTAGTGAGTGTTGTTGACCCTCAGTCGAAGATCAGTGTAGGTGACTAGAGTTGGCACAGCTGATGTGCTTTGCCAATCAACTAGCATATGGACGAAGAACAGATTCTGTCATCGACTGCGTTCAAGAACAGGAAGATCTAACATGAGTTTCTGGCTTCAAATGAATTTTCTGTTTTGCAGGATTCCACAGTGTAGATTGTGGTAGTGGAAACAATTATACTGATGATTTAGGAATCATCTGGTCTGCCGATGAAGGGTATACAGGAACAGGGGAAGACGCAGTCATAGACATCAGTAATGCCACCCTGGACCCTAACGGTGCACAGAATGGTCCCAAATTGCAGACACTCCGATACTTTCCGGGACCTGCTGACAAAAGTTGCTATACCTTCAAGGTATCGACAGACAACTCATACTTGATTCGCATGATGTTTTTGGGCGGGAACTTCACATCTGGACTTGCCCAGCCTCCGATTTTCTCTGTGTCTATCGGAACCCTTTACTGGGGCGACATCCAAGTTTCTGATCCTTGGACACCCATCATCACGGAGCTCACTTTCGTTCCTGTAATTGCGAACTTGCCCATATGCTTTCAGCGGGGCTCATCTCATGTTCCGTTCGTCTCGTCGTTGGAACTTCGCCCTCTTCCTCCCAGCTATTACCAGCTGAGTCTGGCGCAAGCCGTCTTCACCAATATTTTCAGAATAGATTGCGGTCTCAAGTCCGGAAGTCCAGTTATCAGGTCAGTTCATCCTCTTTCCCTGCTGGTAGTACAGGCCGGCCTGTGACTTGAAATTCATCGAAAATTTTCGTTCACTTATGACCACGAGGAGCTTGAAAATCTACTGATCTTTTTTAGCTTGGTTTAGGGATCATTGATAAGCAAACCAACTTTTGTCCCAGCATATAACCTGCATCTTTTCATTCGCACACACGACAGAAATTCAAATCTCTCTAATACGGAAAGTTCCTGTCAAAACGAAAACAGATCTTCTTTTCCGTAGACATGGGCACTTCACTACTTGTCGATAGTTACAGGGACAACAGTAGCAAACAGGGGCTCTTGAGACACAGAGCAATGAGTGCTGTTGTTACATACACTTGCAGCTGTTGTTCGGGCTGAGAAAGCTTGGGAATAAGAATGAAGTGAGCTGATATTCACACATTTGGTCTCATGGAGAAAGCAGAGTGCAGGTGTGCGTATACGAAGAAAAGAATGACACTCACTCCCGTCTCCGTTTCTCCAAATTGTTCCAGATATCCCGTTCCTCGAGACGTAGATACTGTATACTAGAAGACTGTTTTGAGCTGAAAGAGAAAAGAGGATCCCCTCCATGATATGCATTCCGCACATTCATTCCCGAGAAGATGGTAGGTGCTAGCACAGCTCACAAGGTACCTCAGTCGTTCTAAGAATCAGTGTTTACGCTTGCCACTGCTCAGGTACCCGGACGATCCACACGACCGCCTCTGGGCATCTGACCCGAAAAATTTGTCCATCAAGAGTATTACTAACAACAACCCGAAAGTGGACAACACACTGTACTACGACACTGAAGCGCCCATTTCAGTTCTTCGATCGGCTTGGAGCGATCGCAGAATTTCCATGCTGCAGGAAGTTCCGAAGAGCCTAGAAGTGTACTTCCTTCAGTTTTATCTCGTCGAGATCGCTGAAGTTAAACCCACAGATGTCAGGGAACTCATGGTGTACGTCGATGACGAGCTACTCAAGCAGAATCCTTTTAGAGTCAACGGTTCGACCAAAGCGCCATATCAGTTTGGTGTTGCTCTCTTCCTGCCAGCATACCAATCGAAAGTCATCAATGTGACCATCGTTCCAACCGAAAATTCGACCCTAGGGGCAATGATGAATGCCGTGGAGTTGTATGGTGTAAAGAACCATACTTACGAGTGGGCTACCTCGGCAGTTGATGGTACTGACTGCATTTTAATGTGCACGGGGTTGCAAAGTTGATTATGCTTTGACGGGATGCATTGATTGATTGCTCTGATAAGCAAGTTTTGGAAGGTGGAAATTTGTAGAAACACATTTCTAGTTATTTTACAATGGTTTTCTTTTTCTTTTTCAGTGTAGGATAGTATGCATCTTCAAGGACCCACAATGGAATCCGTTGAGCTCCACACCTCGTGAAGTTAGTCTGTCGCATGAGGCCCTTATGCTGCTAAAAGTGTAGAGTTAGAATTCTCTAGAGGTTCCAGTGTCTGCGTCTGACACAGTCAGTTGCTTCAGGCGATGAATCTGAAAGGAGCAATCTTTACTCAGGAAGAAAGGCAAGACAGCTCAACTGATCCAGACAGAGGATCATAAAATCTAAAGCTTTCTATGTTGCCCTGGGTGTGAAATTATCAGTAATTGCTATCGAAGCCATCAAGCTGAGCCTCAATCTCACCCAGTACCAGGGTGACCCTTGCTTACCCTGGGCTTACAATTGGTTGGTCTGCAGCGAGCCAGCCGTCACAGGGACAGCCAATGTCAATCAGCTGTGAGTCGTTTTGCACGCGTCTCCATTCTGTTGTTATGAGGTTTCGGACAGATTTTGTTCATGGAGTGAAAAGTTGTGTTTGCTGGTATTGATTCTTACTTTCCTCTATCGGGTGCACGCAGGAGTTTGTCGAACATGAACTTGAGTGGTTCCATTCCGCCAGAAATTGCCGACCTTTATGAACTCGTAGACGTGTAAGAAGCGGGCTCCTGATGCTCTGGCATACCTTGCTTTTCTGTCTCGATTACTGGTCAGTTTGATGTGCTGATTGGAAAGCCTTCCCGCTTACCAAAACTTTTCTTTCACCATTTGTGCAGGACGCTGGATTATAACAACTTGACAGGAACGATTCCTGACTTCAAGAGTCTGACCAAACTTCAAACTTTGTAAGTGAAAGATAAGGCACCGGTGGATACAGCGGAATATTCAAGGAAAGTCTTGGCAGGCAAGACTTTCCTGGTGTTGAAAGTGCAGGATTCAGTCATTGTCAGTACATCTGAGTACTGTATAGTTTGTGTTCAACCGCATCTGCTCTTACCCTTCCTGATTTATGACGACTCGTGGACCATGAATTGCAGGCGATTGCAGAATAACAATCTCGGTGGTAAAATCCCTGACACCTTGGGTCTTATACCGAATCTTACTGTTTTGTGAGTACCTTCCAGCCCGATGACGATGTTACAGAGGATGCCGCTGTAGGTGGACTCTATTCCGTTGAGCACTGGACGTCTGGTTTACCCCTATCATGCAAGGGACACTAACTTGTACCTTTGTGCAAGTGCAGGACTCTGGACAACAACTTCTTCGAGGGGGGACTACCATCACGTCTTCAGGATAAGATTGACATCGGCGTGCTGACTCTTTCGTAGGCATCAATGCCTTAATAATTGCAAACGCAGCGTGTCAATTAAAAGTATAAAACACAGAAATTTTAGCTAGATACGCATCTCCTCACAGCATCACAGCACTGAAAAGATGAAGAATGGCAAAACCCTTCGACATGTTCTGACTCTCGCTCAAACTTCTGTTCTTGGACTCGAATATTCTACAGGGCTGTGAATAACCCCTACCTTTGCTTTGGAGGAAATCTCTGCTCACAACCTCCCAGTACGGCACCACCTTCTGCACCGAGCACAGATAAGGGCAGCTCAAAAGTTGGAGCTATAATTGGCGCAATTGCAGGAGGCGTGGCCTTGGTACTGCTACTGATGCTGTTTCTGTGTCGAAAATGCCTTAAGAATTCGCATCCTAAGAACTGGGGTTCGTTACTCCTCAACTTCGTATGTTTCAAGCAACAACACTTGTCATGTGCTGCAACATATATCTACAGCTTATATTACACTCCTTGGTTGTTGTACATCTCTCATAGATAAGAAGGTGCATTGTGCAGGACTACCACTACTTGCAAAGGTGAATCAGCCCACATCTTTTTCGTGGGCGGAGGTGACGACTATCACACAGAATTTCTCGACAGTGCTTGGTAGAGGTGGCTATGGACTCGTTTACTTCGGAAAACTAGCTGATGGTGAGCATGTGGCTGTGAAAGTGAACAAGGGGAACTCAAGATTTAGCAAAGATCAGTTTGTAAACGAGGTAAGTTCGTCGGCACAGTAGATAGAATGTCACGCTCCACAATAGCTTCTTTATAGATTTCTCAATCCCTCAAAATCAATTGGTGTGGAAAACCCTTTCCTTCCTTCACTGCACAATATGAACTAATCATTTCGGTGTATGGTTTCATCAGGTGTCACTTCTGTCAAGAGTTCACCACAGGCATATCGTTGATTTTATTGGCTACTGCAATGAAGGAAACCATGAAGTTCTCATCTACGCGTTCATGGCCGAAGGAACGTTGGAGGAACATATCCGTGGTATAACCAACTATACAGCTCCCCTCCCCTTTAAAAAGTCCAAATGGTTTCCCGAAAGTCCTTGTGAGGCACATTTGTCGTTGTAGTCATAGTCATAACTGCAGAGCTCCGCCAGCTGAATTGATCGGGACCCAAGTCCAAGCCAGTACTAAGTTATATTTGATGTGTTTTTGATAGCTGATGGAGAACAGACCTCAAACAAGGCTCCACTTGACTGGAGAAAACGTCTAAATATTGTCCTCGATGCAAGCAAAGGTGATGTCTTGTTACACTCTGAAGGTAATGTTGGGGAAGAATGCATGCGTAGATAGAACTGTCTCGTGAAAGGTCTTAACGTGGGAGCTAGTTCCTTCGTCTGAATGTTCTTCTGCATCTGATGTGCAAGCCTGCATGGTTCTCCAGGACTCGAGTACCTTCACCAGTCCTGTAGTCCACCGATCATTCATCGGGACATCAAGACCGCCAACATACTCCTGACTGAGAATCTAGTTGGAAAGATTTCCGACTTTGGCATCTCTAAGCCCACCAGAGAAGAAGACAGGAGCATTGGAGTTACAACAGACATAAAGGGTACCTTTGGCTACCTCGATCCAGAGTAAGACTTCTTCCAGCTTTTGCAGTTTGTTTCATAAGACCTCCCGATTCGAAACGCTCGAAAGAACATTATGCATCAGTTCTTCAGTGACTAACATTTATGATATCCTTGGATCCTCACGACCAACAGATACTTCAAAGATGGTCGTCTTACTCAGAAGAGCGACGTTTACAGCTTCGGAGTTGTTCTGCTAGAAGTTATCACAGGAATTGCTCCAACGACTCGTGACTTTCCAAACAGCCGAGCAAGTAATCTTCAAGAATGGGTGAGTACTCTGATCCCACAACTATGAGCTACTTTTTTTCTCCCTTCATTCTAGCTTGAAAAAGGCGCGTGAAAGCTTTCTTTGTGATCCCCCAGATACATAGCTGTATTTCTGCTGTTAACTTCTAACTGGATCTACAAGCCCATCACCTGAGGGTTGCATGTTTCCAACACCTAGTCTCGACTCTCCATGTTTCTAGTCCCCAGTAGACATCCGACTTTCGATAATTGGTAGAATTAGCTTTGATGCCAAACATCTCATGGTGAAAACGTTTCCTCTGGACAGGTGCAGACTTCACTTCAAAGTGGCAATATCGAAAGCATAACTGACCCAAAATTGGGTCGAGACTTCAACAGAGAGTCACTGTGGAAAGTCACGGAGCTTGCTTTGATGAGCTTAGATCCAGTTCAGGCTGTAAGGCCTGATATGTTCCGAGTCGTTCGAGATTTGACCCAGGCCTTGGAGATTGAAAATGGGCGCGACAGCACCAACGTTGTTAGCTCTGCACAGAATCCTCGGGCACCCAGGGCTCTCTTTGTACCCGATGCGCCCAGAGATCGAGGCCATTCCTCCAGATCTTCCTCTGAGAGCATTGCCACCTTTTCCACTTACAACATCACGGCCAGGTAGGCGCTTAGGGCATCCGTCTTCGGACGCTACTGTTGTATGTAGAGAGTTTGACATAGATAGTTATGATATCTGACGTGAAATATGACATATTTTCCATGGTGATGTTATTGGGGCTAGCCCCAGGTTAATCCTTTAGTTTCATCCGTGTAAGTAAGGCTTGATCGGTTCTTCCTATTCTTTTTGCTATATATTTCACACTGCTTTCTTTTTTATTCAGAGTCAAGGTTGAAACTTTGTGTTAGTAGAACTTGCTCTATATGCATAAAAATTGAGTGAAGACAAGAAGAAGGTAAAAAAAGAATATATTTCACATTCATGTTCTAAGCTACATCCATGTACCACTTGATGGGATCTTCCCATCCTCTTTTGCTATCTTACGCTCGCTTTACCTGTTCTAGGTAACGTGCGATTCGCAGCATGAGAAAAAAATACCTCTTGTTGAACCTCACTCACGTGCCAGATCAGACGGAAATTTAAATTCGGAAGCTGATGATAGTGTTCATGTTCTTCGCATGGAGTATGCAAAAAAGAAATGAAGCAGATTTTGCGTAGTATGGAGGTGAAAGTACTCTCATCTTCCCATATGTTGATTGTCTCAATGCTTTCACGCGTTGCGATATTCTCTTATCTTCGCGAGGTCGTAATGGTGTCATTCAAGTCCATTGTTGATTGATGTAGTGCGTCAAAAGTAGTTTGCAAGTTGAACATAGCGATGTTCTTGTTAGGCTGACCTCACACTAAAACATGAACGGATGGATTGGGCATCTTTTGTAGGTATATATTGACCTAGAAGAGAGTACATGGGTATTTTGTGAGGTTTAGAGTCAAAAATCTATCAAGAGGGGAGAGCAGTGGTGTTTTCATAAACAAGGACCTAAAATCTTAGGATTAGTTTTGAGTGCCATGGTGTCGAGTGAGGAGGGAAAAAGAGTAAGAGAGCAAAAAGAAATAGGAAGGCAGAGGTACAATGGTTCGACAATACCAAAAACACTTGGAACCTTTGAGAAATTTTTTTTTCTAGCGGATTAGGTAGGGATATTTAATATTTCAGCTGAATTTTCAATTCATCATGGATTAGAGATTATACCTTGGCATGGCGAGGAAATGGCTTAATCAAAATGCTAAACATGAACGAATCTCTGGTGGAAAAAACACTCATTAAAGCCAGAGACAGATCGAGAGTTTGATCTGTTTACAGAATTTCACTTTGCTGTAAATTGTTAGTTCATATATCGTGGACGGATTTAGACATCACAAGACGAGGTTGAATTTTGCAATCCTGATGTGTGTCTATGGTAATCCAAAGCAGGTTTGAAAGCTAAAAGGGGAAAAAAATTGGGGAAGTGGAACCAAGTAATATAGCAAAAAAGGATTGGAAGATCCCATCAAGTTATACAGGGATGGAAACCAAAGGGGTAAAAGCGAAAAAAGTTTGATCAATTTATACGTGTCAGTTCAGATTCAACGTATCGGGGACCAATTGAATAATATGTGCAAATGAAGAGTTAAGACACTCTTTTAAGCCTAGTGAGCAGAAGAAAGTGGTTGATGATGAGTCTTGTAGGCAAAGGAGTATGAAATACTTAGGACTGTTGGACAAAGACAAGGAGATAGACAATCGCGTGCGTTGTGGGTGACGTGTCACATCTGCGTTTGTACGCCTGATCGGGGTTCCCATCGTGTTTGTTATCAAAGCAGTCTCTTTCTCTGTTGTATTTGCTAAATACAACAGACATATTTCCTTCTTTTTCCCGTAGTGGAAGCTTCAACAGGGCTTCCTCACCAAGGAACTGGCGCTCGTGCGCGGGACACCATTCTTAGCTTAGTCACATGCCTTTCTTTTGTGCCTGTGTGAGTTCATCACTTAGGGAGTATTTCCATGACGAGGTAATAAGCTCACGATGTTAAAGAGATGTGGTGTATTTGTGATAACAGAGGACGATTTGACTCACAACTCTCAAACATACATAGCTAGAGGAGCATGGACAATAGCCACACGTTGGCAGTCTTGCTTGCAATTTGGATGGTTCTTGATTATAATATTTTGTAAATAGATTCCATGAAGATTTTCAACCAACGTTTTCAAGGATATCCATGTATCATACTAGTGAGCACATCATGGATCGCATGCAAGGTGGACATACTCAGTCATTCCACGCTATTCCAATCTTCTGCCATAAGATTAAACTTGTTGATACGAAAGCATAAATTGTGATAAATTGTGACATATGGTTATTGTAGAATATGTTAAGGAAGTTTTTGTTCCTCCTCTAGCTTGTCGTAACGTGTTGAAGTACTCACAAAAGGTTGTTTGTTTAGACAATTATCTCACCAACAATCATAAGTAGCCGTGTCATATTTTATTGACCACCTTCGATGAGGACGATACCAAAATCATTTGCTATGTCATAGTTCAAACAGGACGTTGAAACTTGGACATGGCTTTGCCTGTTTATCTCACCAACAATCATAAGTAGCCATGTCAAATTTTATTGACCACCTTCGATGAGGATGATACCAAAATCATTTGCTATGTCATAGTTCAAACAGAGTACATTGAAACTTGGACATGGTTTTGCCTGTAAATGCATAAGCAATTAACAAATGACGATGTCACGACTTATGTAGCGGCATCCCTAGTTAAGTAGGTGCTCACATGCATGAGTCGATAGTGCAGTTAGAGTCATTTGCATTGGAATTGCCATTGGGGCCCACAGTGCCGATGTCGTGTTATGACACGGCTACTATGAGAAGATGATGACATGTTTCACCTTCAGAGCTGTTGTTATGACGACGATACTTTAGGTCAGGATGACTGACGGCTCATTGTAAGGTTGTTAAGAGCCCACGGTTGGATTAACTTCCTAGGGTCAGGATGTGGATAAGGCTCCAAGAGATATTATCTTGGACCTTATCAGATATAAAGCGTGATCGGATGGCAAGGGAATGGATGAGGTCTAGAACATCGTTTTGCTGACTAAGTAGCTTATCCGATCGAAGTGGAGCCGACTTGGGACATGGATAGAGGACAACATGATCCTCCAAATGTATCGATGTCCAATCCATTTGTGATCAACATCCAATGTCTACATCGCAATCACTTTCGGACGTGGTTAGTATATCACTTTGGAAATAACTTTATGCAACAATTGATAAACTCTCCAGACCCGATTATTCTTCTAGTTGTTTCCTATGGCTCGATTTGGGACTTAACAATATACATTTTGATTTAGTTGGGCGTTGTGGATCTGAACTTGCTAGTAATGGTGGCTTCCAACACATGGGTTCCAATCCATCACTATTGTTTACCAAAGTCAAGTCATATGGAGTTCATTTTTAGGAATTTTGGCGAGTATTATTCTCAAGTTATAAACTCCCCGGTCCCTTTTGTAGTTCCGTTCATACTTAGCCGGTTTCAAGTCATTATTTTGACTATTAATTAATGACAATTCATGTTGTTATATGATAGTTAAGTAATGTGTGAAAGATAATTGTAAAGCTCTAAGTTAGTATATGGCTAATTTGGCTCCACTAGAGGTCAAAATGATACTCTTCATTCTCATTGGTATTGGAGTTTGGACCAATGAGAACACTTGGTCAAGTTCTTCAAGGTTTTGAGGAGTTTTGAGAAGCCTTCGAAGGAAAAATTTGAGATTTGAGGCCATGGTTGGGGAGTTGACGGGGAGAGTTACTATGTGGGCTTAACAATGCAGGCAATTGAGTATAGTATCACTCTATTGTGATGATTTGAAGTTGGAGAGTGAAATTCAGATCATATAGAGTGTTTATGTTGATTCTGAGTGTTTCATAAGGGTTTTGTGTATACAGTATGAGTTGCAGGATTGCACTAACTGTCACGAAGTTAGTTCGACGATCATAACTTTTGCTATCGGGAAACTTGATCAATAAAACTTTACAGAGTTGAAGCTTGGATGATGATGACCTTTTCATGAAATTTGATAGCAATTGGAGTGAATGATTGAGATTTGTGATGGTTTTAGTACATAGGGATCTGCATATCGCATTGTGATACAATGTATAATCTGACAGTTGTGCCAAGAGATTTGGAGTAGAGTAACATATGAAAATTTCCTGAGAGTACAAAAAGGTTGTAGAGAAATTATCTGTGAAGTTGAGAAAGATTTAATCTTCTTCTGCTGGAGTTTACCGGTTGTAATGACTTCGAATGTGGAGTGGTGAGGAGAAGAAAGAGAGAATATCAAATCACAAGAGGGCCACGAGAGTTCTTCTATAGCCATGCGATCAGACGTTCTCATGTGACACTGTTAGGAGACCTATGGTTCAAGGGGTAGAGTTCGAATTGGGCTCCTTGGAGGTCAATTTTTGAAGTGGAGACTTTGAGACTCTGGCTATGGTGTACAGTAGCTAGTGCAGGAACGTGGACTCTTTGAAGCACAAAGTGGATTTGGCTTGATTGTAATTCTCTTTTGTGCTATGGTTATGAGCAGTGTATCCTTGTGAACGTTTTGAGACTAAAAAAGATTAGCTCAAAAACTCAAATTGGATTTTGTGGTGAGAATTGTGAGTTCTTAGAACACTCAAGGGGTTTTGACGAATTTCGATCGATGGTAGCTTTGATCTTTTTGTTGTAGAGTGTGCTTGGTGTTGATAGAATAAACATCATGGTGACCATCTATAACTAGAGTAGATTCGAAGTTATTGTGATCAATTTCAACTTCCTTTATTTTTCATTTTAGTGCCCAAATCAAAATCAAAAATTTTTGAGGATAAAAGTACTGCTAAAAATTGATGAAGTGTATGGATGCTCATAGTTACATTGGGGCTTAGAATCAAGATTGGCCGAAAAAGATTTCGCATCAAAGTGCTTGAAGTCCAAGATTTGATGTTTTGAAGTTTTTGGATCGAAAATAGGAGCGGGAGGCTACATGATTATCATTTGATCTGAAATTAGGTAGGGTCATAGAAGATATAAAGTATGTCTCGTGGGGAAAAAATTTTAGGTACAAGGCAGGTAGTGTTAGAATTGTAAAATTTTGACGTTTTGGGATTCGAAACTAAAATTGAAGATTTTTGAGATTCTGCAGAAGCTTCAAACTATGTTCGTTTGTCTAAAAAAATAATTTAAGTTAACACATTATTCAATTGGATTACCAATATTAGTTTATCAATATGGAGAGCGTAAGGTGTATAAATATGAGTTTAGTATTTTTAAATGTCATCCTAAGGCTATGTTAGTTCGGGTTGGGTTGGGTTGATCCCTTTGATGGATATTTTTGAGATGGAGTATTATTATTTATGTTTCTTGTGATTGATATACCTCCATCTTGGCTTGTTTTTTGTACATCATGTATGTTTATTATGTTGGTGCTTTGTTGTTTGAAGTGTTGCTATTGTAGTACCTTAGTTAGGAGTTTTGAGCCTTTTTTTTATTTTTCGAAATAAAATGTGAGATATTATGAGGAAATAATGAATGCCAAATACGAATAGGCTTTGTAGTACAAAGATGGATGTTATGAGTGGATTAAATAGGTTGAAGACAGCGGGAGAGTCTTGATGTTAGGATAATAGTAGTTAGCAATAGTATCTACGAGCAGCTGTGCACAGAACGAGCGAACTTCACACGATGAAGAAACAAATATCATTTGATCGGGAGCAAAAGAGTCTATTCGATTACCGCCAAGGCAAAAGATGTCATCATGGATAAAGCCATACTGGACTATAGATGAGTTATTGTGATTGAAGAATCTTGGAGGTGCATTTTTAGCATGACAATGGAATTATGTATGCCCCAAGTTGTGTGAGGAAGTCCGCGCTAAGAAGGTCGCTAATCCTAACATATTACAAGGATAACCCGATATGTTGGATGCAATTTTATGGACTAAGGCATTAGGAAAAGATTACGCAAAGGAGAAGGATGGTATTGATTGAGGGTCGGCATTGCATATAGGGTTCGATTTTTATGAGTCTAAGTGGTTTGATCCTTGAGGGAGGAAAGGGACTAATGGATTCAAGATTAATTTGATCAAGGATGATTTCAAGAGGAAGATAATCTACACGTCGAATGAGCTATTTTCACCACATCGAACTACTTATGTAAATACGCATAAGCTGAGAATAGTGGAAGATTTCATGGGAGGATCAATCAAAGTGAAGTGGGGAGAAATCTTCGCCTGGAATATGCATGGGTGAGAAGCTCAAAGTAGGGGAAAATGGAGTGATGTATATCTGCTCATTTCGAGTACACATGTACTCGAAATGAGTGGTTGACACCAAAGGAGAGAAAGAAGTATCAGTTGGATGCAGAAGACATCTTGAAGGAGCGGAATATGGATGCAGCCATCAATAGCTCGACAAGAAGTCTGGGACCAAGTGGAGTAGGAAGCTTGTAGTCGTCTGTTGCAATGGATAGGGACGAGATGTCTTCGGAGGACCGTAATGAAGTAATGTGGGAGATTGAGGAGACTGTATTCGGACAAGAAGACTCAGTGGGAAACTTAGAAGGGAAAGTAAGAAGTTGGAGTGTGGAAGGAGTTCAAGAACCTATGAACAAGAAGTAGAAGCTAAAGGGGATAGTTAGACCGAGAATTCCTTTACCAAAGGCATCAAGGACTAAGATAAAAGCTTCAAAGTTTAATGGAGGAGAACCGCTTTCTTAGGTGTTATAGCTGGCTCAGAAGCTAGAAAATGAAGTTGTGTCAGTTCTGATGGAACTGAACAAGATAGGATTGAATTAGATCCAAGGATGGGATCCTTAGGAAGACGGTTACATAGACCTGATACAAATAATGAATCACACTGCGACAGGAAGGAAGGACATGTAAGACCCATGGTTGTACATATATGATGAAATATGAGTATATCTAAATTGTGACTAAGTCTATCTTAGTCATGACTATATTTAGCTAGTTATGGTTAAGTTGGAGAAAAATATAGAGTAACTCTTGATGAGAATAACTATTTTGTTACTTAATAGGAATCAAGGAACAGATTCTATCATATGGATATCTTGAATTTCCTTGACTTGGACTAGTTTTCATTGGTTGGACTTAGTGTACTATCACGAAATTAGTAGAGTGATCATGACTTTTGTTCTCAAAAGTTTTCATCAATAAAATTTTTCAAAGTTAAAGCTTAGATAATAAGAAAACTTATTATGAAATTTGAGAGCAATTGGACTGAATGATTGGTGTATCGGATGGTTTTAGTACATAATATCTGCATATTACCTTGTGATATAATGTACAATTAGACAATTTTTGCGATAAATCCAATATAGAGAAACATAAGAAAATTTTCTAAGAGAACAAAAGGATTGTAAGGCAATTATATGTGAAGTTTGGGCAAGAGTTATTGGTCCAATTGTTGAATACTACAATCTTCTTATTCTGGAGTTTTACCATTTGCAATGAACTCGAATGTGGATTGGTGAGGAGGAGAAAGAGAGAGTATCAACTCACACGAAAGTCAAGAGGGTTTTTTTATGCCATAAGCTCAGGCATTCTCAGAGTAAAGCAATATCCATGCGACACCATTCAAGAATATCAGCAAGCCTTACCTTCAAATATTTTATTGAAAGGGACGCAAGAACTTGCTCGGCATGACACCATACATTTGATAATTGTTGGATGGCCATTTTAGGGATACACACTGGCTGGTAATGGTCATGGGCTAGAGACTTCACCTTCTAGCATGTTTTGGGAGATATTATGTGTGTTACGATCTCTCTAGTCACAACAAATCTATTCACCAACATACATTTTGAAGAATGTTTCCTTGTTGTGTGATCCACTTGCACGAGTGATGACAAGTGCACATCAGGTACTGACATGGATTGTATCAGTGGCCTTGCTGGAGTTGGTGAAAGTAGGATCTCGTGTATATCGTCCACGTCTATGGTGGACAAATCTTGTTCCAAGGGAGGTCTTATTACGGAGTGCAAAGGCCTCACATCTCGCAATGGAGAGTATTTTGGATGTGAGTAGACACTCATATGAGGGCAATTTTTGAAGTGGAGCCTTTGAGAGTGTGACTATGGTGGATAGTAGTTAGTGCAAGAATCTAGAGTCTTTGAGACACAAAGTGGATTTTGTTCGACTATAATCTCTATTTTATGCTATGGTTATGAGCTAAGTGTCCTTGTGATCATTTTAATGGTAAAAAAAACTATTGCGGTACACTTGTATTGATGTATGATGATATATGTATTGAGATGTTTGATATGACAATAATATATGTTGTGATGCGATATGTATGTGCATGACATCTTTCCTATCACAATAGACATATTCACCGGCATACATTTTGAAGAATTTTTTGTTGTTGAGTGATCCATCTACACTAGTGATGACAAGCGCACATTATGTGTGGTCATAGATTAGACCAGCGGTATTGTTAGAGGCAATGAGAATATGATCTCATGCACATCATCCAAGTATATGGTGAGTCAAGAAGGTATATATATCTTCATTCAAAGGAGATTTTATTACGAGCATATGATGGAGGCCCTCACATCTCACAATGGAGAGTATTTTGGAAGTGGGTAGACTTACAATGATATATTTTTACATGTCACCCATGGCAGTGATGAACCTTGTGGGGCATCCAAGAGCTGCATTATCCACATTTACTTGTTTACAAAGAGTGAGGATCTAAACTTGTATGGGATTTTTGCTTGCAGCGGTTGGTGGAACCCAACGTTGAAGAGAAAGAGTGAGTTATGGGCTTTTGTATTGGTACATGATGTTCCAACCGATTGCGTGATTTTGTGACTTGCAACATAGATTGCATGCGTAGGGACGCACGCAATCTATGTTGTCAGTAATGTCTAGTTCTCACTTCTGGTTAGAATTCTACCAATGGCATCAAGCTACTGCAAGTAGGTCATGACAAAAACTGCGGTTATTTAGTATAAAATTCTCATATTTTAGACCAAGGATGTCCTTGAGCTATCAATAATGATTTAAATTTATGTGGAATGAAATATGTTTGAATTTGATATGTAGAAAGCTGCCTGATCTGGAGACAAGGCAAGTCCTAAAAATCTGAAGAAAAGTTCTTCAGATTATGAAGTACGGATCCTCAAGGATGTTCCAAAACAGCACCAAACCAAAAACAGACAAATTAACAATTGTTACAACAGTTTACAAAAAAAAACGAGTAAAAAAGTTTCTGCATATATACTCCAAAAAATAGATTTTATGTTAGATACGTCCCTTGATCAAGTGGTTTCCTCTCCTCATTTGAAGATGTTAAGAGCTCCAGCTTTGGCAAGCAAGAAGTGTCCAAGATATCAGCCTTGGTATTTTGGGGATGTTAGAGAAAGAGGGGTAGAGTTTTCTTTGAGTATTGTAGGGGTCCAGTTCTATGAATTGATAGGAATTTTTTATGTTTTTGGAATAAAGTGCTATATTCGGACGAATGGAAATGTATTCTAGCGAATATGGTGCTAAGTAGTGAATAAGAAGAGTGTGGTGTGTTCACACAAGTATATGAGTGAGTTAGGGTTGGGGAATGCCTTAACGACAAGGCGACAAAGGGAAGAAATATCATCGAACTGCTCGTATGCATGCCAAGAACCTAAGTCGGAGAGGAATGCTGAGGAAGAACACAAGAGCGGTGTTGGGTCGGAAAGCCATGAGGATGCCAATTGTGAGAAAGGTACCAATAGGGAGAGTTTGCCCTTTGATTGAAATGGCGGATTGGACTACGGCAAAGCTATTACGGTTGAAGAATCTTAGAGGCGGGTTTCTGTCTAGGCTATGGGATTATGTTTTCCCGGAGCTGTGCGATGAAATACGCCAAGGTAAGATAACTCATGCGATAGGGAAGAGAGCACATCCGGGAGCATGGGATGCAAAGTTGTGGGCTAAAGCCTTAGGCCGCAAGTATGAGGAAGACAAAGATGGCGTCGATTGAGAAGGATCAGCAATGCACACTACGTTTATTTTTTATGAGATGAAGTGGTTTAATCCCCGAGAGAGGAAGGGGACGAATGGGTACAAAATTGACTTGATCAAGGACGTGTTTTGAAGGAAGGTCACATTCACCTTGAAACAACTATTCTCGCCATAGTGCACTACTTACGTCAGTTTGCATAAGGTGCGGATTGTGGAGGGTTTCGTAGGAGGAACTGTTTGGGTTAATTAGGAGAAATCTTTGCAAAGAATGTGCATGCAATGGCTACCAAGTTGAGAGAGTACAACAAGAGCGTAGTGTACATTTCCTCTTTATTGGTGCATTTGTATGCAAAGATGGAATGGTTAACTCCAAGAGAGCGACAGCTGTATCGGTTGGAGTCTGGATTGTTTGATATGGAAGTGGACATTGAGGACATAAAGCGACTCCAAGTATAGGAGTGGTAGTTCCAACTAAGCCTAGAAGATCAGGAGTGAGAGGTGCTGTAGTAAAAAGGCTTGAGTTTGATTCCAATACCGAGGTCATCGAACTACCCCGGTAAAGAAAAAGGCCAGCAGAAGGAGCAAGTCCTCTGCCCAGTTCAGCACCGAGGAGAGCATATGTGGGGAAGAAGAAGTAGTCCCACTAAAGCCTTCTGGCCCAAAAGTGAAGGCCACGAAGGAGATTACGGAATCCTTAGCTTCGGTGTTGCAGTTATCCCAGAAGCTAGAGACTATGGTGATTCCGGTCCTAAATGGGACCGAGATATGTGTTTGAATGGGATCCCCAAGTTGAAGGGTATATGGATTTAGTGCGGATGATGAACCGTTTGGCTATTGGTAAGGAAGACCAGAACTACCCTGGAAAAGGAAAAGGCCAGCAAAAGAAGCAAGTCCTTTGTCCAGTTCAGCACCAAAGAGAGCAGATGTGGGGAAGAAGAAGTTAGAAGAAGTAGCCCTACCGAAGCCTTCTCGCCCGAAAATGAAGGCCACGAAGGAGATTGCGGAACCCTTAGCTTCGGTGTTGTAGTTATTCCAGAAGGTGGAGACTATGGTGATTCCGGTCCTTATGAAGCTCAATGAAATGGGACTGAGATATGTGTTTGGGTGGGATCCCCAAGTTGACGGATATATGGATTTAGTACAGATGATGAACCGTTTGGCTATTGGTAAGGAAGACCATACATATACTATTCGACAACTAATGGAATTGGTGGAGAGGCTGGAGAAGCAAAAGCTAGAGTTGACCATGCAAGTGCAAGC
The DNA here is from genome assembly GCA_014180765.2 of Marchantia paleacea. Taxonomy (NCBI): domain Eukaryota; kingdom Viridiplantae; phylum Streptophyta; class Marchantiopsida; order Marchantiales; family Marchantiaceae; genus Marchantia; species Marchantia paleacea. The sequence continues at coordinate 379,455 of MUAA02000109.1, read as the reverse complement.
CTTGAAATAGTCTTATGGAGAGATTTGTAGAATTCAAGGAGCTGAAGTGAACTTAGTGGAGAAGGAGAAATTGCAACTTTGGGAGGCGGTGGGAAGAAGAAGTTAGAAGAAAATGGGGAAGAAGAAGTTAGAAGAAGTAGCCCTACCGAAGCCTTCTCGCCCGAAAGTGAAGGCCACGAAGGAGATTACGGAACCCTTAGCTTCGGTGTTGCAGTTATCCTAGAAGCTAGAGACTATGATGATTCCGGTCCTTATGGAGCTCAATCAAATGGGACCGAGATATGTGTTTGAATGGGATCCCCAAGTTGAAGGATATATGGATTTAGTATAGATGATGAACCGTTTGGCTGTTGGTAAGGAAGACCATAACTACCTTGGAAAAGGAAAAGGCGAGCAAAAGAAGCAAGTCCTCTGTCCAGTTCAGCACCAAAGAGAGCAGATGTGGGGAAGAAGAAGTTAGAAGAAGTAGCCCTACCGAAGCCCTCTCGCCCAAAAATGAAGGCCACGAAGGAGATTGCGGAACCCTTAGATTTGGTGTTGTAGTTTTTCTAGAAGGTGGAGACTATGGTGATTCCGGTCCTTATGAAGCTCAATGAAATGGGACTTAGATATGTGTTTGGGTGGGATCCCCAAGTTGACGGATATATGGATTTAGTGCAGATGATGAACCGTTTGGCTATTGGTAAGGAAGACCATGCATATACTATTCGACAACTAATGGAATTGGTGGAGAGGCTGGAGAAGCAAAAGCTAGAGTTGACCATGCAAGTGCAAGCCTTGAAATAGTCTTATGCAGAGATTTGTAGAATTCAAGGAGCTGAAGTGAACTTAGTGGAGAAGGAGAAATTGCAACTTTGGGAGGCGGTGGGAAGAAGAAGTTAGAAGAAGTAGCCCTACCGAAGCCTTCTCGCCCGAAAGTGTGGGCCTAATAAGAATCATCTTGATCAATTTATCCACAAAAACATCTATTGAATCATAACCCGTAGACGTCATTGGTAACTCACATACAATGTCCATACTGATGTGCTCCCATCTTCTAGTTGGTGTTGGTAGAGGTTGTAGTATACCTGCTAGTTTCTGATTGCTAGCCTTATTTTGTGGCCGTGTCCGGTTGTGTGTTCCCCTCCTTAGCGGATGATACACACATTGTGGGCCTTGTAGACAACATTAGGCAGGCCTTTGATTACTTGACTACCGAGCTTCATCTTATAGGCTTGAGAGTCAAGGTGTCAAAGTGGAGGTTTTAGTCTCCTTTGGGCATTCCGCCTCATCTTAAGCTTCCAGAGGGATGTATGATATCGACAGACAGCTTACGTATTCTTGGAGTGCCAATAGGGTCTGAGGATTTTGTTTCACGCTATATTGACGTTTCATTGGCCGAGGATGTTTTGCATGTAGACGACCTTCCTCTACTAAAGGATCCACATGTGGCGTTTGGTATACTTTCATCTAGTATTGCTCATCGACCCATCTACCTTCTTCGCACTGTTCCTCCTTTACCTCCATTCATATCACGTTTGACAGCTTTTGATGGGAGGATCATGGGCGTCTTTGGTGACATCATTGGACTAGGGACATTCTAGTGTGTGACTGGAGATTTGGCAAGGAGACAGACATCTTTGCCAATTTTGTGTGGAGGGCTAGGCTTATTATCGATGGAGGAGACTGTAAGACCCAGGGTTGTACATATAGGATAAAATGAAAGTATATCTAAATTGTGCCTAAGTTTATCTTAGTCATGACTATGTTTAGCTAGTTATGGTTAAGTTGGAGGAAAATATAGAGTAACTTTTGGTGTGGTAGATGAGAACTACTATTTTGTTGTTTAGTATGAGTCAAGGAATAGATTCCATCACATGGGTATCTTGACTTCCCTTGACTTGGACTAGTTTTCATTGGTTGGACTTGGTGAAGACCCTTAAATCTAGGGGCGAGATTGACTTGGTACACTAGAAGTCAATTAGGGAGTAGTTGGGCTTCTAGAAGATCCAAGTGGACCAATTGCATGTTGCCATGTACCCTTTTCATTGGGGTTTGTGATCTCTACCTCGTTTAAACTTGGTAAGAGGAAGTTACATGGTGATTACTTGTAGTTACTAGGGTAAGATTCTAAGTAGTATAAATAGAGAGGTTGAGAAGCACCTCTCAAGTAGTTTTTCAATGGAAGTTAGTTTTGGGAGGAGATAGTGTGGTGATCTTAGTTTTAGGGAGCTTGGTTCTTGGAGATGTCATGTTCGGAGTGGAACCTTGATTCAATGAAGACTTTGATTACCAAAGTATCCCTTTCCTTTTGAGTGATATCTTACTCTTGGTGATAATGTGCATAATAGAGCTTGGACTTTGAGAGTTTGTGTAAGAGTGAGCAATAGGATCATGGGCAAAGGGTGGGACTAAGTCCTTCTAGATTCATGATGAGCTTCCAAAAAGCCATCGGAGGTAAACCTGAGTGAGAGTCAGCCCGGAGGTCACATTTTTGGTTCCGTTGCCGGGACCTCAGTCTAGAAGGAGAAGAGATGTTCCGAATCCAGTTTATTGCCCGTGAGAGCGCAACGATGAGAACTCATATGGAGAGGACTGTGGGGGAAGAGCGAACCGAGATCATGATGCATAGTAATGTACCATTTGTGTATCCGGTAGTGTTATATGATAGCCTGGAAGTTATTTTGTACATTTTGTTTACTTAAGTGTTGTTTGGGATGAGGCGAGAGTGCTATAGTACGTATTTGGGAGGAAAACTTTATTTTCCAAAGTTTTTCCGATAATTTTATTGATTTTAGATTAGTAGATGGGATTCGTTTTGCATTTGAAATAACAGTCATATCATGTCTAGATCAAAAGTTATGATGTTTAGAATTTGCTAGGGTCTTGACGGGTTTTGAAAGATAGCTCTCGGGAAAAAGTGTACAGAGCTTATCAATTCGTGCAAGAATTGAATCAGGATTTGAAACTTTGCACAATTGTTAATCAGGAGCTAAGCTACATGTGGGTCCAAATTTCGTTGAGAGATCATTTTTATAGAGAAAGTTATGATACCTGAAGTATAGGGGGTATAAAAAGTGAGCAAAACTGCTTTTACTTTTTCAGATTTACTTTTTTCCTTGTTTATGGTCATTCCGAGAGAGTGAGTGCATGAGTGTTTTGCATAGTGAGGATGACTTGACACTCATTGGAAAATGGGAGATCAACCTCTTTGGAAGATCCGGTTATCTAAGATACCTCAAGGGCTGGACGTGATTGTTTCAGCGGATTCGAACACGAGGGAGTTCAGAGTGGAGTTTGAAGAGAGGACACTAAAAAGTTCCCCGAGAGCGAAACGTGAGAGTTGCTTCTATTGTGGAGAGGAGGGACATAAGCTTGTGAGTTGTCCTTTGAGGACCAAAGATCGGAGGTTGAGAGAGAGACGAAACGTGGGAGAGCTAAACCTTCATCTGGGACCATCATCTCCCCATGAATCCAAGAGTGGAAACTATTGTGAAAATTGTGGAGTGACCGGACTTCCCTTAGGACACGAGTGTAGTGGCGTGAAAGCTCTGTTGGAGTCACTAGTGGAGGGCTTTGAAGATAAATTGAGTGCAGATACCGAAAAGTTGAAATCTCCATGTGGCTCAAGTTCTAACTGAAGATGGAGATCATTTTCAGAATGATCGAGAAGATGTCGATGAGGTAAGGCTCATAGTGTGTTTAGGAGAGGAGAGAGCCATGGCAATCTTGGACCAACCAATTCCGTTCATTTTGCCATTGATGAATTACTCTAGAATGGAGCTAGTTTTGTTTGTGTTGTATTAGGGAGTCCCGTATAAATTTCCAACAACAACGACAAAAGGAGTTGGAAATGGGGAAGCTTCCGGTGTTCTATGGGAGAGAGAAAGAAGATGTAGAATCTTTTGTGAGAGACTTCAAGAGGGCATGCATAGGAAACAATGAGAGAAGGAAACCCGAATGGGCTATCCTTTTGCCCGACTTCTTGGAGGATTCTCGCATTGAAGTGGTACAATGAGTACAAGAAGGAGCATGTGGAGGAAGACACTTGGGAGAGTTTGACGGAGAATCTTGTTGAAAACTTTCTTCCGGATGAAAGTTACGAAAGTCGATGTGTGAAGTCACCTTTTTGAAGCAAGGAGAGAGTGAGAAGGTGAGATCATACGTAGAGAGAACGGAGAAGCCGGAGTCACGCTTTCGTGTGGTGTTGAGAAAGAGTGGAGACGAGGTCGGAGCCAACCATGGTGGGGATTGTGGCGATGTTGACAAAGAACTTCATTGGAGGTTTGAAGCTTCAGATTCGAAGCAAGGTGAGATATGAAAAGCCCTCTTCTAAGGTTGAGGCTATTCGCATTGCTATTCGAATGGAGGAGAGCCTAGAAGACGATGATTCTAGCTTGGTGGCTAGAGAAGCATCACCACCGTTGTGGTTAGAATGGCAACTCCTACTTGTTGTTGCTTGCGCCGGTAGTAAATTCTCCAGTGGTAGACTTGCACCATGAGTTGAAATCTATCACGTAAACACTCGCTGATCTCAAGATTAACGTAGTACAACTATGGGAGAGGAGGAATCGAGAATGTAGGGGGAGGATCTAGAGGGTATGGGAATTATCCTCCAAAAGGAAATCCACCACAAGGGAACTTCACGGTTTCATGCTTTAGTTGTGGAGGCCCTCATTTCCAACGAAATTGTCCTAATCCTCGACAACATGATGGAGTTAGACACAACAATTCTACTCTGCTCCAAGTCAATCGAAGGATAAGGGGGTAGCGTCTATTGATGTGTTTCCTCATCGGTGCACGTTTGAGAAGGGAGAGAGCTCTATAAGTTCCGAGTTGATATTCTTGCACACGAGAAGAAGAGAGCAAGATTTGCGGAGGAGTCCATCTCAATGGAAGATCAACCAAGCCGGAGCACTCGATCCGGTGGTGTGAGTCAACCGAGAGCACCGAGAAAGAAGTTGGGAATGGATGATTTCTCCATTTCATCTACCCAAATCAAATACGACGTGGTGGAGGATGTGGGGAATCAAAAAGCCAATATAACTGTTGGCCAATTGATTGCTCTAAATCCTACGATAAGAAAGGAGTTGAGGGGAGGCCTAAGCTCCAAAAAGGACCAAGAAGCGGCGATCCAAGGGAAAAGCTTCCATGGCGAATGTTGGAGTAGGAGTGGTGGATGCCGCTGCCTCGGAGGTATGCACTCGGGCCGAAGATTGAAGTACGCATTAATGGACGTGATGTTTCGGATGTACTAGTGGATGGTGGATCTGCGGTGAATGCCATGTCGAGCGTTTGTTGAAGAAGTTGGGGATGAAGCTTTCAAGACCTTCCAACATCATTGTTGGGATGGCCAACAAGCAAAGGTGCGACCCATTGGAGTGGTGGACAAGGTGGTGGTAAGTGTGATGGGAGTTCAAACCTTGTTGTCCTTTCAAGTGCTTGAGGAGGCTAGCTACGACTTGTTGTTAGGAAGACCTTGGTTGAGGGTCAGTGAGGACAACGATCGGTGGCATAAGGGTTACCTTCGTATAGGGCCGAAAAACCATCGAGTGAAGGTCCCTCTCACAAGTGGGCGGAGGAGGCGGTCTCGGACTCGGATAGACCTACGAGTGATTACTCGTCCGAGAGTGAAGAAAGTGGTAGTTTTTCGGAGGTTGACACCAACATGTCGATCGATGAGGAGACATCATCCGAAGATACCTCGGACGATGATGTTCAAGTTCAAGTTCTTGCTGCAATGGATTTACTTCCTAGGCCGGGGTGGTGAAAGATCCCGACAAGATGAAGATGAGTGAAGATGAGATAACTCGACGGACTCTCCACTCTCAAGTTTGGTCCCAAGGTTACTATGGAGGAGAAGTCAAGGTTCTTGGATATATTTCGAAAATATATCCATGTCTTTGCCTTTAGCTACAAGGATTTGAAGGAAGTAACCTTAGAAACTCATCGATTGAGTTAGAGGAGAAGGCTCGCCCAATGCGTCGAAGCAACGTCGGATAAATCCACCAACGGCCGTGGTGGTCAAGGAGGAGATCGACAAGCTAAAGGATGCGGGTTTCATCTATGAGGTAGAGAATTCTGAATGGGTTTCTCCTATTGTGATAGTCAAGAAGAAGAATGGTAAGCTACGTGTATGCGTAGATTACAAGAAGTTGAATCTTTGTCACAAAGAAGGATTACTATCCTTTACCTTTCATAGATGAGATTCTAGAGGAGGTGGCGGGTCATGAGTGGTATAGTTTTGGAGATGGTTATAGTGGTTATAACCAAATTCAAATTGCTCTCGAAGATCGACTCAAAACCACTTTTACCACGCCATGGGGAACTTTTTGCCTTTAGGGTAATGCCCTTTGGTCTATGTAATGCTCCGGCAACTTTTCAGAGGTTCATGAACAAGGTGTTTGAACCTTTTATTGGGAAATTTGTGCGAGATTTCATAGATGATTTTTGTGTTCTGGGAAGAAGGAGGATCATTTTGATCATTTGATCAAAATTCTACAACGGTTGGAGAAAGCCAAGGCCTCACTCAATCCGGAAAAATGCATTTTTGGATGTGAGGAAGGTTTGTTGTTAGGGCACATCATCTCCAAGGATGGGATAGCGGTGGATCGAGAAAAGGTGAAACGCATCCTCGACTTACCTTTTCCCGGTGGCGTTGACCAAAGTTGAGGCGGTTCCTTGGAATGGTGGGATACTATCGGCGGTTCATCTTTTCCTTCTCCAACAAAGCTTATGCCTTGACGGTTTACATGAAGAAGGGGACGGATTATGATTTAATCCTCAAGGATGGAGAGGCAAGCATTTGTGGCGTTCGAACTTCTTAAGAAGGCGTTGGTAACGGCTCCTATTTTAGCCAAACCAAATTGGGGTAAACCTTTCATTCTCTACACGGATGCATCAAACATTGCTATAGGATGCACTCTAAGCCGAGTTAGATGAAGATAGCCATGATCATCCAATTGCTTATGCTAGAAGACAGATGGTGCGGTGAGAGAAATTATTCAAGGATGAAAGGGAGGCTTTAGTGTGATCTTCTCACTCAAGAAGTTTCGACACTATCTATTGGGAGGGAAGTTTACTATCGTTCTTGACCACAAGGCTTTGAAGTACATTTTCAACAAGCCTAATCTTTGAGGGTAGGATAGCCGGATGGAAGTTGTTCTTGGCGGAGTTTGATTACATCATTGAGGATCGACCGGTAAGAAACATGCCAATCTTGATTTGATGTCTCGAGCATACGATGAGGAAGGAGATCAACCATGGGATGATACATTTCCATATGAGGATTTGCTGATGATGGACACCATAACAAAGGTACCGGGCTGAATACAAGGGGATATGGGATTTCATCTCGGAGGGAGAGTTTCCCCAAGGCATGCATTCACGGGAGAGGAATGCATTGGTGAAGCGATGTGAACCTTATACCATCATAGAGGGCGTGTTGTTTCATCAAGGAAGCGGATGGACTACTCGAAGGGTTGTTGGAAGGGAGGAGTCAATTCAACTTATGAAGGAGTTTCATGAAGGCTCGGTATGTGGAGGACACTTTTTGGGAAAGGTAATCGCATTTAAGATCCTAGATGCGAAGGCTATCATTGGAAGGGCATTTTCAAAGATTGTGTGGAATTTTGCAAGAGTTGTGATGTGTGTCAAGCTTTTGCTAAAAAGTCCATGAAAACCCCTCCTTTGACATCGGTTCCTATTTTAGGTCCTTTTGAAAAGTGGGGAATAGATTTTGTAGGACCCTTGAATCTTACTCCTCGGGGTAACAAGTTCATTGTGGTAGCTCTGATTATCTAACCAAGTGGGTAGAAGCTAGACCTCTAAAATCTACTAGTGAGGAAGAAGTGGGTAGATTTCTATATGAGAGGATAATAACTAGATTCGGATGCCCTCTAGAAATTGTATCGATAGAGGTGGTGAGTTTGTTGGAAGCATTATACAAGCCATGCTAGGTCATTTCTCCATCAAGGCACGGGTGACTACTTCCTACAAACCAAATGCTAATGGGTTGGCGGAAGCGAACCAACTATACGCTTTGCATGATGTTGGCCAAGGATGCGGACATGGGCGGGGAGCAAGCAAAATTGGGACAAAAGGCTGCATGCTATCTTGTGGGAGTATCGGACGACTTGGAAGACATCAACGGGGTACTCACCTTTCCGTATGGTATATGGTGTCGAGTCAAAGCTTCCAATTCAATTTGATTTGACGACCTTCTTAACTATCCAACGGAAGTTAAAGAGGAAGAATGGAGTAAAGCTATCAAATCAAGATGTCAACAACTGTTGGAGCTGGAGGAGGCTCGAGTTGTGGCCATGAGTACGTGTGGAGCGGGCTCAACAATTGCGAAAGAAGTATCATGATAATCGATTTGGGACGAAGAAGATGAAGATTTTCAAAGAAGGTGATTGGGTAATGCTTTACGATTCCATTAGATATAAGAGAGCAAGAAAGAAATTTCTTCCAAAGTACTTTGGTCCTTTCATAGTTCACAAGGTGTGGGGAAACTTTACTTACGATTTGAAGGAGTTGGGAGGGGCGACATTTTGACCGGGTGAATCACGACAAGTTGAAGCCGTTTCATCGACGATCAGATTCTTTCACTCAGAGGGGCGGAGTGAAATCTTGGTCGGGGTAAATGTAAGACCCGGGGTTGTACATATAGGATAAAATGAAAGTATATCTAAATTGTGCCTAAGTTTATCTTAGTCATGACTATGTTTAGCTAGTTATGGTTAAGTTGGAGGAAAATATAGAGTAACTTTTGGTGTGGTAGATGAGAACTACTATTTTGTTGTTTAGTATGAGTCAAGGAATAGATTCCATCACATGGGTATCTTGACTTCCCTTGACTTGGACTAGTTTTTTCATTGGTTGGACTTGGTGAAGACCCTTAAATCTAGGGGCGAGATTGACTTGGTACACTAGAAGTCAATTAGGGAGTAGTTGGGCTTCTAGAAGATCCAAGTGGACGAATTGCATGTTGCCATGTACCCTTTTCATTGGGGTTTGTGATCTCTACCTCGTTTAAACTTGGTAAGAGGAAGTTACATGGTGATTACTTGTAGTTACTAGGGTAAGATTCTAAGTAGTATAAATAGAGAGGTTGAGAAGCACCTCTCAAGTAGTTTTTCAATGGAAGTTAGTTTTGGGAGGAGATAGTGTGGTGATCTTAGTTTTAGGGAGCTTGGTTCTTGGAGATGTCATGTTCGGAGTGGAACCTTGATTCAATGAAGACTTTGATTACCAAAGTATCCCTTTCCTTTTGAGTGATATCTTACTCTTGGTGATAATGTGCATAATAGAGCTTGGACTTTGAGAGTTTGTGTAAGAGTGAGCAATAGGATCATGGGCAAAGGGTGGGACTAAGTCCTTCTAGATTCATGATGAGCTTCCAAAAAGCCATCGGAGGTAAACCTGAGTGAGAGTCAGCCCGGAGGTCACAAGACGGCACCTACGGAATTCTTGGCGAGTTGGGCGCTCGTTGCACCTTTGTTATCTTCTTGATTTATGATCGCAGATAGACCTATCTTGGAGATATATGCGAGGGACGTCGATACGGGATCATTTCCCTTACAGGTATTATTACGACATACGAGAGATGCTTTACCATGGGAGGTACGACATGAGTTCCCATCTTTTTTCTCTTTGGCTACCGATTGTACTAGGGCTCTACAGTCTATCTTGATGGACCGACAGTTTCAGAAGGCTCTACATTCACTCTTAGTGGATCCGGCCATTCCTCGTACTACTAGAGCTAGTCTACGCACTTGATCGGGCAAGGGTGCATGCTCATGGATCTTGGCTCGACCATACATCATGGCTTTTCGACTCGCACCAGCTACTTTATCCACATCGATGAGGTTCTGTCTTGTCTTGGTCCATCTATCTACATCTTCATTACTCACATGTGAGTGTTGTATCACTTTAGATGCAAGAGGTGTTCATATGACTCGTTGTCCATTCGGAGGATAGCTATCCATGATGCCATTAGGGATGTGGTTTTTGTTATGACGCGAGAGGATGGATACCTCACATGGAGAGAGTGTTGGTATGCCTTGCAGGTAACAAGTGTTCATATGACTCGTTGTCCATTCGGAGGACAGAGGATAGCTACCCATGGTGTCATTAGGGATGCGGTGTTTGCTATGGCGCGAGAGGGTGGATACCTCATATGGAGAGAGCGTTGGTATCCCTTGCAGTCGACTAGGATTAGGGCAGACTTGTATTTGGTTCGGGAGGACCAGGTCACTGTGGCAGATGTGGTGGTTACCGATCCTACTAGAGACCACGATTTGGAGGGGTGATCACCCATCCTCCAGGATGGGCGGCGAGTGGAATGGTAGTAGCCAAGGTCTCCAAGTATAGAGGTATGGAGAGAGGTCACCTCTTTGTTCCTCTAGCTTTGGAGTTATATGGAGCTATGGACACCGACTTTGACATGTTCGTGAGGGAGTGCACGAGAGCCTACCATACTAGATGACATGGGGTATCACTCTCTTTAGCTTACTGTACAGCCTATTTTAGGCAACGTGTTTCCATTGCTCTACAGAGAACAGTAGCTGGTGCAATCCATAGGAGAAATCACGTTAGGTGATGCTTCTTCGGATGCTCTTGTTGTTTGTAGACCGTTTGACCTAGTTAGTTCAGATATCTTAGGTGATGTAGGACATATTTCCCAATGTGATACTATTGGGGCCTAGCCTCATGTTACCGGGGTTGTGTTGTGACGCGGCTACTATGAGAAGATGATGACATGTGTCATCTTCAGAGCTGTTGTCATGACGGCGATACTTTAGGTTAGGGTAACAGATGGCATGTAAGGCTGTAAAGAGCTAGGGAGATCTAGACACACCACCTTGATGACTAAGGAGCTTATCTGATTGAAGTGGAGTCGACGTAGGACATGGATAGGGGACAACATGATCCTCCAGATGTACCATTGTTGAGTCCATTTGTGATCAACATCCGGTGTCTTCATCGTGATCGCTTTTGGATATATTTGGCCGGTTTCAAGTTGTCATTTTAACTCTTATTAGTGACAACTCATAATGTTTATAGGATGTCTAAGTATAGTGTTTGGGATAGTTGTAAAGCTCTAAGTTAAAATGGAGCTAATTTGGCCACACTAGAGGTCAAAATAGCATTCTCCATTCCCATTGGTAAGGGAGTTTTGGCCAATGAGGGCACTAGGGCAACTTTTCAAGGTTTTTAGGGATTTTGGAGACCTTCTAGAGTGACATTTGAAGATCTAAGGATAGGGTTGGAAAGCTGACAAGACGAGCTACAATGTGGGCTCAAGAATGGATGGATTTGAAGGATTTGTTACTCTGAAACGGTGATTCAAAGATAGAGAGAGAAATTTAGATCTTTGAGTGTATTTGGAGTGTTTCTAAGAATCTTACGAGGGTTTTGGGAGATCTGAGTCAACTAAGATACAATTTACGACTCAGGATTGTGTTTTGATTGAAGTTTTGACTCGATCGGACGAGTTTTGAGTACAGAGTGATAGGTTGAAGTTTGTGTATATAGTCAAAGTTGCAAGATTGCACTGACTATCACAAAGTTAGTACATCAATCATATCTTTTGATATCAGAAAGTTATGTCAATAAAACTTTTTAGATTTGAAGTTCGGATAATGATTGACCTTCCTATGAAATTTGAGAGCAATTGAAGTCAAGGATTGGGATGTGTGATGGGTTTTGTACACATGGGTCTCCATATTGCCTTGTGATACAGTGTGGAAATCAACAATTGTTCTGAGAGATCTAGAAGAGAAAAACATCTGAAACTTTTTTGAGTGATTGAAAGGATCGTGGAACAATTTTTTTGTGAAGTTTAATTGAGAGTTATTGGTCGAATCATTGGATACTATAATCTTCTTCCGCTGAAGTTTTACCGGTTATAATATGGAGTGCTGAGGAGAAGAAGAAGAGATTGTAAATTCACATAAGGTTCTAGAGGGTTCTTCTACAGCCAAGCGCTCCGGCGTTCTCAGAGCAAAGAATTGTCCTATGCAACACCGGTTTGGTTCCATCCTTGTAGGCTTTGATGGGTCTTCCCATCCCTTTTGTTATTATACTTTGTACTCTCAAAAAAAAATAAAATTGTGTGATGAGCTTGGACATAATCGCGGACCTGCTCTCAACAAGCACACCAGTGGAGCACCCGATTTTTCCAGTGGAATGTCTAATAGTAATCATCTGGAACATGATCAAGTCATCAATCCAAGTGTGGAAGTACCCCACCACTTTCTTGTGGAGAATCAATGACTCCAGTTACACTTGTTTTACTGTCTTTAAACACTCTTCTGAATCCATTTCATTTTTATGAAGTTGATCATCAAGGGATACCCACTGCAGGATTTTTCCATACGATCGTCGCCGCATAAATAAAGGGAGTTTAAAGGAATCAGAATATGATTTTTCAAAGAATCATATTCAGTGGGTGCAAAGCAGTCACATCCATTCTGTTTTGATCCGAAGAATATGAATGACAACCTGTTGAGTCTCTCGGTATACGATTGCAATCTATAGATAAGTGATTGATTTAGACCATTGGGCTCAACCGTACTCTACACTCTCATAATAATATCATGTTCAAGCTCGTCCTTTGATCTTCTTTGTTATTAAAGCGTTAAATCCAATTTATGCTCCAAATTGGAGAGACAAATTGGATTCTGATTGTGGTGACTAAATTGGAAAACTTTTGTTAAACCCAAAATAATATCCACTTCATAACTTCTCCAAATCTGGGAGTAGATTGCGAAGAAATATACCTTTGCTGTCGAATTCTGAAAAGACACAACCAAATTTCATACTATGCACCAATCCGGGACTCAGTTGAGTCCTATTGGTGCCTATGTTGAAAAGTTTATATAAATACATCATAAACATGGCCAATTTTATGCTATGGACGACTTAATGACTTGGTTCAACTCCAAACGACTTTCAAATTTCTCCCCTCGCGATGATTCAAGGTTGCACTTTAATTCAGTTTAGGCATCATTGAATTACTTGATTCAATACTAATTTGGCGTCAAAACTAAATATTTGCATAAAACTTGCTTTTCTTTAAGATTGATACAAGACAGTGGGCGGATAGTGGGTCGTCAAGAGACCAAGATGGGGAGTCAGTGATTCAAGAATAGTCAATCGCTTCATTGTTTGGTCGACACGATGTACACAGCGAGCTTTTTCTTATGAAAATAATGTCACATCTGAAGCTTTGCACACCTTAAATTAACTCCCTATACTTTCTCTAAAAGAAATTCCAACAATCGCCGAAGGTCTTCTCGGCCCAATTTCAAATCGTTTAGAAGTGCATGGTTTGTATGCGATCTTTGCATACAAGTCTCGCTCAATCCCCTGCAATTCCACGACCTCAAAACCGACGATGATACATTGCAGTCTCTTAACATAAACTACTCAGTCATCTACAAATCGATCCACCTCTCTCTCTAACTTGCCGATTTGAAGTCTTTGTTGCCTCGAACATCAAACAAGCTTGGCTCTCCATTGACGCTCATTCGGGAGCTTCACTTCTGCGTTTGGGGTCATAAGGGCTTTAGATTCATCTGCCGTCATTTTGAACTATGATTGTGCTGCGTTCCTAAGAAGTAATGATGCAAAGCAATCGACCCATGTTGCAATGTTATATGTCGATATTGTTTATGCCCATATTCGGAGCATTTGTAAGTGCTTGAACTTGGATTAGACATCAAACGAAGAGGAGTTTTTATCAATGTGACTACCTTTCGATTAAGCATAGCACATGCCAAGTACAAAACCCTCTCCTGTGATGATCGAAATCTTGAGAGTAAAAACCCCTTGGGTCAAGCTGTAAGTTTCTGAACTTATGGTAAGTTCAATTGGACAACTCGGGGTACTGGTAAGTCAATATATGGAACAGACCAGTTCGTTTGCTTCCCGACTCATCGTTATCACACGTTTCTACATGACTACTGTACCGGATAGTATGACTCCCCACTTCTGAATTGAAAACTTCCTCCGAGAAAGTAACGATCTGGAGGTTCGAATACTTGTGTGCAATCCACATTTGTCAAAAATATATATGTTTCATTCAACTTTCACACTGAACGATTATGGCCATTTCTTCTGGTATTTGGATCAATTGTTACATGTATTCTAAATCGAATAGTCAATCTTTCGAGACCGGAATGTTCCCAAGAAATCTAAATCGCCTTCGGCATATATACAAATATACACAATGTCACAATCTGATCGCATGAACGCTTAAGTACCGGCAATGCTAGAAACTTGTTGACTAAACAAGGGCAGCTAGTGAACGTCGGACAGCAAGTCGGACGTCAGATTATTCTGCTCTTGGCTTAATCTAACAAGACAAAGTCTGCGCGATTTCCACCTCCAAAATCGACGTTCATGGCGTAAGCAGAGCATGCTGCATCTAACTAAAAGCTGGCTGATAACCGTCATCATTTCAGTCAAAATTCTCCGTCCTCGCACCAAGAATACTTTTCGTTTGTATTTCACATCAATGAATTTCATTCGTTCCACGTTGGTAATCACGGGTTAGATTTCCGCACAACGCTAGTGGTGTGATCAACTGCTGTAAATCATCGATCCGCGAATATCGCTCCACATACTAACTTTTGGAATTCTGTTTGCCCGCTTCTGGCAATGGGGGATGCATCTGGGGATCCCAGTCATTCCACCTGAGGACGAGGAAGACGTGGTGATTCAATCTTCAGCGCGGCAGCCACAGGAAAGCCTTTCGAATCTGGTCCTGCGTATGCGCACAGATCAGTCACGGAGCGGGCCATGCGGAAACGGGCCAAAATTCGTTTTGAATCGCATCCCCGTAAGCCGTCATTCCCATCACCGTGCGTTTCTTCAAGACCCATCTCTCCTTCTTTCACTACTTGTATCAGGGTAGCCAATTCCTCCATTAAAGTTACCGTAAGATTAGTTTCATCATCAGTCGATGATTTGCACTCCTCATCCGCCAGCTTTTCTCGGGTTTCAAAGCTGGACTCATTAAACGGCGAATGTATCTCGCCGCTAGAACATGGACTACACGAGGCAGACAAAGATTTATCGCCCATATTCTGTACAGAAATCGATCGGAACATCCCGCTGCGAGATTTCTTACTCGAGATCTTCACTTGACATTTGGGCGAAGAAGGTCCTTCGAATTTCCACAATCCAGCGTGAAGAGAACATCCGCAATGTCGATGATACGGTCCTTGATTCGAGCAAGAAGCACAACATGCACTCGTGGCCAGTTGAGAGCACAAACTACTGTACGTCGCACTCCAAAAACTCCCCGTCGAACTCATGACTTACTCCGGATTCAATTCCAAATACCCAACAGAGCCACTCATCCGATCACTATCCGCTTTCACCTTCCTGCCAGGAACCGATTCTCTCAGTTTCTCGGCTCTCCTTGCCGATCAGTGCTCCTTCCTCTCGAGCAGCGACATTCTTCTACTACTCACTACGTCTTCCTTCTAGAAGAAGTCTGGCCTACGAAATGCAATTGGTGTTATATACGAGCGGGCTACTGCTCGTCTTCAAATGGCTCTAGTGGCTCTGCATGCAGTGACCAGACAGGACAGGCTGGGAATCTCCTGCTGGGCCGGACCCTTTGTTCGCGACAGGAGCCAAAAAAAAGGCTCGGCCGATTTTTATATAAGCGATTCTAAATATAAGGGACCATATTCGCGGCCCGTTGGAAGGTTCTCCATTCCGGGAAGGAGGAGCGCCTGCCCTGCGCGCTCTTTTGAGAGGAGAGAACCGCACCCCACATTTCTTAACGGACGGACGGACCTCGCAAGTTGGCAGTTCCAGCTCCGCGCGGCGCTTTACACGTTGCTACAGAACGGACGGGATAAGGCAAGACGCGTGTTGCTGCCCACCCTGCGCCCGCCCAGCTGCACCAACGATTGAAGCTGTCGTCCCCTTCCCTCTTCTCTCTGAACCCTTCTCGTTCTCTGCTGCCGCCCCTTGCCTTCCTCCTCGGCTCGTTTCTTTTATTCGGTTTCTGATTAGCGTAGGTTCACCCACTCTCTCTCTCCACCTTTCGAATTGTTTACGTTGCTTTGAGTTTTGCTGATTACTAAATCAGCAAAACTTTGCTCATGTCCGAAACTCCATACCGACCCACCCTCCCCTGATACTGGATTGGTCCTGTTATATTTCTTTTGCAGGTCCAGATATGCTGGGATTAACATACCGTCTTCTGACCCGTATGCTCCATTTGATATTGTCCCCGACTCTCTTAGAAGTGGTGGAAGAAGCAGGATTGGAGGACTGCTCCACACTTCTCACTTGGACAATAGACTTTGAATCATTCTAAGTACAACATTCATGATTCCCCCTATGCTTGGTATGCCTTGCAGTTGACTAGGTTAGGGCATATCTGTACTTGGTTCGGGATGACCAGGTCACTGTGGCAGATGTGGTAGTTACCGATCCTACTAGAGACATAGTTTCAAAGGGGTGATCACCCATACTCCATGATGGGCGGCAAGTGGAGCGGCAACAGCCAAGGTCTCCAAGTATAGAGGTATGCAGATAGATCACCTATTTGTTCCTCTAGCTTTGGAGTTATATGGAGCTATGGACACCGACTTCGACATGTTCGTAAGGGAATGCGCGAGAGCCTACCATACTAGGCGACATGGGGTATCACTCTCTTTAGCTTACTGTATAGCCAATTTTAGGCAACGTGTTTCCATTGCTCTACAGAGAGCAGTAGCTGGTGCAATCCATAGGAGAGCAGTCACGTTAGGTGATGCTTATTCGGGTGCTATATTGGTTGTAAACTTTTTGACATAGATAGTTCAGATATCTTAGGTGTTGTATGACATATTTCCCAATGTGATGCTATTGGGGCCTAGCCCCATGTTACTCGTTTGGTTCCATCGTTTGGTTTGATGGGGTCTTCCCATACCTTTTGTTATTATACTTTGTCCCATGTCTATGCTTCCATGCGTTTGAACATTAGTCCTCCGGTTCTTTGTGCTGCACTAATTAGATAGTATGAGTACATTGTTAGATATTACCCTACTAGCCCAGACTTATGTACTTGTAATCTACTCCTCCATTCCTTAATTCAAGCTTCAGGATTGGTACCAATGTGATTGACACTGATCTTGAATTGTCTAATGCTTCCCCCTTGAAACCGTCGGTCTCGGGCTGGTCGCGGTGTACAATTTACTATTTGGCAGCCTAGTCCGGGTTTAGCAAAGCCCATGACTGACACTAGCTCTGGCACGTGCTTCCGGCACGATCGCAACTCAGTCCAGAGCGTTTTCTCCTGAGAAGGAGATTGCGGAAGTACTTGAGTCGAGCACATTCGTGCTTGACGCCCCCTTCATAGAAAATGCTTCAATCTACGGAAACTCATCAATATACGTTGAATCCTCTGTTATTCACCGTAGCTACAATGAGGACTTACACAGTTCAGTTTTGTTAGTTGCGATGAGGGTTGGACACGATCAGTATCATTTTCCAGATGGGAATGGCGTTTACATGTTGAAGTGTACATGTCTTTACAAATACTGTAGTCTTACACTTACAGTCTAGGACGTCGGCATAGTCTACATCCGTGTGCTTTTTTTTCATATGTTACTTTTACCTGTGTTCCAGTAAGTCCCCCAGTTAGAGTTTACGAGCCCGAACCATATCTTCAATCTCTCCATTTGTTAACTCATGTGGTTACTACAGTAGATTCTGAGCTTTTTATTACAAATAAGATTTAGTGTTATATATATATAATATATATATATATTTTTTATTCATTGAAACTAATCAACTTTTACCTATGTTAATCTATCCTCTTGTATATCTTGAAAATGCATTTTCTGATTAAAAAATCAAAATATCATAGATATTTTGCCTTTATTTTATTTTCAATTTGGAAAAGTCAATTAATTATAGACGTGCCATGTTGAGAATCACGTCATACAATAGCTTATATTCAAATGCAAATGATATCACATTGTATTCTCGCCTATTTTACTGCAACCATTGCTGCTGTGGAGCGAGCCAGCAATCCTTTGTTTCAGGCGACTTCAAATAGCCAGGAGGTCTCCTGTTGTAACGCGAGACATAGAAAGACATGTTCATCTTCGTCAATAGCTGGAGGGTTTATCGCTTGCTTCATGGGTTGTTCACTATGTAACTTCGCAGCGACCAAGCGATCCTACATCGCTTCGTAGCATGGTTTTCTGGGATACCCCAGCTCGTATTCGAGTCATGACAAGGCAAATTGAAAGGGGTGACCCCCGTCCATCATGTACTCGTGACCCAGTTACCTCCACCGCAGGGCAATGCAAGGGAAATTAGTGCCTGTGAGAGGGTAAGAAGCTCCAGATCGAAACATGCCGCAAAAATAAAAACCAAGAACAAAAACAAGTTGTAATTGCGCGGTGCAAGTTTAGTTCTCAGTTAATTCCTAAATATTGAAAAACACATTTTTACTTAACCTCTTGGGAGTTCTCACACGTGAACTGCTCAGTTAATCATTTGAAACTGAATGAATTGTTGCTTGATATTTTAGAAGAATTCCTGCCGAAAGACCAAGTATAATAACAAAAAGGATGGGAAGACCCCATCAAATCGTACAAGGATGGAACCAAACCGGTAACATGGGGCTAGGCCCCAATAGTATCACATTGGGAAATATGTCCTACAACACCTAGGATATCTGAACTATCCAAGTCAAAACGTCTACAAACAACAGGAGCATCCGAAGAAGCATCACCTAACGTGATTGCTCTCCTATGGATTGCACCAGCTACTGCTCTCTGTAGAGCAATGGAAACACGTTGCCTAAAATAGGCTATACAGTAACCTAAAGAGAGTGATACCCCATGTCGCCTAGTAACCTCTTGGGAGTTCTCACACGTGAACTGCTCAGTTAATCATTTGAAACTGAATGAATTGTTGCTTGATATTTTAGAAGAATTCCTGCCGAAAGACCAAGTATAATAACAAAAAGGATGGGAAGACCCCATCAAATCGTACAAGGATGGAACCAAACCGGTAACATGGGGCTAGGCCCCAATAGTATCACATTGGGAAATATGTCCTACAACACCTAGGATATCTGAACTATCCAAGTCAAAACGTCTACAAACAACAGGAGCATCCGAAGAAGCATCACCTAACGTGATTGCTCTCCTATGGATTGCACCTCCTCACGCTTTCTGTAGAGCAATGGAAACACGTTGCCTAAAATAGGCTATACAGTAACCTAAAGAGAGTGATACCCCATGTCGCCTAGTATGGTAGGCTCTCGCGCATTCACTCACAAACATGTCGAAGTCGGTGTCCATAGCTCCATATAAGTCCAAAGCTAGAGGAACAAAGAGATGACCTCTCTGCATACCTCTATACTTGGAGACCTTGGCTGTTGCCGCTCCACTCGCCGCCCATCCTGGAGGATGGGTGATCACCCCCTCTGAAACTGTGTCTCTAGTAGGATCGGTAACCACCACATCAGCCACAGTGACCTGGTGACAATGCTATCATTGTGAAAGATTTGCTCATATTCCATTGAATTTCAAACTTGAGTTCCAGCAAGAGGAGATAGACCTCCCAATCAACGTCCCCTCAACAATCTTGAAGGTGGAGATGAAGTGATTGATGATAATCTGAGAAACAATGAACACCAATAATCTTTCCTTGGGATCTTATTGATTTCATGAAAAGGAGCAAAGACGGGGTAAGGAAGCAAATATATGAGGTAAATAGTTTGAGAAAGAAGAAAATGTGTTTAATTGTGACGTATGGCAAGATAGAAGGAATAAAAGTGGGAGTTGATCTAGGAACTATAGAAAACTTCTTATCCAAATATATTGCTATAAAGTTGGTATTAGCTTAAGAAAAAGATGAGAATGAAGAAATGGAATTATCAATCGGGCAAATGGAGAGCAATGAGAGCATTCTTAAAGAAGTAGAGTTGAAGTTTGCACAATACAAGGAATCGTTGGAGTGGAGAGTAATTCAATTAGTTTTCTATAATGCTATTTTGGGTATGCCTTGTATGGAAAAAATATAATTCTACATGGATTGGCAAAGAAAGATAGTGAAAATTACTAGTGGAATATCTTTAGATATAGACTTAGATCAGAAAAAAAAACTTAGCTCTATATGTTCTAGGAAGAACTGCTATCAGTCACAAAGATGTTTGTTTTTTGGGATTAATAAGTGATGTAAGCGCTTTAAAAGAGCAATCTTTTATACATGAGTAGTAAACTTTTTAGGATTAATAAGAGATGCAAGGGCTCTAAAAGAGCAATCTTTTATACATGAGGAGTTAACTTATGTCTTGAATAAGTTTCACGATGTATTTCCAGATGATCTACCTCCAGGTTTACCATCAAGAAAGAGAATTCACAAGATAAAGATATTACCATGAAGTTTTCCTCCTTGTAAAAATCATTATCGACTTGCACCAAACGAGCTGGACAAATGCAAGGCACAATTGGAGAAATTATTGGAGAAAGGGTTTATCCAACCTAGTGTTGTTCACCCTACAAACTCCAATGTTGTTTGTGAAGAAGAAAACTGGCTCCATTTCTATCCATGTCCAAGGTGTCTTAGCCTTCAGCCGATCATACAAAACAGATGTGATTCTCGTATAGCTTGATATGAACATGCAAAAATAAACTTCAAGTCCCATAAATGCTCGTAGTAGATGAACTAAATATGGAACTTCCCATTCTAATTAAGCCTTTATCTTGGTCACATTAGCATGCACCCCTTGTTCATCAATCATGCAAAGGAATTCAATATACCACTTTCCAAATGAATACTTCTTCCTCTTGAGATATACGTGAGTACCTAATTTCTCTAAAACCCTTCTCACATCTTTCAAATGTTGTACTGATATTTCTCCCGAACCAAGTACAGGTCTGCCCTAACCCTAGTCGACTGCAAGGCATACCAAAGCTCTCTCCATGTGAGGTATCCACCCTCCCGCGCCATAGCAAACACCACATCCCTAATGGCATCATGGGTAGCTATCCTCTGCCCTCCGAATGGACAACGAGTCATATGGACACCTGCTGCATCTAAAGTGATACCACACTCACATGTGAGTAATGAAGATGTAGATGGATGGACCAAGCCAAGACAGAACCTCATCGGGGCCAGAGAAAGAAGGCGTGCGAAGTCGGAAAGCCCCGATGCATGGTCGAGCCAAGATCCACGAGCACGCACCCTTGCCCGAGCAAGAACGTGACGAGCTCTAGTAGTACGAGGGATGGCGGATCCACTAAGAGTGAATGTAGAGCCTCTCGAAATCTGTCGGTCCATCAAGATAGATGTGACCCCTAGTCCATTCGGTAGCCAAAGAGGAAAAAGATGGGAACTCATGTCGTACCTCCCGTGGTAAAAGCGTCTCGTATGTCGTAATAATACATGTAAGGGAAATGATCCCGTATCGGCGTCCCTCGTATATATCTCCAAAATAGGTCTATCTGCGATCACAAATCGAGAAGATAACAAAGGTGCAACTAGTGCCCAACTTCGCCAAGAATGCCGCAGTTGCCGTCTCCTCCATCGATAATAAGCCTACCCCCACACGAGATTGGCAAAGATGTCTGTCTCCTTGCCAAATCTCCATGAACACACTCGAATGTCCCCGGTCCGATGATGTCACCAAAAGACGCCCATGATCCTCCTATCAAAGGCTGTCAAACGTGATATGAATGTAGATGAAGGAGGAAACAAAGAAAAGAAGATAGGTGGGGTCGACGAGCAATACTAGATGATAGTATACCAAATGCCATCTGCGGATCCCCTAGTAGAGGAAGGTCGTCTACATGCAAAACATCCTCGGCCAATGCAACGTCAAGGTAGCGTGAAACAAAATCCTCGGACCCTACCTTGCACTCCTAGAATACGTAAGCCATCCTGGTCGATATCATACATCCCTCCTAAGTTTGAAGATGAGGCGGAATGCCCAAAGGAGACCAAGCCTGTACTTTGACACCTTGACTTTCAAGCCTACAAGATGAAGCTTCGGTAGTCAAGTAATCAAAGGCATGCCTAATCTTTGTCTACATGGCCCACAATGTGTATCATCCGTCAAGGAGGGGGAACACACAACCGGCACGCCAAAAGCATAGACAAAAAAAGAGCTGCAATGAGCCATGGCAAATAAGGTCCCCCAAAGGATCACTACTGTCGAGTGCCGGGCCGACGGATCAAACGGTGACTCCCTCCTCAGAAAAGCCATGCTGATAAAATAAAGAAGAATGTGAACCATAGAAAGATCGTACGAAAGGAATGAGGCTTGATAGGGGTCCACCAAATCTCTAAGCTCTCTAAAATGGATGCATGCGAGACGCCGTTAAAAGCGTTCTCAACGCCTACCGCAAGACAACCCAATCCGGATGGATATCTAGAAGTGCTCTAATGCCCAACGATATTGCCTCACGGTATCTGGTGTGGCGACTCCAAACCGATGTGGACAAAGATGCTCTGGAAGTGTGACGTCTTTGCCGCAAGACAACGGTGCGGGTCGATTAATCGTAATAAGACCTCTCCAATAGCAATCGGTCGAATGCCCCACGATGTTCTTCTCCATCGCAAAGAAGCCGACTAGCACCCGAGCCTAACTAACCGACAACGAATCTCCCTCTACGCAATTCTTTGCAGCCACATTGAACAACTCCGTGAAACCACTAGAGGATCGTCCGCCTAAAAGCAATCTTGAAGATGCTCATATACTTAATCCCCGACAAACCCCCCAAAGGATAAACGTGGGGTGTATAGAGAATGAGCAAATAATGATATGTCAAGACATAATGGCTTCTCCAAGCCGATACTCCAAGACCTCTAATGGTATCTCCTCGCCCATGGGTGGATGTAGAAGGCGACGAAGAGGAAATCGTCTCCTCAAGAGGACTAGCCATGGACAAAGGATGAATGGCCCGTGCGATACTGCTATACTACCAGTGCGCCCCAAGATCCTACATCGTCGCAATCGCGCCGAATCAGAAGTATCATGTGGTGAACTCGACTCTAACCTTTGTGTGGCCCAAATGCAGACTCCTCCTGCAATGTAGCCCAATCCCCTGCTCGGAATCTCAGAAATCTAGATACCACCTCTCTATGTCCAGCACGTCCCCTCTAGTATAACGTAGACATCATCGCGGAAGTAATAAAAACAAAAACCATGCTAATCCGTCCATGGGATTGCACGCCAACCGATCGAGCGGTAAGCGAAAAGCATGTCTAACCTCGTCGAAAAGCAAAGCCCGAGGAAGCCTATGGAATAAACGTGGACGTGGAAATCTAGTCTCAAAAAGCCCTAGAATCGAACCTGCATGGAAAGCTAACCACTCCCACGACCCCGACGGTATACCCGGAATGCTCTACGAAGGAGTCGATGTAATGTGCGTGTTCCCCGAAGTGACAAAAACCGATGTCGATGTGACCGTCCTCCTCACATGCACATCCCAAGTGGTCCAATCATAATCTTTGTGCATCTTTCCCACGTGGGTCTTTACCCCTTGCGAGGTAAAGAGACAATGACACACCAGACATGGTGTATCACACACCGCTTTTGGCGGTCCCATGAGAGAAAGTCAAGCTAAAGCTAACACAAAGGGAACAATAAAGAAACCCAGCACTCCATCATGTATCTCCTCCCACCTGCAGAACCACAACCCCCCTAACACACCACCTCACATTGGAAAATGCTAACTATGGAAACCCTAAAATCTAAAAATACTCATAACTTTTTATTCAGGTCTCCATAATTTTCCAACTAGGTTCCAATAGAACCAATGCAGGAAAAGGAAGAGATGGGAACAAAAAAAACCCGACCCATATGTCTAGTATAAGAAAAAACACTCAAAATGCACTCAAAACCCTAAAAAAATAAAAACACTCATATCTCACAATATCATTCTCTATAGTCTTCAATTTAGGTACCAATTGAACCCAAATTGAAAGACGAAGAGAATGAACTATTCACTCTCCATGTTTGCCAAAGTATGGCCACAGAAATTACAATATCAATTCCCGCACCTGCAGCCTGTCGCCCTCTCAACACTCGGCTCTCCACGCGCTCCAACTCCCATCACGAAAGTCACTATGCACTCATAGAGTATGAGGTGACATCTTCATCCCGCACCTGCAGCCCTCTCAACACTCGGCTCTCCACGCGCTCCAACTCCCATCACGAAAGTCACTATGCACTCATAGAGTATGAGGTGACATCTTCATCGGTATATTCATTAGCGCGTCCAACATGAACGAGTGCTCACTCCATCAATGGAGTTTTAGTATTTGGTACTCTCATTTATAGCATCACCATGTTTCTCCACATTCATCGAAGAATACACCGGCAAGATGATATTGGGTAGGCTGTATGGAAAAACACTTCACTTTTTCCTAATTTTCCCCACTTCAACAGTCTCTGCCTGTTTTTCCTTTGATTCCTGATTGTGCTTTGCACGTTTACGGTGAACTCCCACTTTCAATTTTAATTTGTTCGCGACATTTTTCATGCTCTTCCTTTCTCGTGCATTTACTTGGATATGGAGTATTTTATTATGGAAGAAAGTGATAATTGTAATGCTGAAGTTTAACCGGAGTCACTTTCTGTTTGCCTAACTGACGTGATGATACTTTTTGCTCCATGATTTAAAATTTGTCTATAGAGTCAGGCTACAGTGTACTTAATCAAAGAGGTAAGAGATATTCGCTTGAAGCCTTCGAAACTTCCCTTCTCCACATGGAAACCTTCATCCCGCCTAAATGTTGGGAGTTTTCTTAAGATGTATTTGCACAATCATTTATCACTACATTTTCCCCGGTCAAAAACTGTGAAGGTGAAAAAAAATTCACACTACACCATAAAGTTACCGCACAGTTGTTCGCAGTAGCTATAATACAAAATAATTTAATGCCCTCCTGAAACCGTGGAAGTGCGCATTGAAAGAATAAACAGGATGTGAATACCTCATAATAGTGCTGCCTTGTCGTCGGGTCCTTCCTCTTCAACGTTTCCGCAGCCAGGCTCCGAATTCTAGGACAATGTTAGACAATAGTACTCTTGCTTAAGCAATATCTTCACAATTTTCCAGAATGTTCCAGCCCACTTATATTTATACATCTTTTCCAATTTCGTGTGGAGTATAGTCTTATTATCTATGGGAGAGACGGCACCTACGGTATTTTTTGCTAGTTGGGCACTCGTTGCACTTTTGTTATCTTATCGATTTATGATCTCCGATAGAACTATCTTGGAGATATATGCTAGGGATGTGGATACTTAATCATTTCCCTTACATGTATTATTACGACATACGAGAGATGCTTTATCACTGGAGTTACGACATGAATTCCCATCTTTTTCCTCTTTGGCTTCCGATTGGACTAGAGGTCTACAATCTATCTTGATGGACCGATAGTTTCAGGAGGCTCTACATTCACTCTTAGTGGATCCGGCCATTCCTCGTACTACTAGAGCTCATCTACACTCTTATTCGGGCAAGGGTGCATGCTCATGGATCTTGGCTCGACCATGCATCAGGTCTTTCCGACTCGCACCAGCTACTTTCTCCACATCAATGAGGTTCCATCTTGGCTTGGTCCATCCATCTACATCTTCTTTACTCACATGTGAGTGTGGTATCACTCTAGATGCAGCAGGTGTTCATATGACTCGTTGTCCATTCGGAGGATAGCTATCCATGATGCCATTAGGGATGTGGTTTTTGTTATGGCGCGAGAGGATGGATACCTCACATGGAAAGAGTGTTGGTATGTCTTGTAGTCAAGTAGGGTTAGGGTGGACCTGTACTTGGTTTGGGAGGGCCAGGTCACTATGGTGATTACCGATCCTACTAGAGACACAGTTTCAGAAGGGGTGATCACCCATCCTCCATGATGGGTCGTGAGTGGAGTGGCAACAGCCAAGGTCTCCAAGTATAGAGATATGCAGAGAGGTCACCTCTTTGTTCCTCTAGCTTTGGAGTTATATGGAGCTATGAACACCGACTTTGACATGTTCATGAGGGAGTGCGTGAGAGCCTATCATACTAGACGACATGGGGTATCACTATCTTTAGCTTACTGTATAGTCAATTTTAGGCAACGTGTTTCCATTTCTCTGCAGAGAGCACTAGCTGATGCAATCCATAGGAGAGCAATCACCTTAGGTGATGCTTTTTTGGATGCTCATGTTGTTTGTAGACTATTTGACCTAGATAGTTCGGATATCTTAGGTGTTGTAGGACATATTTCCCAGTGTGATAATATTGGGGTCTAGCCCCATGTTACTAGTGTCGCATGGATATTTTTTCGCTCTAAGAACGTCTGAGCACCTGGCTGTAGAAGAACCCTCATGAACCTCGTGTGAGTTAACAATCTCTTCTTCTTCTCCTCAGCACTCCACATACGAGTTTATTACAACCGGTAAAATTTCAACGGAAGAATATTATGATATTCAATGATTGGACCAATAACTCTCGCCTAAACTTCACAAAAAATTCCTCTACAATCTTCTTGTTCTCTCGAAAAAGTTTCATATATTTCTCTCTTCTAGATCTCTTAGAATAATTATCGAGTTACACACTGTATCACAAGACAATATGCAGACCTTGTGTACTAAAACCATCACACATCCTAATCCTTGATTCCAATTGCTCTCAAATTTCATGAGAAGGTCACTATCATCCAAATTTCAACTGTGAAAAGTTTTATTGATAAAACTTTCTAATAACAAAAGATATGATTCTTTGTCTTAACTTAAGTGACGATCGGTGCAATCTTGCAACTCTGACTGTATACACAAACTTCCATTGTACTGAAAACTCAATCCAAGCACAAACTTGAGTCGTAAACTATATCTTAGTTGAATCAGATCTCTCAAAAACCTCGTAGGATTCTCATAAACACCCCAAATACACTCAAAGGTCTAAATTTCCCTCTCTATCTTTGAATCCCCATATCAGAGTGTTAAACATTCAAATGCATCCATTCTTGAGTCCACATCGTCCCCAAATCTCCGAATGTCCTCCTCAAAGACTTCCAAAACTCCTCAAAATCTTGAATAAGTTGTCCAAGTGCCCTCATTGGTCCAAACTCCAAAACCAATGAGAATGAAGAATGTTATTTTGACCTCTAGTGTGGCCAAATTAGCTCCATATTAACTTAGAGCTTTACAACTATCCTAAACACACTGCTTAGCCATCATATACACAATATGAGTTTTCACTAATAAAGAGTCAAAATGACAACTCGAAACCAGCTAAGTATGAACGGAACTACAAACGGAACCGGGGAGTTTATAACTTGAGAATAATACTCCTCGCCAAAATTTCTAACAAGCAATATATCATAATGTAACACTATGAAAGTGAGGTAAGACCACTCAAACAGTTCAAGAACCCATAAGTTGAGAAATAAGCTCAATGGTTTCTCTTTATCTATATATAGTACTCAAAATGTACAATATAGATAAGATCTCACAACCACCATCCATCCAACTCCTTCTGGATTGATGTCATGGCAGATATCACTATGAACACACGGATTGTGTACGTGTAACTCCAACTCACACATTAGAAACACAACCCAATAAGCACATGGATTGCTGACCTAGCATCTTTAGATAGTCCATTAAAAGTCAACTCAAGACTATCTATCTCCACCTTACGTAACCTTTACTTTAGTTCTCACTACATAAAGATGGTTACAAATCTCCCTCCTTTTAAAATGCAACATCCTTGTTATTGTCCACGTACAAACTTTTGAATTATCAAATATGTATATAATTTTCATTGAACCAAATATTCGATTTTTGGGTATTTGTGATCCCGAATTCTTTTTTGAGTATCTTTTCATCCTCATATTCTTCATGATATGCTACTATAATAGGTAGAGGAGCAGATGCTAATGGATTTGTGAACTATTTGGGTTGTGATACTTGTTTTTGCAATCGTGACATATGAAATACATGATGTATTTCATATGCGACTGGATCTCCAACTTGTAAGACATCTCACCAACATATTTCAATACCACTAAAGGAACAATGAATCAAAGGATAAATTTTTGTGTTCCTACATGTGACAAAATGGTTGTGAATAATCAAACTTGATCTTCTGTCTCAAAAATTGACTCCATGCAATGAGCATATGCATATTGCTTATGTCGATTTTGAGCAATTATCAACTTCTCCTTTGATTGATGTAATCCTTTGTGTATATGCTCCATAAAATCATTGATTGCCGTAACTTTGGTTGAAAACTTATGCCTTTTAGAATTTCTCAACAAACTAGAAAGTGTCAAAGGATGAGCACCATATATCAGATAAATGGAGACACTTTTGTGGATTTTGCAAATTCCATAAGAGAGAAAAGAGTATCTTACTCTTGTTGTTCATTTGAGGTGAATACTTGTAGCAAATCCTCTATTATTCTATTGGCTTTCTCTATTTGACCATCAGTTTAAAGATGATAGTTTGAAGACATTGTTAGCTTTTTTTTGAATCAAACAAACTAATTTTTCCAAACCAAACTAGTACAATGAGTTCAGCTATCGGTGATTAAGACTTTGTTTAATATGTGATTCACAAAAACTGCATCTAGATACAAATGAGCCAATTATGGTGCAGTCATTGTCTTTGTGACGAGTCAAATGTGGATCATCTTACTCAATTTTTTCACAAAAATCATGACTGAATCATGTCCTAAAGAGATTTTTTGTAATTCACATACTATATCCATATTAACATATTCTCATCGTTGTACAGAAATGAGAAGAGGTTGTAATAAACCGTCGGTTTTTTATTACATGCCTTGTTTTATTGACATGGTGCACAATTTCTAACATATGTATCCACATCTATCCGAATCCTTGGTCAATAATACACTTATGGTATGCTCCCCAATGTCCCTTTAGTTCTGATGTGCCCATCAATGGCTATATCATGAACATCTAACATCATCATTGTATGTAAATTTGGATTTGTGGGATCCATAGACGATGTTCATGAAATGCTAGACCTTAAACCTTCTTTGCCCTCTTCGCTTGAAATACTTTCATGATCTCCTCATACTCCTTTGTTGCAGCCATCATTTGAGTCAAGCAATCAGCTTGGATTTTCAACTCTATGATTTTGTTGATGCATTGTATTTGCTTTAGGGTATCTAAAAGTTACTTCTTGTTCTCCACATACACTATCTTCATGTTGAACTGCTGATGTCATTTTTTCCATCTAATTTTCTTTTGGAGAGATCATTGTATATCTCCAAATACATCAAAGGTTTATGGTAAGTTTCCACCTCAAACTCCTTGTCTCCCAAATAAAGCTTCTAATATTTGGTGACCATAACAATGTCCAACTCCTTTCTTTAAGTTGTATGCTAGTTTTATTTGGCTGCCACCAACTTTAGAGAGAAAAAAGCAATCGGATGCCAACCATCCTCTCATTCCTTTTGAAGAATTCCATCCATTGATATATCTTATACATAAGTAACCAACTCGATTGATCGATTAGGATCATATCATTTGAGAGTAGGTGCATGCAAGAGAGCATCTTTCAATGCTTGAAAGTATGACTCTTGTGTGGTTGCCCATCTTCATTTTTGACATTTTCCTAACATAGATTTTAAGGCTTGAGCAAGGCATTCAAAAGCTTTAACAAATCTGTGATAAAATTTGGTAAAGTCTAAAAAACTCTTCAATTGAGTTTGATTCTCTGATGTTGCAAAATTTTCGAACATGTTATATTACTAATAACATATTATATAATTCATTACATATTAAAAATTTTACTTAATACAAATAAATACTAAAATAATTATATATCTTAATTAAAAAATTTAATATATTGTTTATTAATTTTTATTGAATAAATAAATTTATTTCGTAAAATTATGTATATGCATAAAATAAATATTAATTGTGAAATTTTATTTTAAAAAAATTCATATCTAATTTATGTATCTTGTAATGTGTGAACATCCATTGATATTTTGTACAAATATTTTAGGTAAAAATTGAATCATTTAAATATGTTAACTTTGAAAATTTTATAATACTTGATAATTAATTATGCATTATTTTTATTTTATTTTAAAAAAATACTCATAATTTTAAATAAAATTTTCATGATTCATGTCATTAATTTCAAATTCAATTATTCTAAATTTTTTATTAAGAATATTTATCTTTAACTTTTTTATTTTCAAAATATTATATCAATAAATGTGAGAATTACATATATTATGTATGTTTAATTATTATATTCATAACAATCAAAAATTATCTTTCATTAAATCAGTTATGAAATGTATATTATTTTTTGCATATATATGCATAAAATTCATAAAACATATTAAAATCTAAATAAAAATTGGCTTTTTTTGTATTGTGGTGTGTTGTAATTTTGACAAACATATAGGAATATCATTTAGCAAAATATATTAATTTGAATATGTAAAATATACATAAAAAAGTTTACTTATTACAAAACTATTTGCATGATCACATTCATATGTATTTCAAGGAATATTTAATATCATTCTTTTGGATCATATAGATGTGTATTATATATTATGTGTAAAAATAATAAATTCAGAAAAACTTTAAATTATATAAATATTAATTTTTTTATACAATTTTATTACTTGCCTTCAAGAAATATTCCATTGTTAAAAATAATATAATTTTTTTTGGTTCCAAAGATTGATGTTTTTCATAAATGTAAAAAAAAAATGAATTTCGATATTCAACTAAATTTTTGTTAGTTTTTTTTTAATTTCAAAACTTCAATATCATTTGTAACATTGTAGTAGTAATAGTAACATTGTATAGTTTTCATTGTTGGTATGTATGTACAATATAAGTTTGAATATATGTTATCATAAAAGCTTTGTATCATATGCTTAAATCAATTTCAATAGAAAATAAAGTGTTGAAAAATATTAATAATGAGGTATCAAATATGAACTCAAGATTTAATCTTAAATATATGAATATTTTCCTGACAACTTGCGTAGATTTTTCTATGGATATGCTCACAATATAACTTAAATATATGAAACCAAGTCATGTGTCATAAAATATACCAAATTCTCTACTATTTCAAATACATATGTGAATATGCAATGTGTTTCACATTGACTTTTGATTTAAAGGATGTAAGAGAATTTATAACTTACCTAATCTCAAACTGCACTGGCGTTTTTTAGGAATAAACTGAATATGAGGACACCTTTAAGTAGAAGGTAGTAGAATCTTGTAATATTGTAACATAAACTCATATGCCAGCAATCTTATATAAAAAGCGTAAAAGTTTTATTTTAGAACGATGCTAGTATACTTTGTTCTTATTGACATACGTGGGAAGAGAGAAATGTTCCAAATATATTTTTAATATATTTGTAAAAAGTTTAAATTACAATTTTCTGCAGTGTAAAACTGCTCAATATAAGTAAATTTTGTGCTTTACCATTTTCTCAGTTTCTTCTGATGGTCTTTGCCATCCAGTTTCCTCCGCGGTCCCAGGTTTTGTTTCAAATTCCACAAGCTCTCGAATATATTACTTTTCAGATATTGACTTGCAAATCTCAATTTCCCATTTGGGTCTCAACTTTGGATGAGGTACTTTGAGCGGAATTTATGTTGATTCAAGCGATCATTCTTGGGATTTGTTGTACAAAGGCGGGAAATTCTTCGGGTTATAACTACGGTCCACTTCATAAAGAAAATAGAGAAAAAATGCAGAACTTTACGGTCTTATGTCGTAACCCTGAAACAGAGCCGAAGGATTGGAAAGGTTTTTATGCATGTGGACTGGAATCTGGATGGATAGTTCCCTGGGGTTTAGGGTTTGACAGGAGACTGAGTTGTCTATATTCGATCAACACGACGATTTCGATCCTTTTTCAATCAGCTTGTTCTGCTAGTGTGTTTGGTCGTGAAATTGCGTTCTTGCTTGTCTGGTGCGGAGTTTACTCACACCTGTCCAGATGGGTCGATCCATGCGATCTTACAAGAAGGGGAAACCCACCGTGCGCGTTGGGTTGCCTTCCAAGTAAGTTTAATGTGCAGAGGTTTTTAATTTCAATTTTTAAAGAATTTGTCCTTACAGCTCTTTTAGATTCGTCTCAGGAATGTAGACCTTTTGTTCGTGCTCATTGCCGTGAAAAGCAGTGAGCTCTTAAGTGGCCAACGCAGGTTATGGTAAGAAATTCGACAATAGAGTAGGAGGATCACTATGTTAACTGCCAGTGTTCTTCACAAAGACGAGTATTATGACCGGAAGAAGACGAAGTTGATTCGCCTCGTAAAACTTTATAGTTGAGAATGAATGGATGGTAATACAGGAAAAGAGGTGCTGGATCCAAACCGAGTATGCTGGCTCAGTACGCAGCTCATGGCTTCGTCGCCAATCCCAACGTACTGGGTGCGCGAGATAGAAGCGTCCATTCTGTGCAAAGTATGGACCTGCAGACTGTGAAGATGGACATGGACTCAAAATTCAATAGTGATGATGAAGATGATGGTAAGCTCTAAAGTAGTTTCATTTATAGAGCGATTCGAAACGAGGTAAATGCGTGTTTTGCGATACCGGGAATTGCAGTGGAACATGTGTTCGTCTTGGGTGATGTTTGAACTATGTCCATTGCTCTCGCAGTATTTTCACCTGGCCTTTGTGGGGTTGTAACAGCTCTTCCTTTTTTCAGACGTTAAATCTGCACTGAACAAGCTTCGTAAGGACGGCAAGAAGGCACCCCTCAAGCGGCTTACAAAGATGCAGAGAGTATACTTTTCTCGTCTTATCCGAAAGCATGGCTCTGACTACCAGGTACTTTGGTGGAAGTCCAAATCTCTGAACTCTTCGCCTATACTCCATGCTATCAATCGTGTGGTATCGTACGCGTGCTTGTCGACTCACATTTAGAAGCGCACATTAGCACTAAACGACCACTGCCAGTGGCAAAGTACCGAAGTGGTAATGCCTAAAAAGTTTGTTTTAGTTATCTGTGGTCTTAAGTCGCTTGTTACTCTTTGTCCCTTACTTAGTCCGGGTAACCTTTATCTCCAAATTCTAATTATTCAGCTCTAGGTACTTGATAAAGGGAATATATTGTGTATTTCCCAACAACTGTTCCCTTTCACATTCCCTGACTTTTGACTGTCTGTCGATGGAATTTTGTCATGCTGGGAATGTACAGCGTCCAACATTGTCATAATGTTCTAGTTATTGCGGATCGATTTTACTGCCTTGATACTTTCGATTCTAACAAATGAAGGTGTTATATACGCATTTTGTTATGTTGCTATGTTTAAGCTGTTCTGATATTAGTCTCTGTACAACTTCATTGTGATTCATGCATCAAAGACATACACTTTCCTTCTCCCTACATTCTCAATTTCGTCGTCTGTTTCAGGCTACTTCGCGAGTCTTTCTTAGGCCTTGATTTGTGCCCGACGTGCTCGCTTGTTTCGTTCCGCTGTATTAGTGTTATCAATTTTTGTGTGAGACTGTAAGAGCAATCTTGGGGCTGTTGTTTTTATATATACCCACATGATTCGCATACTGGCTGTAAATTTATTGGTCGAGATCATGTACGACGCTTGATACTCTTGTATGATATAACCGTAAGTTTTGCCGGCTACACAACCTAATCCTGTACGCATTTCTCTAACAAGTTTCTGCTGTGTCGTTTAATTTTGCATCAGTCCTTTATCAGATTATATCTGTAAAGAGCTCATCCTTGTCTTTTCGTCTGCATTTACATCTCTAATCCATGTGTGATGTTATTTTTATTTATTTTGACGATTGGATTTGTATATGAATGGAAAAAGGAACAGATTTGTTTTAAAGTTTCGTTTGTCTAATCCTATGCAGGCCATGGCGAGGGACATCAAATTGAACGAGATGCAGCACCCGGAGGCTGCTCTTCGGAAGTATTGTTCCCAGTTTCACGCGTATGAGAAACTACCCGAGGAAGTCAAGCTACCCGAGGCTAGTACTGAGTAATTGTAGGGCCTCTGATTGTATGTAACCATCAGAGCATTTTAGTGGTAACCCGAGGATCATACTTCAAACATCACATACGCAAGCGATTCGTTGCATTCGGGTCCACCACAGGCATTCCTCAGCTGAAGTAATTTTGGAGTATGCAGTGTGCTGCTTTACACGACTTTCTCGTGAGTAACATCCCATGAACCTTCGGAGGGTGTTACAGAGGAGTCGTGAAATCAACAGACTACTATGGTGTGCACGGTAGGAGAGGGTTGACAACTCTTCTCGTGGTTTCTGACTATATGTTGGTTGGTTCAAAAGACCAGTACAGGCAAAAGCTTATGTCATTGCGAGGAGCCAGCAGTGCTAGACATTCTTCCAGTTTTGAATGTACCATATAGTAGCCAGAGGATTCAGTGGATGTTAGCCAGGCTTAAATCGAGGAAAGAAAGTGTTGTGTCTACAGAATATCATCTCGATCATCTCATTATTTTGCTTCATATGATGACCGTTTTCGTACACAAATGACTTTTTATGTTTAAAACCTTAGCTTTTCACACATTCAATCCGTCTGAGAACTTCTGCGACTTTGATAAATCTATGGGATAAATCGGGAAATCCTATGCCCATGTTTTCACGATGAGGGGCCTAGTTTGGTGATGTTTCAATGAATAAACTGGATACTGGCAGTGTGTACAGATTATATGTTTTATGAGTAGGGAGAACACATGTAACGAGCTGGATGTGGAAAATTATTGTCAAAGCTAAGCAAGTGGGAGAAATAATCCTAAGAATGCCGAAGTGACTGGAATTATGATTCACATTCCCACCTGATAAACGAGAGTTAAATGATATCCAACGGCAGTCAAGAGTCTTTGTCCAGTGGCACTTCACATGGAGGAAACTAATCGAAAAGTACACGATACCAATCTTTCTGGAATTACCTTTTGATGTGCCAGAACTTCCATGAAACATACGTTTTGTTAATAGCTAAAGACGTAAAATCATAGTTTTTGAGTGCGACGTAATCAAAAGAGGAGGTTTTGTAAAAGACGATGTCTTGTCTAGTACAGACGAGAAAATCCGAACTAGTCTCGATTATGCGACCTTCTTCACTCAGTGACGCATACCAGTATTGGCACCGGTCATCCTCTTGTCTGCTATGAGACGGACATTCAAACGGACGCACAACGGGATTTATAGACGGAAAGCCGGAATTCTGTGCTGGAAGTTCCGCAGAAGTTTGGACGAGACGACGATGTGGAGATGGGACATTTGAATTTGGGATGGCAAAAGGAATGGCGCGATGGGGAGTGTTGCAGACTCTGCAGAGGAAGGTGTCCGAGGGTTTAGGAGAGGGTTATGAAATGTCACGAGCATGCGGATGAGATAATCAGCCGATTTGAGGTGCTGCGATGGCGTTGCGGGCAGCATCACCACCTCCTGCTGGCAAATTTGGAGTTTATGAGAATGCTGCTATCGCCTCGGCTCTTTCCCATCAGGCGATCCGCCGAAGACCATGGCATTTTCCATTCATTTTGATGCTTTGTTGTGCTGCATTCTCAGCCGTATGGAGCATCTATTCCAGGTAAATTTTTCTATTGTTGGCGTCAGTTTTTTCTTCGGATTTTGTCAGAGGCATTGTACTTCAGGTTTTTTCATCCACTCAAGAACTCAACCGCTGGTAAGATCATTACTGTACTAAGCCTCGAGAGGACCTCTCTTTTACACCTAATCATTGAAAACATCGACCCGATTATCTGAGTCTTTCTGTGGCTTTCTTGATGCTGGAGCTGTTCGATTAGTTCTATCGAGCCAGAAGTCACATTGTCAACTTATGACCTAAACTACTTGTCAGTTAAATCAACGCTGATCGATTCATGTTATCTGCAGATCGCAGAGTTTAACAGACAATCTTGCGACGCTAGGCATCAGTCAGAGTTTCGCGGGTACGACTATATCCTTTGTCTTCTGTTTCTGTGTTCATCGTACAGTACGGTCCTTTGTTTACCTCGTACATTTCGCGGTGTTTGCAGTTTTCCAAATGCTTCAACAGCATTTATTAGTGAAAATTTCTCTTCCTTTTCAGAGAGCTGGTAAAAAGAGTTGATGATGATTCTCGAGCTTTTCTGGTATTCGTCGTCTGTGCAGCTGCATCTGTCCAAGTGGCCCTGTGGATTGTGATTATCGTCTTTCTTATGACTTTGTCTGCACTATGCAAAGTGTTGAGTCTGCAGTCATCTCCAGAATCACACATTGGCTCGAGTCTAAGAGCTAATTGCAACACCACAGTTTCTGGATCACCGATTTCCTCATTCGCGTCACCTGGCAGCACTGGCTTCAAAACTCTGAAATCAAGAGACTCTCCACAAGACTTCTCGAGTGTACCGAGGCAACGGCCTCCAAGAGCCCGGCAATCACCTGGACAATCTCAGTCCCCTGCTCTTGTTCCTATCCATCCTAGCGTGCTTAAGAGCAAGCCACTTTCCAGTCCGTGGTCTGGATTGAATGGATTTACGGTTCCTGTAAAGAGTCCAGTTCAGAAAAATTCTGCCTCGTCTGCTCCGTCTGGGTCTCCATTTCAAGTTACACCTTTCCCTGCACCACCACTTCCAGCTACCCCAGCTAGCCAGTTGCAAAACTCTCCTAGCAGTTTGAGTTTTTGGCCTAATCACAGAACTCGCTCTGGACGATTGGACTTCGGGAAGGATGAACTCGACAGCGAAGAAAAACTAGCAGAGTTTTTGGCCGAAGTCGATGACAAACTTGCAGATGCCTGTGGAAAATCTGGGGGTCAGGCCACTCCTTCGCCTACAGTGCAAGGTGTTGCCAATGGTCCCAGTCCAAGTCTCGCTCTCGCGCCAACTCCAGTTGCAAGCACTCCCAGAACACCCATGCGAGCCCTACGTATGTCTCCTAGCGCCCAGAAGACGGGATCACCTAAGAAAGGAGAGGTGGAGATACCACTGCCTATGTCCATGGAACAAGCATTGGAAGTGTTTAAGAAGCTTGGGATCTATCCTCAAATTGAACAGTGGAGGGATGGCCTCCGACAGTGGTTTTCTGATATGCTACTGAATCCGCTTGTTCGTAAGATCGATTCCAGCCATTTACAGGTGATCTCAAAAATTTCCGTCCAGCCTTGAGGACTCTCTATAACTTGCATGCGACTCCAATTTAAGCCCTGCGAATCTCTTACGTAATTGCTGACTTTAAGTTGCTGATGGTCCTGAGTTGAACGATGACGTTTTGTCCAGTTTCTCCGTCTTTTCTGTCACGGCCACAACCATCATAGTTGACAAATCACGGAGATGACTGGAACCGTCAAGTCTGTGTGTTATAATCTAGTATATGGGTCTAAATCGTTTGTCCTCTAAACATTCTTTATAAAAATGTCACTCCTATGGGGAACTAAAGGTTGCGTTGATTTCTGAGTTTTCTCAGGCTATGGCTGCCGCTGCACAACTTGGTTCGACAATCAATGTTTCTCAAGTTGGAGGCTTGAAGCAAGACACAGCATCCGTATCAATCTCCGCAGATGGTTCTCTTCAGGAATGGCTCACTACGATGGTTCCTGACGAGGATTCTCAGCTGCATCAACTCCGTGCTCACCTTTTGCAAGCCCGTGATGGACCTGTATGTAAGTTTCTGGTTTGGATTCGTCGACTGTACTTTCATGAGCTGAATCTCCTTAGTAGTAACCATACTAAGATCTTCGTTCCTGATTAGATTTCAGACCGAAGCCTGCTTTTAACCATACGCAGGACTACAATGCTATCAATGTGAATCGTCACTGCTTAGAGACTTCTGTTTCTCGAGATGTCTTACATTGTATTGGACCTGACACGTTTTCTCTCGACGATTATGCAGCTGTCCAGCAGAACTCTTTATTCGGTCTTACTCCACCTCAAGAGAAAGTGTATAACCCTCATATTCAAGCATGCCTAGATGCTGTGACTGAGCATCAAAGACTGAAGGCTCTCATAAAAGGAGAGTGGGTGAAAGGACTCCTCCCTCAGAGTAGTGTCCGTGCGGACTACACAGTACAACGAATTCGAGGTAGAGACAGCACGGGCCTCCACTGCTTGTTGCAATGTCAATGAATACTTAGTACGTAGAAACTAGTCACGGATTTCAATTTTATGACCGTAAAGATAGAACATCGTGAACACATAGCTTCGTCTAGGAGCTGCTGATGTTCGTTGATGCCTTTCAATACCATATTTGGCAGATTTGGCTGAGGGCACTTGTGTGAAAGCTTATGACTACATGCCGAACGGGGAGGTCTATGATAAAGTTTCCAAGCGATGGACAGCTGATCTTCCCTCTGATGCCCACTTGCTACTTTACCTGTTTTGTGCCCTGCTGGAGCATCCTCAGTGGATGCTGCATGTGGACCCGACCTCATACCCCTGCACCCAGTCTGGGAACAACTCCCTTTTTGTTGCCAGTTTGCCACACAAGGAGCGGTATCCAGAAAAGTATATTGCCATAATTTCAGGCGCCCCATCTATCTTACATGCCGGAGCAACAGTTTTAGCAGTTTCCAAAACCAGTCCTCCAATTCTTGCGCTGTACTGGGACAAAAAATTACAGTTCTCCTTCGAGGTATGGTTACGAATTTCTGTTCCAGACTCATTCTTGATATTCAAAATCTTTCTTCCCTTTCATTTGTAGGACTTTTTGCCAGTGTCCTGGGAGGATTTCGATTGACTTATGCATTGACATTTTACAGGGACGATCTGCACTGTGGGATGCGATTTTGCTACTGTGCTATCGCATAAAAACAGCACATGGTGGGGTTGTAAGAGGGATCAACCTAGGCTCTCCCGCATTCAACCTTCTCTCAGTTTTAGAACCTTCGCCCGAAAGCCCTGTAAAGTAATCGACTCACATTCGTTTCTGCAGATGCAGCCAATGCACCTCTTATCCAGAGGCAAGGTGATTATACGGATCCAAATACGAGTGATATCCTTAGCTGATACTCTTCAGGAAGGTATCGAACATGAGGAGGCCCTGTCTTGGAGAGACAATTCGTTTTTTTGTTCTTACGGTATAAATTCTTGCCTTCTCACCAACAGTGGCACGCTTTGCCAGATTTGTAGGAAGAGAATTTCGGGTTGCTGTTACCCTCCCACTCTTACCTTTACGGTGAATGCGGCCGTCAGTGTAGCTGGTTATCTTTTGCCACTGTCCAGTGTTAACTTTTACGGGAGAAGACTTTGGATGTGTACATGGAGGGTTGTTATATGTCATGAATTCCAAGTGCTGGCTGGTGAAGGAAACAAGATGTATCGCTACATAAATTCATGTAGATTTATGTAGACATAAGAGCCTGAGAGCTGCCTATGGCGAATCGACCACAGAAGCAGGAGACAGGAGTGAAACTCCTAGTCTAATACTTCAGTTCTTGGATGTGTGAACGAGACTTGCCAGTACTACTGATCTGATAGCCATTTGCATTGAATCCAGGTAATTGATCTTCTGATCATCAGTCATTTAACAACATTGTTTGTAATTTCTTCAAGCCTAGTAAGATATCTCGGTAGCGGGTTGAAAGGGGATATTTGATTCTGAAATCTAGTTATCAGTCAGTAACACGTTGATGAGGTCTTCCTATAATACATTACATCCTTAAGTTATGAATCATTATTCCTCCCTGACTCAACTCGCTCCTAACCAACAGCAGCTCTCACCCAAGAATTTAGAAAGAAACCTGGAGCCTCCACTGTGGAGGCTCACAGTGGAGTTCTTTAAGTGTCACCGAGCACACTGATTGATCTCGGCCCGATCAGAGGACGTAATGAATTTCAGATTCGCGTATTCTTACCTGAGTATCTCCAGTTTACCAATGTACTAAATCGCACAGATCTAGAAGGAGCACTACACTGTACTTGCTTGTGGAAGTTCAAGTGAAATGGAACGCGTAGGGGTTCAAACTTAGGTAGTGTAGGAATATGGGACATTTCAAACCTCGGTTATATTTCGTTGATACTTGCTTTTAAATCGCGGGGATATATTTTGTGGAATATGGGAGTGAATAAATGTTTCTTTTTTCTTCAATTTGGGTTTCATTTATACTTAAATTAAATATTATAGAAATAATATAAATAGATATGACGAATTTGTTTTTCTTAATCGTGTGG
Source organism: Marchantia paleacea (assembly GCA_014180765.2). Lineage (NCBI taxonomy): Eukaryota > Viridiplantae > Streptophyta > Marchantiopsida > Marchantiales > Marchantiaceae > Marchantia > Marchantia paleacea. The sequence goes on along the minus strand of MUAA02000109.1, from coordinate 339,330 downwards.
ATATATTTTGTGGAATATAGAAAATGAATAAATATTTTTTTATTTTTAATTTGTGTTTCATTAATATTTAAATTAAATATTATAAAAATAATATAAATAGATGTGTGGTTTTTTTTTTTATTTTAGTTTTAAATTTATCTATCTCAGGTTGGATATATGAATTTTTTATTTTAATTTTTTGTTTTTCTTTCATTACATTTAAATCTAACTGAAAAATTATAAAATTCAAAATAAACATTATTATTGTTTATAAAATTTTGAAATTTTAATAATTATCATTATATTATTTAAAATAATGAATCATAGAATCGGAATTTTACAGTTGAGATGACATGCATGATTGAATGTTTGGTGTTTTTATAATTCTAACAATAGTTTCATTTTCTCTGGTAAGATTGTTAAAAGCGACGCGAGATATATCATCTTAAGTATATTATTGTTTCTTTATCTCTCAATCATGTAGAAAATATATACAAAGATTTTGATTATATAATTTAGGATGTGCTTATGAGAAAGATGATCATATTCTTATCGATATTTGTCAATTCAGGGAATATGTAAAGTACATTGAATTTTTCGTTGATTGTTTAAGGTATATTAATATAGTCGTGGGAGTGGTTAATTTTTCATTTATATTCTATTCAAGGGTTCTTTTAGATTAAATTTTCATATTCATTGTTAATTTATAGATTTCATCATGCATTTCATGACGAGGTTAGACATATTTTTCGTCTGTTGTTTGTTTAGTTGACACGTGATCCCTTAGAAGAGTTAATGTAGTTTTTGTTTCTCTTATTTCCGCAATGGTGTTTATTTGATATTATGGGGAGTGGGGGGCTATTGGACATACAGAAATTTGAATGACATATAGAAATGTCAGTTAAATTTTGGAAATGTCAGATTGAGTTACATTGCATGATGAGTTTGTTCGGGCTATACAAGTTATACATCGAGTTCAATCATATTATATTTTTGATTAGGTGCGATTGAGACAGTGTAGAATCTTGGGGCATATTTGGGAGTATTGTAGAGTTGCGCGGAGTTTTCATGCTTTGTATATGGTTAGTTTTACTGAGGAGACCGATTTTTTCTTTACGTCTTTATTTTGCAATGGTGCTTACGTTGAATTAGAGGGGGGCATGGTGGACATATGGATGTGGTAGCTAGATTTCAGAGATTCAGAGTATAAAATTGGATTACATTGCAAGATGAGTTTGTTAGGGTCATACAAGTTATGATACGAGTTTAGTCACATGATACTTTTGGTTTGGCACAATTGACATGGTGTAAAATCTTGGGGCATGCTCTAGAGTAAAGTAGGGTTGTGTGGCCTTTCATTCTTTGTATATGGCTAGTCTTACTGTAATAGCACATGTATGCATTATTAAGTCCGAATTCGTATAGATTGATTCGTTCTCAAGGGAATGAGTGATCAATCCACACTAAGCAAAGAAATGAAACAAACATTTAGACATATTTTTAATTCTAGATTGCAAAGTCCGAAGAACATTCACAAAGAAGTCAATTGATTCAATCTCAATTTTTTTACATTCACATCATATTACCAATTTTACAGATACAACAAATAGATTTTAGCAATTTGTTTTACTTCAAGATGGGTATTTTTCTCATTACAAGTTTGCGTCTCGGTGAAAACACCTTTTAGATTAATTCTGATGCTATAGACAGGTTCAGTTCGTGGACGAATATCCGGATAACTTCACGGATACACGTTTCAGTCATCATAATGTCAGCCTACAGATACCAGTTCCTCGAGTGCTCGTTCTACCCTGATTACAATTTGCAATCCAATAAATTGAACATTTGCAAAGATGAAAAATCTATTACTTTATTTCCTACGATTATTTATAATGAATGTTTAACTGAGCCTACCATTCATTTCTTGTGTATGTGTTGATCCGTTATGAGAAAAAAAAAATTGTGATGTAAAATGATATAATATCACTTTCGCATTTTTTATATCTTACAATTTGATTCTCAATTTTTCTTTGCTTAAAAAAGTTTTTACCATATGAAAATTTGGACTAATTTAGTTTTAGTGAATTATTTCAAAAGATTGCAAATTTTTAAAATTATTCATCATTTGAACATATAAGACATCGAAAACAAGCCTTAAAAAACATGCAATTATCTTACGCATAAAGATAATGTAATATGTGAAAAGCATATAATGAACAAAAACATGAACTGCTTCATGCCTACTTAATTTAGGCTGCAATGGATACTCCTTAGCCCCCAGAAATATGCATAACATCAACCCGCTCTCATATACTCAAGATGCGAGCGGTTGTAGGTAGCGACCAATGGCTACACGGCCTGATACTTAACGAAATTCTAGCACACAATCTGATCCACCAATGCATGGTAGCCATCTCGTCATTTACCCTTTTACTTTTTGGATAGTGCACACCACTATCTTGTCTTTTTGTGATCTAGTGACCACTCTACGCTTTGGCTAAACTAACTATGACTAACCAACATTGGTTACAATGCATTAACAGAATTGTTATATGCAAATTCCACTAGAGGCAGAAGAGTATCCCACTCTTATTGTTCCTCCCAAGTGAATGCTCGTAGCATATCCTCTATTGTTCTATTGGCCCTCTCTGTTGACCATCTGTTTGAGGATGATAGGCTGTAGACATTGCTAGCTTTGTTTTGAATAAACCAAACAAGGTTTTCCAAAACAAACTAGTAAAATGAGTTCCTCCTGCGTGATTAAGACTTTGCTTAATCCGTGATTCACAAAAAACGCATCTAGGTACGGATGAGCAAGTTGTGGTGCCGCCAACTTTGTCTTTGTGGTAGGTCGGATATGTATCATCTTACTCAATTTATCCACAAAGATCACAACTGAATCATGTCCTAAAGAGGTTTTTGGTAACTCACATACTAGATCCATAGTAACATGTTCCCATCGTTGTTTAGGAATGGGAAGAGGTTGTAATAAACCTGCTAGTTTTTGATTCCCCGCCTTATTTTGTTGACATGCGACACAACTTCGAACATATGCCTGCACATCTTCCCGCATCCTTGGCCAATAGTACACTCGTTGTATGCTCTCCAAAGTCTTTTCAGCTCCCATGTGCCCCGCAATGGCTGTATCGTGGCCTTCGGACAATATCATTGTGCGTAAATTTGGATATTGTGGGATCCATATACGATGCTCCTGAAATGCTAGAGCTCGAACCTTCCTTGCCGTCTGTGCCTGAAGTGCTTTCATGATCTCCTCATCCTCCTTTGTTGCAGCCATCATTTGAGACCACCAATCAACTTGGATTTTCACCTCTGTGATATTGTTGAGACACGGCAACCGAGTGAGAGCATCTGCAAGTTGTTTCTTGCCCTCCACATACACTATCTTCATGTTGAACTGTTGACGCCATTCTGCCCATCGAATTTTTCGTTTGGAGAGATCTTTCTAAGTTTCCAAATACACCAATGGTTTGTGGTCGGTTTCTACCACAAACTCCTTGTCTCCCAAGTAATGCTTCCAATGTTTCGTGGCCAAAACAATGGCTAACTCCTCTTGTTCAGTTGTGTGATAGTTTTGTTCAGCAGCCACCAACTTTCGGGAGAAAAAGGCAACCGGATGCCAACCATCCTCCCACTCCTGTTGAAGAATTCCACCCACTGTTGTACCTGATGCATCAGTAGCCAACTTGATTGGTCGATTAGGATCATACCACTTGAGAATAGGTGCATGCAAAAGAGCATCTTTCAATGCTTGAAAGGCTTACTCTTGTGCTGTTCCCCATCTCCATTTTTGACCCTTTCCTAGCATAGATGTTAAGGCTTGGGCAAGGCGTGCAAAAGCTTTAACAAATCTACGATAAAAAACTGTAAGACCTAAAAAACTCTTTAGTTGAGTTTGATCCTCTGGTGCTGTCCATTTTTGTATGGCTTCTTTCTTCTCACTCATCATTTGGATTCCCTCCATTGTGACTCGATGGCCTAAATAATCTACTTCTGATTTGCCAAATTCACATTTTGAAGCTTTGGCATATAACTCATTCTCTCGCAAAACCTGGAGTACCTCTCGTAAGTGTCGCCTATGATCTTCTAAGGTTGTACTATATACCAAAATATCATCCAAAAAGACAATAACAGATTTGTCTTACTCCTAGCTGTCTTTACACAGATTGCTCTCTTCTAAGTCTTCTACTCTGATTTAAGCCGCTCGATCGCACTTCCGTTGCCTGCGTGAATGCGTCGATTCCTAACCTAACGCCTTATACATCTCCTTTCTCCGATCCTTCGATTCACCGGGATTCTCCATTGCTGCCACCAACTGCTCTAACCGATGCGTCTCAACACGATCACACCGTGTGAACAGATGTTGCACACATCTGTTAGCGATGTCCTCTAACTTCGCAGGTGCCTCCACATCCACCTGAATCAATCTTCGCTTCAGGTCCTGCACCGTCTCCCGAAGTTGAGCATTCTCATTCTCCAAAAAATGGATCTCAGCACCCCGAATACGACAGATCTCTTCGTATGCCTTCTTCGTCTCCTGAACCTGCTTCTCCATCTCAATCTTCTCTTTGGACAGCTTGTCCACATTCTCCGTCAGCTCTCTCATTGTGATGGATTGGTCATCCTTCCCTAACGCCAGATGGTTCATCATCTGAATCAACTCCATATACCCATCTACTTGAGGGTCTCACCCTGGCATATACATCGGCCCCATCTCGTTCAACTCCAGCAATACCTAGACCACCACAGCTTCCAACTTCTCGACAACTGTAGTACTGAGGACATGGGTTCTGCAATCTCCTTCGAGGCTTTCGGTCCTGGCTTCACCGCCATCATCTTCGGTCGAGAAGTCTTCGCCAGTCCTACTTCTTCCAACTTCTTCTTTCCCACATCTCTTCGAACTGCTAGAGTGGCTGGTGAACTGTTCTCCACTACTCTCTTTCTGTTCCTCGAAGTTCCGATTACTTCAAGGTCTAAGTCCGAATCAGGCTTGCTCTGCACAGCCGGCCTGACTTCTCTCGTTCTCTTCGGCTCAGGAGGAGCACTCGTCTCTAGACTCCTCGTCGACCCACTACTAGCACTGTCGAGGTCTGCATCCAAATCCGACAGTCCATTCTCCAACCGATACAACTATCTCTCTCTATGCGTCAGCCACTCCAGCTTCGCGTACAGATGTACTAAGAAAGACAAGACATAGACTACACTCTTATCGTCTTCTCTTAGCTTCGTCGCCATTGCCTGTACATTTCTCGCAAAGATCTCTCCCCAGTTCACCTGGATAGTCCCACCGATGAACCCTTCCACAATCCTCACCTTGTGCATGCTCACATATGTTGTTCTCTGCGGTGAGAAAAACTGATTAAAGGTGAGAGCCACCTTCCTCTTGAAGACATCTTTGATCAAATCGAGCTTATAACCATTCGTCATCTTCCTCTCCCTAAGGTTGAATCACTTCCACTCGTTGAAGGTAAATGCTATATGCATCGCCGATCCCTCCCAATCGACGTCGCCTTCGTCCTCTTCGTGGTTGCGCTCCAGAGCCTTCGCCCATAACTTCGCATCCCACTTCTCTGGTTGAGCTCTGCTTCCAATTGCCGTCAGCGCTTTTCCTCTCCTGACTTCATCGCACAACTCCGGGTACACGTAGTCCCATCATCATGATAGAAACGCTCCCCCGAGGTTCTTCAACCTCAGCAACTCCGTTGGAGTCCAATCCGCCATCAGAATAAGCGGTCGAATTCTCTCCATCGTCGCACTTCTTCCTGTTGGAACTACTCCGGTTCGACGCTTCGACATTGTAGCTAGCTTCTCCTGCTCCGGCCGCTCGGCAAGTTCTTGGCATCGACTTTCTCTCGACAATTCTTCAATCTGCCGCCCAAACGCGTGATTAAATTCCCTCGAAGTTCACTCGTGTGAACTCCCTAATGGTATTCTGTCTAACCAATATATATTAGGACGAATACCTTCATGAGAACCCAAATATAACACTTTATTTACAAAAATCAAAAAAATCCTACTTATCCTAAGAACTACGCTCATACACCTACTGAGGAGACAATTTCCTCTTTACTTCTTTTAAATCCACCTATGGACGAGGAGATATCATTAGAGGTCTTGGAGTATTAGTCATTATGTCTTGATAGATGATTATTTGCTCATTCTTTATGCATAACCTCACAATTATACTCAGGGAGCTTGTCAATGATAGTATATGAGCATCTTCGAGATTGCTTTCAAATGGATGATTCTTCTATTGGTTTCACGGAGTTGTTCCAGTTGGTTGCAAAAGATACGAGAGTGGATATTCTGTTGTCAGTTAGTCAGTATTATGTGCGAGTAGATTTCTCACGATGGAGAAAGATATTGGGGACATCAGACCAATTGATATTGGGGAGGTCTTATTGGGTTTAATCAATCGTACCGTGATCATGCAGCATTATTCACACTTCCAACAGCATCTTTGTTCACACTAGTTTGGAGTCGTCACACCAGGAGGTTGTAAGGCGGTATCGTTGGACATTAGAGCACTTCTAGATATCTATCAGGATTGGGTTGTATTGCAGGTGGACTTTGAGAACGCTTTTAACAATGTCTCACATGCATCTATTTTTAGAGATCTTGATGAACCACTATCGAGCCTCATTCCTTTCGTATGGTCTTTCTAGAATTCACATTCTTCTTTGATTTATCAACATGCCTTTTTTGATGAGTGAATCATCGTTCTATAATCTGCAGTTGGTACTCAACATGGAGATCCTTTGGAGTGATCCATATTTTGCCATGGTTCATTATAGAGCTTTTTTGTCTACTATTTTGGCCGTGCAAGGTTGTGTGCTCCACTCCTTAGTGGATGATACACACATTGTGGGCCATGTAAAATACATTAGACAATCCTTTGATTATTTGACTACCAAGCTTCATCTTGTAGGCTTGAGAATCAATGTGTCAAAGTATAGGGTTTGATCTCCTTTGGACATTACTCTTCATCTCAAGCTTCCATAGGGATGTATGACATTTACATACGATTTATGCATTCTATGAGTGTCAGTACGGTCCGAGGATTTTATCTCACACTATCTAGATGTTGCACTTACCGAGGATATTTTGCATGTAGATGACCTTCCTCTATTATAGGATCCATAGTTTGCGTTTGGTATACTATCATCTAGTAATGATCGTTGATCCATCTACCTTCTTCGCACAGTTCCTCCTTCACATACATTCATATCATGTTTGACAATCTTTGATAGGATGATCATGAACGTCTTTGGTGACATCATTGAAACAAGGAACTTTGAGTATGTGACATGAGATTTGGCACGGAGACAGATATCTTTGCCAATCTTGTGTGGAGGGGTAGGCTTATTATCGATGGAGTAGACTGCATCTATATCATTCTTGACTAGTTGCACCTTTGTTATCTTCTCGATTTGTGATTGCAAATAGGCCTATTCTTGAGATATATGCGAGGGACGGGAATACAGGATCATTTCCCTTGCAGATATTATTGCGATATATGAGAGATGATTTATCCACAGAGGTACAACATGAGGTCTCGTCTATTTTTTCTTTGTCTATCGATTGGACTAGAGGTCTACGGTCTAATTTGATGGACGGATCCATTAAGAGTGAATGTAGAGCATGCTGACAGTTTCAGCATGCTCTACATTCACTCTTAATGGATCCGACCATTCCTTGCACTACTAGGGTTTATCTACATTCTTGCTCCATCAAGGTGCAGGCCCGTGGATCTGGGCTTGACCATGCATCAGGGCTTTCTGACTCATACTAGCTAATTTCTCTACATTGATGAAGTTCCGTCTTGGCTTGGTCCATCCATCTACATCTTCATTATTCACATGTGAGTGTGATATCATTTTAGACGCAACATGTGTTCATATGACTCGTTGCTCATTCGGAGTGCATAGGATAACTACACATGATGCCATTATGGATGTGATGTTTGCTATGGCGTGAGAGGATGGATATCTCACATGGAAGGAGCGTTGGTATACCTTGCATTCGACTAGGGTTAGTGCAGACCTATATTTGGTTCGGAAAGACGAGGTTAATATGGCAGACATGATGGTGACATAGTTTCAGAGGGGATGATCACCCATCCTTTAGGATGTGCATCGAGTGGAGCGGCAGCTGCCAAGGTCTCCAAGTATAGGGTATGCAAAGAGTTCACCTCTTTGTTACTCTAGCTTTAGAGTTGTATGGAGATGTGGTCACCGACTTTGACATGTTCGTGAGGGAGTGCGCGAGAGCCTACCATACTAGACAACAAGGGATATCACTCTCTTTAGCTTATTGTATAGTCTATTTTAGACAACGTGTTTTCATTGCTCAACATAGAGTAGTAACTAGTGCAATCCATAAGAAAGCAATCATGTTAGATCGTGCTTTTTCGGTTACTCTTGTGGTTTGTAAACCGTTTGATCTAGATAGTTCAGATGTTATATTACATATTTAACGTAACCCATAACCAGTTTCTGAGATCTTCAGAATATGTTAGCATGGATGTGATGAAAACGTTTCTTGAAGCTCACGATGGAAATGACTCGTGAGGTTTTGAGCTGGGAGACGGAACCAGGTTCACTGCCCAGTGCTCACAGATTCCAGGCCATATGACAAGCATTCAGTCAGCCATCTTAGGCTAACGCCGTCTCATACTTGTCTGCCTCGCCGCATATTCAGGCTCGGGAAGAACTTGTTTCACGAAGGAAGATTGAGGTTGAGGTGTAATGGTTTGTTTGATCACGTGCCGCTAATAGGCCCCATCGATTATAAAATGCGCTTTCAAAAAAGACGTTGTGCTGTAAGCCAGTTTAAGAGCCAGAAAGCTTTTGTCTACGCGTTTGAAAGGACTCCATCTGCAGCATGCTCTACCGTAATGCGAACGTCACAACACGTGGCGTTGTTATACAGCAAGCTAGTAAGAAGCTGCCACGTCCACCTGTTGACTCTGTCAAAGTATTAAGAGGCCACGAACCTCCAGCTCTATTTCTATCACGGTCTGTTTCCGAGCCTGTCTTAGTCCTCGAGCTCGACTCTCCATCTTTCAACGCTAGTCGACTCCTCCCGCCCTTCTCGTCATCCGACTTTGTTCTTCCCGTTCTGAAGAAGGTAGAGTAACAACCGGCCACCAATTTATCGACAATTTGAAGCGAATGTCTTGTTTGGAAATCGCTGCAGGAGCGATAGGGTTGAATCTCGAGTCCTAGGGATGACGTTGAAAACTGCCCGCCCAGAAGCTGCTGCTGCGTTTAGTGATCTTGTTGCAGAGTAAAGTGTGGAACTGCAAAGACTGATGGTTGTTCGGGTAGGAGGTGATTAGTTGATTCTGGCTGTGCCAATGTTGTTGGTGTCATGCAGATCCTGTCTGACCCTGTGGTAGTGAGGAGTAAACAATGGCGAGGGCTTCATTCATTGACGTTTTGCTTGCAATCATCTTGCCTCCTCTAGGAGTATTTCTGGCATTTGGGTGTGCGGTAAGTTTCATCGCCATTGCCATTCGATTTCAGTTACGATGGATAACAAGAATGTCCTTGGAGTTTAGTCATGCAGTAAAAGCTTGGTATGACACCCGGTGCTGACCATGAGGTGGTTGTAGGTGGAGTTTTGGATATGTTTGCTGCTGACCATCTTGGGGTACGTCCCCGGTATTATATATGCCATTTACGTTCTCGTCGGTTGAACATATCCGCGAACAATCGGTTAGCAGATCGTCCGCTTAATGGCTGTCTCTGAGAAACTGGTGTGGGAGGAGACTCCATATCAACATATTTCATTGAACGAGTCCGTATTTTTCAAGTCGCGGAAGTTCGCGATGAGAAACGCTCTGGATGAAGCACTGCGAACACATGTTGGCTAGTGTGCGATCCATTCCATGAGCACGAACTTTGTATAGTATGCAGGTCATTTCCCGACCTTCAGCCCGATAAGCCGTTGGCGATGCACCGAGTTGAGGAACATCGATCACCAGGTAGTCCAAAAGGTTTTCGACATTTTTAAAAGGCATCTAATCCGTCGTTTCGTAATTATCATAGTCAGACTGCTTCTCGCGGATTTCAGACATATCCACGATCGTGTTACGCTGTCTCGTCCTATTAGCGCTTTCAATATACATTCACACTTAACAGTACGTCCACCGCCCTTAACCATTTGTGTCCAAAAGGCATGCGCATCATGACTTTCGTATAGGGAGAGTCCACCCTTGTTGCAATGGAATGAATAAAGGTTAGCCCCATTGCATTCATATGGTTCGGATATCTTAGGTGCTAGGTGCTGTTGGACATAATGTGATGTTACCGGAAATAATATCACCGGATGGAACCAAACCAATAATGTCACGGTTTGGTTCCATCCTTGTACGATGTGATGGGTCTCCCTTTTGTTATTTGACTGTGTCTAGTAAGTTACAGTCACCCGCAGCTGGATCTTGATTTGGAATAACATAGGAATGATCCTCACGCTCTATGTTAACACAACTACATTTCCAACGTAACTGCCAGAAGTTCAGAGTTTTTCCCAAATTACCAATTGGCCAACTGTTGCTATAATTATCACATTTAAAGTTTTTTCTTCTTTGAGACTATTTTTTTCTTTTTCCTCAGGTATTGATCGAGAAATTATATTTACATTGTTCTGAGAGTTTGTTCGCAAATTATTTTGCGTGACCTGTTTACAACGTTTTCACGTCTATTTCCAGTGTTTACAAACTATTTTCGTTCCATCGGCTACATACCTTCATACAATGTCAAGCCTGTGTGCTAAATTTTTTATAACACCTGATCCTATAACGGAAAGGTTATGCCAGCAGGATAGAAATACAAACCAATCAAAAGACACATGCACATTGCACAAAGTGAAGTAAGTCGAACGGAACTTATGCATACACGGACAAACAAGATCATGAAATTCACGCTTAGTCACTTATGTTCCGCATGGAACCATTCGAATGAGAAATTCCCAAGACCCATGTTTCTTTTGTGCTAAGATAATGATGAAACACTTCTTGCAATCTTAGCGAGATTAGTTCGTCGAATTCATGGCAAGAAATTAGCCAAAAGGGTCAACAATCCGCGAAATTTCGCAGACCGTCTCAGTTGAACAGTTCCTTTTCCTAGTATCATCTACAATTACAAATATAATGTGACATGAGATCAGAGCGATAAATGTTTCCATTCCAGCGAAGGACGGCTCCTGTGTACCCTTTTTACAACTACAAGTTGCTTGCGCTGACAGGTTCTTCTTCCGGGATAAGGTACAACCTTTGGTACATAGAATCAATTCTGCAAAGAATGGGGGCAAAATTCCTATTCTGACTCCTCCACAGCTGCTTCCACTCGCAGCAACACGAATCCGATGGCAATACCTGCCAACACCAGCCCGCTCATGACAGGGACGATAGTCAAAATTTCGCTTCCGACGTCGCAGACGGTCCTCGATCGAGCTGAGCAGCTGGTGGCCAAGTTGGCGAACTTCTCCTCAGTGCTAACGGTCAGTCCCAGGGCCATGACCTTGTTCTCGGCCTTCAACCCTCCGAAGAGGCTCAGCTTCCTCGCTCCAGCCTTGGCCGCGGTCCTCTTCACTGCCTGCGGGGAGGCAATAGCCCCCGCGGTTGCAACCAACGAGCATGAAGATCTGGCGGCGACGGCTGCCATTTCTCACTGTCTGTTGCGCAACAAACCCCAACAATTTTTGTCACTCTTCCCAGCCCCTGTAAGCCTCCGACATTCGGCTCATACGACTCAGGACACAGACCGATTACTTTCGTACAACTTCATGATCGCTATCTGCAGGCAGCCATTTCCGACTCTAGACAACACCTCGACCAATGCTGGGACCGAAGACAGAATTCGCGACGCCGGCAGACTACGCTCGTTTGGGAAATAGACATGTACAAGGTGGGCAGGAGACATGACTTCAACGTCAGCAAAATTGAAGACAGTCTTTGCTGAGAAATAGAGCTCGCAAGTACCTGCGAAAGTCGACGCGGAGGAGGTGGGCTCGAGGAGATCGATCGACCGACGTCGGTGAAGGCGAATTGGAAGGAACCGCGGAGAAAGACGTCACACTACGGAAGTTGGGAGTGGCGACTGCAAGGGGAACGGGGGAGGGGTGTGTGTCTGCGCAAGAGCGGTGCGTGTGCAGCATTAGGCAGAGATATATCTGATCTGCAACCAGCGGTCCTCAGTGGCCCCGCCCTATCCCCTCTCATCTCTTCTTCCGTTCCCGTCGTGTGTGTGGCGTGTGTGCATGAATGACCCACGGAAGTCCTCCCTCCTTCCTTCGAGATCACTTCTCCTCCAGAAAATTAATCAGGAAAATATTCTTCTTCAACACTTTACAGTGTACCTGAGGAAAATCCATGAACATGTCACCTCGAAAAGAAAACATGGGCTGGTCCATGTGTCTTACGAAACTAGTTTTCCAACCCGTAACCAGACTTGTTACAAAAGAGAATTTGACTACAACTGATACATTTGTAGGTACATATAAATGTACCTACATTTATAAGAATGACTCACTGAAAACACTAGTTTTTCGCAGAGGAGTATATTACCGCTTCTTAAGTTACTGCTACAAATTAAGTATCACTCTCACAAAATCAAGTTGCCATAAGACATTATCAATTCACTTTAATTGTAATAAAACTGTGCTTATCATTTGATTGTTCGTCAAAGTACTTTCAACAAGGGAAGAAGTAATCTTCAATGTTAAATATGGCTGGCGTAATTTGATTGGTTGTCAAAATATTTTCAAGCAGATCATTAAACAACAAGCAGTTCTTTGCATGTACAATGTGTGGTGTTATGTAGCTTTATTCTCCTATACACCTAGTGGGAAGTTGGGAAAAGAAGAAAAAAATTTGATAAGAATATACTTGACATCAAGATACATTACTGTCAGGACTACACGATAATCCAGGATTTGATCATTGAGTTTTTTTCTCTACTGTATAGTCATGATTCATTTGAGAGCTTTAGTCAATTCTTTTCAATTCTCTTCATACAAAAAGATGTCATGGATACTTTGCGATTAGTGCATGGAATGTTAAAACTACACAAAATTGAGTTGTGAGCTTAGATAAAAGTCATTTTTCAATTTGATTCTCTTATTATTCTGATCTTGCTAGAATATAAAATAATTTATTTTATAAAATCCACTATCAATAAAAAAATGATTTTTTAATAAAAATAATGTCAAAAATCCAGTAAAATTATTTTTCGATTATGAAATGATAGAGTGAAAATACTTGCAACAAGTGCACAATGATGATATGAAATTTTACAAAATATAAAAATCAATATGAAACAATTACCAAGTTTGAAAGTGGACTAAAAGTTAAAAAGGTTATTGAAAAATGATTACCTTTTTACCTTTTGAATATGTTTCTATAATTAGATGAATGAGAAATTATGTACAAATAACTCTTTGAAAAGATTCAGTATTTGCAGGATATTTATATGCTAGTATTTCATATACAGATGCTAAGATTAATTTGTTTTTCAAATGTGTTGAAAAATAATAAAAATTTAACATCTTGAACGGAAAAAAATCTTACACACTAAATTCTACAAATTTTATGCATTGAATGAGTTTGAAATTATTTTTATTATGATATTTGATGATAAATTTTATTGGATTTACTCTTAGGTCTTGGTTAATTCTAGTTAGTCTTGGTTAATTCTAGTTGGCACTACTATATAAGAGGGCTTGTGAAAGCTCTATGTGACACACTAGAGCTCATTCTTACGGAGCAATTTGAGAAAACAAGAAAGATAGCTTAAGATCAATAAAGCGATTTGTGTGTTCCCATGGACGTAATCTCAAGGAGGTGAACCACATATCTCTTGTGTCCAATATTTTGGGGCACGTGTGACTCATTTTTTGCCATCTTGGAACAATTGGAATCAAAGCAGTGAGAGTGATCAAGAGTCATCACTCTCCTTAGGGTTGTATGTATGTTTCTTGATAGGGAGAGGCTCCACCTAGAAAAGGAGCAGAAGCAGCATGAGGAGGGCTGATCACAAGATCGCAAGTTTTTTGCAGTGAAATTGAGATTTGGGGAGATGGGTTGAGCCCACACCACTGGTTTTGACTGCATTGGATGGAAGAGGAGCATGAGGCAGAAGCTATAAACGTGCATCAGTGTTTTGTTTGCTCGCTGGAGATCGAGATCGAGGAGGTAGGCCGATTTTGCTAAGGTTGGTGAGTAGAGCTATTCATCTCGATTGGTTATGGTTGACGTCCGGACCTACTTGTAGTGGGCTAGCTACCGGCATGGACTTGTGGGATAGCACTCGGTCATGATCAACGAAGCAAGGCACAGAAGGCGATGGACTTTGCAGATTGGAAATTGATATTACAATAGGTGTTTGGAGAATACATCATCTTCATACCAATCGCTACCTTCATGAGGCATACAATTAGCAGGTCAAATTAGCCACGGAGACAAAGAAAGTGGAGTTGATGACTGCCGAAATAATTTGAACATATTTTGCATTCACAATAATTATGCGTCTTGCCACCGTCACCGAAAAAAGAATATATGCAAGTCCTTCACTTATCGTCGCTGGAAAGGATAAAGTCTCATCACTTGCTCTGTCTAGTAGAAGAAGCTCCCTACTTCCTCATTCCGAGACTCCAGGTCTGTTAGTTGCTTTCTTACATTATTCAAGCGTGTTTCATATTTTTTCATGCGCAAGTTCATTTTTTTCGTGCGCAGCTTCATTTTCCGCAACATGACAAAATTATCGCCACTGATCTTCATTGCCTTTACTGTCTTTGTTGAATCATCAAGAATGCATAGATGTTGACAACCTGAACTGATGTCTGTATTTTTGGTTGTCTTCCACACTTCATGGATATAACGGTTCTGCCGCATGTATTTCATGAGGTTTTATGATTGCGAGATTTCGTTGAGATTTTTTTCACGAGATTTTATGAAAGTGATGCGCATTAGCTCACTAGATTTCTCTTTGTTGAATCCAGTTCATAGACAAATTGTGGTTTAGGGATTTTACCCTGAGTAAATTTCCCATTTTTTCTCATATGAATGGGAAAGAGGCAAGTTTGGAGATTCTATTTGACGATTGGATAACACGAGGGACAAGTTCAAGGGCCTGATGGGACGAGATGGCAGTCATGAAGATTGGGGATGCTAGATTTGACATTGCCAAGTACGATGGATGTTCTGATTATCTCTTATGGAAACGTCAAGTGAAGGTCATGCTCAAGGCTAATAGTTTTGGAAAATTGTTGAGGCCCAAGATCAATTTGGTGTCAGAGGATGATTGGAATGACATGAAGGAGATGGTTGTACACACAGTGACATTATATCTACAACCACATGTAATCAAGCAGTTGGGTGATTATGTGGACTACGTTACTCTCTTTTATGAGCTCCAACGGAAATACCATCAGAAGGAGTTGACAAATTGCCTCTACAAATCCTTAATGTTGATGAGCTTCAAGATGAAGGACAATGGGACCAAGATACAAGATCATATCGACGCGTTGAATGATATTGCTATGGACTTACAGAATCTTGATGAGGACCTGAATGATAAGAGGAAGGCTTTCCACCTATTGAGTTCTCTTCATACATCATATCAGTCCTTGTCACGAGTATTACTACATCGTGATAAGAAGATCATCTCCTACAATGAGGTGGTGAGTGCTCTACTGGTGGACAATCTTTAGCAAAAGATGATGTCACCTTCTCAACCATCGACTTCTTTAGAAACTGCGTTGAATATGAATCGTGGAAGGCCTCAAAAGTGGAAAAATGGTGGAGAGAAGAGATTTAAGACTAGATCTATGTCTTGGGGGAGATTCCAAGACCAAAAAACTTTGCTCTGTTGGAAGTGTGGCAAAGCTGGCCACCTCAAGAGAGATTGTCGTGGAAAAACAAGTGAGTCTTCTTTAGGCAATGTGAAAAATAAGGAAGAAGATGAGGAGGATCTGCTTGATGAAGACTATACTCTATGAAGCCAACGGTATGCACTATGCACTTCATCTCGTAGGAGAGGTGATGAATGGATTCTAGATTGTGCTTGTTCAACCCATATGTGTTACATGAGAGAGTTTTTTAGTTCTTACTTGATATCGAACAGTTCAATTTTGATGGGAAATGATCATCCGTGTCGGATTGTGGATATTGGATCTATTAAGATTTAGATGTTTGATGGTATTGTGCACACATTGACTAATATCAAGCATATCCTTGACATGAGGAAGAACTTGATTTCTCTTGGCATGTTAGACACAAATGGTCATTAATGGGAAGTAGTTGATGATAAACTTTGAGTCATGGCTAGAGGAAAAGTTGTTTTGAAGGGAAATATGCACAAGAATCTCTATATGCTAGAGAGCAATATTGTTTGTGGAGAATCACATGTTACTAGATCTCACGATGAGATTAATTACTTGTGGCACTTACGACTAAGTCATATTAGTGAAAAGACCATGTCCATTCTTCACAAGAAAGGCTTTGTTTCTACACTACTGTGTGGTAGTTTAGAATTCGGTGAGCATTGTATACTAGAGAAGCAGCATCAGACTACTTTTGGCATTTGAACTCATAGTTCCAAGGAGATGCTTGAATATATACATAGTGACGTGTGGGAACCATCCCCTACTCCCTCACATTATGGAAAGTTGTATTATGTATCTTTCATTGATGATTATTCAAGATTTGTATGGATTTATTTACTACATCAGAAGTATGAGGTCTTTGTCACTTTCAAGAAGTGGAAAGCCCATGTTGAGACTCATACTGGTAAGAGAATGAGATTTATGCGATCGGATAATGACGAGGAATACACTTTTGGAGAATTTGATGTGTATTGTTAACAAGAGGGGATAATTCACCATCTAACTATGATATATACTCCACAACAGAATGGTGTTGCTGAGCGGCTCAATCAAACACTATTGGAGTGGATGAGGTGTATGTTGAGCCAATCAGATTTATCACATGCGTTTTGGGCTGAAGTTGTTAACATTATGGCTTATTTGGTAAACCTTTCTCCTTCCAGTGCAATTAAATACATGACACCGTTTTAGATGAGGTATGGGTGGTCGGAAGATTACTATCGATTGGTAGTCTTTGGATGTAATACATATCCTCTCACACCCAAGGAAAGTAGATATAAGCTGGATTTCACTTCCAAGAAATGTGTTTTTCTTGGATATCACAGTGGTGTGAAAGGTTACAAGTTGTGGGATCCCCTCACATGTAAGTTGATTGTCATTAGAGATGTTTCGTTTAATGAATCCAGATCATTGAACTAGGGGGGAGAAAGCTTAGGCTCCTCATACTTACAAGGGAAAATCTCCTCTTCATATTGTTGAAGGGGAGATTAATCATGATGGGTTTCATGATGAGTCACAAGGAGATGCTTCCACATAGGAGCAAGTTCCTCAATTTGAGGAAATGTAAGAGCATGATGAGATTGTCGAACCTCAACACATGCCAGCACATGAAGATCAAGTTGAGTCATCAATTAGGAGGACTTCTGGATGTTCTATTTGTGCTCTTCAATAATTTGGCCAATGGACTTATTCAAGTTAGTTAAAAGATCAGATATCCTCATCTTTTAACTAACTTGATATCTCTCCTGATGACGACGATGACATAGCTTTGATCTTGGAAGAAGGGGAACCTTCTTTATACGATGAGGCTCAAGCTTCTATGGACAAGCTAAAGTGGGATGCAGCGATGTAGAGGGAGATGTAATCACTAATTGACAACAAGGCTTTGGAGTTAGTCAAGCTTCCAAAGGGTCAACAACTGGTGGATAGTAAGTGGGTCTACAAACTGAAGGATAGCCCCACTGACGAAGTGAAGAAGATCTACAAGGCCAGGTTGGGGGCCAAGGGATTCACATAAGAAAAAGTTGTGGATTACAATGAGGTCTATTCTCCAGTTGCTAAGTATGCCACTATTCGCTTGTTATGTGTACTTGTGGCTTTGTGTGGTCTTATTTTAGATCAAATGGATGCTTTCCTCTATGGCAACTTGGATGAGGTGATCTTCATGAGACATCCTATAGGCTTTGTGAAGAAAAGTCAAGAAGATATGGTTTGCAGGTTGCTAAAATCCTTGTATGGATTGAAGGAAGCCCCTAGACAGTGGAACAAACAGTTTGACGATTTCATGAGTGCAAAAGGATTTAAACGAATTGCAGCTAGGGACAAATCTGATGTTGACAAGCTCAAGCTTTCTTGAATTTTGAGTTTAGAATGAAAGATCTTGATACATCGAGGAGGATTTTGGGGATGGAGATCCAAATGGACTTGGAGGATGGGAAGCTATGGTTAACTCAAGGGAAGTATGTTATAAAGATACTTGCGAGATTTAACATGGAGAACTGCCATGCAGTGAGTACTCCTTTAGCTCTTCACTTCAAGCTCTCATCAGCCCTTTATCTAGAAAATGCCATGGAGAAAGGTTTGATGTCCAAGGTTGAAAGGCAATGGGAAGTTTCATGTTTTTTGATAATTTGCAGTAGGCATGACATTGCTCTAGCTATGGGCAAGACTAGGAGATACATGTCAAATCCATGAAAGATACATTGGAAGGTTGTGAAGTGGATTCTCATATATCTCAAGGGTATGTTGGATTTTGATCTTGTGTTTGATGCTAAATCGTACAATGCCAAATCACTAATTGGCTATGTAGAATTTGACTATGGACAAGATCTAGATGGGAGGAAATCTATGACTATGTATGTGTTCACACTTGGAGGTGGATGCATAAATTGGAGATCTACATTGCAAAAGTGCATAGCTTAGTCTACTATAGAAGTTGAGTATGTAGCGGCAACGGAAGTAGCAAAGGAAGCAATTTGGTTGGATAGGCTTGTCACATAGATGGGATTGACACATGACATTGTGAATCTTTATTCTAATAGTCAAAATGCTTTACATCTAGTTGTAAATCAGGTAATGGATAGTAGAGTGAAGCACATCGACATCATGTACCATTTTTTCATACATGTTGTGTCTGACAAAATGATTGAGCTAGTCAAGATTGACGGTAAACTTAATTCTGCTGATGTCTTTACCATACATCGTGCCAAATTGCATGTGTTGCATATGGGCACAAATAGAGTGGACTAGAGATTATGTAATCTCTATATATGATTTTACTCTATCATGTTTAAGCTACGGCTTAGTTCTAGTTAACTATAGTTTACATAGTGACCTATGTTAGGTTTTCTTCTATGATTTCCCGTAGAGTAATCATATAGGCGATAGAGGTTAAGGACCCTAAGACCATAGTCAAGGGGAAGATTGTTGGGTTTATTTTTTTATCTTGGTTAACTCTAGTTAAGCTGCTACTCTAGTTAGATGCTGACTAGGATTAGTTGGCACTACTACATAAGAGGGCTTGTGGAAGCTCTATGTGACACACTAGAGCTCATTCTTACGAAGCAATTTGAGAGAACGAGAGAGAGAGAGAGAGAGAGAGAGAGAGAGAGCTTAAAATCAGTAAAGTGATTTGTGTGTTCTCGTGGACGTAGCCTCAAGGAAATGAACCACGTATCTTTTGTGTTGACGACTTTGGTGCATGTGTGACTCATTGTTTGCCGTCTCTCACCAAAAAATTTAACTATGTAGTCTATAAATACAAAAAATACATGTTTGATTGTCAATCTACTTAGGTAATCCAAACTCAAATGTTATCATAATAATAAACTTTATTTTGAAATTATTGCATTGTATATAGTTAGCACTCAATTTTAAAAATATTATGGAAGTAGAATTATAGTTCTCTTATTGTTTCATATTGTTGCAATTCGTATATTATGATTAACAAAAGTTGTATTTGTTATATATTTTGCAAAGAATACAATACCAAATAATTTTATAACTAATAATGTGTTATTAATTTTTGATATAAACTTATACAATTTTGCTTAAAGTTTAATAGCAATTAGCGATATTTTTGCATCCAATAGACTTTAATTTATGTGAATGTGTGCTTTTAAATCTTGCATGTATGTGCATGGAATAAAGTTACTTTGATTTATTATTGCATCAAAATATATTTTATAACTAAAATATATTATATCTCAATAAACGTACCAAAACTTCATATATCAATCTATATTTATGAGTGATATTTTTTAAACATTTTTTTCATTGATAATAAATTAAATTATTATTTAAATTATTTTATACAAAATTTTATTCATTTAAAAATATATTAGTTATAAATATCAACATGAATTCAATAAAATAAAAAAATTTATTTTTTTTTCTATAAAAATGAAAAAATAACTTTTTAAATTTTAAAAATAAATTAAAGGAAATAAATTAATTTTTAATTTTAAAATAAAAAATCATTCTCATAATTTATTAAAAAAAAAATATGATAATTGATGTTTTATATTTTTGTAATTAAATATTTATTTAATAAAATAACCATATTTTTTAATTATAACATATATTTAAATATTATGATATTTTTTAATTTATAATTATTATATAAACAATATTTTTGAATCTAATGAACATATCTGAGATTTCAAACATTGAAAGAGTTTTCTTGATGTATTACTATCAAAATTAAAAATATAATATGAGTTTTGATTTGTGCGTGTTATCATGTTACAAGATTACTTTTGTTATCAATTATATTTAACAAAATGTAATATATCAATGATATACAAGTTAAAATTAATTTGTCTACTCATAATAAAATTATAATTTTTTCATATTAAATTCTAAATTTGTATATTTATTATATATATTATTCATAAATTTTGTAAATAAATTTTATACAAAAATTTAATTTATACACCAAATTTTGTTTAAAATCAAACATATGCATCTTTTCCTACCAAAATTATCGAAATCAACTATTTATTAATATAAAATTTTTTTATTTGTTTGATTATAATATTCTATGGATTAATCTATTGCACTTTTATCACTAACGAAAAATAATTTGTACATTTTTTATTGGCATGTTGAATTGAATCCATTATTTATAGTCTTATCTCCATTTATTTTCTATCAGTTTACAAAAAAACTATCATATATTTTGTAAATATTTACATTAATAATAATTATAATAAGGATATATCAAATTGTATTTGATTTGAATAAAATAAAATTATAAACAAAAATGATTCAAAAGAAATATATAAATTTTTAAAAATATTAACAAATTTTGGATTTTCACATTCAACAAACATAATCTTAATCTATGTTTGATTAAAACATGATATGCATCATGTCAAAGTAGATTTAAGTGATTTGTAACATTAATCATATAAAATTCGAAATATTATGATTTGCTATCCAATTCTAAATTTGAGTTTTATTTGTTTGAAGATTGAATAAATTATTAAACTTATTTAGCTGCGTATTTTTTCAAATGTATATTTTAAAATATTGGTTGTGAAACGAAGACTTTCATGAACTTGTACACACATTAAAAAATTATATATATTTATTTTCAATATAAAATATGCAATATAAATTATTTATTTGTTATAATTATAAAATATTTATATTAATATTTATATTAAAAAATATTAACATATACAAAAATTACATTAAATGATTGTTACCAATAAGATATATAACTATCTTTCAATAATTATTCAATAATTTTTCATTATAATTAATTTTTATTTATTCAAAAACAAATAATAAATTAAAATATATCATTAAACTTTATTTTTTAATATATTTAATATTATATTATATACACTTTTCCAAAATTTAGGTTGAATAATTTTTTTTACATAATATGTTACAATTTTCTTGTAAAATGAAATATAATTTGATTTATGTTTAATATTATTTAATTGACTATCATTTAAAAAACAATTTATCATCAATCATGTTTTTTTGGATTTATTTTTTATAAAATTTAATTTTTTATTTTATTATTATCATTAATATTCATTAAGATGCATAAAGTGAATAAATTAAAATAATTCCAAATATTCATATGAACAATTTAAAATGTGAGATTCTCTGAAATATGAAAAATAACAGATTTAAGATATATATTAAAGTACAATGGTGGCCATGGTGTAAATATATACATTGTAAAAAAATTTGCTTCAAATCCATTAATGAAATTACAAAATATTATATTGTATCTAAAAAATATCACATATCATGAAACAACATGAATTTATATAATCTTAGGGTGAAATGTTAGTTTTAGATGGAGATGTTATTCTTACTACATAGTCTAATGCTTTTGATTGTATTCATAATTCATTCTTAGTGATTTATTGTTGTTATATTTTGATATTCAAATGTTTGAGTCTAGCATTCTCAAATTGAAAAACATTTTCTTGTAATAATTTTTGTTTATCAATTATATTATTTTTAAAAATATAATTGTATTTACAGAATTTTAGTTTTATAATTATTATACTATATATATTTATTTAATAGGTTATTCTAATTTTATAATTCTTTTATTATAATGAAGTTTTGATCAACTTTAAATGTATATGAATTTAATGGATAAATGTAATTTATAAATTGTGAAAATATATATTATTTATTACATAAATAATCAACTTGTGTAATTACGTAAATCTCACAATAGTTACATGTCTTTCATCATTATCACTACCTTGTGTGTCGTGCACGTACATATCACATCATAACATACATCAATGTCACATCAAACATCACAATACATAGATTGTCATATACCAACACAAGTATATCACAATCGTTCCCCTAATTGCCGATTAGGTCCCTCGAACACCAAATAGCCATCTAGTCCATAACATGATATGACCTTTGTGGGACTTAGATCAGGGTACTACAATGCCTCATCGTTAGTCATCTATCTGCAATCCATGCCATGTAATAGTCAAACCTGCTCGCTTGCTAAACGCATCAAGGACATCTCCACCGCCCACTAGACACAACATTGAGAGGAGCTGTCAAACATGACATATGACATTCTCTCAAACAAGAATCACAAATCACCATAATGGTTGCTCCACTAGCTGATCCACATAACATACATCTCAAGCCGACATGCACAACTGCTAGGCTTGGATCCATAATACCATCAATGTTTGAAAGGTGACATGGCTTACAATTACGCACATGATCCTTCCAAATCACACCATCACGACGCTATAATACCAAAACTCCACGTACTCGTAGAATAGTATGACTAGCCGTAATATCCAATGTGGTTGGTGCAATTTGCTGCAAGTAAACGTAATCAACAACATGAAATCTACAAATTGAAGATCGATATCCATCTCCTCGGATGGTAACATAACACAAAGTATCTCTATGCTGAGAAATAACCAGGTTCTCAAATGCCATAGGCATTTTACTATAGAAGAGTTCTGCCTTTCAGAACACATCCTAACCCAAACATCAAGGTTATTCAAGTCCAAAACTTCACATGACTCTCAACGAATACTTGTAGGTAAGTCTGGATCTCTACCATATAATAGAAAGTACGGTGAGAATGACGTTAGAGATGCTTGTTGGCTAAATCCATAACCCATGGCCAACCATGCTAGCTAGATGTCCCAATCTCCAAGATGACCTTTCTCCAAGCCAAACTTTCTTAGTCCTCTCTTCACCATCTAAACAACTCTCTTTGCTAGACCATCAGTCTTGGGATGATCTCTTGAGGTGGTATGATGATCGATCAACGCTTGATTACACAAAGCATGAAACTCGTCCAAAATCTCAGTACCCTGATCAGTCAACACTTATGATGGTGCACTAAATCGGCTAAGCACCGTAGCTAAGAACGCATAAGCTATTCCCTCACTTGACTTGTCAGGCAAGGCCACCAACTCAATCCACTTGGAGAAATGTTCCACCATGACCAACACATATTGATGGTGTCGTATAATGAATGGCAAAGGTCTTGCAAAATCCGAGCTCCAACGATAACAAGTCCCATAATCGGTAGAGGATGTAATTGTGGTGTAGGAACATTGGATGATGCTCGAACACGATCACATACCATACATATGGCCACAAACTATTGCACCTCAGTTTGCATACCTCTCCACCAATAGTGACTTTGAAGTAAGCTATATGTCCACTTTACTCCAAAATGACCTAACTCCTCATGAGCATGTCTTACCAACTGTGCTCTCTAAGATGGAAGTGGCACAACACGAACGCTACCATCTCCCCATACTCGAAGAAGATGTCTACCTTCTCATTTGAACCTTCGAGCCCTCTGTAAAACTCGATCCTGATCCTTTGCACTCAAAGTGCTTACCAAAGCAAATGTACAAAGATACTCCAACACCACCATGTCATCATGGATGCCTCGGTTTATCATCAAACCGTCCTCAGTCTCAGCATCCAAGGATAACATATCCACTCTCTGACCTGTAAGACCCAGGGTTGTACATATAGGATAAAATGAAAGTATATCTAAATTGTGCCTAAGTTTATCTTAGTCATGACTATGTTTAGCTAGTTATGGTTAAGTTGGAGGAAAATATAGAGTAACTTTTGGTGTGGTAGATGAGAACTACTATTTTGTTGTTTAGTATGAGTCAAGGAATAGATTCCATCACATGGGTATCTTGACTTCCCTTGACTTGGACTAGTTTTCATTGGTTGGACTTGGTGAAGACCCTTAAATCTAGGGGCGAGATTGACTTGGTACACTAGAAGTCAATTAGGGAGTAGTTGGGCTTCTAGAAGATCCAAGTGGACCAATTGCATGTTGCCATGTACCCTTTTCATTGGGGTTTGTGATCTCTACCTCGTTTAAACTTGGTAAGAGGAAGTTACATGGTGATTACTTGTAGTTACTAGGGTAAGATTCTAAGTAGTATAAATAGAGAGGTTGAGAAGCACCTCTCAAGTAGTTTTTCAATGGAAGTTAGTTTTGGGAGAAGATAGTGTGGTGATCTTAGTTTTGGGGAGGTTGGTTCTTGGAGATGTCATGTTCGGAGTGGAACCTTGATTCAATGAAGACTTTGATCACCAAAGTATCCCTTTCCTTTTGAGTGATATCTTACTCTTGGTGATAATGTGCATAATAGAGCTTGGACTTTGAGAGTTTGTGTAAGAGTGAGCAATAGGATCATGGGCAAAGGGTGGGACTAAGTCCTTCTAGATTCATGATGAGCTTCCAAAAAGCCATCGGAGGTAAACCTGAGTGAGAGTCAGCCCGGAGGTCACATTTTTGGTTCCGTTGCCGGGACCTCAGTCTAGAAGGAGAAGAGATGTTTCGAATCCAGTTTATTGCCCGTGAGAGCGCAACGATGAGAACTCATATGGAGAGGACTGTGGGGAAGAGCGAACCGAGATCATGATGCATAGTAATGTACCATTTGTGTATCCGGTAGTGTTATATGATAGCCTGGAAGTTATTTTGTACATTTTGTTTACTTAAGTGTTGTTTGGGATGAGGCGAGAGTGCTATAGTATGTATTTGGGAGGAAAACTTTATTTTCCAAAGTTTTTCCGATAATTTTATTGATTTTAGATTAGTAGATGGGATACGTTTTCCACTTGAAATAACAGTCATATCATGTCTAGATCAAAAGTTATGATGTTTAGAATTTGCTAGGGTCTTGACGGGTTTTGAAAGATAGCTCTCGGGAAAAAGTGTACAGAGTTATCAATTCGTGCAAGAATTGAATCAGGATTTGAAACTTTGCACGATTGTATATCAAGAGCTAAGCTACATGTGGGTTTAAATTTCGTTGAGAGATCATTTTATAGAGAAAGTTATGATACCTGAAGTATAGGGGGTATAAAAGTGAGCAAAACTGCTTTACTTTTCAGATTTACTTTTTCCTTGTTTATGGTCATTCCGAGAGAGTGAGTGCATGAGTGTTTTGCATAGTGAGGATGACTTGACACTCATTGGAAAATGGGAGATCAACCTCTTTGGAAGATCCGGTTATCTAAGATACCTCAAGGGCTGGACGTGATTGTTTCAGCGGATTCGAACACGAGGGAGTTCAGAGTGGAGTTTGAAGAGAGGACACTAAAAGTTCCCGAGAGCGAAACGTGAGAGTTGCTTCTATTGTGGAGAGGAGGGACATAAGCTTGTGAGTTGTCCTTTGAGGACCAAAGATCGGAGGTTGAGAGAGAGAGACGAAACGTGGGAGAGCTAAACCTTCATCTGGGACCATCATCTCCCCATGAATCCAAGAGTGGAAACTATTGTGAAAATTGTGGAGTGACCGACTTCCCTTAGGACACGAGTGTAGTGGCGTGAAAGCTCTGTTGGAGTCACTAGTGGAGGGCTTTGAAGATAAATTGAGTGCAGATACCGAAAAGTTGAAATCTCCATGTGGCTCAAGTTCTAATGAAGATGGAGATCATTTTCAGAATGATCGAGAAGATGTCGATGAGGGTAAGGCTCATAGTGTGTTTAGGGGAGAGAGAGAGCCATGGCAATCTTGGACCAACCAATTCCGTTCATTTTGCCATTGATGAATTACTCTAGAATGGAGCTAGTTTTGTTTGTGTTGTATTAGGGAGTCCCGTATAAATTTCCAACAACAACGACAAAAGGAGTTGGAAATGGGGAAGCTTCCGGTGTTCTATGGGAGAGAGAAAGAAGATGTAGAATCTTTTGTGAGAGACTTCAAGAGGGCATGCATAGGAAACAATGAGAGAAGGAAACCCGAATGGGCTATCCTTTTGCCCGACTTCTTGAGGATTCTCGCATTGAAGTGGTACAATGAGTACAAGAAGGAGCATGTGGAGGAAGACACTTGGGAGAGTTTGACGGAGAATCTTGTTGAAAACTTTCTTCCGGATGAAAGTTACGAGAAGCTGATGTGTGAAGTCACCTTTTGAAGCAAGGAGAGAGTGAGAAGGTGAGATCATACGTAGAGAGAACGGAGAAGCCGGAGTCACGCTTTTCGTGGGTGTTGAGAAAGAGTGGAGACGAGGTCGAGCCAACCATGGTGGGATTGTGGCGATGTTGACAAAGAACTTCATTGAGGTTTGAAGCCTCGGATTCGAAGCAAGGTGAGATATGAAAAGCCCTCTTCTAAGGTTGAGGCTATTCGCATTGCTATTCGAATGGAGGAGAGCCTAGAAGACGATGATTCTAGCTTGGTGGCTAGAGAAGCATCACCACCTCGTTGTGGTTAGAATGGCAACTCCTACTGTTGTTGCCGCGCCAAGAGTAAATTCTCCAAAGTAGAGACTTGCACCATGAGTTGAAATCTATCACGTAAACACTCGTGATCTCAAGATTAACGTAGTACAACTATGGGAGAGGAGGAATCAGAATGTAGGGGAGGATCTAGAGGGTATGGGAATTATCCTCCAAAAGGAAATCCACCACAAGGGAACTTCACAGTTTCATGCTTTAGTTGTGGAGGCCCTCATTTCCAAATCGAAATTGTCCTAATCCTCGACAACATGATGGAGTTAGACACAACAATTCTACTCCTGCTCCAAGTCAATCAAAGGATAAGGGAGTAGCGTCTATTGATGTGTTTCCTCATCAGTGCACGTTTGAGAAGGGAGAGCTCTCTATAAGTTCCGAGTTGATATTCTTGCACACGAAGAAGAGAGCAAGATTTGCGAGAGGAGTCCATCTCAATGGAAGATCAACCAAGCCGAGCACTCGATCCAAAGGGTGTGAGTCAACCGAGAGCACCGAGAAAGAAGTTGGGAATGGATGATTTCTCCATTTCATCTACCCAGCTCAAATACGACGTGGTGGAGGATGTGGGGAATCAAAAAGCCAATATAACTGTTGGCCAATTGATTGCTCTAAATCCTACGATAAGAAAGGAGTTGAGGGGAGGCCTAAGCTCAAAAAGGACCAAGAAGCGACGATCCAAGGGGAAAGCTTCCATGGCGAATGTTGGAGTAGGAGTGGTGGATGCCGCCGCCTCGAGGTATGCACTCAAAGCTTCAAGATTGAAGTACGCATTAATGGACGTGATGTTTCGATGTACTAGTGGATGGTGGATCCGCGGTGAATGCCATGTCGAACGTTTGTTGAAGAAGTTGGGGATGAAGCTTTCAAGACCTTCCAACATCATTGTTGGGATGGCCAACAAGCAAAAGGTGCGACCCATTGGAGTGGTGGACAAGGTGGTGGTAAGTGTGATGGGAGTTCAAACCTTGTTGTCCTTTCAAGTGCTTGAGGAGGCTAGCTACGACTTGTTGTTAGGAAGACCTTGGTTGAGGGCCGTGGAGGACAACCGATCGGGTGGCATAAGGGTTACCTTCAGATAGGGCCGAAAAACCATCGAAAGTGAAGGTCCCCTCTCACAAGTGGCGGAGGAGCTGTCTCGCACTCGATAGACCTACGAGTGATTACCGTAGTCCGAGAGTGAAGAAAGTGGTAGTTTTTCGTAGGTTGACACCAACATGTCGATCGATGAGGAGACATCATCCGAAGATACCTCGGACGATGATGTTCAAGTTCAAGTTCTTGCCGCAATGGATTTACTTCCTAGGCCGGGGGTGGTGAAAGATCCCGACAAGATGAAGATGAGTAAAGATGAGATAACTCGACGGCTCTCCACTCTCAAGTTTGGTCCCAAGGTTACTATGGAGGAGAAGTCAAGGTTCTTGGATATATTTCGAAAATATATCCATGTCTTTGCCTTTAGCTACAAGGATTTGAAGGAAGTAACCTTAGAAACTCATCGCATTGAGTTAGAGGAGAAGGCTCGCCCAAAGACGTCGAAGCAACGTCGATAAATCCACCAACGGCTGTGGTGGTCAAGGAGGAGATCGACAAGCTAAAGGATGCGGGTTTCATCTATGAGGTAGAGAATTCTTGAATGGGTTTCTCCTATAGTGATAGTCAAGAAGAAGAATGGTAAGCTACGTGTATGCGTAGATTACAAGAAGTTGAATGCTGTCACAAAGAAGGATTACTATCCTTTACCTTTCATAGATGAGATTCTAGAGGAGGTGGCAGGTCATGAGTGGTATAGTTTTGGAGATGGTTATAGTGGTTATAACCAAATTCAAATTGCTCCGGAAGATCAGCTCAAAACCACTTTTACCACGCCATGGGGAACTTTTGCCTTTAGGGTAATGCCCTTTGGTCTATGTAATGCTCCAAAGAACTTTTCAGAGGTTCATGAACAAGGTGTTTGAACCTTTTATTGGGAAATTTGTGCGAGATTTCATAGATGATTTTTGTGTATACGGAAGAAGGAGGATCATTTTGATCATTTGATCAAAATTCTACAACGGTTGGAGAAAGTTAAGGCCTCGCTCAATCCAGAAAAATGCATTTTTGGATGTGAGGAAGGTTTGTTGTTAGGGCACATCATCTCCAAAGATGGTATAGCGGTGGATCCAGAAAAGGTGAAACGCATCCTCGACTTACCTTTTCCGGTGACGTTGACCAAGTTGAGGCAGTTCCTTGGAATGGTGGGATACTATCGACGGTTCATCTTTTTCCTTCTCCAACAAAGCTTATGCCTTGACGGTTTACATGAAGAAGGGGACGGATTACGATTTAATCCTCAAGGATGGAGAGGCAGCTGTGGCATTCGAACTTCTTAAGAAGGCGTTGGTAACGGCTCCTATTTTAGCCAAACCAAATTGGGGTAAACCTTTCATTCTCTACACGGATGCATCAAACATTGCTATAGGATGCACTCTAAGCCGCTTAGATGAAGATAGCCATGATCATCCAATTGCTTATGCTAGTAGACGATGGTGCAAAGCCGAGAGAAATTATTCAAAGGATCGAAAGGGAGGCTTTAGTCGTGATCTTCTCACTCAAGAAGTTTCGACACTATCTATTGGGAGGGAAGTTTACTATCGTTACTGACCACAAGGCTTTGAAGTACATTTTCAACAAGCCTAATGTTGAGGGTAGGATAGCCAGATGGAAGTTGTTACTGGCGGAGTTTGATTACATCATTGAGGATCGACCCGGTAAGAAACATGCCAATGCTAATTTGATGTCTCGAGCATACGATGAGGAAGGAGATCAACCAGTGGATGATACATTTCCAGATGAGGATTTGCTGATGATGGACACCATAACAAAGGTACCGCTGAATACAAGGGGATATGGGATTTCATCTCGAGGGAGAGTTTCAAGGCATGCATTCACGGGAGAGGAATGCATTGGTGAAGCGATGTGAACCTTATACCATCATAGAGGACGTGTTGTTTCATCAAGGAGCAGATGGACTACTCAGAAGGGTTGTTGGAAGGGAGGAGTCAATTCAACTTATGAAGGAGTTTCATGAAGGCTCGGTATGTGGAGGACACTTTGCAGGAAAGGTAATTGCATTTAAGATCCTAGATGCAAAGCTATCATTGGAAGGGCATTTTCAAAGATTGTGTGGAATTTTGCAAGAGTTGTGAAGTGTGTCAAGCTTTTGCTAAAAGTTCATGAAAATCCTCCTTTGACATCAGTTCCTATTTTAGGTCCTTTTGAAAAGTGGGGAATAGATTTTGTAGGACCCTTGAATCTTACTCCTTGGGGTAACAAGTTCATTGTGGTAGCTACAGATTATCTAACCAAGTGGGTAGAAGCTAGACCTCTAAAATCTACTAGTGAGGAAGAAGTGGGTAGATTTCTCTATGAGAGGATAATAACTAGATTCGGATGCCCTCTAGAAATTGTATCTGATAGAGGTGGTGAGTTTGTTGGAAGCATTATACAAGCCATGCTAGGTCATTTCTCCATCAAGGCACGGGTGACTACTTCCTACAAACCAAATGCTAATGGGTTGGCGTAGCGAACCAACTATACGCTTTGCATGATGTTGGCCAAGGATGCGGACATGGACGGAGCAAGCAAAATTGGGACAAAAGGCTGCATGCTATCTTGTGGGAGTATCGGACGACTTGGAAGACATCAACAAGGTACTCACCTTTCCGTATGGTATATGGTGTCGAGTCAAAGCTTCCAATTCAATTTGATTTGACGACCTTCTTAACTATCCAACGGAAGTTAAAGAGGAAGAATGGAGTAGAAGCTATCAAATCAAGATGTCAACAACCGTTGGAGCCGGAGGGAGGCTCGAGCCGTGGCCATGGGTACGTGTGGAGCGGGCTCAACAATTGCAGAAGAAGTATCATGATAATCGATTTGGGACGAAGAAGATGAAGATTTTCAAAGAAGGTGATTGGGTAATGCTTTACGATTCCATTAGATATAAGAGAGCAAGAAAGAAATTTCTTCCAAAGTACTTTGGTCCTTTCATAGTTCACAAGGTGTGGGGAAACTTTACTTACGATTTGAAGGAGTTGGGAGGACGACATTTTGACCGGGTGAATCACGACAAGTTGAAGCCGTTTCATCGACGATCAGATTCTTTCACTCCGGGGGACGGAGTGAAATCTTGGTCCGGGGTAAATGTAAGACCCAGGGTTGTACATATAGGATAAAATGAAAGTATATCTAAATTGTGCCTAAGTTTATCTTAGTCATGACTATGTTTAGCTAGTTATGGTTAAGTTGGAGGAAAATATAGAGTAACTTTTGGTGTGGTAGATGAGAACTACTATTTTGTTGTTTAATATGAGTCAAGGAATAGATTCCATCACATGGGTATCTTGACTTCCCTTGACTTGGACTAGTTTTCATTGGTTGGACTTGGTGAAGACCCTTAAATCTAGGGGCGAGATTGACTTGGTACACTAGAAGTCAATTAGGGAGTAGTTGGGCTTCTAGAAGATCCAAGTGGACCAATTGCATGTTGCCATGTACCCTTTTCATTGGGGTTTGTGATCTCTACCTCGTTTAAACTTGGTAAGAGGAAGTTACATGGTGATTACTTGTAGTTACTAGGGTAAGATTCTAAGTAGTATAAATAGAGAGGTTGAGAAGCACCTCTCAAGTAGTTTTTCAATGGAAGTTAGTTTTGGGAGAAGATAGTGTGGTGATCTTAGTTTTGGGGAGGTTGGTTCTTGGAGATGTCATGTTCGGAGTGGAACCTTGATTCAATGAAGACTTTGATCACCAAAGTATCCCTTTCCTTTTGAGTGATATCTTACTCTTGGTGATAATGTGCATAATAGAGCTTGGACTTTGAGAGTTTGTGTAAGAGTGAGCAATAGGATCATGGGCAAAGGGTGGGACTAAGTCCTTCTAGATTCATGATGAGCTTCCAAAAAGCCATCGGAGGTAAACCTGAGTGAGAGTCAGCCCGGAGGTCACAGACCCAAGACAGATATCACATAGTTCTCAAGTGCCAACATACTCAAAAAGACAGATGCATGCCAACCATGTACCATCTCCTGATCAATATCACCGTGCCATCAAGCCCCGCTTTCGTCAACTTGACTTGTACATTGGTTTCGACTTAACCCATCTGCATCACGGTTTACCATTCCAGGTATGTGAACAATCGTGAAATCATACTCATGTATGATAAGAGCCCATCGTGCAAGCTTTCTTGAAAGCTTGTCTGATTCCATCAACCATTTCAACTGTTGATGATTAGTGATGAGAGTGAAGGAGTTTCCAAACAAATAACATCTGAAATGTGCCACTACCCAAACAGCTGCCAAACATTCTCCTTCATAAGAACTATACTTTGACTCCATTGCATTGTTGGAGTGACTTGCATAAACCACAACAAACTCCTTCCCCTCATCATCATGTTGGGTAAGCATTGATCCCAAACCCAACATACTCCAATCAGTATGTACTTGAAATGGAAGACCTCTCACAGGTCTCCTCAAAATAGGGGTAGATGTCAACCTTCCCTTGAGCTCAACAAAAGCTCTTTCTTGTTCATCTCCCCAATGCCCCTCTTGATCTAGCTTTGTCATCTTTGTCAAGGCTTTGGTAATAGTGCTAAATCCTTGCACATATCGACGATAGAAGTTTGCAAGTCCAAGGAAGGCTCAAACTCTACTCACATATGAGGCTTATGGAATACAAAAGATTGCCTCCACCTTGGTTTGCTGAACTCCCAATCCTCCTGGGTATATGGTATGACCCAAGTACTCTACCTACTACTGAAAGAACTTGCACTTTCCAAGATGCAACTTGAGGTCATGAGCAATCAGTTGTTCAGATACCTCATGCAAATGTATCTCATGCTCCATCACTATAGCACTATACACTAGAATATCATCAATGTATGCTAAGTCACAATCAAGTCAAGCTAGAATCCTATCCATCACTCTTTGGAACTCAGCAGATGCATTTTTCAACCCAAATGGTAAGAACTTCCACTGATACAACACATCCTTGCCATGCGAATCAATTGCCCAAAAGGATGTCTTGGCCTTATCCTCATTTTGAATCCGTAACTGGTGATATCCTACTCGTAAATCCAATATAGTGAAAACCTTTGCATGCCCAACCGCATCAAAGACCTCCTCATGTGTAAGCATAGCATATTGATCAGATTTTGTTTGTCGATTGATAGATCGGTAGGCATCACACATGCGTCTATCTATATAATTTCCATGTATATCCTTCTTGATTGGCATCACCACAACATAGGCATACTCTCCACATGATATCTTCACTAATCCGGACTCAAGAAGGTCTTGACACCTACTTTGGATCAGATCTCTCTCCATATCATTGTATCGATAGAGATGACGAAAGACTGATGCATCAGTTGTCAAGTCAAGCCGTATACGTGGTCCCTTCAAACCGCGTAAATCCTTCATACTAAAGGCAAAATAATTTCTGAAACTCCTCAGTAACCTCCACACCCAATGTCTTTCTTCTCTTGTCACTTTGGGACTAATCTCAATATCCCAAATCTCCTCTCCATCAACACTAGAGATAGAAGACGTAGCATCTAGTTGCTAAACAACAACCTCTTGAGTAGAAAGATTTTTCTGCTTTCTCATACCAGGCTCCACTTTCTAAGTATGAACAATTCATGCTGCTCTAGTTGTAATCTCTTGTGTCGTATCACAAAGGTCTATAGTGGTAACCACTGCTTGCTCCACGCAAAAAACTCCAACCATACTTGAAGAAGACTCTACCTTTCCTTCTCTAACATCTCCATAAGACCAAGGATGAGATCTTGGCCACTTCTCGTCCCCAGCTTTTGCCTCCACCGTCTAGATAAGCAAAGAGCTTACCAATGGTCTTGATGTCATACATGTGGATTGCATGTGTCTCTACTCAGCCAATCTGAGGTTCACAATCCATGTCAAATAGTTCAAGTCCATAGCATGACCCAACACCTGACGCCGTGATGACTCTGATAATGTAGGTTACTATTGTAGTACCGGTACAAAATCCCATAGCTCGCTCTCTCTCTTCAGCGTTGGGTTCCATCAACCACTGTTGTATAGACATTGCTTCGCTCTGAGAACGCATGAGCGCCAAGCTATAGAACAATCTTGATGACCCTTGTGTGAGTTGATACTCTCTCTTTCTCCTCCTCACCACTCCACATGAAACTTTTTGTGTGTGTTGATGAAACTTTTTGATTGCAAAAGTTATGATCACTTCACTAACTTTGTGACAATCAATGGAATCGTGCAACTCTAACTGTGTG
Source organism: Marchantia paleacea (assembly GCA_014180765.2). Classification (NCBI taxonomy): domain Eukaryota; kingdom Viridiplantae; phylum Streptophyta; class Marchantiopsida; order Marchantiales; family Marchantiaceae; genus Marchantia; species Marchantia paleacea. The sequence goes on along the minus strand of MUAA02000109.1, from coordinate 304,891 downwards.
CAAAAACTTCAATGTATCACTTCATATTCAAAACTCATCCAATTGAGTTGAAATTTCAATCAAACACAAGCATGAGTAATAAACTATATCTTTATTATATTGAGTCTGTCAAAACCCTTGTAGGATTCTTAGAAACATCCCAAATACACTCAAAACTCTAAATTTCTCTCTCCATCTTTGAATCACCAGATAAGAGTGTCAATCCCCTCAATTACATCCATTCTTGAGCCCATATCGTAGCTCTTCCCGTGAACTCTCCAACCAAAGTAATGTTCTAGATCTCTCCCATTCCCTTGCCATCCTAACCACGCTTTATATCTGATAAGATCCAAGATAATATCTTTTGGAGCCTTATCAACATCATGACCCTACAAAGTCGATCCAATAATGGGCTTTTAATAGCCTTACAATGAGCCATCGGTCATCCTGACCTAAAGTATCATCGTCATAATAACAGCTCTGAAGATGACACATGTCATCATCTTCTCATAAAAGCCGAGTAATAACACGACACCGTTGCAAGCGAGAATCCCATTCAAGTCCAAATCCTCTCTCTGTAGGCATGGAAAGCTGGATAACTCAACAATATTTGTAATGCAGCTCTTGGCTAACCCACAAGGTTCACCACTGCCATGGGTGACTTGTCAACAGTGACCATTGCATGGGAGTGTTTACCATATCCAAAATACTCTCCACAATGAGATGTGAGGGTCTCTCCACTCCGTCATATGCTTGTAATAAAACCTCCCTTGGAAGAAGGTTTGTCCACCATGGACGTGAACAATGTGCACGAGATCCTACTCTCGTTGCATCCAACAATACCGCTGGTCCAATCCATGACCGAACCTCATGTGCACTCGTCATCACTTGTGCACGTGGATCATCCAATAAGGAAATATTCTCCAAAATGTATGTCAGAGAATATGTATGTTGTGACTGGAGAGAATGTAAACATACATAACATCTCCCAAAACATGCCAGAATGTGAATCCTATAGCCCATGACCATTATCAGCCTGTGTGTATCCATGACATGGCCATCCATCAATAACCAAATATATGGTGTCATGCCAAACAATGTCTTGTGCCCCCAACAACAAAATATCTGACAGCAAGGCCTGCTCATATCCTTGAACGGCCAATAATGGTAGAAGATCTGATTATCTTCGCACCAACTGTGCCACATGGCATAATAAACACGCCTCGCAATCTCATCTTGCTTCACATACAAGTATCAATGTACTCGTATTCCGGACTTCAAAACAGTAGCCAGACTTGTGCTAATCCCTCCAAACATATCCATCACACATATATCATACTCTAGATACTGCCAAACAATATACGTTGTATCTAAGATTGACAACATAGTGGAAGTGAGAATAACTTCCTTTGTCTCCTCCATCTAAGGAGCAAAAGACTCACTCCAAACCTGATGTATGAGCTGATCTGCCATCTATTGTAGTTGCATACATGAAGTACATACTGATCCATCCAACGTGGATGACACTACTCCACTAAGATTTGGCATAATAGTCACATCCTCTAGATAAGGACTATCATGTGCATCCATGTTGCCCTCCAACAAATCATTAGGCCAAGTAACACAAGTACTAAAGTCTAGAACATATGGCAAACCTCCACTTGGTAAAGAGCTAGAACCGTTTATGATTCGTACATATAATCGACTCGCTCTGCCCTCACCAGATTGCCAAAATGGCCAATAAGAGGTTATCTCCTCCCAATAATCAAAGCTAAACCCCATCGGGTATAACATTGCCGCATCCACCAATACATCGTTGGACTCTGCAAGTGTAACTATGACACGTGCTCATGTTGTAGAGCTATCCGTGACATAATATGGTTGCACTTGCACAATCAACTCCATTGGTGATATATGTTGTGAGGGCATCACTAGAACTCCAAGAAATGTATGTATCTAACATGGACATATCTCCATATCGTTCTTTGGCAATCCAAGACCAAGCAATGCATCCTTATCCAACATAAGGGGTTGTGCACCAAATCCAATAACACGTATTGAGGTTAATAAACCTTTCCTGAAGGTCCGACCAAACAGAAGATACCACTCATGTTATCCAACATCATCACACTTGGTGTCAACCTGGTACGTTCGTATGTCGGCCTCGCTAGTAACTCCATCATTTGAACGCAACAGCTTGCCAAGTTACACTATTAGTTGTCATGATCCCAAGATCAACATTACTAGTGCTATCACTACTAGACGTAACAAACACATCCTCTTTGCTTTCGCAAAGTGTGGCTGCCAATCGTAGTACATGGGATGATGACACCCCCAACGCCAGTAAATCCTTGGTTGAGAAAACATGAGAATGAACAAGAGTCTTTGCTACCCCCAACATTGCGCTAGATGCTACCTTAAATGATGTTGATGGCTAGGCCCTATTTGCTCTATGATCTCAGGGCTGACTCTCACTCAAGTTTACCTCCGATGGCTTTTTGGAAGCTCAAAAAGCCATCGGATTGCACACTCTTACACAAACTCTCAAATTCCAAACTCCATGATGCAAATTTTCACAAAGAGTAAGATATCACTCAAAAGGAATGGATACTTTGATGATCAAAAATCTTCATTGAATCAAGGCTCCAACCTTAACATGATTTCTCAAAACCAAACTTCCCAAAACAAAGTCTCTCCGAAACTAAGATCATAAAACTATCTTCTCTCAAAACTAACTTGAGAGGTTCTTCTCAACCTTTCTATTTATACTACTTAGAATCTTACCCTAGTAACTATAAGTAACCACCATGTAACCTTTTCTTACCAAGTTTAAACAAGGTAGAGATCACAAACCCCAATGAAAAGGTTACATGGCAACATGCAATTGGTCCACTTGGATATTCTAGAAGCCCAACTACTTTATATTTTCCTCCAACTTAACCATAAGTAGCTAAACATAGTCATGACTAAGATAGACTTAGTCACAATTTAGATATACTCATATTTCATCCTATATGTACAACCATGGATCTTATATTTACCTCCGGACCAAGATTTCACTCTGTCATTGGAGTGAAATCTAATTATCGAACGGCTTCAACTTGTCGTGATCCAGTCAAAATGTCGTCCTCCCAACTCCTTCAAATCGTAAGTAAAGTTTCCCCACACTTTGTGAACTATGAAAGGACCAAAGTACTTTGGAAGAAATTTCTTTCTTGGTGTCTTATATCTAATGGAGTCGTAAAGCATTATCCAATCATCTTCTTTGAAAGCCTTCATCTTCTTTGTGCCAAGTCGATTATTGTGATACTTTTTTGCAATTGTTGAGCCCGCTCCACACGTACCATGGCCACATCTCGAGCCTCCTCCAACTCCAACAATTGTTGATCTCTTGATTTGATAGCTTCGGCTCCGTTTGTACTTTTTTTTATCGTTCGTTAGATAGTTAAGAAGGTTGTCAAATCAAATTGAATTGGAAGTTTTGACTCGACACCATATACCATACGGAAGGTGAGTACCATGTTGATGTCTTCCAAGTAGTCCGATACTCCCACAATATAGCATGCAACATATTGTTCCAATTTTGTTTGCTCCCGTCCATGTCTGCTTCCTTCTTTGAAAGTCTTCATCTTCTTTGTGCCAAGTCGATTATCGTGATACTTCTTCTGTAATTGTTGAGCCCGCTCCACAAGTACCATGGTCACATCTCGAGCCTTCTCCAACTCCAATAGTTGTTGACCTCTTGATTTGATAGCTTTGGCTCCATTCGTCCTCTTTAACTTCCGTTGATAGTTAAGAAGGTTGTCAAATCAAATTGAATTGGAAGTTTTGACTCGACACCATATACCATAGGAAAAGGTGAGTACCTTGTTGATGTCTTCCAAGTCGTCCGATACTCCCACAAGATAGCATGCAGCCTCTTGTTCCAATTTTGCTTGCTCCCTTCCATGTCTGCATCCTTGGCCAACATCATGCAAAGTGTATAGTTGGTTCGCTCTGCCAACCCATTAGCATTGTGTTAGTAGGAAGTAGTTATGCATGGCTTGATGGAGAAATGATCTAACATGGATTGTATAATGTTTCCAACAAACTCACCACTTCTATCTGATACAATTTCTAGAGGGCATCCAAATCTAGTTATTATCCTTTCGTAGAGAAATCTACCCACTTCTTCCTCACTAGTAGATTTTAGAGGTCTAGCTTCTAACCACTTGGTTAGATAATATGTAGCTACCACAATGAACTTGTTACCCCAAGGAGTTAGATTCAAGGGTCATACAAAATCTATTCCCCATTTCTCAAAAGGACCTAAAATATGAAATGATGTCAAAGGAGGGGTTTTCATGGACTTTTTAGCAAAAGCTTGACACACATCACAACTCTTGCAAAATTCCACACAATCTTTGAAAATGCCTTTCCAATGATAGCCTGCATCTAGGATCTTAAATGCAGTTACCTTTCCTGCAAAGTGTCCTCCACATACTGAGCCTTCGTGAAACTCCTTCATGAGTTGAATTGACTCCTCCCTTTCAACAGCCCTTGTGAATAATCCATCTGCTCTTTGATGAAACAACACGACCTCTATGATGATATAAGGTTCACATCGCTTTACCAATGCATTCCTCTCCCGTGAATACATGTCTTGGGGAAACTCTCCTTCCGATATGAAATCCCATATCCCCTTGTATTCCACATGTACTTTTGTTATGATGTCCATCATCAGCAAATCCTCTTTTGGAAATGTATCATCCACTGGTTGATCTCCTTCCTCATCGTATGTCTGAGACATCAAATCAGCATTGGTCTGCTTCTTACTAGGTTGATCCTCAATGATGTAATCAAACTCCACAAGTAATAACTTCTATCTAGCTATCCTACCCTCAGCATTAGGCTTGTTGAAAATGTACTTCAAAGCCTTGTGGTCAGTAACGATAGTAAATTTTCCTCCCAACAGATAGTGTCAAAACTTCTTGAGTGAGAAGATCACATCTAAAGCCTTCCTTTCTATCACTGAATAGTTTCTCTCAGCATGCACCATCTGTCTACTAGCATAACCAATTGGATGATCATGATTATCATCATCTAACTGACTTAGAGTGCATCCTATAGCAATGTTTGATGCATCCGTGTAGAGAATGAAAGGTTTATCCCAATTTGATTTGGCTAAAATAGGAGCAGTTACCAACTCCTTCTTAAGAAGTTCGAACGCCACCACTACCTCTCCATCCTTGAGGATTAAATTGTAATCCGTTCCCTTCTTCATGTAAATCGTCAAGGCATAAGCTTTGTTGGAGAAGGAAAAGATGAATTGTCGATACTATTTCAACATACCAAGAAATGGTCTCAACTTGGTCAACATCACTGGAAAAGATAAGTCGAGGATGCGTTTCATCTCTTCTAGATCCACCGCTATACCATCCTTGGAGATGATGTGCCCTAACAACAAACCTTCCTCACATCCAAAAATGCATTTTTCTGGATTGAGCGATGCCTTGGCTTTCTCCAAACGTTGTAGAATTTTGACCAAATGATCAAAATGGTCCTCTTTTTTCCCGTACACACAAAAATCATCTATGAAATCTCGCACAAACTTCCCAATAAAAGGTTCAAACACCTTGTTCATAAACCTCTGAAAAGTTGCTGGACCATTACATATACCAAGGGGCATTACCCTTAAGTCAAAAGTTCCCCATGGCGTGGTAAAAGTGGTTTTGAGCTCATCTTCAGAGGCAATTTGAATTTGATTATAACCACTATAATCATCTCCAAAACTATACCACTCATGAATTGTCATCTCCTCTAGAATCTCATATATGAACAGTAAAGGATAATAATCCTTCTTTGTGACAACATTCAACTTCTTGTAATCTACGCATACATGTAGCTTACCATTCTTCTTCTTGACTATCACAATAGGAGAAACCCATTTAGAATTCTCTACCTCATAGATGAAACCGGCATCCTTTAAGTTGTCGATCTCCTCCTTCATCACCTTAACCGTTGGTGGATTTATTCGATGTTATTTCTGATGTATTGGACGAGCTTTCTCCTCTTACTCAATGCGATGAGTTTCTAAGATTATTTACTTCAAATCCCTCTAACTCAATGGGATGAGTTTCTAAGGTTACTTGCTTCAAATCCTTGTAGCTAAAGGCAAAAACATGGATCTATTTACGAAATTTATCCAAGAATCTTGCCTTCTCCTCTGTAGTAACCTTGGGCCAAACTTGAAAGTGGAGAGCCATCGAGTAATCTCCTCTTCACTCATCTTCATCTTGTCGGGATCTTTCACCACCCATGGCCTAGGAATTAAATCCATTGCATCAAGAACTTGAACTTGAACATCATTATCTGAGGTGTCTTCAGATGATGTCTCTTCATCGGTCAACATGTTGGTGTCAACTTCTTAAAAGCTGTCACTTTCTTCACTTTTAGACTCCGAGTAATCACTCATAGGCCTATCTGAGTTTCAGACTGCTCCTCTGCCACTAGTGAGAGAGACCTTCACTAGATGGTTCTTCGGCCCTATACGAAGATAACCTTTATGCCACCGATCAGTAGTCCCTACCGCCCTCAACCAAGGTCTTCCTAACAACAAGTCATAGCTAGCCTCCTCAAGCACTTGAAAGTACAACAAGGTTTGAACTCCCATCACACTTACTACCACCTTGTCCACCACTCCAATGGGTCGCACCTTTTGCTTGTTGGTCATCCCAACAATGATGTTGGAAAGTCTTGAAGGCTTCATCCCCAACTTCTTCAACAAACGTTCCGACATGGCATTCACCGTAGATCCACCATTGTAACACTGAAGGCAATGACTCCGGAATGACTTCCAAGATGAGAGATGTCTTCTCAAGACCTCTCCTTGATTTATATACTGTAGGACTAGAGGAGTCAGACATCCAAACTATGCCACATGGCTAACATGCGTAGGTTGCATGTTTTGTTATCTTATCCTACCCAATTCCTAACAAACGTCTAGCACACAATCTGATCCACCAATGCATGGTAGCCACCTCGTCATTTACCCTTTTGCTTTTTGGATAGTGCACATCACTATCTTGTCTTTTTGTGATCTAGTGACCACTCTATGCTTTGGCTAAACTAACTATGACTAACCAAGATTGGTTACAAACCTCCCCCCATTTAAGTTGCAACGTCCTCGTTGCAAGAAGACTCAAAAGTCTCTACAAGTATCTTGGCATTTGTAAGATTTGCCAATGGTTCCCAAGTAGCTTCATAAAGTGGATAACCTTTCCATTCGACTAGATATTCCACTTTGGGGTTCCGCTGACCTCTTGTCCGTTTCTTGAGGATTCTCTCAACCTCATATTCCTCTACACCATCAATCATGCTGGTAAAGGAGGAGATTGATGTGGGTTGCCAAAGGAAGGAGATCGTGGGGTATACTTTCTCAAGAGAGACACATGAAAAACGGGATGTATTTTCATGTGTGTTGGCAACTCTAACTTGTAGGCAACTTCTCCAATCCGTTGGACAATCAAGAAAGGTCCAATAAACCATGGACTTAACTTTCGAACCCCTATTAATGACAAATTGGTAGTAGACAACCACACTTGATCGCCTTTTTGAAACTCCACATGTCGTCGATGAGCATCAGCATATTGTTTTTGCTGATTCAAGGCAATGGCTAATTTTTGCTTTGCCTGATGCACTCCTTGTTGGACTCGTGCCACAAACTCGTTCACTGCTTCCACTTGGGTTGATGGTTCCTGCATGTGACCTACACTCACCAAGCTAGATGGTGTGATAGGGTGTTCTCCATACATCAAGAAGAATGGGTTGACTTTTGTGGATGCATTGATTGAGTTATTATAAGCAAACTCAATCAAGGGTAAAAGTGCATCCCAACCTTCTTGCTCTTCCAAAGTGAAAGCTCTAAGCATGTCCTCAATAGTTCTATTTGCTCTTTCAATTTGCCCATCTGTTTGAGGATGATAAGGTGTGGACATGGCTAGTTTTGTTTTGAATAGCCCAAATAGGGTTTTCCAAAACATGCTAGTAAATTGAGTGCCCCTATCGGTGATGAGTACTGTAGCTAAACCATGTTGAGCAAAAACTGCATCCATATAAATTCGAGCAAGTTCAGGTGAAGTAACTGTCTTTGTTGTGGGCCTAATATGGATCATCTTGCTCAATTTATCCACAAAAACGACTATCGAATCATAACCAGACATCATTGGTAACTCACATACAATGTCCATACTTACGTGCTCCCATCTTCTAGTAGGTGTTGGTAGAGGCTGTAGTAGACCTGCTGGTTTCTGATTGCTAGCCTTGTTTTGTTGACAAGCCACACAACTTTGAACATAGCTGGTGATGTCCTCTCTTAGTTTTGGCCAAAAGTATACCCTTTGGACACCTTCAATGGTCTTCTCCACTCCTACATGGCCTGCAATAGCTGAATCATGTGCCTCCTCTAATACTGTTGTACGGAGATCAACATCTGAGGGTATCCAAATCTTTCCCTTATAGAACACCAATCCTCATTCTAAATATGCTCGACCATGTTGAAGGGCTTGTGCAATCTCCTCATCCTCCTTGGTAGCGCGATGCAGGTTCTCCCACCATTAAGAGTGAATCTTCACCTCCGTGATGTGATTAATGCACGACATTCGTGTCAATGCATTGGCAAGCTGCTTCTTCCCCTCCATATACACGATCTTCATGTTGAAACGTTATCGCCATTCAACCGAACAAATCTGCCGCTTTGAGAGGTCCTTTTGAGTTTCTAAATAAACCAAAGGCTTGTGGTCTGTCTCAACCACAAACTCCTTATCTCCGAGATAGTGCTTCCAATGTTTAGTAGCCAAGACAATGGCTAACTCCTCCCTCTCTGGGGTATGATAATTTTGCTCCGCCGGCAAAAGTTTTCGTGAGAAGAAAGCAATTGGGTGCCATCCATCTTTCCATTCCTGTTGTAACACTCCTCCAACTGCCACACCTGATGCATATGTAGCAAGTTTTGTTGATCTACCTGCTCATACCATTTAAGGATTGGTGCATGTAAGAACAAGCATCCTTCAAAGCCCGAAATGCAATCTCTTGAGCTGTACCCCATTGCCATTTCTGCCCTTGGCCTAAGAGACTTGTTAAGGCTTGAGCAATACGAGCAAAAGCCTCCACAAACCTTCTATAGAAGCCGGTTAAACCCAAGAAACTATGTAGTTGAGTCTGATTCTGTGGGGCAATCCAATTTTGAATGGCTTCCACTTTGTCACTCATGACTTGGATGCCATCAGCACTAACTCTATGGCTTAGGTAATCTACTTCGCTTTTGCCAAACTCACATTTTGACATCTTAGCATACAACTTATTTTCTCTCAACACTTGGAGTACTTCTCGTAGATGTTTCTGATGATCTTGTAAGGACTTGCTATATATCAAGATATCATCTAAAAACACAATCATTGATTTATCTAGATATTTACGAAAAATATCATTCATCAGTCCCATGAATGTGGCAGGGGCATTGGTTAAACCAAATGACATAACTAGATACTCAAAATGACCATATCTAGTTCTAAAAGCTGTCTTTTGTATGCCTTCATCCGCCACTCTGATCTGATTGTATCCGCTTCTAAGATCAAGTTTGGTGAAATACTTAGCTGCATGAAGTTGATCAAACAAGTCATCCATTCGTGGTAATGGATACTTGTTTTTCACCGTTTGTTGATTTAGAGCACAATAGTCCATGCACATCCGCATGGAGCCGTCCTTCTTCTTCACGAACAATACTGGAGCTCCATATGGTGACACACTATGTTGGATAAACCCCTTCTCCAACAACTCTTCCAATTGTGCCTTGCATTCCTCCAGCTCGTTTGGTGCAAGTCGATAGGGACTTTTACAAGGAGGAGAACTTCCTGGAAAGATCTCTATCTTGTGATCCACTCTCCTTCTTGGTGGTAAACCCGAGGCAAATCATCTGGAAAAACATCTTGAAACTCGTTCAAGATACAAGTTAACTCCTCATGTATAAAAGATTGCTCTTTTGGAGCGCTTACATCTCTTATTAGGCCTAAAAAACATACATCTTTGTGACTGATAGCGGTTCTTCCTATCACGTAGAGAGGTAAGTTTTTGTGTCCTGATCTAAGTCTATCTCCAAAAACCTCCAACTGATGGTTTTTACTATCTTCCTTCGCCAATCTACCTCAGGATTATATTTTTCCATCCAAGTCATACCCAAAATAGCATCATAGCGAGCTAATCGAATTACTCTCCACTCCAACGATTCCTTGTATTGCCCAATCTTCAACTCCACTTTCCTAGGAATGCTCTCAATGCTCTCTCTTTTGCTTGCCCGCTTTGGCAACTCTACCTTTTCACTCTCATCTTTCTCTAAAGCTAATCCCAACTTTATAGCAATAGATCAAGATAGGAAATAATCTGTACCTCCTGGGTCAATCAATACTCTCACTTTTACTCCTTCTATCTCGCCATCCGTCACAATCAAACATGTTTCCTTCTTTCTCAAACCATTTACCTCATGTTTGTGCTTCCTTCCCTCGCCCTTCCTCCTTTTCATCGAACCAAGTGGGCCGCGAGGCAAGGTTAATGATGCTCTCGTCGTTTCTCGGGTTTCCATCGGTCACTTCGCCTCCACCTTCAAGATTGTTGAAAGCTCGTCGATAGGGGGGGTCTAGCTCCTCTTGCTAGAACTCGGGTACGGCAATTCATGGCAATGTGACCAAATCTTCCACAATTATAGCATTGCCTCATTTCTCGTCTTCCCTCCACTCCGTCTCCTCCTCTTGAATTTCCTTCTCGATGAGGATTCGAGTTGCAACGATCCCCTCCTTGTGCGTTCACTCCCCTTGGAATGAAATCTTCTCTCCTCCTTATGTTGCCCAACTCCATAGGCATTGGTCCATAGTATTGATTCGTGGGAACTGATACCTCTCCACCGTTGTGATAGACGTTGGACATTCGTTGTGCACAAGCAATACCCTCGTTCAAGTTGCTTGGATTGTCCCGAATCACCTCTTGTTGAATCTTTTTCTTCAACCCTCTCTTGAATAAATCAAGGGCTTCAGCTCCACTCATATCAGAATTCGAAGATCTCGAAATTCCTCAATGTACTCCTCCACACTTCCCTTCTGTTCAAGTTTCCACAACCTCATCCATGCCGTGATGATGGGATCAACTGCTTGAAAATTCTGAAGAAGACCTCGTTTCATTGCACTCCAAGTAACTTGTTGGCCGACTCATTGAGCTCCATCATCCAACCCCGAAAACCAAGTAGATGCTTTCTCCAACAACAAAGTACGGACAAAAAGGCCTGCAATGTGATCGTTGATATTGAACAAAGCAAGATGATACTCCATTCTCTCAATCCAACCTTCCAAAACTCCCATGGTTCGACTACTTTCGGTAAGGTTCTATCTTACAAGCTTTTGTCATCTTGAGAATCATGGATGTCTGAAGATCTAGCTCTCTTGCTCGTTGTCTTTGCTTGGGCTTCAAGAGCACGGGCTCTCACTGTTTCTTCACTCTCCACCATGGATGGTGATGTCTCCATCTCCATTTGAGTTTCTCTCATTCTCTCATTTTCCATTCCTCTCGCTTTTGATCACTTTGTCAATTCTTGAGCTAACTCTTGTACTTAAGTCTGGCTTTGCTCAAATGCGTTTCCCAAATCTCTCAACTCCTAAATCATTTCTCTCAAAGTGTCCTCCATGATTCGTCTCCGTCCACTCTATCTCAGTATAGGGTTAAGATGAACACTCTCCAATTTCTCAAGATTGGCAACACAAAAGAAATAGGTGATGTTATCACCTCATGGTAATACTCCTCTCCAAAGTTTCTAATAACTAGGCTCCGAAACATAGCTTTAGGATGATACACACAATAGATTTCACACCGTGTGTTGAATCTCACAGGTGGTGGTCTATTGAGGTCCATCTCTAAACTAAAATGTAAATCGTGAGATCCCAAGTAACATCATAGGTGACTATAGGTAAGATAACAGGATCTCGAGATCTCATCACTTGGTCCATAAAGTTGGCACCAAAATGATAAACCAAATACTGAGTCAATCTTGCTATCTCAATGTATAACAGTTTGACATGAAAAGGATTAAGAAATGGAAATCTCGGTACTATTCTATCTCCCCCATTCATAACATGCACCCACAATAACCCCTTTCCACTACTTGTGGCTCAATGGCCACTGCAAGCCTCTAACAAACACTCTCTCCTCAAATAATTGTACCAACCCAGACTATTCTTCCAAAAGGGGTGATCCACACTCATAGGAACAATAAGCCTGCTCTGATACCATTGTAACACTGAAGGCAATGACTCCGGAATGACTTCCAAGATGAGAGATGTCTTCTCAAGACCTCTCCTTGATTTTATATCTTTGTAGGACTAGAGGAGTCCGACATCCAAACTATGCCACATGGCTAACATGCGTAGGTTGCATGTTTTGTTATCTTATCCTACCCAATTCCTAACAGACGTCTAGCACACAATCTGATCCACCAATGCATGGTAGCCATCTCGTCATTTACACTTTTATTTTTTTGATAGTGCACATCACTATCTTGTCTTTTTGTGATCTAGTGACCACTGTATGCTTTGGCTTAACTAACTATGACTAACCAAGATTGGTTACAACCATCCACAAACACATCTGAAATATCACGTCCATTAATACGTACTTTAATCTTTGAAGACTGAGTACATACCTCCAAGGCAGTAGTATCCACCACACATACTCCAACATTTGCCATGGAAACTTTCCCCTGGATCGTCGCTTCTTGGTCCTTTTGGAGCTTAGGTCTCCCCTCAACTCCTTTTTTATCGTAGGATTTAGAGCAATCAATTGGCCAACAATTATATTGATTTTTTGATTCCTCACATCCTCCACTACGTCGTATTTGAGTTGTGTAGATGAAATGGAAAAATCATCCATTCCCAATTTCTTCCTCGGTTCTCTCGGTTGACTCACACCACTGGATCGAGTGTTCCGGCTTGGTTGATCTTCCTTTGAGATGGACTCCTTTGCAAATTTTGCTCTCTTCTTCTCATGTGCAAGAATATCTACTTTTAAACTTATAGAGCTCTCTCCCTTCTCAAATATGCACTGATGAGGAAACACATCAATAGACAATACTCCCTTATCCTTCGATTGACTTGGAGCATGAGTAGGATTGTTGTGTCTAACTCCATCATGCTGTCAAGGATTAGGACAATTCCGCTGGAAATGAGGTCCTCCACAACTAAAGCATGAAACTGTGAAGTTCCCTTGCGGTGGATTTTCTTTTTGAGGATAATTCCCATACCCTCTAGATCCTCCCCCTACATTCTGATTCCTCCTCTCCCATAGTTGTACTACGTTAATCTTGAGATTAGCAAGTGTTTTAGTGATAGATTTCAACTCATGGTGCAAGTCTATCACGGGAGTATTTACTATTGGCGAAGCAACAACAATAAGAGTTGCCGTTCTTACCCCAATATGTGGTGATGCTTCTTTAGCCACCAAGCTAGAATCATCGTCTTCTAGGCTCTCCTCCATTTGAATAGCAATGCGAATAGCCTCAACCTTAAAAGAGGGCTTTTCATATCTCACCTTGCTTCGAATCTGAGGCTTCAAACCTCTAATGAAGTTCTTTATCAACATCGCCACAATCCCCACCATGGTTGGCTCCACCTCAATCCCCCTCTTTCTCAACACCACACAAAAATGTGACTCAAGCTTCTCCGTTTTCTCCACGTATGACCTTGCCTTTTCATTCTCTCCTTGCTTCATAAAGGTGACTTCACACATCAGCTTCTCGTAACTTTCATCTTGAAGAAAGTTTTCAACAAGATTCTCCGTCAAACTCTCCCAAGTGTCTTCCTCCACATGTTCCTTCTTCTACTCATTATACCACTTCAATGTGGAATCCTCCAAGAAGTAAGGCAAAAGGATAGCCCATTCGGGTTTCCTTCTCTCATTGTTTCCTATACATGCTCTCTTGAAGTCCCTCACAAAAGCTTCTACATCCTCTTTCTCTCTCCCATAAAACACCGGAAGCTTCCCCATTTCCAACTTCTTTTTTTGTTGTTGTTGGAAATTTATATGGGATTCCCTAATACAACACAAACAAAACTAGCTCCATTCTAGAGTAATTCATCAATGGCAAAATGAATGAAATTGGTTGGTCCAAGATTGCCATGGCTTTCTCTTCTCCTAAACACACGATGAGCCTTACCTCATCGAGATCTTCTTGATCATTTTGAAAATTATCTCCACTTTCAGTTGGAACTTGAGCCACCTAGAGATTTCAACTTTTCGGTATCTGCACTCAATTTATCCTCAAAGCCCTCCACTAGTGACTCCAACAGAGCTTTCACACCACTACACTTGTGTCCTGAGGGAAGTTCTATCACTCCACAATTTTCACAATAGGTTCCACTCTTGGATTCATGGGGAGGTGATGGTCCCATATGAAGGTTCAGCTCTCCCACATTTCTTCTCTCTCTCAACCTCCGATCTTTGGTCCTCAAAGAACAATTTACAAGCTTATGTCCCTCCTCTCCACAATAGAAGCAACTCTCGCGTTTCGCATTTGGGGAAATTTTTAGTGTCCTCTCCTCAAACTCCACTCTGAACTCTCTCGTGTTCAAATCCGCTGAAACAATCACGTCCAGCCCTTGAGGTATCTTAGACAACCGGATCGTCCAAAGAGGTTGATCTCCCATTTTCCAATGAGTTTCAAGTCATCCTCACTATGCAAAACACTCATGCAATAACTCTCTTTGAATGACCATAAACAAGGAGAAAGCAAATCTGAAAAGTAAAGTGGTTTTTCTCACTTTTATACCCCCTTACACTTAAGGTGTCATAACTTTCTCTCTAAAAATGATTTGTCAACGAAATTTGAACCAATATGTACTTAGCTCCTGATTAACACTCGTGCAAAGTTTCAAATCCTGATTTCACTTTTGTACGAAATGATAAGCTCTGTACACTTTTTCCTGAGAGCTATATTTCAAAATCTGTCAGGACTCTAGCAAATTCTAAACATCATAACTTTTGATGTAAATGTGATATGACTATAATTTTAACTGTAAAATGTATCCCATCTACTAATCTAAAATCAATAAAAATCTCAGAAAAACTTTGGAAAATAATTTTTTCCTCCCAAATATGCAATATAGCACTCTCGCCTCATCCCAAACAACACTTAAGTAAATAAAATGTACAAAATAACTTCCAAGCTATCATATAACACTACCGAGTACACAAATGGTATATTACTATGCATCATGATCTCGGCTCGCTCTTCCCCCATGGTCCTCTCCATATGAGTTCTCATCGTTGCACTCTCACGAGCAATAAACTGGATTCGAAATATTTATGCTCCTTCTAGATTGAGGTCCCGGCAACAGAATAAAAAATGTGACCTCCGGACTGACTCTCACTCAGGTTTACCTCCGATGGCTTTTGGAATCTCATCATGAATCTAAAAGGACTTGTTCCCACCCTATGACCATAACCCTATTGCATATTCTTACACAAACTCTCAAATTCCAAACTCCATGATGCAAATTTTCACAAAGAGTAAGATATCACTCAAAAGGAATGGATACTTTGGTGATCAAAAATCTTCATTGAATCAAGGCTCCAACCTTAATATGACTTCTCAAAACCAAACTTCCCAAAATAAAGTCTCTCCGAAACTAAGATCACAAAACTAACTTCTCCCAAAACTAACTTGAGAGGTGCTTCTCAAGCTCTCTATTTATACTACTTAGAATCTTACCCTAGTAATTATAAGTAACCATCATGTAACCTTTTCCTACCTGTTGAGAAACCGACTCTTCAGGAATCACTCCAAGAAGAGGAGAGCACAACAAAGGGACAAGAGAGAGTGTACAGTAATGAGATGAGAAAGGCTTCGCCTTCCCCTATATATATAGGGTGAGTACAGGGAAACCCTAATCTTGGGTTAGCCCTAAACAGATCTGTACCATCGGTACGTAACAACCCTAAATCTACGGCATATAGTCATTAGGCACGGATCGACCTATATCAACTAGATGAGCTTGGGATATTAACACTCCCCTTCAAGCTCAACTGTAAATACTGAACTCCTAGATAATGTCGAAATGTAGCAAACGACTCTCTAGGTAAAGCTTTGGTGAAGATATCTGCAACATGATCTCCTGTATGTATATATCTAAGATCTACTACACACGAAAGGACCTTCTGCCTAACAAAGTGGTAATGCACCTCAATGTGCTTTAACCTAGCATGAAAAATAAGATTATTAGCTAACATCATGCTGCTAATGTTATCAGCTAGGATAATTGAAGGACTAGGATAATCTACTCCAATATCAGAAAGCAAGTACCGAAACCAAACTGCTTCACAAGTGGCATTCATAGCACCACGATACTCTGCCTCTGTGGAAGATAGTGCCACGGTCGGTTGCTTCTTAGAGGCCGAGGTCACAGCCGCACTCCCAAGTCCAAACGCATATCCAGACGTGGATCTCCTGTCAAAAATATCTCCTGCCCAATTAGCATCGGTGTAGCCATGCAGGTTCAACTCACTTCCAAATCTGTATCGAAGTCCAAAATGAAATGTGGACTTCACATAGCAGAGAATCCGCTTGACCGTCATCATATGCGGTACCCGTGGAGCATGAAGGAACTGACTGACTAGACCAACAACATAGCTCAAATCCGGTCTAGTGATAGTCAGATAAATCAAACTCCCAACCATCTGTCTGTACAGGCGGGGATCTACAAGTAGCTCTCCATCGTCTAACTCTAGCTTTAGACCTTGTTGGAGAGGAGTGTCTATTGGTTTACAGTCAGACATCTTGAATTCCTTAAGCTTATCTAAAGCATATTGGCGTTGTATTAGCCACATATCCTTTCCCTCTGTAATAAACTCCACACCAAGAAAGAATTTAAGATAACCTAAGTCTTGTATCTCAAATTCGGAACATAAGATACTCTTGATGCAAGAAATCATCTCCTCATGGTTCCCAGTGACAATAAGATCATCTACGTGGATGGAAATCATCACTACATGAACTTCTGATCTCATGCAGTATAGCGATGAGTCGGAATGACAGACTACAAATCCAATAGATATGAGAAAGGAATTGATCTTCTCATACCATGCTCTCGGAGCCTGTTTCAAACCATAGATGGATTTCCTTAACTTACAAACGCGGGAAAGAAACTTCGGATCTTCGTAACCAGGTGGTTATTGCATGTAGACTTCCTCGCCGAGATCTCCATTGAGAAAGACGTTCTTGAAGTCCATTTGATGCAGTTGCCATCCCTTGTTGACAAAGAATAGCAACCATCCGACGAATCGTTGCCATCTTGGCAATCGGACTAAACGCCTCTTTGTAGTCAACTCCATGTCGTTGTGCGTAGCCCTTGGCTACCAATCCGGCCTTGTATCAAAATACAATTGCCATCCGAGTTGCGCTTTGACCTTGAAGACCCATCCGCAACCAATCGCTTTCCTTGAGGTAAGTCCACCAACTCCCATGTTTGTTGGTGACGGCGTGCAGCAAGTTCTGTCTCCATGGCTTCAATCCACTCATTTTTGTGCACGCCTCCTCAAGCCGCACTCGATTCTGGCTCAACAAGAACATGAGTCATATATGCATGGTGAACAGCAAGGAAACTCGCATGCATAAATCTCTGAACTGGATGTCGTACTCTCTCAGATTTACGAAGGGCGTGCTCGTATGTACTGTTTGTCGCCCCTTGCTTCGGATCTAAGGCACCAGCATCGTCGTTCTGGGACGCTTCATCCAACGGATGAATATCGGTAATCTGTGGTGAGGACATCATATGTTGCAAAATAACATGATCCTCAAGACTAGGAGTCGGTCTGGATGGTGCTCAATGAACTTCATCTGTTGCAGCTCCAGGTACAATAGACTCAACTCTAGACCGTGACTCCGTAAACTCCACTCAGAAAGGTACAAAGGACGGACTCCTTGGTCGATTTCAACAGGAAGAGTGGGTATGACCGGAACAATCGCAGGTGCATACCAAGATTGCAACTCTTCAAATACAATATCTCTATTGATATAGAGTTGCATAGAGGAAGGATTATAGCATCTATATCCTTTCGTATCTAAGGCATATCCAAGGAAAATACACTTCTCGACTTTTCGGATCTAGCTTCTTGCGCTTCTCATCCGAATGTGTACATAATGTATGCAACCGAAAAAACTTTCAGAAATGAATAATCAGATTGTGGCATGTGAATACCTCCATCGGGGTCTTGTTGTGAACTGCCGCTATAGGAGTTTGATTCATCAAGTACACCGCAACGGAAATGCCTTTCCGCCTAGAACGGTCTAGGCAGGTTCTTCTCATTCAACATAGAGCGAGCAGCTTCTGCTATGTGACGATTCTTCCTCTCCGCAATGCCATTTTGTTGTGGAGTATAACTGCAAGTCTTCCGGGGCCAGATGCCATGCTTGCGCAGGTAATCGCGGAATTCTCCAGACAAAAACTCGTCTCCTCCATCCGAACGTAGACAGAGGATAGATTGTCTAGACTGTTTCTCTACCAAGGTGTGGAAAGTCTGGAAAGTTGACAACACATCTGAAGAGCTCTTGCTCTTGAGGAAGTAAACCCAAGTGTAACGAGAGAAATCATCAATGAAGGACACGAAGTACTCAAAACCAGATAAACTTGGTTGAGAAGAAGTCCATACATCTGTGTGCACCAGCTCTAGAAGCTTGGTCGCTCTCTACCTGATCCCTTAAAGGGTTGTCTAGCTTGCTTGCCGAACTGACAAGCGGAACACACCGCAGTGGGGCTCAAGCAGGCGAAGTTGGGCAAACCTCGTGACTAGATCTGAACTCAGAAGAGTTTTCAGTCTCTGAAAGTTTATATGTTCAATTCGTTTGTATCAAATATCTATGTCAGATACTACAAAGCCACTTTCTCAGAATGACAGAGTTGGTCAAGCATCGACATTAACTCGTAGCATCTAGCTTGAACAATCTACCACTCCCCGCTACCTCGAAGCTACGACAATACTCGGTGGAGTCTTCAACAAAGCATCCATCTTTGTTGAAGCGCACTTGCAAACCTTGTTCTACCATCTGTCCCTAACGATAACAGATTTCGAGTCAGAGTAGGAACATGTAAAACGTTTCCGATTCCAAAAATATTAGATCTTGGAATATCAAGCGGAATTTTACCCTTATGCTTGATCTCGTGCTTTGTATCATCTCCAATCACCATGAACTGAGGAGTCTCCACAATGTCGAGCGACGCAAACCATTCTTGATGCGGCGTCATGTGGCTGGTAGCTTTGGAATCGATCACCCAATCTGTATCAAGTGCGAAAGCAGCATAACTATGGTGTGTCACAATGAGTAGATGTTCTTCAGCAGCTACATGGCCCTCATATCCCAGCGCAGATTGTTCTGACGCTTGTAATAATTTTTGGCATAGTGGCCATTCTTGTGACAGTAGTTGCATGTGTTAACCTGCCTTCTGGCAGCTGGTGGCGCACCTGGCTGGTTAGACGCCTTGTTCTGCACACGACCTCTACCACCACCGTATCCGGCTCCTCTACCACGATATCTGCCTCGACTTCCAGAATCTATAAAAAAACACGCCTTGCGGGCTGGGACGGCACTAGTACGCCTGAATTCACACTTCTTCTCCCAACATCATTGGGACCAATTCATCAAACTTTGGAAGAGGTTCTCTGGTCGAAATTGACGTATTGAACTGCTTGTACTGTAAGACCCAGGGTTGTACATATAGGATAAAATGAAAGTATATCTAAATTGTACCTAAGTTTATCTTAGTCATGACTATGTTTAGCTAGTTATGGTTAAATTGGAGGAAAATATAGAGTAACTTTTGGTGTGGTAGATGAGAACTACTATTTTGTTGTTTAGTATGAGTCAAGGAATAGATTCCATCACATGGGTATCTTGACTTCCCTTGACTTGGACTAGTTTTCATTGGTTGGACTTGGTGAAGACCCTTAAATCTAGGGGCTTAGATTGACTTGGTACACTAGAAGTCAATTAGGGAGTAGTTGGGCTTCTAGAAGATCCAAGTGGACCAATTGCATGTTGCCATGTACCCTTTTCATTGGGGTTTGTGATCTCTACCTCGTTTAAACTTGGTAAGAGGAAGTTACATGGTGATTACTTGTAGTTACTAGGGTAAGATTCTAAGTAGTATAAATAGAGAGGTTGAGAAGCACCTCTCAAGTAGTTTTTCAATGGAAGTTAGTTTTGGGAGGAGATAGTGTGGTGATCTTAGTTTTTAGGGAGCTTGGTTCTTGGAGATGTCATGTTCGGAGTGGAACCTTGATTCAATGAAGACTTTGATTACCAAAGTATCCCTTTCCTTTTGAGTGATATCTTACTCTTGGTGATAATGTGCATAATAGAGCTTGGACTTTGAGAGTTTGTGTAAGAGTGAGCAATAGGATCATGGGCAAAGGGTGGGACTAAGTCCTTCTAGATTCATGATGAGCTTCCAAAAGCCATCGGAGGTAAACCTGAGTGAGGGTCAGCCCGAGGTCACATTTTTGGTTCCGTTGCGGGACCTCAGTCTAGAAGGAGAAGAGATGTTTCAATCCAGTTTATTGCCCGTGAGAGCGCAACGATGAGAACTCATATGGAGAGGACTGTGGGGGGAAGAGCGAACCGAGATCATGATGCATAGTAATGTACCATTTGTGTATCCGGTAGTGTTATATGATAGCCTGGAAGTTATTTTGTACATTTTGTTTACTTAAGTGTTGTTTGGGATGAGGCGAGAGTGCTATAGTATGTATTTGGGAGGAAAACTTTATTTTCCAAAGTTTTTCCGATAATTTTATTGATTTTAGATTAGTAGATGGGATACGTTTTGCACTTGAAATAACAGTCATATCATGTCTAGATCAAAAGTTATGATGTTTAGAATTTGCTAGGGTCTTGACGGGTTTTGAAAGATAGCTCTCGGGAAAAAGTGTACAGAGCTTATCAATTCGTGCAAGAATTGAATCAGGATTTGAAACTTTGCACGATTGTATATCAAGAGCTAAGCTACATGTGGGTTTAAATTTCGTTGAGAGATCATTTTATAGAGAAAGTTATGATACCTGAAGTATAGGGGGGTATAAAAGTGAGCAAAACTGCTTTACTTTTCAGATTTACTTTTTCCTTGTTTATGGTCATTCCGAGAGAGTGAGTGCATGAGTGTTTTGCATAGTGAGGATGACTTGACACTCATTGGAAAATGGGAGATCAACCTCTTTGGAAGATCCGGTTATCTAAGATACCTCAAGGGCTGGACGTGATTGTTTCAGCGGATTCGAACACGAGGGAGTTCAGAGTGGAGTTTGAAGAGAGGACACTAAAAAGTTCCCCGAGAGCGAAACGTGAGAGTTGCTTCTATTGTGGAGAGGAGGGACATAAGCTTGTGAGTTGTCCTTTGAGGACCAAAGATCGGAGGTTGAGAGAGAGACGAAACGTGGGAGAGCTAAACCTTCATCCGGGACCATCATCTCCCCATGAATCCAAGAGTGGAAACTATTGTGAAAATTGTGGAGTGACCGGACTTCCTTAGGACACGAGTGTAGTGGCGTGAAAGCTCTGTTGGAGTCACTAGTGGAGGGCTTTGAAGATAAATTGAGTGCAGATACCGAAAAGTTGAAATCTCCATGTGGCTCAAGTTCTAACTGAAGATGGAGATCATTTTCAGAATGATCGAGAAGATGTCGATGAGGGTAAGGCTCATAGTGTGTTTAGGAGAGGAGAGAGCCATGGCAATCTTGGACCAACCAATTCCGTTCATTTTGCCATTGATGAATTACTCTAGAATGGAGCTAGTTTTGTTTGTGTTGTATTAGGGAGTCCCGTATAAATTTCCAACAACAACGACAAAAGATGTTGGAAATGGGGAAGCTTCCGGTGTTCTATGGGAGAGAGAAAGAAGATGTAGAATTTTTTGTGAGAGACTTCAAGAGGGCATGCATAGGAAACAATGAGAGAAGGAAACCCGAATGGGCTATCCTTTTGCCCGACTTCTTGGAGGATTCTGCATTGAAGTGGTACAATGAGTACAAGAAGGAGCATGTGGAGGAAGACACTTGGGAGAGTTTGACGGAGAATCTTGTTGAAAACTTTCTTCCGGATGAAAGTTACGAGAAGTCGATGTGTGAAGTCACCTTTTGAAGCAAGGAGAGAGTGAGAAGGTGAGATCATACGTAGAGAGAACGGAGAAGCCGGAGTCACGCTTTCGTGTGGTGTTGAGAAAGAGTGGAGACGAGGTCGAGCCAACCATGGTGGGGATTGTGGCGATGTTGACAAAGAACTTCATTGAGGTTTGAAGCCCTCATTCAAGCAAGGTGAGATATGAAAAGCCCTCTTCTAAGGTTGAGGCTATTCGCATTGCTATTCGAATGGAGGAGAGCCTAGAAGACGATGATTCTAGCTTGGTGGCTAGAGAAGCATCACCACCGTTGTGGTTAGAATGGCAACTCCTACCGTTGTTGCCGCGCCAAGAGTAAATTCTCCAAAGGGTAGACTTGCACCATGAGTTGAAATCTATCACAGAAACACTCGCTGATCTCAAGATTAACGTAGTACAACTATGGGAGAGGAGGAATCAGAATGTAGGGGGAGGATCTAGAGGGTATGGGAATTATCCTCCAAAAGGAAATCCACCACAAGGGAACTTCACGCTTCATGCTTTAGTTGTGGAGGCCCTCATTTCCAAATCTAAATTGTCCTAATCCTCGACAACATGATGGAGTTAGACACAACAATTCTACTCCTGCTCCAAGTCAATCAAAGGATAAGGGAGTAGCGTCTATTGATGTGTTTCCTCATCAGTGCACGTTTGAGAAGGGAGAGAGCTCTATAAGTTCCAGAGTTGATATTCTTGCACACGAGAAGAAGAGAGCAAGATTTGCGTGAGGAGTCCATCTCAATGGAAGATCAACCAAGCCGAGCACTCGATCCAAAGTGTGTGAGTCAACCGAGAGCACCGAGAAAGAAGTTGGGAATGGATGATTTCTCCATTTCATCTACCCAGCTCAAATACGACGTGGTGGAGGATGTGGGGAATCAAAAAGCCAATATAACTGTTGGCCAATTGATTGCTCTAAATCCTACGATAAGAAAGGAGTTGAGGGGAGGCCTAAGCTCCAAAAGAACCAAGAAGCGACGATCCAAGGGAAAAGTTTCCATGGCGAATGTTGGAGTAGGAGTGGTGGATGCCGCGCCTCGGAGGTATGCACTCAAAGCTTCAAGATTGAAGTACGCATTAATGGACGTGATGTTTCGGATGTACTAGTGGATGGTGGATCTGCGGTGAATGCCATGTCAGAACGTTTGTTGAAGAAGTTGGGGATGAAGCTTTCAAGACCTTCCAACATCATTGTTGGGATGGCCAACAAGCAAAAGGTGCGACCCATTGGAGTGGTGGACAAGGTGGTGGTAAGTGTGATGGGAGTTCAAACCTTGTTGTCCTTTCAAGTGCTTGAGGAGGCTAGCTACGACTTGTTGTTAGAAGACCTTGGTTGAGGGCTGTGAGGACAACTGATCGGTGGCATAAGGGTTACCTTCGTATAGGGCCGAAAAACCATCGAGTGAAGGTCCCTCTCACAAGTGGAGGAGGAGCGGTCTCGGACTGGATAGACCTACGAGTGATTACTCAGTCCGAGAGTGAAGAAAGTGGTAGTTTTTCAGAGGTTGACACCAACATGTCGATCGATGAGGAGACATCATCTGAAGATACCTCGGACGATGATGTTCAAGTTCAAGTTCTTCTTTGCAATGGATTTACTTCCTAGGCCGGGGTGGTGAAAGATCCCGACAAGATGAAGATGAGTAAAGATGAGATAACTCGACGGCTCTCCACTCTCAAGTTTGGTCCCAAGGTTACTATGGAGGAGAAGTCAAGGTTCTTGGATATATTTCGAAAATATATCCATGTCTTTGCCTTTAGCTACAAGGATTTGAAGGAAGTAACCTTAGAAACTCATCGCATTGAGTTAGAGGAGAAGGCTCGCCCAAAGACGTCGAAGCAACGTCGGATAAATCCACCAACAAATTGTGGTGGTCAAGGAGGAGATCGACAAGCTAAAGGATGCGGGTTTCATCTATGAGGTAGAGAATTCTGAATGGGTTTCTCCTATAGTGATAGTCAAGAAGAAGAATGGTAAGCTACGTGTATGCGTAGATTACAAGAAGTTGAATGCTGTCACAAAGAAGGATTACTATCCTTTACCTTTCATAGATGAGATTCTAGAGGAGGTGGCAGGTCATGAGTGGTATAGTTTTGGAGATGGTTATAGTGGTTATAACCAAATTCAAATTGCTCCGAAGATCAGCTCAAAACCACTTTTACCACGCCATGGGGAACTTTTTGCCTTTAGGTAATGCCCTTTGGTCTATGTAATGCTCCAAAGAACTTTTCAGAGGTTCATGAACAAGGTGTTTGAACCTTTTATTGGGAAATTTGTGCGAGATTTCATAGATGATTTTTGTGTATACGGAAGAAGGAGGATCATTTTGATCATTTGATCAAAATTCTACAACGGTTGGAGAAAGCCAAGGCCTCGCTCAATCCAGAAAAAATGCATTTTTGGATGTGAGGAAGGTTTGTTGTTAGGGCACATCATCTCCAAAGATGGTATAGCGGTGGATCCGAAAAGGTGAAACGCATCCTCGACTTACCTTTTCCGGTGACGTTGACCAAGTTGAGGCGGTTCCTTGGAATGGTGGGATACTATCGACGGTTCATCTTTTCCTTCTCCAACAAAGCTTATGCCTTGACGGTTTACATGAAGAAGGGGACGGATTACGATTTAATCCTCAAGGATGGAGAGTCACCGTGGCTTCAAACTTCTTAAGAAGGCGTTGGTAACGGCTCCTATTTTAGCCAAACCAAATTGGGGTAAACCTTTCATTCTCTACACGGATGCATCAAACATTGCTATAGGATGCACTCTAAGCCGCTTTAGATGAAGATAGCCATGATCATCCAATTGCTTATGCTAGTAGACGATGGTGCAGGTGAGAGAAATTATTCAGTGATCGAAAGGGAGGCTTTAGTCGTGATCTTCTCACTCAAGAAGTTTCGACACTATCTATTGGGAGGGAAGTTTACTATCGTTCTCGACCACAAGGCTTTGAAGTACATTTTCAACAAGCCTAATGCCGAGGGTAGGATAGCCGGATGGAAGTTGTTACTTGGCGGAGTTTGATTACATCATTGAGGATCGAATTCGGTAAAAAACATGCCCATGCCGATTTGATGTCTCGAGCATACGATGAGGAAGGAGATCAACCAAGGATGATACATTTCCGATGAGGATTTGCTGATGATGGACACCATAACAAAGGTACCGGCTGAATACAAGGGGATATGGGATTTCATCTCGGAGGGAGAGTTTCCCCAGGCATGCATTCACGGGAGAGGAATGCATTGGTGAAGCGATGTGAACCTTATACCATCATAGAGGGCGTGTTGTTTCATCAAGGAGCAGATGGACTACTCGGAAGGGTTGTTGGAAGGGAGGAGTCAATTCAACTTATGAAGGAGTTTCATGAAGGCTCGGTATGTGGAGGACACTTTGCGGGAAAGGTAAATCGCATTTAAGATCCTAGATGCGGGCTATCATTGGAAGGGCATTTTCAAAGATTGTGTGGAATTTTGCAAGAGTTGTGATGTGTGTCAAGCTTTTGCTAAAAAGTCCATGAAAACCCCTCCTTGACATCAGTTCCTATTTTAGGTCCTTTTGAAAAGTGGGGAATAGATTTTGTAGGACCCTTGAATCTTACTCCTCGGGGTAACAAGTTCATTGTGGTAGCTACAGATTATCTAACCAAGTGGGTAGAAGCTAGACCTCTAAAATCTACTAGTGAGGAAGAAGTGGGTAGATTTCTATATGAGAGGATAATAACTAGATTCGGATGCACTCTAGAAATTGTATCTGATAGAGGTGGTGAGTTTGTTGGAAGCATTATACAAGCCATGCTAGGTCATTTCTCCATCAAGGCACGGGTGACTACTTCCTACAAACCAAATGCTAATGGGTTGGCGAAGCGAACCAACTATACGCTTTGCATGATGTTGGCCAAGGATGCACATGGACGGGAGCAAGCAAAATTGGGACAAAAGGCTGCATGCTATCTTGTGGGAGTATCGGACTGACTTGGAAGACATCAACAGGTACTCACCTTTCCGTATGGTATATGGTATCGAGTCAAAGCTTCCAATTCAATTTGATTTGACGACCTTCTTAACTATCCAACGGAAGTTAAAGAGGAAGAATGGAGTAGAAGCTATCAAATCAAGATGTCAACAACCGTTGAGCCGAGGAGGCTCGAGGCGTGGCCATGGTACGTGTGGAGCGGGCTCAACAATTGTAGAAGAAGTATCATGATAATCGATTTGGGACGAAGAAGATGAAGATTTTCAAAGAAGGTGATTGGGTAATGCTTTACGATTCCATTAGATATAAGAGAGCAAGAAAGAAATTTCTTCCAAAGTACTTTGGTCCTTTCATAGTTCACAAGGTGTGGGGAAACTTTACTTACGATTTGAAGGAGTTGGGAGGACGACATTTTGACCGGGTGAATCACGACAAGTTGAAGCCGTTTCATCGACGATCAGATTCTTTCACTCCGGGGACGGAGTGAAATCTTGGTCCGGGGGTAAATGTAAGACCCAGGGTTGTACATATAGGATAAAATGAAAGTATATCTAAATTGTACCTAAGTTTATCTTAGTCATGACTATGTTTAGCTAGTTATGGTTAAATTGGAGGAAAATATAGAGTAACTTTTGGTGTGGTAGATGAGAACTACTATTTTGTTGTTTAGTATGAGTCAAGGAATAGATTCCATCACATGGGTATCTTGACTTCCCTTGACTTGGACTAGTTTTCATTGGTTGGACTTGGTGAAGACCCTTAAATCTAGGGGCGAGATTGACTTGGTACACTAGAAGTCAATTAGGGAGTAGTTGGGCTTCTAGAAGATCCAAGTGGACCAATTGCATGTTGCCATGTACCCTTTTCATTGGGGTTTGTGATCTCTACCTCGTTTAAACTTGGTAAGAGGAAGTTACATGGTGATTACTTGTAGTTACTAGGGTAAGATTCTAAGTAGTATAAATAGAGAGGTTGAGAAGCACCTCTCAAGTAGTTTTTCAATGGAAGTTAGTTTTGGGAGGAGATAGTGTGGTGATCTTAGTTTTAGGGAGCTTGGTTCTTGGAGATGTCATGTTCGGAGTGGAACCTTGATTCAATGAAGACTTTGATTACCAAAGTATCCCTTTCCTTTTGAGTGATATCTTACTCTTGGTGATAATGTGCATAATAGAGCTTGGACTTTGAGAGTTTGTGTAAGAGTGAGCAATAGGATCATGGGCAAAGGGTGGGACTAAGTCCTTCTAGATTCATGATGAGCTTCCAAAAAGCCATCGGAGGTAAACCTGAGTGAGAGTCAGCCCGGAGGTCACAGTACTCGGCATGCAGTCCTTGCAATGTCGCACCGATAATCACGGTCAAATCAAGTTGAACATTGACAGATGCTAACTGATCTGCCAGTTGCTTGCTGTGATTGACGTAGTCACTGGCATACATCGAGCCTTTCTTGACCGTATTGAAATGCTGCAGCTTCCAAGCTTCTGTTCCCGAATGGAACATATGTGACAACGCGTCCCAAGCTTCCTTGGGTGTGTCACAGTCTTGAATGTGACCGATCATCGAGCCTAAAATTGTGAGCGCAATGTAGTGGATGGCTTGATACGATCACTATCTCCACTCACGCAATGTCTGCTCACTGCGAAGATCACCATCAACCACGATTGGTGCTTTCTCCTCCCCGGTCACAAGCTCCCATAGCCCCTGGCCTTGAAGGAAGGTCTTCATTTGAAATTTTCACGTTTGGAAATTGTTCTTGTCGAGTTTCTCTCCAGTGATCATGCTCACGGATTCTGCCATGGTTGTGGTCACGAGCGGAAATCACGACCCCAACACAGCAAGTACCTGCACAGACAAAAAACAAACACAAAGAACACCTCCGCGACTATGGCGGAAAAATAGCTCCTCTACACCTCGATCAAGAAACATGCAAAACTCCAAAAACTGGCGAAATGCGCTTGTCTTGACCCGCAGATGAAGAAGGAAATGTGTTCGCGATTCTACGCATGTACAGTACTTAAGCAAACAGAGAAGAATTCGACGAAGAAAGCTCGGATTGAGCTGAAATTTTTCGTGGTAGGAGCTCTGACAGAGGCGAGCGTTGTAACTGGCTAAGCCTTTGCTCAGGTTGAAACCCTCAAACCTCTAAAAAACCTCGTTTAGGCCTCCAAACAGCTCCTCAAAGATTTTGGAAAAAGGCGATAACTATCACCAACAACTTCAAATCGCACGAAAACTTCATGGCTACCAAATTCAACCATTCTGCGCAATACAATTTCCTTTAGGAAGTTGGCAATCAGAAATAGGTCGAAAACGATCATCTTGACCTCCAAAAACGCGATTGAAGATTCTGAAAAAACACTAAACGGTTCCCCAACAATCTAATCGCCATGGGAACGACCTCCAATTAAGGCACACTCCTCACCGATCTCCAGCACTCATCTATGTCTTATCTACAAAACTAATGCTCCCACCATGCTCTGATACCATGTTGAGAAACCGACTCTTCAGGAATCACTCCAAGAAGAGGAGAGCACACCAAAGGGACAAGAGAGAGTGTACAGGAATGAGATGAGAAAAGCTTCGCCTTCCCCTGTATATATAGGGTGAGTACAAGGAAACCCTAATCTCGGGTTAGCCCTAAACAGATCTGTACCATCAGTACGTAACAACCCTAGATCTACGGCATGTAGTCATCAGACACGGATCGAACTATATCAACTAGATGAGCTTGGGATATTAACACTACCAAGTTTAAACAAGGTAGAGATCACAAACCCCAATGAAAAGGGTACATTGCAACATGCAATTGGTCCACTTTGATCTTCTAGAAGTCCAACTACCTCCAATTGACTTTAGTGTACCAAATAAATCTCGCCCCTAGATTTAAGGATCTTCACCAAGTCCAATCAATGAAAACTAGTCCAAGTCAAAGAAATTCAACATACCCATGTGATGGAATATGTTCGTTGATTCCTACTAAACAACAAAATAGTTGTTCTCATCTATCACATCATGAGCTATTTTATATTTTCCTCCAACTTAACCATAAGTAGCTAAACATAGTCATGACTAAGATAGACTTAGTCACAATTTAGATATACTCATATTTCATCCTATATGTACAATCATGGGTCTTACAACTCCATATACAAGAACATCAACATTGGCTTGCATCCTCATCTCTCCTGTAGGTTGTCTAGGAGCCATGGATGAGGGTATTCAATGCCTCATACAATGTGAAAGACTGAGGAAGTCTAACTTGTCGGCTAGCCTCCCCTCTTTGTCGATCCAACTCCACTGACACTCCTCTAGATTCAATAATATGTGTTGCACTACGAGTCATAGCAACAACACATGATTGTGCCCTTGCACACATGTACTCCACAACATCTCCATCATATGAAATAGAGGCACGAGCCAAACGATTGCCATGACAACTCTTGTTGATTGTAATTCTGGATGGAGATCAAAACATCGATCCATCATGTGACCATGTCTGTGACAATTATATCATGATTTTGATCCAATAGGATCCATCCTTTGACCTTGAAGGCAATCCTTCTTGTGATGAGATCCACCACATGTCCAACACGCCATCCCAACGAACTAATTGTTGACTTGAAAAGAATGGCAATGGTATGGATGTGGCACCTTCACCATTTTGTCTAGATGGTGGAGACTGTCCCACATGTCTACCATACCCACTCCGGGTTTGTGTTGTAGACTAATAACGTGAAGGAGTCGACAAAGTTGGTGAATCCTTGCTAAACCCATTAGTCGTCACCCTCTCTTCTTGCATATTGAGCTCAATATGCTCATCAAGACAAAACACAATGGCCAACGTAGCTAATGTCTCATGTAGTAAGGTAGCATCTCACACTATCGTCTCAACTCCCATGCCAATATCCCATACCAATATTGGATAGCTTGTGCCTTTGTCATCCCATGGGTAACACTAATCAACCAACGTACTTGAGTATATGCCTCTCAAAGACTCTCCCATGTCTTCCGTTGAAAATCCTGCAAGCCTCGTAGCTTGTTAGTTCTCACCCCTTGGTAGTCTCTCCTCAACTGTGCAAAGAACTCCAAAATAGGATTAAAGGTTGGGACCTTTGAACTCTTCCCAACTCGACTAGCTCTAACTATATCATCAGTGCTAGGTGTAGAGGATGAACTCACACCACCAAACACTGTATCCAAAGTAATATAGATGTAGTTTGGAGACCATTATTGTCTCTAGAACTCAATCTCCTCAAGGTGTTCATGCCAGAACTCATGATAATCATCCATCGGCGGACCCTCCAAATGTTGGAATAATCCCTTCCAAACTATAAACGGAGATAACAACATAGAGTTGCATATCTACTGTAAATCACACCATGAGTCAAACTCTTGTATGAAATCATCCAACTCAATAGTACCAACTGTACCCGAATATTGTCTGGAATCCTTGGTGGCCCCATAGATATCGTCCATGTCCCACAACAACAGTGTGAATACACACTCCAAGATATCTGCAACGGACAAGTTACACTAGAAACAGTGAATTGTAGTGTTTAATGATTAGTTCCCAAGTGAATGGGATGTTAAACGAATATAAGGTGGTGAATATGTGAGTTAAACATATTTAATCAACTCTGGACAATCACAATACGAAGACTATTTCCATATCATACTAAAACCCATCAGAGAAATTAATGCACTAAGAAATTTTCAAGGAAATTTTTTTACTGATCTTGTGTGATCCGTAATTACAAAAGATAATCATTCATCATGCGTAAGCTCGCAGAAGTTCTCCTAGAAAAATCCTTGATGACCAAACTTGTGGGTCAAATTTTTGAATATCTTCACAGGAATCCGATCTCTAGTCATGTAGGCCACCGCGATCTCTGTTCGGCTTCAAGAGTTTTCATTCTACCCTAGCTACACAGGAACAATTCATGTCTTACTCTTGCAAATTGAAGATTTCTCTCCTAACTACTTTGGTCCTATTTATACACAACCCTAACGTCATATCTAAAACCTAAACCCTAAACCCTACATGGATTACGCCCGACTACTTCTTCAAAAATTTACTATATCCTTCAATGACGACTCTTCTCTCAAGGCGAAAGCATCCATGCTTATTTGCAATTCCTTGATGTCCTCTATGATCTCCCTCCAATGGACACGCATCGCTTCTTGACATTTGTGATCCATGATTTTGTACGTCTTCTTTCGCTTCTCTTTCGAGTAGCAAGGAGTGTTCATCACCAGCA
Source organism: Marchantia paleacea (assembly GCA_014180765.2). Taxonomy (NCBI): domain Eukaryota; kingdom Viridiplantae; phylum Streptophyta; class Marchantiopsida; order Marchantiales; family Marchantiaceae; genus Marchantia; species Marchantia paleacea. The sequence goes on along the minus strand of MUAA02000109.1, from coordinate 273,470 downwards.
TTAGTCTCTCCAATTGTTCGGCCTTAACTTCGTCACATCGGGCAAACAGATAATACGAACACTTGCTCAGCAAAACTTCTAATCTAGCTGATTTCTCCACATCGACTTCATGCAACTGGCGCTTCACCTCCTTCAATTGTCTGTAAAACCTCTCGTTCTCCACTTCCACAAACTTCAACTCTGCTCCCCGGATCTTGCATATCTCACTGTAGGCCTACTTCACTTCTTGTTTTGCTTCTACCTTCTCCTTCTCCATACGTCCCACCGATTCTGTCATAGTGTATCTTGTGACCAATTGGAGTGAAGATTTTATTACTCAAATGATGGCATCATATGTACAAATGATACTTCTGATTGTCAATTATGGAGAAATATGAGATTGTATTATTTACATTCTATAGTGATTATTTGATACATTTGAATCGCGAACTATACACTCCAGTTCCATTCAAAACATATACATTTACATAAATTATAACGATTTACTGACAAAATAGAGTTTGGAAGGATTTTATTGTTATAAACTAAGGATTTCACATAACCATTATATGATCATCTTGATTTTTGTTATTCATATTTTGAATGATTGGATTGTATTAGGTTGAGTGATTGAGAAGCATGGAGAGCTCAGTTATTATGAATAAAATTCTAAATTCAATATGAAAGATATGAAATAAATGAAAAAAGTTATTAAATAATGTAATACAAAACAACAAATCATGGAGTATAAAATCTTTGCATTAGAGAGTGAGAAGGTAGAGATAGAATTAGTTAGTGAGATGGAAGTGGAAACTCTATTACAATAGACTCAACTTCAATTGCAAGCAACTACTATTGATAACTAAGAGTCAAATAGTATATAACTTCAAGAGATAGAAGATTAAGCCAATATCTTTGTTAGAATGGAAAGTTATGTAAGGTGGATGCATATGAGGGTAATTATTTATTATTTTATAAAAATAAATAAATAATAATTTAAATGTAATAAATAATAATAATAAATATTATATTATAGTTCTTAAATATAAAAATATATTTTGTTAGTTATTTTTATTATCTAAAATATTCATTGCATATATCTTAATTTTTTTTATCTTTGTCATTTAATATTCATATGTTATAACTCATGCATATTAAATGAATTCAATAAGAACCTTAAGAATTATTTATATTTTTAACACATGATATATAAATCATAATTATTTTTTTTATTAGATTTGATAAAAAAAATTATATTTCATTTTAAAATTAACAATTATTATTTTTCAATTAATTATAAAATTTTTAATATATATTTTTAATACATAAAAATATAATTTTTAATTTATTGATAAAATTTTGTTTTTGATATATTTTAAAAATTAAAAATTATCTGTTTTAAGTATATAAAAATATGTTACTAACATATTTTAAGTGCTACAAAATGCATAAATTAAATAACGTAGCTAAATTTTAATCATCAATATTTTTTTTCAAAATGAAAAATTAATAATATGAAGTTGCAAGCATCAAAATATAATAAGAATTATCATTTTATTTTAAGTTTTATTATACAAATTTAATTCAATAAATCACACCTTGTTGCTTACAAAACCTACTATTTCAATTTTGAGCTTAAGATATTAAATTAATGAATATTTGTTATGTAAGTATGTATCAAGTTATATGATTTAATTTTATATTTCATTTTATAAAACTGAGTAGGATAATATGGAATTTTAATAAAAATTCCAAACAATGTTATGAATACTATAAATTTTGTTTGTTGTGCCATCATAATAAAATTTCATTTAAAAAATTTTACTTAGGAAATTATAATATTGTAAAATATGATAAAAATTTGTTTTATTTATATAATTTATATGGATATAATATATTTTGTACATTTATTATTAAATAAAATATTTGTTGGAAATATTTTTCTTACACGCTAGATGACTTTTATTTGAATTTTATATACACAAATCTAATTCATATGTTAGCCATGTGGTTCTATGCATTTATGTCATTAAGCTTGTATAATAAAATATTCTTTAGATGTGAACTAGAAATATTGTGTGCTCATTTTGATTATGTATGTTTGAATTAGTTTCAAAATGGTTTTATAAATGATATTCATTTTATTAATTTTTTATTTGTTGTTATGTGACTGAAATGTATTCAATCAAATGAATATTTGAAAGTTAAAAAAGTAAATTCTGGTTACATTTTAATTTCCATTTTTTTTTTCAAATATTACGAAATAATATATGTCTTTGAATTTATTAGAATTTTGATTGTGTTTTTTTGTTGTGTGGAATATATTCTTTTGATATAAATGTAAGCATAAAAAATGTAAACTTACTGATTATTGGCTTGGTCATATATGTTACAAAAGACATTCATTTTGTTATGTCTTGTTAACATTGTAGGAAACATTAAAGTAAAGTCAGGGGGGATAAAAGTCTTCATGTGGATTAATTATTCATTTCGCTTAATGGAGCAACTTACAGGCAGCCTGTGAAATAAAACTGAGTGAGGAAATCAGGAAACATTTGAGACTATTTTTACAATTATTGAAGTATTTTGAGTCAAATCAGATTCTGAAGTGTGCCGCTTGAGTATAGGAATATTATAATTTACTTTGACTAGAGAAATAAGAGACGTTAGAAGTTAATCGGAAGTTTATCTGTTTAAAATAGAGGTTTGTGTACCGAGCGTTGAACTGGGCAAACAACAATCCACGTATAGAGACCACGTATTGGACGTTTTGTAGTAATCAGAATCACCGCACATAGGTGCAGAATAATTTCAAGGAGACAATTCATAGACGGCGACCGTTAGGGACGGCAGTCCAGCACATGATTGAACAGAACACCGTCCGCCCACGCTGACGGGCCTCCAATAGCGGGTTGCCAGCTTTCCCAACCCTAAATAAGTCACAGCGTCCCGCTTTTCAGAGGATTATTTCTCATTCCTTTTCGAACTTGTGTATCTCGAAAGGAGGGAAGCGTCAAAGAAACTCAATACTACAAACATTTCTTCAATTTTGGTTCTGACGGTGGTTTCATGTGGCGCACTCCGCAAGCGTTGCGACATCTTTCGGGTATTGTTTATTATTTTCCTCAGAATTACCTTGTAGGCAGGAGAAATTTGGTGTTCCAGTATTTGGGTACAGTCGCATCTCCGAAATTTCTTCGTATCCGAAAAATTATGATTGACGATAGGAAATGTGATACGCGCACGTCTTTATTAGTGGGATCCGAAACTTCGTGTGTTGAGGTTGGTAGTTTTATCTGTAGTCCTGTGATGAATGAATCATGTCGTCGTTTAGGAGATCGAAATCAGCTTGGAACTTCGCGTCAAACAGAACCTGTTATGGTGCAACTAATGTCCTACGAGCGTGGGAGGTCCGAGCTCGTACAGGCTGTCTGTGAAGAGATAGCTTTGCAGATCGTACAGGAGTGAACTGTGCAATGTCCTCTTGGGTGGACTCAGTCCTGTACCAGAAAACACCCTTGACGTTTTTTTGTTTGTTTTTGTTTTTTTAACAACTCATTTTGCGTAGTCATGCCCTATCTCTTAGAGAGAGGCGAGAAAGTCAGAAGTGACTTTCGACTTGCGTGTGCTTACGTGACTTTAGACTTACGTGAAGGCATGGGAAAAGCAATCTGAGATTTCCCGATGTTTTATTTGTATGTTTTTACTTTGTTTTGGTATATGACCTTCTCACACATAGGCATGTGTGATAGGAGGCCCTTCATGAAGTCTGGGAAGTCAGTTCAGAAACGTCGAGCTTTCTTTCGCGCGGAAAGCCCGTCCTTCTGTATTTTATCAGGGGATGTTGAAGGTTAGGGATGTTGGGTGTCCGCAGGTGTGTTGATACTTTTTGCTTCTGCACGTTGTAAGGCCCCTTGTCGAGTAAGCTGAGGGATTTCAGGCTGAAAGTGCAATACATCAAACGATATTTGCATGCCAATTAGACATATATAGTACAAAATGTCTGTGGTGCGCAAGGGAAGTCACAATTTATGGAGAAGTGAGGGAAAGTTATTGGTTCATTTTCTGAGTCTATTCAGATTACTGGAGTGTGCAGGTTCTCTTATGCTTGTTACCAATTACTGAAGCGGTTGCGATTCCAAAATGGCGACTGAAGCACCTGTCGCAACTGTGCCACCTTCGGTACAGACACCAGCTAAAAAAGCTGATACTGTAACGGTAGAAGCGAAGAAGGAGACCCCTGTGGCTGTTCTCAGTACCCCTATATCTGCCCCTGTAACGACGAGTCAAGTTGCACCAACTCCTCAAGTTGCCACCCCTCAGCCGCTCGTTCCTGCAATTAACCAGCAGGAATATCCAGCGGCCGTGGCCTCTAACGAGGCAGTCATCAACGATGAGAAACTTTTTATGGATTCTTTCTACAAATTCCACGAAGCACTGAAGTCAAAGCCAACGTAAGTTCTGAAACTTGACAGTGGAATTGCAATTTTTAGTGGACTTAAGCTGCCGAAGGTTTTACGAATAAATTGACGGAGTGGATTTTACGCAGGATTCCGAAGATGGGCGGGAAAGACCTGAACGTACACCTTCTTTACAAAGAAGTAACAGCTCGTGGAGGCTTGCAGCAGGTCTGTTCAATGTACACAATGTCACGTGTCATCGTGTTAACCCATATCTTTTGCATGGGCTCTAGAACCTCAGTCGTTAGATGCTCCTAGTTCTTGAAAAGTGTAAACTCTCGAAGCAAAGTCAGCTTTAGTTAAGTTTATTGTAGTGATTGTCACAGTGCGAGGTGTTGACGCTAGTTCAACTCCTCAGTGAAGAGCATAACGATTTAGACTTACGCCTGTTTGAAAGCATGAGACTCTTAGTGCTGCTTGACAGGATATGATCGGAAAGTCGTCTGCACAGCTCATTTCTTGACTTTGTTCTCGTATGCTATTGCCACTCTGATATCCGTAAGGTCATCAGAGACAGGAAGTGGAAGGAAATCACAGGTGCTTTTGAGTTTCCTCGCACTACAACTAGTGCGTCGTATGTCCTACGGAAGTACTATGTAAATTTGCTTCATCATTTCGAACAAGTTTACAAGAACGGAGCCAAAGGACCTCTTATTCCTCCACCAGGTATGAGTTTTTCACAGTTAGGACATCTTTCCAGATTACGGATTAGTACTAGCTTAATGACGTGTTGAAGGCCATTTTGAATCTCTGTCCTTGTTTGGTCTCTTTGGCTTCTGTTCATCTCTCCCGTCAAGACTTTCTGTTCTAAACGGCAGTGGGTTGGCCGAGAATGTACTCACGATTTTATCTACCTTCGGAATGCGGTGGACATTCTCCATGTACATTCTGAATTTCTATTTGTTCTGTAAGACTCGCTTACTTCCGTGTCCATCTCATGAAAACAGAAAACATCATTACCGCATACCTGAAAGAAGACATAAGCAGTTTCTTGGAGATGCTGCTACCTTCTGGAGCTTTGGTACCTTGTTTGATCAGAATTAGATGTGCAATTTCGTAGGTGGGTAATGAGGTGTTTGTCACTCTTATATGTTAGCAAAGCTGATCAGGAGTAATCAATTAATTACCATGCAGCAACTTTACCTGGGTCAAGCCCGTCTGTCCAACCTGGTGGTGATCCAGCACTTTCAGAGGGTGGTGAGCAAGTCACGAAAAAAAGACCAAGGAAACGGAAGATCCAAATGCCGCTTATTCCTCAAGGTTCGCCTCGCATACTTGAGTAGAGACAAACGTTTCAAGTAACATGTTGCCTATCTATAGTAGGTTTCGTTTTCTTTTTTGTTCTTTAAGTCTTCATTTGCTATGCCTCTCCTTTTGATTTCATCACCTGAAAGTTCTGTTTATTGCAGTGGACCCCGCGGAGGCTATTGGGACGTCATGCAAGGGGTCAATTGAAGCAAAACTTGACTTTGGATATCTGATTACAATGGTCGTCGGTGGAGAGAAGCTCAAAGGCGTTCTCTATCATGTTCCCAGCGGAGTGAAAGTCCCATCTCAGTTCACGAATCTTCCAACCCTGCTGGCCAGTGTTAATGTGGACGCCGCAAAGACTACTGTGGAGAGCACCGCCCGTCGCAAAAGAAGGAGAAAAGAGGAGATGCCAAAGAAGGACCCAAATGCCCCGAGGCCAAACCGGACAGGGTACAATTTCTTTTTCGCTGAGCAACGTCAGCGATTGAAGGCTCTGCATCCTGATAAGGATCGAGATATCAGTCGAATGATAGGCGAAGCTTGGAACAGTCTTTCTGAGGAGCAAAAAACGGTGAGTCAAACAGGGCATTTAATGGGCATAGTAAAACCCGGTTATGGCTCAAAAGCTGACAATGTCATGTATGTTGTCAGAGTTGAACTTTAAGCATGATGATGTGCTTTTCCAAATGTCATCCAAAATCGTTCTGTCATGTTCTTAATTTGCTTTTGGACTGGGACAGATATGTCCCATGTGTGTGCAAGATGTAAAAGAACATCATACTTTGAGAGCTTGTGAGATGAAATTGATCGTCTTTTGTGTCCTGCCATTCTCAAAAGTATGTCCATGGGTTAAGGTGAAACTAAAGCTCTTGCTTTATATACTTGCAATTTTACTTTTCCTCTTTGATGTTCCTCGAAGTCTCTGATTAGACTTGAAGTCTAATACTTTCTCTGTTCAGAGCGTGCAAAAGGTAAGACGGCAATATCTGGACCCAATGTCAATGTTGCACTCGGTACCTTCGATGTGAATCACACCTGTAATACCTACATGTGCTGAGGTAAAAAAGTGAGAATTACCCGTCCGCTTAGACCAACTTAAGCAAAGGAGGGGCCAAAATGGGAACTAGACTTGCTATTCACTTTCAAAGAGTACCAGTCACACGCAAAGTCGACTCTCGTGGTTGCTTTACTAAACTGCTGAAAGTGTATAGCAAGTTTTAGTGTTTTTTTTTGGGATTATTCAGTTTTACGTTCATCGTTGATGTGTCTTCGTTAATTACCGGAGTAAGTTTAGGAGTTGATCCTCCATGAACAGTTACTACAAGATGAAGCTCTCCATCTCCGATGTGCTCTACTATGCCCGCTAAATGCCCTGTTTGGGGAACTTCCTTAAAATCAGTTCAGAATGTCTTTGGTTGCTGAAATAGTGTGTTTTTGCCACGATGTCTATAGATCCCGATTTTGTAGCTCAGAAGTTCTGAACGTTCCATTTGCATGCAGCCCTACCAAGAACGAGGTGTGAAAGACAAGGAGAGATTCAAAAGGGAGATGCGTGATTATCGGGAGAAGATGAAAAGCGGCCACTTTGATAGTGCTGCTGACCTTGGTACAGGGCAGGCTGTGACTTCTCCAGAAGATCCCAGTGTTCCTGACCAACCCCTTGAGCAAGATCATGCAAATGCAATGGGGGATGATACTCCTCCCACGGGGGAGCCTACGTCTGAGACGCCCCATCAGCAAACATCCCATGAACCTTCAAAGGGTGTTCCTGATCAGTCGTTTAATCAAGAGACACCTGCCTCTGTGGTGTCCACGCAAGGAGAGGGTTGATAGCTCTTCTTGTGGTTTCTGGATATATGTTGGTTGGTAGTAAAGACTAGTAGAGGCAAACGCTTAGTTCATGGTGAGGAAGCCAGCGGTGGGCAAGACAGTCTTCCAGTTTTCAATGTACCATACATTAGTCAGAGGGTTCAGTGGATAGTCAGTCAGGTTTAGGATTGAAAGGTAGATTCCGGTTTCTTTCCAAGCAACCCTGTGCAGAGTCTTGCTTCACGATTGTCATCATGAAGCGCTTCATCATCCATCTGCCAATACTGTACAGAAATCTGCCATACTTGGCCAGCTTAGCTTTATTCCCCATGGCGACCAGCTCCAACCATTTTCTTTGAGATTTAGACGAAAAAAATCTCTTATTCTCGATTCGAAATTCTTTTGTTTCTAACATGAGTGCATGCCACTTGTCTCTAATGTGTCAAATGACATCGTAATGTTTCAGCTCCGTTCCAGGCTGGGGTTCTGATGAGCTTATTCTGATCATTCATTTTCGAATTCAGTGTATGTTGCAACAATCACTCTGATTCGTTATCAGTTTTTTCCACGCATGAGAGGGATTGGCTTTAGTTCACCGTGGTACTCAGGACGCGGTGCACGCGACTATGGTCCTGTTATGCGACGGTCGTGTGTCTTCATTCCGGTGTGGAAGGCTGGCAGTTTGTATCTTTCTCATTTTGCGGAGGTCATTGTATCGGATTGAATCGGCCCTTGCAGCTTCGAAGGATCTCTGTTCTTGAGTTTTTTCTCACGCAACCATGGTCACGGAAGGGAATCTCCTCACAACTATAGGGTGGTTCAAGGAGATTCAGGGAAGCATCAACAGGTTTTGTTTGTTGCAGTAACGTCTCAAATGTGGGAATGGTATGTACTTTCTCTTTGGACGTTCCTCATGATTATTGTTCATGATTTACCTGAGCATATTTCATGTCTGTAATATCTCTGTAATGGATGTTAGTATGTGTATTGCTTAGTTCTTACGTTCTACTCTAGTTAATTTTTGGCGATTTACTTTTACAAAGCTACTTTTGTGCAAGAGCTCTTCTACGGTATTTCAAATCGAATTAATTTTGGAGATGGAAGAGGTAAAGCAAACTGTACTCAAAAGTTTGGAAAGTAATGGAAATTGTCGGGAGATACTGCGAGCCGTTGTATTCCAGCTAGGGTTGATGCAAAACAGCCTGTGGAGGTTACCAGATATCAGGTGTTATTTTCTTTCGGAAGACACAAATTATCATTGTGTGGATTTAACGAAGCGATGTATAATTGTAGTCATTCACTGCCAGTGACGGAGGTAGCGGCACGCCTGGTACCCCAATGGGTCATCCATCAGTGTCGAGTCTCTTTCCTTCGTGGTTAAAATTTTCCCATATCTCAATGTTGAGTATGGAGCTCATGAAATTATTTTCTCAGTCACATTATCAGCAGTGTGTTCTGAGTTGAATTGACCTCAATTTAATTTGCGTGTCATCGTCTGAGTACGTACAGTTCGAGGTTCTGAACATCGTGACGAAGCGACGGCACACCAACGTTATCGCGAGATGATTACTAACTGCTACCCAAATTAATTATGCTGAAGGTGGTGCGAGGAATGCCCTGCTGTCTAAATCATAGTACCACTGGTCTGGTGGTTCTTAAAAGAGGCCCGAGCTTTATGTCAGTTATGAATGTTTTGTGTGTAATCGTGCCTTGTGGGGTGAATTATCGCACCTATGCTGAGCTCCGAGGGTCACCCGACTTGCAAATCCTGGGCTACGAAGTGCCTTCATACCGCTGTTTGCCTAGTAACACGCTTTATTCCCATACGTTTTGGACATTTTAAGTTAATGCGATCACAGTTACTGTCGGTTCAGTTTTTGTAGGCTTCTAATTCATTTGGGCACGGAATGATCTCATCGCAACGACAATCATGTTTCACAAAACCTATTGGTTGATGTAATTGTATTTTGTCTGTGTGCGGTAAAGTTATTGGTAACTTACGTGTCTTCTTGTGCACATCAGCATTTTCTCATCAGTTTTGGAAGTTGACTTTCTGAAGTTGCTTTGTCTAGTTACTACAACTTATAGAAAACTGGGACTTTGTGCAATTTGTAACGCTTCTATTGGTCTTAAGTATGGGCAATGAATATGGACTATTAATTCTAGAGGTTACCTTGTTAATTTCACTATATTGTTTTGACTACAGGATTTACTGATAATTATCCCAATATCCTGGCGCCGAGAAGTTGCTCATCATTTTTGAGGAAGACAAACATTTATTTGTATTGAAAACTCGAGCTTTACAAATGTTAAATGTCTCTGAAATTTTTTACGTTGTCTAAAAATACGGAGCTGAATGCCTATGTTTATACTACAGTAAATGTATTGGACGTAGTGCAGTTCATACTCTTGTGCATGTCGTATAGCAGTTTTGTGATTAGAGTTAATTCCAAATTATGTTCCTGACAACGTTTTGGTCTATGTTCCCGTGGTTGTGCCACACTTGTTTTACATGCGTATTATTCTCTGCAAACGTATCTCATCCACATTGTGTTTTCATGGACAGAGTCTGTAGAAAACAGTGAAGGCCTACCTTGATACTTCCACCCAATCCTTTCACTTGCGAAAGATTCAGATTTAAGCACTTGCCAGAAAGGTCTAAATGTCTAATGTTTTGTGAGGTCGCGACGCGCAGACCGGAGTCGTGTATTCTTGAGTAGTGTATTCTTGCAATGAATGAACATATAATCCTGAAGTTCCGACATAAAGAGATATATATTTACGGTTTTTGATATAATGACAAGCTAACATATTGTGCAGTAATTATCCCAAGAAATTACTGATTTGTTGTGTTGAAAAATGTTTTTAATGTTTATATATATGGGATATATATAAACATTAATGATATATTTTCTAAACAACATTTCTATGCTATATGAATTTGTTAAAAACATCAATTTAATAACTGAATGTACATTTCACCTGTTGCATGAAATTTTTTAATGCAAATATTTTGTTTTAAATTATAAGCTTTATAAAAAACTGTTAAAAATCTGTTTTTTTTTTTAAACTTGAAACTAGAATTGGCACAATATCTTGATGTGGCCGCTTTTACTCAATGTGGTTCATATCTTGATAATGCGACTCGAATATATTTACTCGTGGAGCTAGGTTAACTAAGACAATATAGCCTGGAAAAATGTGGGGCACTCTACACACAAACCGGCTGAGTAATCACGCCAAAGTCACTTTTTGTTTTTATGAAAAGTTGATATGAATTTATGAAATTGTAATTCTTCTCTCCGCCTAAACTAAGAATGTCATTATGACTAAAGAAATCTATAACTCTTGTTAAAAATTAAGATAAATATTGAAAATGTCATAATATTTATAATGTTCATTATATATAAAAATATTATTTTGATGAGATATTAATGAAAGCTTGCACAATGGTCTATTATATTACAAGAGTATGATTTCCGTTTGTACAAAGACCTAGAGTGTTGAACTTTAATTTTAGCAAAAACTTTGAAAATTTTTATTTGAAAATTAAAATTTATAATATTTTTGAATTTTAATTTATTAAAGTGGATAATTTTATTGATATGGATGTTAATGAATGAATAAATAAATATTTTAATTATTTAAACATCTTTTAAAAATAATTTATTTTGAATAATTTGTCAAATGATTTTTTATTTCATAAAAAATCATATATCATCAAGAATAACATTGCATTATGTATATTTTTATGACGTTTCATTTCAAAATGTTTTTTATAATTATTAAAAATATAATTTTTTTAAAAAAATATTAATGTTGATATACAAATTGATTATTTGTATTATTTAAATTTTACCATGGATTTATAAATAAAAATGTGATATATATTTAATATGGCCAACTTTAAAACATGTATTTTTCACTATCAACAAGAAATGTGAAGTTGTTTTCTTGATATAATGATTTTGAATTTAAAAGATGAAATTGATGGTTTAGATAATCTCATGAAAAATTATTTGGATGAGTTTGCCAATATACAAGATGATAATTAAGTGCTATAATATTAGCTACATGAATTTTTTTATTGAACATAGGTTTATATTATGATATTATAACGATGATTAAACATATATTAAAAAATTATCATGTTGAAATTTACATGAATAACATTATAGATCAATTTTATTGAAAGATGTTTGACATGCATACTAACTCTATGTCAAATCTATATCTTGCAAGGTGGATCAAATAAAGTTAGGATGAAAACTTGAAAACAAATCAAAAAAATTGAAAACAAAATAATTAGATTGAGATGGGTATACATAACATGGAATGATTATTGTCAATTAGAGTATTTATGGAGAGGAGTGATTCTTAAAATACATTGTATCCACCACATTGAAACTTAGCAATAGTTTTGACGTAACTACTTTTAGAAAAATGAATCTAATCTTAGCATGTGAAAATTTACCCAAACTCTATATTGTGTTGTATATATGTGCATTGAGTTGTTTTACAAAAGTTGATAGTTTACAAAAGAATACTCAGAATGCATTGTTTTGTATTTTGGTATCAAAGCAAGTTTTGATATATTTTTTTTCATGCAAATATGACTTCTGCTTCATCATTATAGATAAGTTAAATGAGAGGAAATAAATGACATGATTCATATGTTCTTTTGTAGAATTCTTTTGTAAGTATAGTAATGAATTTAAAGCTTGATCCACGATTGAGATACATAAATAAGAGGAGAAAGCTATTTATCATAATGTGGTGAACCTCAAGTCTTGCATGCTCACATCAGAAAATGAACTACTATAAGAGATTCGTCACAAATGCTAGCAAATCAAGAAGATATATCCCAAATTTTTTTACAAAGAAAATTTTAATTTTTGTTCAATGAAAAAATTTGTGCACAAAACAAGTAATGTTTATGATGAAATAATCAAAATTGGAGGTAAGAATTGATGAATTACTAGTCATATTATGTGTGTTCCATGAATCTTAGATTTTCTAAAACATGCTCTTATAAGTGTGATATAATAACATATTATATCAAAACTAATCTCTTTGCAAATAAATTACAAAAAAGTTGAAAAGAAAACTCGTTTTACTACAACATAAATGGATTTAAAGGTAAAAGTCTAAACTCTTCAAGAAGAAAGTCAAATCGAAGATTGACAAAGCTTTTACATATCATGTTCAAGAAAGTGCATTAGGTTAAAGATCATGAATGCTTAAAATCACAATGTTTGCATGATAAAAGAAGAGTGTAAAAGCAAATTTAGTTGTAATGTTAACAACACATGTAACATTGATGATCGGTTAAATGAATGAAAATTTTGCTTCCACATTATAAAGATTTTGGTTGTGCCATAGATATATACATCCAAGCCGATTGTTGTAAAATATTCAATATGAGGGTCTAATTGGAAGGATAAACTGAAATGCATCATCATTATATAACTTCAGAAAGAGAGCGATGTGAAACCATCATCAACAATATTCATTGGGTGTATGACGATCAATTTTAATCTTATTTTCAATAACAACAATATGGATGTTTGAAAAAAATGTTGATCTTATTTTGAATAACAACTATATGCAAACAAGATTGCTCATTTCAATTGAATAGATTTGATTTATCTGATTTCTTCTTTCATGCTACACTCCTCTAGAATGATATCAAATTGTAATGCATGCATCTCTATATCTTATAAAAAAGTGAAAGAATATTAGATCTTGTCAAGAACTTCATAATAAAAGGTGGAAAAAAATGAGTCATATCCGTATGTGAGCCTTGTATTATAGTTAAATTTTATTTACAATACATGCCATATGCAAGGTTTCATGAAATGACACTATACAAGCTTTTCTTCCAAGATAAGTCATCACTAGTTTATGCTCAACCATTTGATTTTTAACATGATTTCATATTCAATGAAAATAATTATTGAAGCTAGATTCAAAAGTCAAAAAAGTTTATTTGTTGGTTATTTCAAACCACAAAAGCATATACGATTTGTTTCAAGAGGATAAATGCATAGTATTAAACCATGACGTTATTTTTACCAATCTGAATAAATTTCTTGTATATTTTACGCTTTTTAAATGGAGATGCTATTGAGTTTGAAAAAACAAATGATTAATAATTCATATTTGCATTCAAATGTAAAAATTCATAGAACTCTTGAAAGAAAATTAGAATTTAAGTTTAAATATAACATAATTCCAATAGTAAAAATTTATCAAATTCAATCACAAGAAGATTTTATTTAGATCGTGATAACATTGATCTATTGAAAATTATTTAAAAAAAAACTCAAAGATAAATCTGAAGAGAGAAGAAAGATTACATGTAGATTGATCTTGAATTTTCACTCAAAATTATCTAGTGAGCGTTCTTGATATGCCACATGATTAATAAAAAATGATATAAATAATTTTTAATTCACTTTTAAGTATCATTTTATATCAAATATGAAAATCAAGCTCAAATCATCTAAATCTCATACTGTCAATATGCAACTCTAAGAACATGAAGAAAATCTATTAGATCAAAATATTTTTTTAAAAAAAAATTCAATGTTGATGAGTAAATCAAACAAAACAAAATACGTCATATGTGATTGCAAGAAGATTTAGGCTTTTGTTGCATGGCTTTACACTTTTGGATGAATCTAAAAATAATGATGATGTTTGATTGGAAGTAAGACTCTAGGACACAAGACATCTTTTTAGCTTGACAAAATGATTAATTTCAACAGGATAATATTTTCATGAAAACTTCATAAGATATGAATATTTTGGAATCGAAGAAGGAAAGAATTTCAAACTTAGTTTTATTGCAAACCTTGTTATGATAAATGTTTGTCGTTTTTATAAACCTTACACATATAGATTACACATATAAAAATATTTCAATTGTGATTCTTATTTGGTAAAATGATGACATATTATAATATTTTTAAAATAATAATTTATGTAGATGACATTATCATAATTGAAAAAAAAATTTCAGCTGATTTTTTTGGTCTAAAAATAGATTATTAAAGTATTACAACTTGAAGGATTTAGTAATTTTAATTACTTTTATCACAAGATATGAAAAATGATAAAATGACCTTGAGCCAAGAGAAGGATGTATGTGAAATTTTTTTTTCTTTGATTTGAGGATGTGAAATTTGTTGCTCCTCTAAAAGAGCCTAGTCATATCATTCATCCAAAAAACAACACATTGTTTGTTTAACTAACTAAAATCAATATCAAAGTGCTTTGGATTTGGATACCTTGATAATAAGACAAGATTTAATATTGCATTTGCATGTCAGTATTTTATTAGAACATGATTGAATTCAAAAACTCTCACTAGATTGATGTTGATATTTTCAATACTTGCAAGGTACAAAAAATTTGGTTTTATAATATGGTGGATTTGATGTTAACTCTCAACTTGATGGATTCAAAAAGAAACATGAGGAGCATGTAAATACATGTAACAATTAATTGATGAATATTCTTTGATGGTGAGTATCATTCTTGTTTAAACAAGAATGATACTTTTGTTACTTTTAGTTCAATCAAGGTTAAACATGGAACTTATAGTATGTGTGGATACTCAAAATACTTGATGACTATAAAATCAAATGGATAGATTCTATAACTATAAATAAAGATAATTAATAATATATGGACATCGTACAAATCTTGCTCATCAATTTAATGTTCATCTACATTATTTTATAAAATATTTTGCAAAAAAGACAATCAAATTAAAAGATTGTTTTAAAAATAGTTTCAAAAGAATTTTTTATAATAATATTTTTAATATAAAATTTATCATATATTGTAAAAATTATGTTTGAAAGAGATTAGTTAATAAAAAAAATAATGTTGGAATACAATGTATTCCTTACATCAAACTTCAATAAAAATTGTAGCTTAATAATTGTATAAATAATGAACCTAACATCTATCTTTTAGACACTTTGCATAATATATGAATATTAAATTATTAATTTTTAGACAGAATTACTATTATTTAGTTAGATGTACTCTCAAAGCTTGGTAAAGCAAAAGTAAACATAAATTTTTTAGTTTTGATTGTTTTGTATTACATTGGGTAAAATTTGGATACATTTTGAATAAGATTTAGAGTTTAAAACCCTCTGTAAATATTAACCTTCAATTCATAGATTTATTTAGTTGACTACTTTTAATTACAGTAAAGTGCATTAATCACATGATAATTATTTGCAAGATTCTACAAATATGCAAAATTTTACATTATAAAGTTAAGATCTTATACGATTATGATGGTATGATTTGGAAGGATCGTGCACATAATTGTGTATCATGTCATCTTTCAAACATTGATAGTAGTATAAATCCAAGGTGAATTATTTGTGTTAACATGCTTGTGATGTATGTCAGCTGTTAAAGTAAATAATATGCTATGTGTGATTTTTGTTTAACTAGATGACATATGTCTTGTTTGATATTTCTTTTCATTGAGGTATTCCATGATTGATAAAAATATCCTTGATGCGATTAGCAAGATCGACTAGCAAATAATATGTTGATTTGTGATTTTTATTTAAGAAGATGACATATGTCATGTTTGATACTTTCTTTCATTGTGATGTCTTGTGGCCGATAAAAATATTCTTGATGCAGTTAGCAAGATAGTAAATTTGACTATTACGTGATATGAATAGTGAGACATTATAACAATCAAACTCATGATCTTTGTCATGACTTATGTAACATCATTCTTCGTTAGGTAGGTATGTGCATGCAAGAGCAAATACAACAATTAGAACCGATAATGTAGTTAGCGCAGTTTATCCTAGACTTGCCGTTAGAGCCAATAGTGCCATTAGTTAACCTAGGGCTCAAGGGGTAGAGTTTGAATTAGGGCTCTTGGAATGGAGTTTTTGAAGTTGAGCCTTTGAGAGTGTGGCTATTATGGATAGTAGCTAGTGGAGGAACCTAAAATCTTTGAACCTCAAAGTGGATTTGACTTGACTATAATATCTCTTTTATGCTATAGTTATGAGTGGAGTGTACTTGTGGATCTTTGAAGGGCTAAAAAGATTACTTTGAAAACTCAAATTGAATTAAGTAAGAATGTGGTTCTTGGAGCGCTAAAGTTGTTATGGTAAGTTTTGATCGATGTTAGCTTTGATTTTTATCTGTAGAGTGTGTAGGATATTGATGGAGTAAAGATCTTGATGGCGATCTAGAAGTAGAATTGATTGAAAGTTGGTATGATAGATTTCAAATTTTTGTATTTTATGTTGTAGTGATTAAAATCCAAATCTAGAATTTGGAGTATGAAAGTACTTCTAAAAATTGACCAAGTAGGTCAATGCTCATAGTTACCTTGATGCTTAGATTCTAGATTGGCCAAAAAAGATTTCAGAAAAAAGTGCTTGAAGTCCAAGATTTGGTGTTTCAAATTTTTTGGGTCAAAAGTAAGAGAGTCATGCTATAAGATTACCATATAGTGTCTGTTTGATCTGAAATTTGATGGGGTCATAAAAGATGTAAAGTATTTCGTGCGCATATGAAGATTGTATCGAGATTGTAAATTGAAAGCTTTCTTTCGTAAAGCCCATTTTTTTGCCGCTTGCCATTTTTTATGGAATTAAAAAAAAGGCACAAAACGAACATTGTTAGAATTGCAAAATTTTAATGTTTAGGGGTCCAAAATTAAAGTCAAAGATTTTTGAAATCATGTTAAAGTTTCCCCATACAACTAGATTACCAGTGCTAGATTGTTGATTTGGAGAGCAAAAGGCTTCCATAATTATTTTTTAGTATTTTAAAATGCCCTCATGAGGCTATGTCAGTCCCAATTGGGTTGGGTTGGGTTGATGCATTTGATGGATGCTTTTAAGATAGAGTATTGTTATTTATGTTTTTTGTGATTGATATACTTCCATCTTTGCTTCATGTTTATGTACCACATCTATTTGTGTTGATGCTTTATTGTTTGAAGTGTTAGTGTTCTTGTGTGTTACCGATAGTAAGGCTGGACTTGCAGGTCTGCAAGACCCATGATTGTACAGAAAGGATAAAATGTAAGTATATATAAAGTATGACTAAGTTTATCTTACTCATGACTATGTTTAATTAGTTATGGTTAAGTTGGAGAAAAATATAGAGTATCTATTGATATAGTAGATGAGAATAACTATTTTGTTGTTTAGTAGGAATCAAGGAATCGATTTTTTCATATGAATATCTTGACTTTCCTTGACTGGGACTAGTTTTTTACTGGTTTGACTTGGTGAGGACGCTTAAGTCTAAGTACTAGATTGACTTGGGTACACCAAAGTCAATTGAAGGGTAGTTGGGCTTCTAGAAGATCCAAGTGGACCAATTGCATGTTGTTATGTACCCTTTTCATTGGGATTTGTGAACTCTATTTCGATTAAACTTGGTAAGAGATAGTTATTTGATATTACTTGTAATTATTGGGATAAAATTCTAAGTAGTATAAATGGAGAGGTTGAGAAACACCTCTCAAGTTAGTTTGGAGAAGCCTTATTTTGGGAAGCTTGATTTTTGAGAAGTCATGTTTGGGGTTGAAGCCTTTGATCATCAAAATATCTCTTCTGTTGAAGTGATATTTGATTCTTTGTGAGAGTTGTCATCATGGAGTTTGGAATTTGAGAGTTTGTGTAAGAGGATGCATTAGGGTCATGGTCATCGGGTTGGAACCTATCCTTTTAGATTCATGATGAACTTCCAAAAAGACATTGGAAATAAACTTGAGTGAGAGTCAACCCGGAAGTCAGAGGCTAATCAGACTATTTATTTCTCCTCAGTTAGATAGGACTTGCGGACCTGTAGATTGGATGAGTGCATATGGTGATGGCGGATTTAAGGTTGCCCTTGTGTTAGTACCTTGTTGTGCATTGGGTACCTTTTGTTGCAATTTATGCTTCCAGTTGGAGACATATTGCTATATGGTTATAAAGGTGATACATTGGTATCATAATGGAATCCTTTGGAGATTCTGAAGGAGAGATTGCTAGGGTTAACAATGGGTGCACCTGTAGAGGAGTTCGGTACCAACCTTGACCTTTGAGGTTCACCTAAGACTCTGATTTGATGCCAGCGAGTGACACAATTGAACTTGATGATATCTTGGAGTGTGCCATACACCGTTGATGTTGGACATAGACAATATCTATGGGGCCACCAAGGGTTTTAAATGATATTCAGATATAGTTAGTATCATTGAGTTGGAAGATTTCATACAAGAGTTTGATTCATGATGTGATTTACAGAAAATGCATAATTCTACGTTGTTTAGTCTAATCTATGACCTCCGGGCTGACTCTCACTCAGGTTTACCTCCAATGGCTTTTTAGAAGCTCATCATGAATCTAAAAGGACTTGTTCCTATTCTATGACCATGACCCTAATGCACACTCTTACACAAACTCTCAAATTCTAAACTCCATGATGCAAATTCTCACAAAGAGTAAGATATCACTCAAAAGTAAGGGATACTTTGATGATCAAAGTCTTCATTGATTCAAAGTTCCAACCCAAACATGACTTATCCAAAAACCAAGTTTCCCAAAACAAGGGCTCTCCAAAACTAAGATCACAAAACTAACTTCTCCCAAAACTAACTTGAGAGGTGCTTCTCAACCTCTCTATTTATACTACTAAGAATCTTACCCTAGTAACTATAAGTAATCACCATATAACTTTCTCTTACCAAGTTTAAATGAGGTAGAGATCACAAACCCCAATGAAAAGGGTACATGGCAACATGCAATTGGTTGACTTGGATCTTCTAGAAGTCCAATTACTCTCCAATTGACTTTAGTGTACCAAGTCAATCTTGCCCCTAAATTTAAGGGTCTTCACCAAGTCCAACCAATGAAAACTAGTCCAAGTCAAGGAAAGTCAAGATACCCATGTGATGGAATCTATTCCTTGATTTCTACTAAACAATAAAATAGTAGTTCTCATCTACCATACCAAATTTACTCTATATTTTCCTCCAACTTAATCATAACTAGCTAAATATAGTCATGACTAAGATAAATTTAGGCACAATTTAGATATACTTACATTTTATCGTATATGTACAACCCTGTGTCTTACAGTTCATGGCTTGGAATGGATTATTCCAGCATTTGGAGGGTCTACCGATGGATGATTATCATGAGTTTTGGCTTGAACACTCTAAGAAGATTGAGTTTTGGAGATAATACTTGTCTCCGAAATACATCTCTATTACTTTGATACAATGTTTGGTGGCGCAAGTTCATCCTCATTACCTATTATTGATGATACAATTGGAGCTAATTGAGTTAAGAAGAGTTCAAAGTTCCCAACCTTTAAACCTATGTTGGAGTTCTTTGCATGGTTGAGGAGAGACTACAAGGGGATGTGAGGACTGATTGTTAGGAGTTAACTCAGGTCTTGAGTAACTCTGGTTAGTTTGACTATATTTAAGTAGACTAGGGCTAGGATTGGTACTACTATATAAGAGAGCTGGCAGAAGCTCTCTATGACACAATTAGGGTTATTTAGTAAAGTGACTCTGTGTGTTCCGTGGACGTAGCCTCAGTGAGGTGAACCACGTATTTCCTATGTCGAGCCTTGATTGCATGTGTGTTTCTCCGTGTATTGCTATTTCGGACCAACAATTGGTATCAGAGCGGGGAGGAGAAAATAGATTTGCAATCACTGCCGTCTAGCGTTATAGATTACTAGTCATTGCTTTGGTGTATTGTGCTTCGAAATTAACCAAATTCCCACTTATGCCCTCTGTCTTTGCTGTGGAGTACTATTCGGAGGGAAGAATGTCGTCGTTCTGGAATGTGCCCCGCGTACCCACGTCGATTGGAGTGCATTCATCGTGAGGACCTCTTGGTTGCCCAGTGAGACCAACAGATCAGTCTTACAGAGTGTATGTGAGGAGTCGAGAAGCAGAAATTTTTCGATTCTTAGTTGGTCTTAGGGGAGCAAGCCATTCGGCCCATCAATTCAGCTCAGTATAGGTTGGAGAAACAAAGAATAGAAAGCAGAAGAACGCGGGATCATACTGCTACCTGTACAATTAATGAATTTTTTTTTCAAAGTTTCCATTTTTCGGGAGTGCGTATCTAGTTAGAACACCAAATTGATTGTTTATGGAGAGATTTGTACCTTGGTACAAAGCAGCATAGCTTTGCTTGGTCTGAAAAATTTGGAGGCCAAGTTAGATATGAGTTCATTCTTTGCATGGTGTGGTATAGCAGCAGAAATGTTGCTAAACTTGAGGTTGGGGTGAGCTTTGACTACTGCCCGCTTGTTGTTAGGATGGTAGTGGTGATCCCTATGTAGATATTTACCAGTTCTAGTTTTGTTCCTGCAATGCTAGCGGAGATCAGTTTTGGAGTTTATTCTCATCAGGTACTGCACTTTCCTAATAGCTATTATCCAAAGTGCAATGGACATGCGATGAATGTCGGAGACTCACGGTCATATGAGTGGTTGTGACACAGCATAAGTATGAGTAGGGGAAGGGTATAGGTGGTCGAATTCAAGGATTCCTCCTACTTCATAGCAATCCCAACTGTATAGTAGTAAGGTGACATTGTGGTGTGGCTCGTAAACAACACACGTACTTGAATCACTGCAATCGAAAAGGAGCATTCTTTACAAGGCCAGATTGGCCATCAAAGGTAGCAGACTGAGAGAAATGGCAGGTACTTGGGCTACATTGGCGCAAATGTTTCATGGGCGTACATATGTTGAGCAATTCACAACGGGCCAGAAACCTGAGAACGATTGAATCCCATCAAGGAGCGCTTGGAACTGAGAAAAGGATGAAGAATTGACAAATAGGGCTGGAATTTGGCTGCGTGGTGGCCTTGTTTCTGGAATTGTTTTGGAGTCAGCTAATCTGAAAGCACAGGGAAGGGCGGAAAATGGTGTTTTGAGGGCACAAGCTTTGAACATGGAAGGTGATAGTGCTGAGTATCCAGAGTCTAAAGATTCGATTTTGGATATTAGAAGTATTGATTTGGATGAGAAAGACGAGATTCCGAATACTCACATTGGAGAAGAATTGAATATGGTTGAAGAAGGGCTCTGTAAGACCCAGGGTTGTACATATAGGATAAAATGTAAGTATATCTAAATTGTGCCTAAGTTTATTTTAGTCATGACTATGTTTAGCTAGTTATGGTTAAGTTGGAGGAAAATATAAAGTAACTTTTGGTGTGGTAGATGAGAACAACTATTTTGTTTTTTAGTAGGAATCAAGAAATAGATTCCATCACATGGGTATCTTGACTTTCCTTGACTTGGACTAGTTGGACTTGGTGAAGACCCTTAAATCTAGGGGCGAGATTGACTTGGCACACTAGAAGTCAATTAGGGAGTAGTTGGGCTTCTAGAAGATCCAAGTGGACCAATTGCATGTTGCCATGTACCCTTTTCATTGGGGTTTGTGATCTCTACCTTGTTTAAACTTGGTAAGAGGAAGTTGCATGGTGATTACTTGTAGTTACTAGGGTAAGATTCTAAGTAGTATAAATAGAGAGGTTGAGAAGCAACTCTCAAGTAATTTTTCAATGGAAGTTAGTTTTGGGAGAAGATAGTGTGGTGATCTTAGTTTTGGGGAGCTTGGTTCTTGGAGACGTCATGTTCGGAGTGGAGCCTTGATTCAATGAAGACTTTGATTACCAAAGTATCCCTTTCCTTTTGAGTGATATCTTACTCATGGTGATAATGTGCATAATGGAGCTTGGACATTGAGAGTTTGTGTAAGAGTGAGCAATAGGGTCATGGTCATAGGGTGGGACTAAGTTTTTCTAGATTCATGATGAGCTTCCAAAAAGCCATCGGAGGTAAACCTGAGTGAGAGTCAGCCCGGAGGTCACATTTTTGGTTCCGTTGCCGGGACCTTAGTCTAGAAGGAGAAGAGATGTTTCGAATCCATTTTATTGCCCGTGAGAGCGCAACGATGAGAACTCATATGGAGAGGACCGTGGAGGAAGAGCGAACCGAGATCATAATGCATAGTAATGTACCATTTGTGTATCCGGTAGTGTTATATGATAGCCTGGAAGTTATTTTGTACATTTTGTTTACTTAAGTGTTTGGGATGAGGCGAGAGTGCTATAGTACGTATTTGGGAGGAAAACTTTATTTTCCAAGTTTTTCCGATATTTTTATTGATTTTAGATTAGTATATGGGATACGTTTTCCA
Organism: Marchantia paleacea; assembly: GCA_014180765.2. NCBI lineage: Eukaryota > Viridiplantae > Streptophyta > Marchantiopsida > Marchantiales > Marchantiaceae > Marchantia > Marchantia paleacea. The sequence goes on along the minus strand of MUAA02000109.1, from coordinate 250,736 downwards.
CTTAAAATAACAGTCATATCATGTTTAGATCAAAAGTTATGATGTTTAGAATTTGCTAGGGTCTTGACGGGTTTTGAAAGATAGCTCTCGGGAAAAAGTGTACAGAGCTTATCAATTCGTGCAAGAATTGAACCAGTATTTGAAACTTTGCACGATTGTTTATCAGGAGCTAAGCTACATGTGGGTCAAATTTCGTTGAGAGATCATTTTTATAGAGAAAGTTATGATATCTGAAGTATAGGGGGGTATAAAAGTGAGCAAAACCGCTTTACTTTTCAGATTTGCTTTTTCCTTGTTTATGGTCATTTCGAGAGAGTTAGTGCAAGGGTGTTTTGCATAGTGAGGATGACTTGACATTCATTGGAAAATAGGAGATCAACCTCTTTGGAAGATCCGGTTGTCTAAGATACCTCAAGGGCTGGACGTGATTGTTTCAGCGGATTCGAACACGAGGGAGTTTAGAGTGGAGTTTGAAGAGAGGACACTAAAAAGTTCCCCGAGAGCGAAACGTGAGAGTTACTTCTATTGTGGAGAGGAGGGACATAAGCTTGTGAGTTGTCCTTTGAGGACCAAAGATTGGAGGTTGAAAGAGAGACGAAACGTGGGAGAGCTAAACCTTCATATGGGACCATCATCTCCCCATGAATCCAAGAGTGGAACCTATTGTGAAAATTGTGGAGTGACCGGACTTCCCTTAGGACACGAGTGTAGTGGCGTGAAAGCTCTGTTGGAGTCACTAGTGGAGGGCTTTGAAGATAAATTGAGTGCGCAATACCGAAAAGTTGAAATCTCCAAGTGGCTCAAGTTCTAATCGAAGATGGAGATCATTTTCAGAATGATCGAGAAGATGTCGATGAGGGTAAGGCTCATAGTGTGTTTAGGAGAGGAGAGAGCCATGGCAATCTTGGACCAACCAATTTTGTTCATTTTGCCATTGATGAATTACTCTAGAATGGAGCTAGTTTTGTTTGTGTTGTATTAGGGAGTCCCGTATAAATTTCCAACAACAACGACAAAAAAGGAGTTGGAAATGGGAAGCTTCCCTGTTCTATGGGAGAAAGAAAGAAGATGTAGAATCTTTTGTGAGAGACTTCAAGAGGGCATGTATAGGAAACAATGAGAGAAGAAAACCCGAATGGACTATCCTTTTGCCCGACTTCTTGGAGGATTCTGCAGTGAAGTGGTACAATGAGTACAAGAAGGAGCATGTGGAGGAAGACAAGGGAAGATTTTGACGGAGAATCTTGTTGAAAACTTTCTTCCAGATGAAAGTTACGAGAAGCTGATGTGTGAAGTCACCTTTTTGAAGCAAGGAGAGAGTGAGAAGATGAGATCATACGTGGAGAGAACGGAGAAGCTGGAGTCACGTTTTCATATGGTGTTGAGAAAGAGTGGAGATTTTATAATCGAGCCAACCATGGTGGGGATTGTGGCGATGTTGACAAAGAACTTCATTGGAGGTTTGAAGCCTCAGATTCGAAGCAAGGTGAGATATGAAAAGCCCTCTTTTAAAGTTGAGGCTATTCGCATTGCTATTCGAATGGAGGAGAGCCTAGAAGACGATGATTCTAGCTTGGTGGCTAGAGAAGCATCACCACCTGTTGTGGTTAGCATGGCAACTCCTCCCGTTGTTCTTTGCGCCAAGAGTAAATTCTCCAAAGTGGTAGACTTGCACCATGAGTTGAAATCTATCACGTAAACACTGCTCATCTCAAGATTAACGTAGTACAACTATCGGAGAGGAGGAATCGGAGAATGTAGGGGGAGGATCTAGAGGGTATGGGAATTATCCTCCAAAAGGAAATCCACCACAAGGGAACTTCACGCTTTCATGCTTTAGTTGTGGAGGCCCTCATTTCCAACGAAATTGTCCTAATCCTCGACAACATGATGGAGTTAGACACAACAATTCTACTCATGCTCCAAGTCAATCGAAGGATAAGGGAGTAACGTCTATTGATGTGTTTCCTCATCGCACACGCTTGAGAAGGGAGAGAGCTCTATAAGTTCCGAGTTGATATTCTTGCACACGAGAAGAAGAGAGCAAGATTTGCGAGAGGAGTCCATCTCAATGGAAGATCAACCAAGCCGGAGCACTCGATCCAAAGTGTGAGTCAACCGAGAGCACCGAGGAAGAAGTTGGGAATGGATGATTTCTCCATTTCATCTACCCAGCTCAAATACGACGTGGTGGAGGATGTGGGGAATCAAAAAGCCAATATAATAATGTTGGCCAATTGATTGCTCTAAATCCTACGATAAGAAAGGAGTTGAGGGGAGGCCTAAGCTCCAAAAGAACCAAGAAGCGACGATCCAAGGGGAAAGCTTCTATGGCGAATGTTGGAGTAGGAGTGGTGGATGCCGTTGCCTCGGAGGTATGCACTCAGGCTTCAAAGATTGAAGTACGCATTAATGGACGTGTTGTTTCGGATGTACTAGTGGATGGTGGATCTGCGGTGAATGCCATGTCGAACGTTTGTTGAAGAAATTGGGGATGAAGCTTTCAAGACCTTCCAACATCATTGTTGGGATGGCCAACAAGCAAAAGGTGCGACCCATTGGAGTGGTGGAAAAGGTGGTGGTAAGTGTGATGGGAGTTCAAACCTTGTTGTCCTTTCAAGTGCTTGAGGAGGCTAGCTACGACTTGTTGTTAGGAAGACCTTGGTTGAGGGCTGTGAGGACAACTGATCGGTGGCATAAGGGTTAGCTTCGTATAGGGCCGAAAAACCATCGAGTGAAGATCCCTCTCACAAGTGGCAGAGGAGCAGTCTCAGACTCGGATAGACCTACCAGTGATTACTCAGAGTCTGAGAGTGAAGAAAGTGGCAATTTTTCAGAGGTTGACACCAACATGTCGACCGATGAGGAGACATCATATGAAAATACCTCGGACGATGATGTTCAAGTTCAAGTTCTTGATGCAATGGATTTACTTCCTAGGCCAAGGGTGGTGAAAGATCCCAACAAGATGAAGATGAGTGAAGATGAGATAACTCGACGGCTCTCCACTCTCAAGTTTGGTCCCAAGATTACTATGGAGGAGAAGTCAAGGTTCTTGGATATATTTCAAAAATATATCCATGTCTTTGCTTTTAGCTACAAGGATTTGAAGGAAGTAACCTAAGAAACTCATCGCATTGAGTTAGAGGAGAAGGCTTGTCCAAGACGCCGGGAACGCCGATAAATCCACCAACGGCCGTGGGTGGTCAAGGAGGAGATCGACAAGCTAAAGGATGCGGGTTTCATCTATGAGGTAGAGAATTCTGAATGGGTTTCTCCTATTGTGATAGTCAAGAAGAAGAATGGTAAGCTACGCATCGTAGATTACAAGAAGTTGAATGTTTGTCACAAAGAAGGATTACTATCCTTTACCTTTCATAGATGAGATTATAGAGGAGGTGGCAGGTCATGAGTGGTATAGTTTTGGAGATGGTTATAACCAAATTCAAATTGCTCATGAAGATCAGCTCAAAACCACTTTTACCACGCCATGGGGAACTTTTGCCTTTAGGGTAATGCCCTTTGGTCTATGTAATGCTCCAGCAACTTTTCAGAGGTTCATGAACAAGGTATTTGAACCTTTTATTGGGAAATTTGTGCGAGATTTCATAGATGATTTTTGTGTTTACAGGAAGAAGGAGGATCATTTTGATCATTTGATCAAAATTCTACAACGGTTGGAGAAAGCCAAGGCCTCGCTCAATCCAGAAAAATGCATTTTTGGATGTGAGGAAGGTTTGTTGTTAGGGCACATCATCTCCAAGGATGGGATAGCGGTGGATCCGAAAAAGGTGAAACGCATCTCGACTTACCTTTTCGGTGACGTTGACCAAGTTGAGGCAGCCCTTGGAATGGTGGGATACTATCGACGGTTCATCTTTTTCCTTCTCCAACAAAGCTTATGCCTTGACGGTTTACATGAAGAAGGTGGACGATTGTGATTTAATCCTCAAGGATGGAGAGGCAAATTTGGCATTCGAACTTCTTAAGAAGGCGTTGGTAACGGCTCCTATTTTAGCCAAACCAAATTGGCGTAAACCTTTCATTCTCTACACGGATGCATCAAACATTGCTATAGGATGCACTCTAAGCCAGTTAGATGAAGATAGCCATGATCATCCAATTGCTTATGCTAGTAGACAGATGGTGCAGGCTGAGAGAAACTATTCAATGACTGAAAGGGAGGCTTTAGCTGTGATCTTCTCACTCAAGAAGTTTCGACACTATCTGTTGGGAGGGAAGTTTACTATCGTTACTGACCACAAGGCTTTGAAGTACATTTTCAACAAGCCTAATGTTGAGGGTAGGATAGCCAGATGGAAGTTGTTACTGGCGGAGTTTGATTACATCATTGAGGATCGACCCGGTAAGAAACATGCCAATGCTGATTTGATGTCTCGAGCACACGATGAGGAAGGAGATCAACCAATGGATGATACATTTCCGCATGAGGATTTGCTGATGATGGACACCATAACAAAGGTACCGGCTGAATACAAGGGGATATGGGATTTCATCTCGGAGGGAGAGTGTCCCCAAGGCATGCATTCACGGGAGAGGAATGCATTGGTGAAGCGATGTGAACCTTATACCATCATAGAGGATGTGTTGTTTCATCAAGGAGCAGATGGAATACTCAGAAGGGCTGTTGGAAGGGAGGAGTCAATTCAACTTATGAAGGAGTTTCATGAAGGCTCGGTATGTGGAGGACACTTTGCAGGAAAGATAACTGCATTTAAGATCCTAGATGCAGGCTATCATTGAAAGGGCATTTTCAAAGATTGTGTGGAATTTTGCAAGAGTTGTGATGTGTGTCAAGCTTTTGCTAAAAAGTCCATGAAAACTCCTCCTTTGACATCAGTTCCTATTTTAGGTACTTTTGAGAAATGGGGAATAGATTTTGTAGCACCCTTGAATCTTACTCCTCGGGGTAACAAGTTCATTGTGGTAGCTACATATTATCTAACCAAGTGGGTATAAGCTAGACCTCTAAAATCTACTAGTGAGGAAGAAGTGGGTAGATTTCTGTATGAGAGGATAATAACTAGATTCGGATGCCCTCTACAAATTGTATCTGATAGAGGTGGTGAGTTTGTTGGAAGCATTATACAAGCCATGCTAGGTCATTTCTCCATCAAGGCACGGGTGACTACTTCCTACAAACCAAATGCTAATGGGTTGGCAGAGCGAACCAACTATATGCTTTGCATGATGTTGGCCAAGGATGCAGACATGGACGGGAGCAAGCAAAAATTGGGACAAGAGGCTGCATGCTATCTTGTGGGAGTATCGGACGATTTGGAAGACATCAATAGGGTACTCATCTTTCCGTATGGTATATGGTGTCGAGTCAAAGCTTCCAATTCAATTTGATTTGACGACCTTCTTAACTATCCAACGGAAGTTAAAGAGGACGAATGGAGTAGAAGCTATCAAATCAAGACGTCAACAACTGTTGGAGTTGGAGGAGGCTCGAGCTGTGGCCATGGTACGTGTGCAGCGGGCTCAACAATTGCAGAAAAAGTATCATGATAATCGACTTGGGACGAAGAAGATGAAGATTTTCAAAGAAGGTGATTGGGTAATGCTTTACGACTCTATTAGATATAAGAGAGCAAGAAAGAAATTTCTTCCAAAGTACCTTGGTCCTTTCATAGTTCACAAGATGTGGGGAAACTTTACTTATGATTTGAAGAAGTTGGGAGGACGACATTTTGACCGGGTGAATCACGACAAGTTGAAGCCGTTTCATCGACGATCAGATTCTTTCACTCCGAGGACGGAGTGAAATCTTGGTCCGGGGGTAAATGTAAGACCCAAGGTTGTACATATAGGATAAAATGTAAGTATATCTAAATTGTGCCTAAGTTTATTTTAGTCATGACTATGTTTAGCTAGTTATGGTTAAGTTGGAGGAAAATATAGAGTAACTTTTGGTGTGGTAGATGAGAACAACTATTTTGTTGTTTAGTAGGAATCAAGAAATAGATTCCATCACATGGGTATCTTGACTTTCCTTGACTTGGACTAGTTGGACTTGGTGAAGACCCTTAAATCTAGGGGGCTTAGATTGACTTGGCACACTAGAAGTCAATTAGGGAGTAGTTGGGCTTCTAGAAGATCCAAGTGGACCAATTGCATGTTGCCATGTACCCTTTTCATTGGGGTTTGTGATCTCTACCTTGTTTAAACTTGATAAGAGGAAGTTGCATGGTGATTACTTGTAGTTACTAGGGTAAGATTCTAAGTAGTATAAATAGAGAGGTTGAGAAGCAACTCTCAAGTAGTTTTTCAATGGAAGTTAGTTTTGGGAGAAGATAGTGTGGTGATCTTAGTTTTGGGGAGCTTGGTTCTTGGAGACGTCATGTTCGGAGTGGAGCCTTGATTCAATGAAGACTTTGATTACCAAAGTATCCCTTTCCTTTTGAGTGATATCTTACTCATGGTGATAATGTGCATAATGGAGCTTGGACATTGAGAGTTTGTGTAAGAGTGAGCAATAGGGTCATGGTCATAGGGTGGGACTAAGTTTTTCTAGATTCATGATGAGCTTCCAAAAAGCCATCGGAGGTAAACCTGAGTGAGAGTCACCCCGAGGTCACAAATTTGGAGATCTCATGTTAGTGAGATGGTTTTGGTTCAAGAAATTCTGAAGTTGACATTTTTGAGTATGCTTTCTCCAAGGACATGTGTACATACAAGTGTTGAAGGGAATTGCGTGTGTGACTTTGTTGTTTGTGGTAGTAGCAATAGCAAGCAGAATAATAGTATCTCTTGTGGTTTAGGGATTTTTACCTAGGGAAAATTTCATTTTTTCCTCATATGAGTGGGAAGAAGTCAAGTTTGGAGGTTCGATTTGATGACCAAACGACGCAAGGGACAAGTTCAAGGGCTAGACAGAGCGAGATGGCAGTCATGAAGACATGAGGAGCCGGATTTGATATTATCAAATATGATGGGCGTGGTGAATATCTTCTATGGGAGAGGCAAGTCAAAGGCAAGTTGAAGGCTTCTGGTTTGGGCAATTCATTGAGGCCTCAACCCTCTACATTCAATGATGAAGACTGGAAGGACCTTCAAGAGCAAGCAATGAGTATTGTTATACTCCATTTACAACCTTCAGTTCTGAAGCAAGTTGATGAGTATGACAATGGTACTTTATTGTTTGAGGCTCTTCAGCGACGGTTTCATTGCAAAGAATTATCAAAGGTTGTACACCTCATTGAAGCTGATGAGCTTCAAGATGAAAGATTCAAGTACGAAGATACAAAATCACATTGATGCCTTTGGTGATCTTGTTATTGATCTTCAAAATCTTGGAGAGGAAATAACTGATGAGAGAAAGACCCTTCATCTGTTAAGTTCATTACCTGCTTCATATCAATCATTATCACGAGTGTTGCTTCATCGTGATAGGCAAACGATCACTTACAATGAGGTTGTAAGTGCTCTATTGATTGATAACCTACAACAGAAGATGATGATGCCCTCTACTCCATCCTCTCTATCTGGTACGGCAGTAAACGTGACATGTGGACAGTCACAATCAAGAAATGAGAAGGATGGGAAGAATTTTGGATCTAGAGGTAGATCCATGTCTAGGGGTAAATCCCAAGACAGAAAGACGGTGGTCTGTTGGAAATGTGGCAAGAGTGGTCACTTTAAGAAGTACTGTCGTGTGAAGAACAAGGCTAATGATCCTCCTTTGGCCAATGTGGCTCAAGATTTTGAAGAGTAGGATGACTTGCTCAAAGATGGACTATGAAGCCAGAGGTATGGCCTATGCAACTCACCAAAGGGCGTTGGTGATGTGTGGATTCTGGATAATGCTTGTTCTTATCACATTTGTTACATTAGAGAGTTTTTTCATACTTTCTCAATATCAAACGGTTTGGTTCTTATGGGAAATGATCAACCCTGTAGAATTGAAAGTGTTGGATCTGTCCAGATTCACATGTTTGATGAAGTCAAACGTACGTTGACTCACGTTTGTTTTATACCTGAAATGAGAAAGAATCTTATCTCTCTTGGAATGTTAGATTCAAAAGGCCTTGAGTGGAGTTCTAAACAAGGAGTACTTGAGGTGAGAATAGGTGATAAAATTATCTTAAGAAGACACAAGCATTGAAATTTGTATGTGCTAGAGGGCAATACCATTTGTGATGAAGTCAATCTTACCAGATCTCGGCCGAGATGACTCATGTTTGGCATTCTAGAATGGGACACATGAGTAACAAGTACTTGAACTTCCTTCGAGATAGGGGCTTGTTACTTGGTTTAGGTAAAGTTGACATGGAATTTTGTGAGCATTGTGTTATGGGCAAGCAACATAGAAAAGCCTTTGGTGTTGGAACTCATAGTTCCAAAGAGTTACTTGAGTATGCACATAGTGACGTGTGGGGATCCTCTCCTAAAGCCTCACATTTTGGGAAGTGGTACTATGTATCGTTTATTGATGATTACTCAAGATTTGTGTGGGTCTATTTTCTCACACAAAAGTCAAAAGTCTTTGCAACTTTCAAAAGTTGGAGAGCCCAACTTGAGACTCAGACTAGTCACAAGGTGATAAATCTATGTTCGGATAATGATGGGGAGTATACTTCTGAGGAATTTAGAAGTTACTGCAAAAAGGAGGGGATCACTCGTCATCTCACCATGGTTTATACTCCACAACAAAATACTGTTTTTGAGAGGCTCAACCGAACAATATTGGAGAAGGTGCATAGTATGTTGAGCCAATCTAGTTTACCATATGAAATCTGGGCTGAAGCTCTAAATACCGCAGTGTATTTGGTAAATCTGTCTCCTTCAAGTGCAATCAATTTCATGACACTGTTTGAAGTGAGGCACAAACGAAGTGCTGATTATAGTCGTTTGAGAATTTTTGGTTGTACGGCTTATCCTCTCATACCTAAGGAGAATAGGATCAAATTGGATCCTACATCCAAGAAGTGTCGTTTTCTTGGATATGCAAGTGGTGTGAAAGGTTATAGGTTATGTGATCATGTAGCTTGTAAGGTGATTGTCAGTAGGGATATTTTTTTTGATGAGCCGAGATCATTGAAAGAGGGGGAGATATCTCAGGCTCCCCGTACTGACAAGGACAAATCTCCACTCACGGATGTTGTTGAGAGGGAGATTGATCATTATGGGTTTAATGATGCGTCACAAGGAGAAGCTCCAGAACAAATGGAGCCAATTCCTGAACAACAGGATTTGGAGGAGCAAGTTGTCGTTGCTGAGCCTCAAGACACAGCACAAAATGATGGAGATCAACTAGGACCATCTACTAGAAGATCATCAAATTGGATAAGTAGAGCTCCCGAAAGTTATGGAACATGGGCTGATTCATCTATTCTTGAGTATCATGATATTGAATATGAGAATGATGATGACAATGCGTTGATCTTGGAAGAAGGAGAACCTTGTTCATATAGAGAAGCTCAAGCCTCTATCAATAAGCTTGAGTGGGACATTGCTATGGAGCATGAGATGCAATCGCATGTTGAGAACAAGACTTGGGAGCTGGTGGAGCTTCCAAAGGGTCAACCTTTGGTTGATAGCAAGTGGGTGTACAAGTTGAAGGATAATCCAGCGGATGAAGAGAAGAGGATCTTTAAAACCAAGTTGGTGGCTAAGGGCTTCACACAAGAGAAAGGTGTGGACTACAACGAAGTCTTCTCACCTGTAGCAAAGTATGCTACAATTAAATTGCAGTATGTGCACTTGCTGCAATATTTGGTCTAGTTATGGATCAGATGGATGTTGTCACGGCTTTTCTATATGGATCTTTGGAGGAAGAAATCTACATGAGACAACCTACCTGGCTATGAGAAGAAAGGTCGAGAGAAGTTAGTTTGTAGATTGCTCAAATCTCTATATGGATTGAAGCAAGCTCCTAGGCAATGGAATGCAAGGTTTGATGAGTTCATGAAAGCACAAGGATTTTCACTGAGTGTATTTGATCCATGTGTTTACATGAAGAAGGTGAATAATGAGATCTTTAGCCTCATTATTCTAGTACTCTATGTGGATGACATGCTCATTTTGGCAAAGGAACAATCCGACGTCGATAGAACCACATATTTCATGTGTTGACCCTTGATTGCATGTGTGTTTCTCAGTGTATTGCTGTTTCGGACCAACACTGACAAGCTATGAGGCTTGCAAGTGTTCCAACAAAAGATTGGGGAAAGTCTTCGAGAGTTATATATTCAAATATGTTGATTGATTAATTTTACCTATAGCGTGACAAAGACACAAGCTATCCAATAGTGATATATATATATGTTTTGTCTTGCTGAGCTTAATGAGCTCAACATGTACGAGAAGAGAGTGGTGATTGCTTGGTTTAGCAAGGATTCACCAACTTCATCAACTCCTTCATGTTACCAATCTACAACACAAACACAAAGTGGTTATGATAGACATGTGAGATAGTCTCAACCATCCGGATTCAGTGATGAAGGTGCAAAATCAAGACCATTGCCATCATTTTCAGATCAACAATCAATTGTTGGGATGGTGTGTTGGACATGTGGTGGACCACATCACATGTGAGTATTGTCATAGAAAATGTTCACATGATTTTGATCCAATTGGATCCACTCTTCAACCTTGAGGCAATCCTTGTTGTGATGTGGTTCACCACATGATCAATCATGATCACATGATTGATCGATGTTTTGATCTCCATCTAGAATTAAGATTAACGAGAGTTACCATGACAATACTTGGAAGAGAACAAGAAGTTTAAATCCGTAGGGATGATAATAGAGGACAAATCCATAATCAAGTGTTAGCCTATGAGGCTAGTGAGTATGACATCTCGACTGGAGCAATTGGAGCAAAAGATAGCCACTATGGCTATAATTTTGGAGATGATGCCTCTACATCATATGCTCGAGATGTTGTAAACTTCATGTGTGCATCAACACAATCATGTGTAATTTCTGTGACTCGTTATGCAACACATACTATTGAGTATAGAGGAGGATTAATGGAGTTGGACCCACAAAGAGGGGAGGTTGACCGACAAGTTAGACTTTGTCAATCCTTCATATTGTCTGAGGCAATGAATACCTCATCCATGGCTATTAGACGACCTATTAGAGTGATGAAGGTGGAACCCAATGTTGATGTATTTGAAGATGGAACAAGTAGGGTCCAATCATCAAAATCGTTTGAGATAACATCCAACATAATGTTGGGGGTAGCAAAGACTCTTGTTCATTCTCCTGTTTTCTTAGCCAAGAATTTATTGGCATTGGGGGTGTCATCATATCATGTATTATAATTTTGCGAAAGCAAAGAAGATGTGTTGATTGCTAATGATACTAACACTAATAGTAGTGTTGATCATGGGATCATGACAACTACTAGTAAAACTTGACAAGCTCAAATGATGGAGCTACTTGTGTGGCCGACATACGAGCGCACCATGGTTCACCAAATGCGGTGATGTTGGATAACATGAGTGATATCTTCTATTAGGTCGGATCTTTAAGAAAGGTTTATCTACCTCAACGAATGTTGTTGGATTCTAGTGCACAATCTATTATGTTGGATAAGGATGCATTACTTGGTCTTGATTTACAAAAGATTGATTTGGAGAGATGTATAATTCAAATTCAGACATCTCTTGGAGGTTCTATTAATGCACCACCGATGACCATACCTTAATTCACCCACTTACACAAACTCTCAAATTCCAAACTCCATAATGGCAACTCTCACAAAGAGTTAAATATCATTCAAAAGGAAGAATTCCTTTATTGATGATCAAAGTTTTCATTGAATCATGGCTCCAACCCCAAACATGACTTCTCAAAAACCAAGCTTTCAAAAACAAGACTTTTCCAAAACTAACTTGAGAGATGATTCTTAACCTCTCTATTTATACTACTTAGATTTTTACTCTACTAATTAAAAGTAATCACCATATAACTTTTTCTTACCAAGTTTAATCAAGATAAAGATCAAAACCCCAATGAGAAAGGGTACATGGCAACATGCAATTGATCCGCTTGGATCTTCTAGAAGTCCAACTACTATCCAATTGACTTTGGTGTACCAAGTCAATCTCGTTCCTAGATTTAAGGTTCCTCACTAAAGCAAAACAATAAAAAACTAGTCCAAGTCAAGGAAAATCAAGATACCCATATGATAAAATCTATTCCTTGATTCTTACTAAATTACAAAATAGTCATTCTCATGTAGTACATCAAAAATTATTCTATATTTTCCTTGAATTTAATCATAATTAGATAAATATAGTCATGATTAAAATAAATTTAGTCATTCTTTAGATATATTCACATTTTATTATATATGTACAACCATGGATCTTACAGATTAATGGATACATTAGGATTGGAGTGAGTCTTTTGCTCAGAAGATGGAAGAGATGAAGGAAGTTATTCCCATTTTCATTATATTGTCACCTTTAGATACAACGGTTATGGCTTGGTAGTATCTAGAGGAGGACATATGTCTATTGGATCTATTTGGAGGGATTAACATAGGTTTGGTTTTTGTTTTGTAGTCTAGCATACAAGTACAATGATATTTGTATGTGGAGCGAGATGAGATTGTGAAACGAGTTTCATTACAACATGTGACACATTTGGTGTGATGATAGCCAAATTTTCTACCATTGTTGATGATTCAAGGATAACAATAGGCCTTGCCATCAGATATTTTGTTGATAGAGATGCAAGATCTTGCTCATCATGGCAACATAAATTTGGTTATTGGTGGATGGCCATGTAAGGGACACACATAGGTTGACCATGATCATGGGATGTAGGATTCACATTCTCGCATATTTTGGAGATGTAATGTGTGTTACAATCTCTCCATTCACATCAGACCTATTCATTCATATATATTTTGAAGAATATTTTCTTGTTGAATGATCCATATGTACAAGTTAACATTAGATGCGGTCATGAATTGGACCAACAATATTGCTAGATGCAACGAAAGTATGATCTTGTGCACATTGTCCACGTATATGAGGTACAAATCTTTTTCCAACAGAGATTTTATTACGAGCATATGACAAAGTGTAGAGGGCCTCACATCTCACAGTGGAGAATATTTTGGATATGGATAGACACTTCCATGTAGTGGTTTATGATGACAAGTAAGCTATGATAATGATGAATCTTGTGGTGCAGCCAAGAGCTGCATTATCCACATTGTTGAGTTATATAGCTTTTCATCCTTACAGAAAGGGAGGACCTAGACTTGAATGGGATTCCAGTGGTTGGTGGAACCCAATGATGAAGAGAGAGAGAGAAAGAGCTAGCTCTGAGCTTTTGTACTAGTACTACAACAATACCTACATTGTCGGATGCATCATGACATCAAGTGTTATGTAAGGATATAAATCTAAACTATTTGACATGGATTGTGAGCCTTGGATTGGCTGAGTAGAGACGCATGCGGTCCACATGTATGATTGCAAGATGGTAAGCTTTTTAGCTACCGAGATGGTGGAGGCAAAAGTTGGGGATGGAAAATGATCAAGATTCTCATCGTTGGTCTTATAGGGATGTTAGAAAAAGAGGAATAGAGTCTTTTTTGAGTATGATTGGAGTTTTTTGCCTAGAGCAAGTGATGGTTACCACACTGCTTTATGATACAACTCAAGAGATTACAATTAGAGCGGCTGGAGTTGTTCACACTAAGCTAGTGGAGCTTGAGGTTAGAGAGCAAAGAAAGCTTTCTGCTCAAGAGTTTATTGTTTAATAACCATATATTAAGTCTTCTATCTCTAATGTTGATGAAGAGGAGATTTGGGATATTGAGATTGGTCCCAAAGTAAGAGGAGTAGCAAGACATAAGATGTGGAGGTTTCTAAGGAGTTTCAAAAACGGTTCTGACTTCATTATGAAAGATTTAGGCTGTTTGAAGGAACATGATATACTGATTGACTTGACAATTGATGCATCAATCTTCTGTTATCCTTATAGATACAACGATATGAGAGAGATTTGATCCAAAGCAAGTGTCAAGACCTTCTTAAGGTTGGATTTGTGGATATATCATATGAACAATATGCCTTTGTTGTGGTGATGCCAATCAAGAAGTATATACATGGAAATTATACAAATAGACACATATGTGGTGACTATTGCTCTTTCAATTGATACAAAAAATCTGATCAATATGCTATGCATACAATTGAGGAGATTTTTGATGCAGTTGGACATGCAAAGATTTTTACTACATTGGATTAACGAGCAAGATATAATTAGTTACCGATTCGAGATGAGCATAAAGCCAAGACAACCTTTTGGACAAATGATTCGCATTGCAAGGATGTATTGTATCATTGGAAGTTCTTACTGTTTTTGTTGAAGAATGCACGTGCTGAGTTCTAGAGAATGATGGATAGGATTCTAGTCGGAATTGATGTGCTTGAGCCTACATCGATGATATTGTGGTATATAGTGCTATTGTGATAGAGCATGAGAGATATTTGTAAAAAGTATTTGAGTGATTGATTGCTCATGACCTCAAGTTGCATCTGTAAAGTGTAAAGTGTAGAATACTTGGATCATATCACATACCCAAGAGGATTGGGAGTTTTCTTAGGATATATTTGTAAAATGGTGTCTATGAGACACCACTGATAATTAAAAATGGACAACCATGAACCCAATCCTATCACTTTGACAACCCACAATCAAATATTCACAAGGAATTCATTTTTTTATTGAATATAATTCTCTCATAGATATTCATGAGAAAAATAAATCTATCATTTTCTTCAAAACAAGAATATCTCTCTTTCAAGTTAATATTTCCCTTTGCACGTCCGTGAGTAAAGGGATATTTTTCACCACAAGGTTTGGCATTTTTGAATTTGCATATGTTACCATGATTTGTATAAGACCAAAATTTTGATGACTCATCATTATCACAAATTTTTTTTCATCCTTCATCACTATGAATAGCCATGATGATTTTCTAATGCTTGAAAAAAGATTCAATATCACAAGATTTTTATGAGAATTATGAGATACTTATCTTAAATGAGCAAGATAATTTTTAAGTGTATAAAAATATCTTGGTTGATTTGACATGTACAACTCATTGAGAAAAGTTTCATGGAATTGTAAGGATAAACTACATGAGAGTTTGTAGCCAACTTTTTCTTTCCTTGTTTTCATAAGAGTTGACCACTAGAGGTAAGAAGGGCAAGTTGATCATTTATCTTGATTAATATACGGATATATTATATATGACAAATATGACTCTTAATTTTTTTGCAAGGAGATGTCTACATATAATTTCTAATCTACAACCTTTGAATAAAAATGATATCTTTTAATATATATTCATCAAATATTTTCACCATCAGTTGCATCAATATATACATATTTCTCATCTTGAAGGCTAATTGAACTACAGAAAAAATAATGCATGAATGTCATGCTATATGCCCAATCATAAAAAATAACATTTGATTTAAATTCCAATGCTTCTTAACATCTCTTAAGATCATTCAAAAATACCATCATCAAACCAATTCTTGTTGTCTTTGAAAAAGTTATCAAATTAATGTAGAAGAGTTTTAGTAAGTGATTAGAACTCTACTTGCTCTTCCAACATATGATATTTCTTGTCAAATTCTAGAACTTTTTCTCCAATAAAATATTACAAATTTTATACTTGTAATTTCAAATTTTTAAGTTTATATCTATTGAATTTCTCCAAATCTATCGAGCATTTGATTTAAGAAAGGAGGTTGTTTATGAAGTTTGTTACACCAGGCCACAACACTCCAAAAGAACTGTGTGTTATGCACTCTAGATAATATCAATGACTCAACCTCCCATTAAAAGTCATGGGAAGCTGAGGACTACATGGAACAAGGGTATTTAAATTACTAATAGAACAAGGAATCTAGATATTCATCTATTTCATCTTTTCATGAATGATATATAAGAATGTGGATGATTTAGTTTGAGACAAATGATGATGAGAATAATACTTGCTACTCAATAAATACCGTTCAAACATGTGCAACTCTCCCTCAAATTGTCTATTGTTTGGTGTTTTTTTTAACCCTCATCAATTGTTCCTTGAATACACAATATTTAATTCTGCAAATAATATTTTTTGAACTTGATTGTTTGTAAAATAATCAGTCTTCAATTTGTTGGATGTTGTCTTTGAGCAAATATGGATGTTGTTAAATTTCACCTTGGCCTCAATTATTTTCAAATTTTCATCTATTGTATAGGAAAATGACAAATTGTATGTGTGAACATATATAATCAATTTTTTCAAAATTGTCAAATGTTATGTGGGGCATAATTTTTCATGTTATTGGTAAGGTCTCATGCAAAAATGTCTTTGCTAACATTATTGATGAACATGGCTTCTTTAAATCCATATTGTCATAAAATGTCACTTTGATTCCTTTATGATACATATTCTTGTACATGTAAAAAATTGCTTAACAAAATCCAAAAATTATGTACAAAGCTTTAAAGCACATCAAATTCCTAATCAAAATCATCAAACTAATTTTTAAATTAACATAATATACACTTCAAGCATATAATTTGGAGAAGGTGTAGGTTATTTTATTATTAAATCCCATGTTATAGGATAATTATTTTATCCTCCTTGATCATATGCCAATTGACCTTGCAATGACAATATGCATGACAACATTTAACTTTGGAGTCCTTGTTGAATTTTTAATCTTAAACATGGTTAAAATTCTTCTATTTCATTGCATCAGCTTATCTTTTATCAATTTCAAATTTGACTCCCTAATCACTTTCAACTTTATAGAAATTTTTAAATATTTTTATAGTATTTATGTGCATTCTCACCTAAGATTTTGAATATAAAACTCATATCAACTTGAAACCATAATCTGCAGAAAATTTGATTGGATATTAATATCCTAATTTGTAACATGAAAAAAAATTTATATTTGAGTTTTCATAATTTATTCTCTTTGTATGAATACTCATCCAATGCATATGGTTTGTTTTTTGAAATTGTAAAATTGTAAAAAACTCATGCAAAAGTATTTCATTCTAGCAATTATTTATATATTCACTAGAATGATACATTACTCAATCCAAGTTTTGAAGTTGAATGTTCAACAATGCTCATTTGAAAGTTTATCTAATACATGCCAATATTTCAAATGATTCATATTTAATTTTTCAACTACACACACTTCAATTTTTAAAAAATTTCACAAGGTTTATCTAAAATATCTATTTTAATAATTTACGTTTAGTTGATACTAGAAAACTGCATTGCCCAAACACATAAAGAAATACTAGATTTAAATTAATAAAATTATTCTAAAATATACTTTTTTTAAATTTTAATATTGATTTTACAAAAATAATTTAAAAAAAAAATAAATATATGAAAATTATAATTGATTCAATAAAATAGTATGAAACAAAATTAATAATCAAATAGATCAATTTACTATTATTTTTAGATTTTTTTATATAAAATTTAATGATAATAAAATTATATGAAAAATAAAACATTAATGTTCAAAATATTTTTCAAGTCGTAACCTCTTAAAACTCACTACACATCACAGCCCTCACATTTAGAATGTTTGTATATGATATTGTATTCAAATTGATCATGAACCATATCCTTGGAACATTTCTTGTCAAAGAAAAAGATTTTTGGTCAAACTTGTGTTGTTGTCGAATCAAGGTCATAATCTTATGTTCCTTATTTGTTCCTTTAGTTGATATTTTTTTCAATCTCCTCAAAATTCAAAGTCATAAGCAAGCAAAAATATTTTTTTTGGAGATAGATACTTGATCTAACCTCAAGTAAATCTTATATTTCTGTTTTCATGTTAGTGCATCGTAACTCAATGTCTAAGTATACAAAAAATAATTTAGACCAACATGATATTTTTTTTATCTTGACAAGTTGTAAATAAAAAATACTTTGTATAAGTTTATTCTTATCCATAGTATCAATAAACCACTTGAGTGTATTATTTACTCAATACATTCTAACATAATGTGCTAACAAAAATTTCTCAAGAAAAGGTCAAAGAGTGTTCATCAAAAAGTTTTCACTCAACTTTTATTGGCATGTTGTAGGACAAAATAATGAATAAGAATAATTTCTTGTCATATGTTCTTGGATCAACAATACAAATGGTTTTTTAAATTTATTGGGAAAAAAATTCAAAAAAATTTAGAAACCTCTTTTAAATAAAATATCTTGGTATATTTGTATTCAAATCCACTAATTTAAAATAATCTACTGTTTCTACAATGATTTTCATATTATAGACATTTCAAATTAGACACGTGTGCTTTATTCCAAACCTGATGAATAAAGTGTTTTGATTTGCTTTGTTCTGGAGATCAAATGACAATGTCAAAACATCTTATGCAATCATTTATAAAATTTTTCACTATCATGTTTAAGCCTAATTATATGTACCCCTAAATCCGAATCTAATGGATTGATAAAATAATTATTATCAAATGATTTATATAAATCATTGTTTATAAAACAAAAAAAATTTAATTAAATAATTTTTTAGATCAATTTTTTTGCATGACAAAATAATATGTTCTCATTTGAACTTTTTTTGTTAGAAGACAAACACATAAACATTGTGATCCACTTTTGTGTTGTATATATAAATGATAAAAATTTCATTTATCAAGAAAAAATACATACCATACACGTCTTTGTTAAGTGTAGGAAAAGTGATGAAAAGCTAATTGCACCTTTATTGTGGATTAGTTGGCTTCATGATTCTCACAAATGAGCAAGACTGACAATGAACTCCATTTACTCCAATATACTCACATCCATTTTTTCTTGCTCCAATCGTAATCTACCAATAATTCAGATTTAAAAATTTATATCATGTGTTTCAAAAGTTATATTTTGGAGCATGTTAGAAATTGACATGTTTTTATATGGCTTCAATAAATAATCTGTTGGAAATTTTTCTGTTGTAGAAAGTAAGTTGCATAACATTTGGTTGTGTGTTTAAACTTTTATGCCTAGTTGTTGGTTGAGGCAAAGTTTGGATCACTTCATTTGCATCCTTGTACAAGTAACTAAGGAATATGTTGACATACATAACTCTCAAACATGATTTTGACCATTTCACGAGGAAAAATGAATAAATTATAAAATTTAGAATATTTTTTTCTCAAAATATTGGGGTCAAAATTATCTAACATTATCATAGTTAAAACTCCCAACATTTTTAGTTGCTCTAACTTTCAACGCCTGCATTGGTAGAGGATAAAAACACCAAATGAAACTTTTTACCAAATCACATCTTGTGTCTTGACATAATAATAACATTCAAATGTTGAACTAGTTGTGATTATGTTTATACCATCCCAAAGTGGTCTAGTATGGATGATTGAAATCTGATGATTTCTTTGGTGAATAGTTCTTTCTTTTCTTCACTTTGCATAAAGATTCTTTGTCTTAAAGCATGATCATTGTGAAATCATCAACAACCTTAATTTGTTAATTTCCATAAAATGTTTGACCCTTTTGCCTCAGCTAATGTATTTGTTCTTACTGATGAAAATGTAATTTCAGCGGTGAGTTGACCATTTAAAAGTGACGATTACATAGAATATTGTATCAGTATTAATCATTTTGATTTAAAAACTAGTTAATAGAAGTATTTTATCAAGTTATGTCTCACAATAGAGATATAATGGTAGGGTGACATTATTCATCCAAAAGAGCATAAACTAAAAAAGTGGATCTGGGGTTTTGAAATTCCATACCAAACCTTTGTTAAATTCCCATGGACTTATTTTTAACAATTACAATGCATAGGAGGTGGACAAGCATGTTGCAAGTTTAATGTCATGCATATGGATATCTTACCACAACATACATCCTCGTCACATCAAACTTGACAACATATAAACTATAATCATACATCAGCACAAGTGTATTACAATCAACCCTTTTCCACTCTCAAAATGTCCATAATGATAATTCAATACTAATCATAACAAAAATTAAAGATTAAGGTCCAGCCAAACCGGCCTTGTGCTCCAAAGCTCCAGGTCCATGCATTAGCAATGGTGTCACTAGGTACTAGACACCATAGCAGCAATCCCCAAATCTCAACTTCAAAAATTACAATGCTTGGAACCCTAAATCGAACTCTACCCGGGAGCCTTAATCTCATAAAGGCCCTAACATAGTGAGAATGTTGCTAACAACACTAATGGTGCCGCCACAGACGTAGTGACAAAGTCAGTACCCATAGGTCACGTAAGGAATTTGATCACTTTTAATGACTGCACAACCTGATTTGGGTTTTCGAATCGTGCCATGAGACGACATTAGAAGCAGTTTCTGTAGTGTTTCGAGTAAGTTGTAAGTCTGCGCTGTGCCATATTCGCTGCATGCATGCATTCTTTCTTTCATTGCTGTCAAAGACAGCGTTGGAAAGTGTGACCTTTGAACATAATCGTGAAGTGACTGTTGCAATATTGATATCAGCGAGCAGGGCAGGGGATTGGTAGCCTTGCACTAAAAATCGAGTTGAGGATCACTCCCCCATTGAGAACTTTGTTGCAGATAGTATTCCGAAGAAAGAATCAGGCCCAGAACGTCAGCTAGCTCGACGCCGGTGACTGTAAGCGGAACGACTGAAGCAGGGTTCATTCGGTGTTTACTTTCGTTATACGCTGATTGAGATGATTTGGCGATCAAGACCATTGACCATTGGTGTCCGTAAGAGAAGTCTGGAGAGAAGTTGCCCCAACATGGAGACTCGGTGCGGTGTAGCTAGCAAGCTGGAAATAGATGGTGTATACATGGCATCTTAGGTGGAGCGGAGAGTTTCTTGCATGACTGCTGGAAAGATAATATATGACGTTCTTTACTTCTCCGAACTTCTTTCCCGTAGTTGTGCAAGAAACTTTGAGGCTCCACCCAACTGCATATAAGCAGTGCCTCGTCTCGTCCCCCTGACGTTCTGCTCGTAAATGCAGATCTTACTCATCTCCTGAACGTATGCCTCTAATCAAGTCATGCTTTCAGATGTAGACAGTTGCAACTTGTAATATATGGTTCGATTTGGGTGAGACTATAGGCCGTCTTCGGGGTCAGATGTATGCGTCCTGTCCGCATCAGTCATGCATTCCTGGTGTGGCACGGAGTGGGTGCTTTGGATTCATGTCAGTTTTTATTATGCATCTTCTTGATCAGATTTCTCATAAGTAACGATATGAAGACAATAGAAGGAAGAGATGTCAGACTCAATGTCAGAGTTGAATCTGATGTGATGTGATGTGACTGGTTATCTCTGACATTCAATGGAGAACGCAAGTTTGCACTTATGAAAGGATTCGTTTCGAAAGAGCCTTAGAGGACCTTATACACAAACGTAGACAAGAAAACAATAGACTGAGTGATAGAGACGGCCATATTTCTTGTGGAATTTTATTCTAATACTAAATTTGCAGTCTGAAAGCATCAGCACGCTTTGCATTCATCGCCCAGGTTAAGTACGATATCGATGATAGGAGCTCAAAAGTGAAATTGAGATCTAGAGTGGAAGTAAATTCAATGATATTCAACGTTTTAGTCTTCAACACATTAAAGTACTGACAACACATAAATGCCATTTTACACAATGTATGGATGTATATATGGAAGCAGTGGAGAGCACCTTCTTTATCAGTAACAACGAAAAGGTTTGGAAACCAGAAGGTCCGGGGTGAAAAGTTGAAAGCTAAGGAAAGAATGAGCGTTTTGTTGAGAATGTGAAGCACTGCCACAATCCAAGTGTACACACCAGATCAGTGTACCGATTATTTTACGAGTTCATACTGTACTGTCAGATAGCTAAGCATACAATGTCATGCTGAAACAGCCATCAAATGTACATTCTAGAGTGTTATAAACAACAGCATGATGGAAGACCTTCAAGGCTGAGCAGATTCTCAACTGCACTGAAGGTTTACGAGAATATGGAACATCAGAAAGCCAAACATCCTGCACCAGCCATGTTCGCACTTTGCGAGCTTTGGTCCCTTTCCATGCACAGTTCTGGACAGCATAAAAGTTGGTCCCTTCGTCGGATTCAATCCAATAAACAGCATATTCTTTCCATGATGAGAAGAAATCTATAGCCGTGCCAGGTTGACACCTTGGTCACGGAATAAAGTTTAGCTCCATGTTTCTTATGCCCACAGACCAACGTATCTCTTCCTTTGCGTCGTAAATCCAAAAAGCCCAAAACAGTTTTTTGTAGGTGTATGTGATTTGTCATAACAAACGAGATGTTCTCCTCAGAAACTGGCGTAAACTTTTTGTCAGCAGGAAAACGAGATATCCAGATTCTATAAATCTTTCCGTAGTATTGGCATACGTTACGGAGACAGCTGTTATTGATTAGCGCCTATGGCGATTCGGTCCTAAAACTCTATAAAACAACACCGGGGTTCACAGCTGTCGACTCATATCATAGTTGATCATACTAGGATTCTTAGTCGTTATGTCTAACTCGTAGAGAGCAGTGAACATGAGTTCGAAGCTTTTGCTTGTGATAGCTGAATCTGATGCATGTGTGCTCTCCTGTCAATTCGATAAAGAATCTCCAGCAGCCACGATTAGGACACACGTACAAATGCCTAGGGCTACGTTACCAGTCTACAGTGATTCATATTAGTTCAGGTTCTTCTCGTTTCTATGCAAGGAGGGTTGAATATATATCACCTGCTCTAGATCTAGCTGCGCCTCGATCCTTGACTTCCGCTTGTAACAACTGCACCACGTGCTCATCGTCGTCCATCGCCTATCTTACTCTAGTCGTGCATGGCCATTGTAAGTCCGCCCGGCCCCAGCGGCGCAGGACTAACTTTAATGTACTGGGCCAGCAGGGGTCTTGCAAGTTCTGTTGTTAGTGCAGTCTACAGCACGTCTCCTCAGCAGGGCAGCACTCCGTCTTACTGATACTAACGTAGTGGTTTATCCGGCGCTGCAGATTGCAACGTACCGTAGATTACTCAAATATAAAATTACGGTATGATGATAAAACTACGAGATTTGTGTACTGTCAATTACAGCGACACAAAGCGAACCCTGCAGCTCTACTGCATTCATGATCGATGCTTTGGCCGCCGAGTCCGTGACACCGTCAAGCGAAACGTAGAAGCTGATCAAAGAGGTCGATGAGCGAGCATCCATCTGGAGTTAAAGAAGCATTACCTATGTCCGGATCTTTGGGTGGTGTAGAGTCTGTAGACACCGTCGAGCCGGGATTCAAGTGGGAACGCGCACGTGCTCGTGGTGGACTGAAATTCACCGATTAGGCTTATGGTTGAAAACAGGATCGCTTCTGTACCGTCTTTATTATGCTGTCACGCTAGCGAGGCTGCGAGGGTGAGCATGGGAACTTCCGAGTCGTCTGGAGGGGATCCCGGACCTTCACCTCAACGTGAACGCTGGCAAGATGAATCCATGAGATGGCCAAGGAAAGCATGGCCGTAGCCGTGGCCGGTATGTGTGAGGCAGTTGTGAAGTGGAGTTGAGATGAGTTGAGATAGAGCTTCCGAAGCGGTGCAAATCTTTATACATCTCACCTCTATATACAAATCCAACCAAATTAAAGATTGTTAATTAGGTTTGCCGACAGTTATACTTAGCCGTCACAAGCGACTATGTGACTCATGATCATGATGCAGAGCAGTATTCATCAGCCGCTCATGATCAGGTTCATTTGCAGCTGCTGCGTTCTTTCTTCCAACTAAGCTAGTGCTAAGGCCTCATGCTAATGAAGTGAACCAACTAGCAGCTCGTACATCGCGATATCAGGTCACGGTGCACTTGCAATAAGTGGTTGCAAACGCGCATGCATTTCTCAAGTCTAATCAATCCAATGGCAACTTTGAGCTTCGAGACGTGGAACTAACCCTAACAAAATCACTACATGCACTAAAAGAAATCACGTTTTTCTGTTTCGAGTTCTCGAGCTCAGAGATGCTATGCGGAAGAGAATTTTGGACTTTTTTCTACCCAAACATTTTTTGATCGACGATAGCATCTGCGATATCTTCCACCGGGAAACTCTAAATTTTTTGATCAGGAAAAGTACAGAGGACGAAGGTCTAGACCTATGCTCGTCGAATTCGACCAGAGTCGTGCCAAAGCTGCGATCCCGATCCCGTGCACGGTGGAGGTCTTTGTCGCAAGCGAAGTTGTGCTGCTGCTCCAGCAAAGTCTCGTTCCGCACCATGAGGTCGTGAGCATCGTTGTGGAATGTCCAGCTCGGCCAATCCACGGTCATGTCGACCACGAGCGATGTGTTCTCGCAGTAGGCCTCGATCAGTGCCCTCGCGCTCGTTTCTGTGTTGTCACAATCGGTCGCGTACAGGTATTGCAGGCCCGGCAGATGTCCTGCTTTCAGCAATGAAGCTATCTGTAGAAATCCTTTCTCTCCCATGGACAAGTTGGCCAAGCCCAGGCACCACAGATTGACCATATTTCTGGACCTAAAAGCTTGCGAGAGCGCGATCACTTCGTCGTCCCCCATGGTCCTACATCCTGTGAGATCGAGCTTGATCAGACCGCAGAAATGAGGCGAGAACTGCAGAGCTCGGGCCAGAACGCTCACTGCCCCTAACCTGATTGCGCATCCCTGGAAGTCCAAGCTTTTCAGACCTGCTACTTGGCGAGCTTCCAAGGCTCTGAAGATGGCGAGCATGCCTTCTTCTTCCTCGACTCCGCGAACACTCAAATCCTCCAAAAGTGGCAAATGTCCCGACTCCAGCACCTCCGCCATGGACTGGGCTCCTTCGGTCTGAAAGATGTCCCTGTCGCTTCCTAAATACAGGCGCTTCAGTGTGAAACACTTGCCGGATCCCAGAGCACCGGCGATGGCGATCAGCTCCATATCCCCCATGCGGTTGTCCTGAACGCTCAGGGCCTCCAAGCCCGAGAGGTTCCCCACGGCGAGGGCTCGGCAAAACTCCACTATCCCCATTTTCTCCAGTCTACATTCTACAATGACCACGGATTTCAATTTCGGACACGGATGTTGTTGGAGAACCCTTCCCAGTATGGCAAGCCCATCGTCTGCGATGTTCGAGATCCTGATACATGTTTGACTTTCTAGTTCCTGAATTATGGGCGCCTGGAATCCGACCTTGGCGTTCTTGCTGTAATTATCCGCAGTCCATTGCAGCAGCTGGCACAGTTCATTCCTCCCATCGGTATTCGAAGGGGAGTTCGAGCTAGATGCCATTCTACAGCTACGTATCCACCCACCGTGCTCGATCTCAGGCTCAACCTCAATCTCAGCTCAACTTCTAAAGCTCTCCCCGTCTGTAACGTGCAGCTACGGTAGGCAGTCAGCGATGTCCGAGCAGAAAGAACACTCACTGGGTCCCTGGCTCTGGTCTGATCGACGAGGCTCACTGCAACGGCCGACTCGACCCAGCCCGTTCCTTCGTCGCTGAGGCACTCTGGCAGGATGAAAATCAGCGACGCACTACAGGCCGATGGAGACAGGCAGAGTTGAAATGGAGAGGGTCTACATGGTTGCTCAGAGCTCCTGAAGATAATGGCTACGATTAAGTAACTTTTGCATCGACCTAGGTAGAACTAGCGCAATGGCACTAAAACTCACGGGCCTTGAGCTGAATTGGCAACGATATCGATCTGAGCGTACCTACCTACCTAAGCCGGAAGGTAAAGCCTTTCAGTCAATGATTGAAAGACAGGACAGGAGTCAGGACTGTCTTTCTTTGGTGGGTTCGTCAACGAAGCTGTCTGTCTATCAGGCGCTTCTGCGCTGTGAGAGTAGCGAGGGGAGGGGGGAAGGGGGAGGGAGCAGTTAGCAAATATGCGCACTGCCAGGATGAATGTTGACTTAGACCTGGCTTCACTGGAACAAGCCAGCAGAGACAGACAGAGAGCTAGAGTATGTGGTCGTCAAACTCGACGGTTTAAGCTCAACAGAGAACAGCCTCTTCCATGCGAAGGAGAGAAAGAAAGGGGCCCCAAACAGTTATCACAGTATTTGATATTGACTGCTGCGGATCAGTGCGGTTCTGGGGCACAAGTTGAGCAAAAGATTGACGAAATATTCAGGAAAACCTTGGAACAGTAACATATTATCGGACTGGAAGCTCACACTGGGACTATATATAGAATAAAAATTGCACGCCTGAGGGCTCAACCTCTAACTTGGTGATTCTTTAAGCGGCAAAGTCGAATATCTATGAGGCAAGCTCTGCAGACTATGGAAACATTTTCGCTCTTTGCCTCCCAAGGGTACCTCGTACAGCTGTGATTTAACAAGGTTGACCAGCTGGGTGGATCCATGCGGGTGAGAAGGTATGTACGGGTTGGGATAAATATCTGCTATCTCCGACGTTATATATAAAATTTGAGATCCCAAGGTGAAGCTCAAACCCACTGCTAGAAGTACCCACACTTGCTATTATAGCAAGATCGACTGTCCGGCCTTGTCCAGTTCGCAATGTTACTGCTGCTGCTGCTGCAGCAGCAGAACAATGATCCGTTCCCTTCTGTTTGGCTCTGCCATCGATGGGTCTTCTTGCCTCGAGCTAGACGCATATGCGCATTCCGTGCTTCAAACTTTGGAAACAAGGTCCCATCTAGTACTTGCTGGATCTGTGACAGATCTAGACAGCGAGCATCTCAATCGCTGGAAGATCCTCCACCGAGGCATGCATCATCACCCGAACTTTTCGATCCTTCTTCTCCTATTTGATTTTTGATGAGACAATGTCTTCAGATCAGCTCGACAGTTGTCCACTACTAGCACTATTGTTCTCCTTGGCTCGATGATCTTGAATGACTGATTGCTATTGCACGCTTTGCAACCACTATACCTTGGATCCAGAACGACTGCTTTTCTCCTGCTATATATACTCTTCTAACTTGTCGATTTCCCTCAAGGGCCTGAGGGTTGCATGTACATGAGCATGAATGGGTCCTGCAATATTTGCTTCCTTGCCGTGACATAGCACAGCATGTTCGCAGGTTATGTAGGTCGGTCCAAAGTCATCCGAAGTTGGAAGAAAGTATGCACTTTTGTGTCACATGAGGAGCATCCCCGAAATGTAAGACTCAGATTGTGATCGGCGGGCTGCTGAGAGAGGTTCATCAGCGACTGTCATGGTCCGCTGTGTCGGCCTGGACTTACAAGTCGTGAAAGTAGAGTCGGACCATTCACTTGCGAGATGGCAAGCACTTGATATGAGATCGCATTCTAAAACCATGTAGATGCATTCATCCACAGATCATTTGGAGTGGGAGTGTGGAATTCAAAATCTACTACGATCAGGTTGGAATGAGACCCCCGCAGCTCATCGGATGTCTGGCCAGATGTCTTGGGTCCATACTTTACTGATGTAGCATGCTGTATGGACGAGTTCTTAGGGAGTTGCGTGATGTTGATCTTAGCTTTGGTTCCGTCAGTCTCAATCAGCCGTTTGATTTGAACGTTGTGATTAATTGCAAGCGGCAGAATTCTCAAATCCCATCTCTCTGCCGCTAACGATAACCTCAATTGTGATCCTGAGCTGTGGTAGATTCATGAATGATCCGACAGATAATTGCTATCGAAGTCGGGATTTCATCCATCTTATTAGTTTGTTCAGTTAGACGATGCACATGACTGCGACAATTTCTCACCCGCATTGTGACACCTTTAGCTTTGAGTTCAGTCAGCAATGAGCGACGTGGGCATCAACGGCAGTATGGTTCGAATGTTGGAATGATGTGATGGAGCTAGGAGGTACGCTGGAGATTGGGTATATATAAAGTCGGACCCTAGCCCTGGCTAACTCCAATACATCTGAAGAGCAACGATCTGTGAAAAGACCATAAAAGTAACTCGGTGTAACTGCAATTTTGCACTTTTCTTTAATTGCAATCGATGGTGAACACATTAACTGAAACACACCTTTCCAAGTGCGGTTTATAATGAATGAGAGTATTATTGAACAACTTTATCATTGAACTATTTCACTGTCATATTCACATATATAGTTTTAAGTTAGTAAACACTTATCTGGGTAAGTTTACACATTTCTTAGTTTAACCATCAATATTTTCAAAATTATTAATAATATAAATACCCACGATACAATAATTTTAAAGTATTTGTATTAAAATGTTCTCACTGCTAGCATCGTTATTCTTTGATTTCATATTTCTTCTTATTCTTTACCCGTGGTTATTCATTCGAAATTGTCGTTCTTCTTCAAAACTAGATTTTGATTTTTCACATGGAACTAGAATCAGCTTAAATCTAGTCTCTTTTACAGGTTCTCCATTAACCGTACACCGAGAGCTACACTCATATAACGCAATCTACAAATCTTGCTTTGTTCTCGTGGACATGAAGACTTTCTTGCCAAGAAATGATTCCACATTGCAGAGGAGCTTACAAAGATGCGCGTAGTTCTTGAGGTGATTGGTGTGTTTATCTGATCCCGTTGCACCACCTACATACAAACTTGAGATGTAACTAGGTCGATACAAATCTCGGACACGTTCAGTTTGACATGTTTTCTGCATTTGTAAAACTCAGCACACTATATACTGGGAGTTTGGACTCATATTTATTCATGCCAAAAAGGCCTTTGGCTTCTCCAGATGTACTTTGCCTTTCTCGAGAGATGCAATATGCACTTAGCCAACTTATTAAACACAATATTACTACAAGTGCAAGACAAATCAGTCGCTCAAATGACTTACACTTATACATGTCTGACTGTAAATAGTGGATAATGTCTTACATTTGTAGAATCATCCCGGGTTACTTAAATGATGGTATCACAAGGACACAAACTATGTTGCACAATCTTGAGCAAGAGGAAGTTACGGTGGCATTCGTTTGTCTTACTAACCTACAGAAGAGATTGTAGAGGGATTTTATTGTAGAAATTATAGTGAAATTGACTTTAAAGTTGTAATAGGATCACCTCGGCCTTTTGTGATTTCTATTATGAGAGATTGGATTGTTATTTTACTAATATTGTATTAGTATGATAAGCAATCCATCCACATTGAATGAAGCAATTGCAGTTGCTCAAAGGATTTCATGTGCTTATGGAATCACACACAGTGAACCATCAAGCAATGTTCGAGATCCACTTGGCACAATACCAATGTACTTGGGAAATCTTTGACGTATGGAAGGATATGCAACATCACGAGGACCACCGCCCAAGTATGGAGGTGATAATCGTCGATCACTTATTCCAAATTTGCCGGATCTTCTTGCAAATAATGGAATGATTAATCAAGGAGGAATGGGAGTTCATGATAATCGCCAATGCTATGCATGTGAAAGGATAGATGACATTGCCAAGTTTTGTAGAACTCGATCGGGACCACAAGAAGGAAGATCCATGTTACAACCGTATTTCAACAATATGGAAGAAGTGGAATACGCCAACGAAGATCACCAATAAATTTGTCTCACAGCCTTACAGGTTCCACTAAATGAAGAAAATGTGAGTTTGAGAGAAGACAACAATTGGAAGCTAATGGAAAGAGAAAGAAACAATCCCGATTGATTTTCATATATGGGATGATGGAAAGACACAAGGTGATAGTAGTAATTGATCTTGGAACAACAGAAAATTTTTTATTATGATATGTTGTAATGAAATTAGGATTGACTTTGATGAAGGATGTGAGTGAGGAAGTGGAGTTGCCAAATGGGCAAACTAAACAGATTTCAACACATCGACGACGTAGATATGCAACTTCTACTTGAGCAGCGCAAGAACAGGGGCCCCTAGCACACTAGGTGAGTACAAAGAAGAGATTCAATACTGAGTACTATCATTGCCATCATCACAAGTTATGACTCAGACATATATATATATTAATTATACCCGACCGTTAGCATATCGGTTTATAGCTATCGCTATTAGATTCATAATATACAACGTCTCCAATATCAACGAGATCATGCATTCATTATCTTTTGTTCGATTTTGAATGAAGAATTTGTGGAATAGTTGCACAAGAATGAACTCTACCTAATCTGCACTAATATTTGTTATGGGCTTCTTGCAGTCTCCATAGACGTGATCAGTAATGTGGCGAAATTATAAGGACGATGTTGGACGAACACGTGAATGTCATCACAATCAGTTTTACGATCAGTGTGTTCGTCAGCTTAGCTGTGAGAGACTTGAACCTCTATGCGCTTGATATGTCTATATGATATATGATATCCTTGATATATGTCTATATGATATATGATCACGAGAGGAATATCGAGATATCACCGTCAATGCTCTGCCACTGAGCCAATCTACTAAATGACAACCACTTAGTGGACTAATATGAATTCTAAATCAGAAAAATAAAATTAAATGAATTACATAAAAATTTAATAAAAAGATTTAATAATTATATTAAGGTATTAAAATCGTTTTTACCAATTCAAGCTTAAATTTTTGTAATTATTACAAGGTGAGCTCGTACTTTCATTTAGACTCTAAAGACTTCATAGCAAAAGATCTAGTCTCTTAAAAGACAAATAAAGAGACAAAGTATAATAACAAAAGGGATGGGAAGATCCCATCAAATCGTACAAGGATGGAACCAAAGCGGTAACATGGGGCTAGGCCCCAATAGTATCACATAGGGAAATATGTCCTACAACACCTAATATATCTGAACTATCCATGTCAAAAGCTCTACAAACAACAGGAGCATCCGAAGAAGCATCACCTAATGTGATTGCTCTCCTATGGATTGCATCAGTTATAGAGCAATGGAAACACATTGCCTAAAATAGGCTATACAATAAGCTAAAGAGAATGATATATCATGTCGCCTAGTATGATAGGCTCTCGTGCACTCCCTCACGAACATGTCAAAGTCGGTGTCCATAGCTCCATATAACTCCAAAGCTAGAGGAACAAAGAGGTGACCTCTCTGCATACCTCTATACTTGGAGACCTTGGCTGCTGCCGCTCCACTCACTGCTCCACTCGCCACCCATCCTGGAGGATGGGTGATCACCCCCTCTGAAATTGTGTCTCTAGTAGGATCGATAACCACCACATCAGCCACAATGATCTGATCCTCCCGAACCAAGTACATGTCTGCCCTAACCCTAGTCGACTGCAAGGCATACCAATGTTGTCTCCATGTGAGGTATCCACCCTCTCGCTTCATAGCAAACACCACATCCCTAATGGCATCATGGGTAGCTATCCTCTGCCCTCCGAATGGACAACGAGTCATATGAACACATGCTGCATCTAAAGCGATACCATAGTTACGTTATTCACCTCTATTAAAGAAGTCCGCCGTCAAGACAAAAGAGGCATTCCTAGCTCTCTCTTTCTGATAACAAGCACGTGTGGAAGGACTTCCTCCCGTTATCAGATACTCGTAAGAAACTTCATTATTTTTAATTTATGATTGTTACTTTTCAAATAAAAGTGCAAAGATAAGTTTCATTTTCAAATATATTTTGTGAGAGTCATTATCTTAAAGTAATCCTAATCTTGGTAACATATATTTTTTATTTCTCGTATTAGAAAATTATAAATTTTAGAATATATTTTTTATTTTTAAAAAACTTCAAAAATGATTTAAATTATTTTTGAATACATATCAAAATGATTACATGTATTTAATAAAAAATAAAAATAAATATTAAACATATCTATGATGGAAGGAAAATTTATTGCAAAAATAAGTTTTAACATATTTTATCCTAGTAAATTTGAATAGATTTTACTGGATTATTAGTGCTAGATGGTATCGGGAGAATACATAGTGTCATTATCAAACCAATTACAACCAATTTTGCATCATTGAAGTTACTATGTGTCATGGTTGCGTCATCATAAGTAAGATGATGGATTTTTAAAGATGGATTGAATAGTTAGAGATGTCAAGAATACAATGATATTTTGAACGTAAATTCAACTATTTTTTTCAATAAGATCTACACATTACTCAAAGTAGTATTTTCGAATTTATTTGCAATCATGATAATATGAGTGATATGAACCATAAGTCCGAAGATGCCATACTATCAAAAACCTAGTGTCACAACTCCTTCTAAGTTTAAGGCAATATCGTGAAAGTACATTGTAAAATAAATAAAAGGATGGGAAGACCTCAAAAAGTTATACATGGATGAAAGAAAACAGGTAACATGGGGCTAAGCCCCAATAGCATCATAGTGGGAAATATGTTCTATTGCACCTAAGATATCTAAACTATCTAGATCAAATGGTCTACAAACAACATGAGCATCCAAAAAAGTATCATCTAACATGATTGTTCTCTTATGGATTGCACTAGCTAATATCTCTGTAGAGCAATGGAAACATATTACATAAAGTAGGCTATACAATAAGCTAAAGAGAGTGATACACTTGCCCCCTAATATGGTAGGCTCTCTTGCATTCCCTCACGAATATGTCAAAGTTGGTGTCCATAGCTCCATATAACTCCAAAGCTAGAGGAACACAGAGGTGACCTCTCTATATACCCCTAAACTTGGAGACATTGGCTACTGCCACTCCACTCACCGCCCATCCTAGAGGATGGATGATCACCCCCTTTGAAACTTTGTCACGTGTAGGATCGATAATCACCACGTTTGCCATATTAATATGGTCCTCCCAAACCAAGTATAGGTCTATTCTAACCCTAGTCGACTGCAAGGCATACCAATTCTCCCTCCATGTGAGGTATCCACCCTCTTGCGCCATAGCAAACACCACATCCCTAATGCCATCATGGGAAGCTATACTCTGCCCTCCAAATGGGCAACAAGTCATATGAACACTTGCTACATCCAAAGTCATACCACACTCACATGTGAGTAATGAAGATGTAGATGGATGGACCAAGCCAAGACTGAACCTCATCTTTGTAAAGAAAGTAGTGAGTTGGAAAGTCATGATACATGGTCGAGCCAAGATCCACAAGCTTGCATCCTTGTTAGAGCAAGAACGTAGATGAATCTTAGTAGTACGAGGAATGGCCGGATACACTTAAAATGAATGTAGAGCCCATTGAAATTGTTGGTCTATTAAGATAGACTGTAGATCTTTAGTCCAATCGGTGACCAAAGAGGAAAAAGACGAGAATTCATGTCGCATCTTTAGTATGTCATATCCTGCCAACCTTGGCAATGCATATTATCCTTCGATTGTATACAACCTTGAGTACATACTTAAACCTTATGCATCAGCACATCTGCTGATTGAAGGACTCTGGTGCAGTTTGAAGATAGGTAAAGCAATTATGTATCTGTGTACTCTCTCTTCATCATGTACCGAAGACAACACTTGCTTGTGAACATGCTAAGATTCAATCAACAACACCTATTCTGATCTACTGGCAGGTCTAGATCTTTTGAACTTGACAGCATGATATGGTCAAGTACCAAATTCACAAGTTGCTTGAAGTTTATGTGGACCAATGATAAAAGGTACACTGTCAGATGAAATCAAAACCTGAGCTTGTTGGTGGGATCGAACGTTGAGTTTTAACCAAGTGCACTTTAGGTGCAGGTAAAGTGAAGGCTTAAGCTGTACAGGTAGATGACACAAATTCAGTTACTTGTCTCTTGTCTTCCATCCCTATTCCTCCTACGTGGTTACTGCCCTTCTCATGTTCGCCCAATCCCAGAAGGAACAGCGTCAAGGCTATTCTGATTAGTACTGATCATAAGATGAATGAAAATTTTAAAGTTTTACCAAGCAGGCCCCTCGTTGTGTCATAGTTGTGCCGTAAGTCTCCCAGTCCAGTGGCAACTTGGATGCCACTGTGGAGGATATAGAGAAACACGAAGTGTTCCAGAGGAAAAGGTACATGTCAGTCTCAGTATGAAACTAGATCTCGAGAGTTGATTCTAACTCTGGACAGGTGAGCGCGGTGCACGATCTCTTGGAACATTGGCTGCATAAGAGGAGAAGCAAACAACTGTCGTTGAGGAAGTTTACAAACTTCTTCACGGTCCTTTGGTTCTTCTCACTGTCGTGTGATTATTTCGATAAACGAGAAGCGGTACGCTTTCAACTGCTCGACAGTAACTTTCTTTTCACCACCCCTTTATGAAGTGAACAACACAGTTTGTACATTTTATTCTGGTTACAGTATTGCGGCTTCCAGAATTTGACCGAAGTCGACAGACATAGATTCCGGATGACTTTCTCTTTCGTTTCAAAGCTGAGACACGAGCAAGATTAGCTAAAACATCCAAAGCTTTCGTAAAGTATTCCTTGGTCTTACTTGAAAACATTGAAGTGATGAGAAATCGTGACTTCTGCATCTCGTGTGTAAATGAAGAAATAACCAAAAAAATTTCCATCAGACAATAATAAGAAACTAACCAGACGAAGCTACGATCAATTTCTAACACCGACAAGTACGAGCGATACCTTGTTTTCATTTCTGATTTTTGTTTTATTAAATTTTACTGCAAAATATTGTACATGAAGAGCTGCTACACGCCTAAAGTTGAGAACACGATGTCAACTATGCTTGGTGAAAAGAAAAGAGTATTTAACCACAGGTCCCAGAATAAGGGACGTGGGGCCCCCACATCCTTCATTTACAAACAAATCGACCTCGATAACGGCAATGTCCAGAGGAAACCTTGGAGTCTTGGTTCATGCTTAAATACTGGACTGATAAGGTCAAATTGTATATCAAAACGTACGAGACAACACTTTTTTTTCTTTCAAACAGACCAGAAATGAATGAGAAAATACCAAGAAATGTTTCGGGGCATCCACGTAAAATGCCCTCCAGTAGAGATAGTTTCAGAGCATCCCTCGAAATGCCACGTCAGCTACTTCTGCTGCCTCGTCCTAGTAGTAGTGACGCCTGTGGTTTAAGAGTATAAGAAGCTACCTGGTATAAAAAAGCAGGGATTTAAGTCTCTATGAATTCAGCACGAATTGCGACTCAGTGACAGCTGCGCTGTATGAATTCCGATATCCTGAATAAATCCTGAAGGGCCCTATAGTACTCGCATTCTTATGTAACGTCTAACAATAGGAAAGAAATTAGAAGGAAAGAAAAATGTCATAACGAGTAAACCAGCTACCTAATTTAAAGAAGAAACCTGTCAAAATCATACAAATCCCTGTGATTGCCCACATTATTACATGAAGAATTAAGTGCCCGAGTGCCCAAGTGGTGCTATTGATGCTTTCAGAAAAGTTGAACGATTTCACCAGTCATTTTCCGAAGAAATAACATCCTTTTCGGTAGGTCGTGAATCAGTGCACCCCTGATCAAGTGCTGTGATTAAGCATTAAGTTATATCGTCCATAGAGATGCGCGACCGGGACATTAAAGCTCATCACTTTACGAATCTTCTTTAGAGGACTGCCACTATAGAAAAAGAGTTGATTGTGAGCTTGAAATTTATGAGATCTAGACTCGTACTCGAATGTAGCCTATCCATTCAAGTGCAAGTCCAGATTTTTTTATATATATATTTATTTTTTTTCCTCTTTTGCTCTAGTTATCCTTCACTTGTTCGTAGAAACGCTGCTTGGTAGATTCCATGTACAGAAGTTCTCTTAAATAGTTCCAACATTCAGTTACAATCTGCTCTTTAATTGAGTGCTAATGGTTTAGAAGAAAGCATGCATCCAGTAACTCAGAAATAAAATCTAGTGACGGTGACAAGGGGCAGGAATCTTGTGGGATTTGAGTGATGGATGAGATGAGGACGACCGGATCCGGAGGTGAGGGTTGACTAGCTAATGTTTTTTGACAAAAATTTCATGAGGTTCATTCGGCAAATTGTACATGTTTGACCTTCTTTGACTCAGAAGGCCGCATTATGATCGAACCTTTTCTTTGGGTCAACGGCGGTCCTAGGCTCCTGCTAGCTGACCCAATCATGGCAAGGGCTGAAGCACTCGGGGCAGACAACGGTGACAGTTTAAACAGCCCTCCTCTGGAAGAGAAATCCTTGAACCGGTTTTGGATTCTCGTCCATTCATGACCATTTTCCTCGCACATGTTCACATCAGGAGCTGACTTGCAGCTGGACTTGTTATCCGCTGGCATGGTGCCCATGCCATTGCCATTTCCTCTGCCATGGGCATCCGAAGAGGAGATCGCCTGCACAGGACCATCGCACTGCCTGTTTCTAGGTCTGGCAGCTGCTGCTGCTGCTGCGGCGGTGCTCACTGCGTTTGCACCAAGAATGATGGATTTCGGTGGGAGCCAGCGTTGCAACCAATTACAGCTT
The DNA here is from genome assembly GCA_014180765.2 of Marchantia paleacea. NCBI lineage: Eukaryota > Viridiplantae > Streptophyta > Marchantiopsida > Marchantiales > Marchantiaceae > Marchantia > Marchantia paleacea. The sequence goes on along the minus strand of MUAA02000109.1, from coordinate 214,462 downwards.
TCAGTCGTTTCCGTTCTCACACCGGTCCCGCTCGGTTGCTCTCTCGTCTGGTCAGAAAGTAATCGTTCTGAATTCTCGGCCTGGAATGTCCAAGAACTGTAACGCGGATGTTGACGACTGCGCTTAATGAAACCTGATGTGCCGGGTTCATCCACCACATCGCTCGAATTTCGAAGTCTACTTTGCTTCTGTCCAGCCCTCTCTGCTGCTGCTGCGCATGCTTCAGCAGTCGTACTTTGTCGACCTACCTTCATATTAACCCCCTGAGTACCCACATCACAAAGTGGCTGATCATAGTCACCCACCATAGGCTGAGCATTATCCTGATCCTGAATTTGTGTGTGGTTCACCTCTTTCACGGTGCAACGTTTAGCACCGGTGCCCGTTTCGTTCATGCCTGCTGCTGCTGGCATATGCATCGCACCCATGCCCATGTTGCTCACCGCTTCCTGCAATTGTGGCCCCGGCCCCGGGCTGGTGTGCTGCAACCGGAGCTCTCTCCAAATGCTTGAGCCCCGGACATCCATCGGCAAGCTTGAGCCCGTTGCGATGGGAAATCCTGCCATGGTTGGTGGACTTTGAAACATTGGCGTTCCATCGAGTTCAGGCTCTATATTCATGGCGCTCAAATCCACCATCTTGTTCTTGCCCCGATCATTCCATGCAGACGCTCTGGGATGTGCATATGAAGGCTGCGGTGTGTATACGGGGGTATTGCTGTACACCACGGGGGAAGAACCGCTGGCTTCATGATCAATTTTCTGACCTGAAGTCGTCGCCCGCCGGCCCATGGGTCGCTCGCTGAAAGCTGTACCGGATCCTCGATCAGACCCCACGAGACCACCACCTCCTCCACCTCCCACTCCAAGGGCGAGGGTGTTATGGTGGTGGCTTTCTCCCACCTGCCATGAATTCGAGAACTGTGAAGACTGAGCTTGAAACGAATGACGAGCCTTGGACGGAGATGCACCTGCACCTGCATCGGATCCAGGGACACTATTCTGGACTGGGACTCTCTGGTTTCCTTCGCCGTCGCTCATCGCAGGCCTGGGGCCGGCGCCATCAGCACCTCGGTGATCAACATCTTGCATTCTTGCATCGAGAGGCACGGTTCGGGCAGTAGAGTGTGACTTCACATCTTCTTCGAAACTGCTCAGACTGGGAACCTTGAAGGCAGAATACAGTGATGCCCAGCTGCATGGCGTTATCCCCGACGTGCTCTCGCTGCATTCCAGGAGACTGGTGCCGGTCCTCGACGTCGGAGGCCGGTAGAGGTCGAGTGGCGTGAGCGATGAATTCGTCTCCACGAGTCTGTCCTGAGAGTTGTTGTTGTTGTTGTTGTTGTGGTTCTCTCCTTGGCCCGGGCCTGCGTCATTTTGCCTGCTTGCATGATGGAAAGGACCCACGGGAGATGAAAATGGGAGGCCCAATAGCGGCCTTCCGAGCTCCGACAGCATGAGAGCTCGAGGGGCCAAGGTTGGAGACTGGAACGGTGCAAACGGAGGACGTATTCGAGAATCTTGCAGACGTTGCTGGGGCTGGGCTGAGCGACCAGCAGCATCGTCATGACGCCTATCCATAGGCTGAGTAATTTAACTCGTTCTCACCCTGAGATTCCTGAGCTCGTCCTCGCTCGCAACATAGACTAATTCCAGCTCTCCTCCACCGGTACCGACTAGATCGCCACTTGGTCGACTATAATGCGTATGCATACGCTCATCTGTCTTGCTGGATTCCTACCTTCGGCTGTACGTACGTGACCTAGGTTGATTGTGGTTTCGTCTCGCATGCCACGATGCAGGACCCTGTGAAGGCTGCTAGAATAACTTGCAGTGTTCAGGCAGCAGCAGCTACTGCAAACAACAACAGGTGCTCCCCAACATAGAAATGTTTCCTGCCATTCCGATTTGACTTTCTACGATTGTGATCGTCAGCTCGCCGAACGACCACCTAATAAACAAACCATCGAACACATTCCGAAACACACACAGCTCTTAGACTAGCTATTATAGTGTTCACCTGGATTGAAAAGGGAACTGGAAACATATCAAGCGAAGTGCCTCTTTTGTCAACCAGATCTGACCATGGGTCATTCATTCACACTGTGTTGACTATTTCGCTGATGTTGTCCCAATCAATCCTGTACGTCATACTTGCAGCAATGACGGGAGTCAAATCCTTACATTCTCATCAATCCCGACCCCGCTTCCCATTGCCCAGAATGCTCTCGGATGCCTCAGTTCCATGGCCCTGAACGTGCTTGCGAATCGGACCATCGAGAGGGCCGGCATTCGCCACCACTCCGGGAGCTAAAACCGGTCGTCGACGATATTTGTTAACGGTAAACTAAGACACGTTAGTCCGATTTCTGCGTCTTCACGACTACCTTAGGGTAGTCGCCTTGATTCAGAAGCTCCTCTTGTAGGAAGTCTACGGGATCCTCATGGGACTGTGATTCTTTCCATCTTCCAGATACTATGCGTTTGAACTGCTGTAACAGTTGAGGTCACAAGCGCAAACGTTAGAGTTTCGGATGTCAGTGGGTTGTTAAGTTTTATATATTTAGTCATGTCCGGAAAATCTAGAAGCATCTCGATTATGATTATCGGTGAAAAGGCAAGCTCGGGACGCTGTAATTAAAGTCCCATCATCCTGTGTCATGCGAACGAGTGAGAGTTTTTTTAACTCGCTCGGTACATATGCATATCTTAGCAAGCCGGATGGACATAAACAACGGTACAGCACATGGATGCCACTCTGTCAGAATGTAAATATTCTCCAATCTGCTGTACAGAAATTTTCATTCGAACGTGAGCGATTTCGTGGCTCTGAGAATTTAGTAATGACAGTATGGTGCGGACCACGTGGTTCTGATGTCACTTGCTGCGGAAGTTAATCTGCATCCATACACCATCAATATTCTCAACACTGTTAGAGTCAATTTTCGATTCTTGCAGTTGTTCCTCTTCTCGACCTCAAAATTACCCTCAAACTGAAACATATGGAGCGTCATAAAACTAGACCACACAGGTCATCATTCGTAACATCCGAATCGCTGTCCAGAATCCAGAAGACCTCTTCTACAGGATTTGATTTCTGCATCATGAGAAAGCAGGGCTATCTATCTATTGCTCTGTTACGTCATCCCCAAGCATATTCAGCGCTGCAGCCATCACAAATCTTTTTGTCCTGAATGCTGATTGTTGCCTCGAGATAGGTACAGTGCTTGCAAACTGCACCAACTGTACATGTCTCTCGCTCACAAGTTGAGGACAACAATGCCCTGCGTAACACAAATAAGTCGGAGGTAATCTTTCCCGTCGTCTTGACTCTTGACCAAACACTGCGAGTAAATCGATGCAGTACGTACTCGATTTATTCAAAGCCGTGATGGGGCAATTTCATTTGTACAAAGCATTCCATGAGTGGGAAACCATACGAGTAAAAGGCAGAACCCATGCGCAACAAGGGACACATTACAACACGGACACTGTTCTCAATGTGGATTACTGGACTCCATGCAACTGGGTCTGAGTATGAACTTAAGCACAATGTGTTGCAAAAAGAGGTCCTGGAGCTTACAGAGTGACAAATCTTGTCTGTTGTGAAGTGTCCATCACCATCATGTAAGAAATATAAAATACATCTATATATTCTTATTTTTATTATTTCTTCATATACACATGGATACAGCATGGTATGTCTTGTAGTCGATTCATCAAATAAAAACTCATGGACTTTGGGTATAAAGCAAAAACCAAAATAGACTAGAAAATTTTATTTTAGTAATTACAAATATCCACATGTAACTTTCTTTTATCAAGTTTAATCGAATTAGAGATCACAAATCCAATGAAAATGTTACATGGCAACATGCAATTGGTACACTTTGATCTTTTAGAAACTTAACTACACTCCAGTTGATTTTGGTGTACCAAGTCAATTTCGTTACTAGATTTAAGGGTTCTCACCAAGTCAAACCAATGAAAAATTAGTCCAAGTCAAGAAAAGTCAAGATATCCATGTGATGGAATCTGTTACTTGAATCCTACTAAACAACAAAATAGTTGTTCTCATCTACCACACCAGGAGCTACTCTATATTTTCCTCCAACTTAACCATAACTAGCAAGACATAATCATGACTAAGATAAATTTAGTCACAATTTAACTATATTCACATTTTATCTTATATGTACAACCATGGATCTTACATGTCAGTCATGCAGTTTGTTTACACTTTGATTTCATTTTTCTAGATCATATGGGTGAGCTTGCATGGTTCATACTTCTTTTGTTAACATGTTGGTGTTTGCATTATACTTGAGGCGGCATGTCGAGTCCAAGAGAGTTATGTGGACATCTTTGAAGATTTAAGGCAAATGAGTGGATGGCTTCACATGAGTAATCCCATTTATTGCTTGTTAGATGATTTATCCAAATTTTATCCCATACATTGGATAGAGCTAGAGAGTATGGCAAAGTTGCTAGAGTAATACATACTTTGACACTTGCCTATTGAGTTTAATATTTTGATTTTGTGTTACCACCAACCGTCCAAGTAGAACTAAATATTAACCATTGAGTCAAATTTGCTGCCAAATTAGATCAAGGAAGCTTGAGATTGAATCTCAGCATAAATTTTCTCTATCAATGTCTTCTCAAACTTCTCCATAGCAGCTGCATTTCTGCCAGCTCCTTTTTTCTACGCTAGAGACCTGTAGGATTCAAGTCTTCATGAAACACAAACATTGAGATCCGAAAAATGGAAATCTAAGGAGGTTCAATTAGATCCGTGTAAGACTATTGCCAATAAGGAAATTAATGGAGGTCAGAATTAACTTTCTAATTGCAAACATTCTCTTTGAATTGCACCCGAAGTAAGAAATATATATCAAAAAGGATGGGAAGATCCCATCAAGATCAGACTTAACTTTCTGATTGCAAACACTCCCTTTGAACTTCACCCTAAAGTAAGAAATATATAGCAAAAAGGATGGGAAGACCCCATCAAGCTGGACATGGATGAAACCAAAGGAGTAAGATGGGGCTAGGCCCCAATAGCATCACAATGGGAAATATGTACTACTCTATCTAAGATATACTAATTATATAGGTCAATCGGTCTACATATAATATGAGCATATGGTAGGCTATTGCGCACAAATATGTGGAAGTAGGTGTTCTACCGAACATGTTCTAGTAAGACATAATAAAATAAAAAAAGGGATGGGAAGATCCCATCAAGTCGTACAAGGATGTAACCAAACCGGTAACATGATGCTAGGCCTCAATAACATCACACTCGGAAATATGTCCTACATCACCTAAGATATCCGAACTATCTAGGTCAAATAGCTATAAACAACAAGAGCATATGAAGAAGCATCACCTAACGTGATTTCTTTCCTATGGATTACACCAGCTAGTGTTCTCTGTAGAGCAATGGAAATATGTTGCCTAAAATAGGCTATACAATAAGATAAAGAGAGTGATACCTCTTGTCGTCTAGTATGGTAGGCTCTTGTGCACTCCCTCACGAACATATCGAAGTCGGGGTCCATAGCTCCATATAACTCCAAAGCTAGAAAACAAAGAGGTGACCTCTCTATATATCCCTATACTTGGAGACCTTGGCTGATTCCCCTCCATTCGACGTCCATTCTAGAGGATGGGTGATCACCTCCTCTGAAACTCTGTCACAAATATGATCAGTAATCATCACGTCTGCCACAATAACATGGTCCTCCCGAACCAAATATATGTCTTCCCTAATCCTAATCAACTGCAAGACATACCGAAACTCCCTCCATGTGAGGTATCCACCCTCTCGCGCCATAGCAAACACCACATCCCTAATGGTATCATGGATAGTTATCCTCTGACCTCCGAATGAGCAATGAGTCATATGAACACTTGTTGTATCTAAAGTGATACCACACTCACATGTGAGTAATGAACATGTAGATGGATGGACCAAGTCAAGACATAACCACATCATTGTAGAGAAAGTAGCTGGTCCGAGTCGTAAGACCCTGATGCATGGTCGAGCCAAGATCCACGAGCATGCACCTTTGTCGGAGCAAGAACCTATACAAGCCCTAGTAGTACGAGGAATGGTCAAATCCACTAAGAGTGAATGTAGAGTCTACTGAAACGGTCAATCCATCAAGGTAGACTGTAGATCTCTAGTCCAGTTGGTGGCCAAATAGGAAAAAGATGGGAGCTCATGTCGTACCTCGAGGGGTAAAGCATCTCTCGTATGTCGTAATAATACCTGTAAGGAAAATGAGCATGTATTCACGTCCCTCGTATATATGTCAAGGATAGTCTTATTTGCAATCACAAATCGAGAAGATAACAAAAATGTTGAGAGTGCATAACTAGCCAAGAATGTTATAGGTGCAGTCTCCTCTATCGATAATAATTCTACCCCTCCACAAAAAATTGGTAAAGATGTCTCTCTCCGTGCCAAATCTCGTGTCACACATTCAAAAATCCCTGATCATATGATGTCACCAAAGATGTCCATGATCCTCCTATCAAAGGCTGTCAAACGTGATATGAATGTAGGTGAAGGAGGAACCTTGCGAAGAAGGTAGGTGGATCGACGAACAATACTAGATGAGAGTATACCAAATGCCACATACGGATCCCCTAGTAGAGGAAGGTCATCTACATGCAAAATATCCTTGGCAAGTGCAACGTCTACGTAGCATGAGACAAAATCCTCAGACCCTACTAGCACTCCTAGAATGTGTAAGCTATCATCGATGTCATACATCCCTTTGAAAGTTGGAGATGAGGAGGAATGTCCAAAGGAAACCAAGCCCTACACTTTGACACATTGACTCTCAAGCCTACAAGATGAAGCTCGGTAGTCAAGTAATCAAAGGCATGTCTAATGTGGTCTACAAGGACCACAATGTGTGTATCATCCACTAAGGAGGGAAACACACAACCTAACTTGGCCAAAGTTGTAGACAAAAGAGCTCTATAATGAGCCATGGCAAATAGAGGTCCTCCCAAAGGATCTCCCTGTCGAGTATCATTGACGGACTATAGAACGGTGACTCCCTCCTCATAAAAGAGAGAAGAATGTGAACCGTAGAAAGACTGTACGAAAGGAATGAGGTTCGATAGAGGTCTATCAGTCTCTCTAAGCTCTCTACAAATGAATGCACATTTGACACTCTTAAAAGCGTTTTCAACATCCACCTGCAAGACAACCCAATCCGGATGCATATCTAGAAGTGCTCTAATGTCTAATGATGCCGCCTCACATCCTCATGATGTGGCGACTTCAAACTAGTGTGGACAAAGATGTTGATGGAAGTGGAAACGATGCTCAAGGACTTTGGTAGGATTGACTAAATGTAATAAGATCTCCCCAATAGCAATCGGTCTGATGCCCCAAGTGTCCTTCTCCATCGCGAGAAGCTGACTAGCATCTAATACCTGATTAACTTACAATAGAATCTCCCCTCTCGCAACTGATGCAACCATCTGAAACAACTCCGTGAAACCACTAGAGGGATCATCCGACCGAAAGTAATCTCAAGATGTTCGTATACCATCCCTAACAAGCCCTCTGACGATAAGTGTGGGGCTGTGCATAGAGATTGGGCAAATAGTGATCTATCAAGACATAATGGCTCATCTGGATGATACTCCAAGACCTATAATGATATCTCCTCGCCCATGGATGGATGTAAAAGGCGTAAAGAGGAAATTGTCTCCTTAGTAAGACTAGCCATAGACAAAGTGTGAAGGGTCCGCGCGACCCTGCTATACTCCTCGGCTTGCCCTAAGATCCTACACCGTCACAATCCCATCGAATCAGAAGTATCATGTAGCTAAATCCGACTCTTAACCTATGTTGCCCGAACACACTCCTCGTGCAATGTAGTCCAATTCCCTGGTCGGAATCTCCAAAATCTAGCTGTCACTTCCCTATGTTCAGTATCCCTAATGTTCCCTCTAATATAATTTAGGCATCATCGCGAAAGTAAGAGAAACAAAAACCACGCTAACTTATCCATAAGATCACGTGCCAACCAATCGAACGGTAAGCGAAAAGCACGTCTAGCCTCGTCATGGAGTGCAAGAGGGGCCCTATGGAATAAATGTAGACATGGAAATCTAGTCTCAAAAAGTCCTAGAATAAAACCTGCATGGGAAGCTAACCACTCCCACGACCCCAAACGATCAACGAAGGAATCGATATAGTCTGCATGTTCCCCGAAGTGACAAATGTCGATGTGATCGTCCTCCTCACGTACGCATCCCAAGTGGTCCAATCATCATCTTTGTGCATCTTTCCCATGTGGATCTTTGCCTCTTGCGAGGTAAAGAGATGATGACATATCGGACATGATGTATCATGCATCGCTTTTGGCGGTCCCTTGAGGGGAAGTGAAGTTAACATTAGCACAAAGAGAACGTTAAGGACACGGAGCACTCCATCATGTATCTCCTCCCATGTACAGAACCACAACCCCCTAACACCCCACCTCACGTTGGGAAATACTAACTATGAAAACCCTAAAATATAAAAACACTCATAACTTTTTATTCCGATCTGGTAACATGTCCTAGTGGGTGTCTTTGAACCCACACCAACACTCCAACTTCCCACTCCGATCCTATGATGACAGTGGAGTTTATAATTTGAAAGTAATACCACTCAAAATTCTTAACAAGCAATTCTCTATAGCTTGCTTTTGGTAAACAATAGTGATGGATTGAATTCCATATGTTGAAAGCCACCACTACTTGCAAATTAAGATCCATAGCATTCAAACTAAATAAAAATATATTTTAATAGGTCCAAATTGTGCCGCAAGAAATTACTTTCATAATAATTGGATTTGGAGAGTTCATCACTTGTCGCATAAAATTCTTTCAAAAGTGATATAACTTTCATACCAAAAAGTGATCACAATGAAAACACCATAAGTTGATCATAATTAGATTGGATATCAGTACATATAGATATCATGTTGTTTTCTATCCATGTTTCATATCAGCTACACTTCAATTAGATAAGCTCTTTAGTCAACAAAATGATGTTTTAAATCTCTCCCTTCCCATTTGCATACTTTATATTTGATAAGATCTAAGATAATATTTCTTGGAGCCTTATCAATATCCCGACTCTATAAAGTCAATCCAACCGTAGATTCCTTACAGCCTTTGGTTATAGTGACTTTAAGTGTCATTGTCATAACAATGGCTTTGAAGATAACACATGTCATCATATTCTCATAGTAGTTATGTCACAACATGACAACGTAGTTTGAATTAGCGTTTGTTATTTTAGTTTTAGGACAAGGAAATAATTCATGGATAATGGATATGGATGTACTATACTTTTTTTTGGAAATCTAGATCATGTAAAAGACATTACCCCTATTGGAAGTGTCAAGTGAGCTAGTGGGCATACGTATGTGATTAAAGGGAAGCGTAATGTAATGTTTTGATATGACAAAGGAGAATTAAAAAAACTTGTTGATGATGTCAATGTTTTGGATCTCACAAAGAATTTTTTTTTCTTATAGTATAGATTGCACATCAAGGTCTCATCATGATATTTAGTCCATATAAATGTTCAACAATCACGAAAAGTAAATCTTGTACATTATATAGATAGTATTTAGAGATCCACAATTTGGACTTTAGAAAGTTGATGATAGTTTAAATATTATATGAGTTTTTCATTGCATTTATTATTCCATGCATCTTTGTGCATTTACATCATCACAAACCCATGTCAACTCATTGGAGATTTCTTAAAATAAAAATTTTCTTGAGCTTGGACATAAACATCTAGTTCATTTAAACTTTATCACGACTTAATTAATGGCACATCTAGCAATCCATTATCAAAATACTCCTAAGTAATATTTATCTCTAAGTTTGATATTGACATCAAGGTTTTTTCAGAGTATATATTACTCTCTAGAGCATACACTCCAAGCTTAAATTTATAAACACATTATTTGTTATCCAAATTAAACATTGTCACCTCATCACAACCACTCAATCTTTCAACTATCTTTCTAAAAAAATCAATTGATGATTCTTTGTTTATTATGATGAATCTTTTAACCTTCCTCTCTCTTTGTCAGTTTAAAAAATTGAGCACTAAATTTGAGAATAAAAAACTTCTTTTTCAATTCTTAAACTCAACACTACCTTCTTTTGAGTTTGCATCGTGATTAAAAGAGATAGGATAACTTCATATGATAGTCCACATGGACATGTACTCCTCTGTCCAATTGGATATTCTTTTGTTTCAAGATCATGTCTAATTATCAAAATTTAGCTATTAGATTTTAAACTAAAAATACTTGCATTTGAATTCTAATGTGAAGACACATCATTTCAATTTAAGCTCAAATTTCACTTATTAAAGTCAAAGCCACTAGTACTTTTTACTTGTACATCAGGTAAAACATACATTTACACCTTTGACGGTTCACTATTTTCATTTGGCTATAAAATTATTTTTTATGTGATTCACGACTTATATTTGATTTTCGAGATTATTGACTCATACAATGTGAATTCAGGGTTTCACCTTGCCAGGACGAAGTTGTTAATCATTTCCTCGTATAGCTGAGGGTTGCTATCTCGTTTTCTAGATCTTCCAAAACCGCCACTTTCACTCCGAATCTATGTACTTCTCCTCTGGCCCGGACAGCCTTCTCATCATTCAAGCATTTTTCAGAAAATAGCAGGTGGATGTCGGTTCCAATGGGCGTACGACGATGGGTGCTCTTGGGCTTTGACTTGCTTGCTCTCTACCCTTCTTGTGCTTGGGACACAAGTAATAAAACTAAACCAGTAGATGACCTGGGACCCTCGAGACTGTACCTTTGAATATTACAGCATAATGATTTGGTGGTTTATACCACCAATCATTATGCTTTACTACTACTGTGAGCACTGACTTGGGCACACAGTAGATCCTCCTTAATACGACTTTGGTGGTATATACCACCAAATCATTAACACTCCTTAACACTCCTTAAAGCAACTCCTTGTCTCTATTTTCATAAAGGACGTTCAAAAACCCATAAACCCAGAAAATGTGAAAGAGGCCTTATGCTGCAGTGTACACTTTCTTTACTGTGAGCCCTGACAAATGAGCTCCTACACAGAGGTTATGACATTTCACAAGGAATATTCCCAAAATCTCGAGGAAAATTGGACCACATGATCACATTTGCTTGTTTCAAGTGGTTGGAAGCCGTCGTGGCTAATTCTATTATACGGCAATTGCTCTTTCCTGTCTAACGTTTCAACAATAATAAATGGCTACATGTGGCACCCAAAACAAGCTTGTGACCAATCTAGACGTACATAAGAAGCATGGAGGTGAATCCTACTCTGAATTCTGTACATTCTATGATCCGGATATCTTGAACTCTCGGAGTTGACTTACGTTTACCCTCACAGAAGGTCCCATTGTAGTACACAAGTAGCAAGTCTTCCAGTAGACCCCCTTGGCTCCAGATGGTTTGTTGGCATCTACAGAATTCTGTACAAACAAAGTCCATGTATTAGCGGGAATAAATGCATTGAATAAGTGTGAGAATTCAGGTGAGATACAAATAAGGAGTTCAACTTAGAAACCAGTGGACGACTTAGTAATCTACTTGACTTACTGCGACAGCCACCAAGTTGGCAAGAAGATCTTCAGCTGAAAAGTTTGACTTTCCAAAAAGAACATGGACTATTCCCGTCTTGTCTGCTCGGTATTCGACCTTTCCAGCCTTGAACTCTCCAATGGCCTGATGTGAAATAAAAGTATTATATCACCAAAACCAGCTTTTTGTATTAAATTCATACGGCTCATTCACTTGCTGGGCATGAGCGTAAAAAGTAGATGCAGAAGTAGTCATAATGGCAAATAGTACCTTGATGATGTCTACGGTAACTGTTCCGGCTTTGGGGTTAGGCATCAACCCACGAGGTCCCAGCAGTCTACCCAATTTGGCAACCTGAGAAATTGCAAGAATAAATAATCAGATAACTGAAAATTTGACAGGCAATTTATTCCCAAAACGAATGCTCATCATCCTTAAAAGCAACGTGCTTTGACGTTGCAATTAGGTTACCTTCGGCATCATGTCCGGAGTAGCGATAAGCTTGTCGAATTCTATGAATCCCCCAGCAATTTGCTCAATCAAATCTTCTGCTCCGACAAGATCTGCACCGGCATTTTTCGCCTCTTGTTGCTTTTCTCCTGTACCGAACGATATTGATAGTTTGTGAGGCAGAGGCCTGGAAATACAAATAAAACAGATGCAAAAGGTGTAGAACACGTCTGAATAATCATTCCAGTGCACAACATTCTCTTCACTTCCGGCTTGAACAGCGAGACTTCTTATTGTTTACCAACCTTGTGCAAGGACGGCGACTCTGACCACTTGTCCTGTTCCTTTCGGTAAAGAAACCTGGGAGGGAATAGTCACGTGAGAAAAGTAAAGTAAGACACCAAAAAAAGAACTTTCAAGTTAACCCTATATTTTACTTACTTCTACTTTGGAATTTACACACGAAAAGAGCTTTCCCACGGTTGAAAATGTACTCACTGTGGATCTTAGTTGTTGATCTGTGTACTTGGGGTCGATATTCAAGCGAATGTGAGCCTCGGCAGTTTCAACAAATTTGACGCTAGATGTATCTTTCATCAGGCGGATGGCAGTGGGAGGATCATACTCCTGTTTCTTCACACGCAGTTTCTGGACTTCCATAAATCTTTTCGAGCGGCCCTGCCAGTAAACGAAGTACGTCTGCTCAGAATCTACTGTAATGACAGACCTCATGGTTGTAGCAGATAGACAATCTCGACATAACCAGGATTCGACCACAAAAAATCGAGGCCATAATCCCTGCCGACCAGTTCCAACCTTGGTGCAAGAGGTTTCATCAATCGACCAGTGGACCGCTCAAACCAACTTCAATGTGAATTATCGACTAGGGATAAAGAGGCACTGGATACAATTCCTCTTGTAGAATTAGGTCGGTGTAGTCGCCTACGCCACTGTGCTCTAGCTTCGGTCAGTGTCTAAAATTTACAAGTGGTCTAATCGATAAGCATTCACGATACGCATGAATGACCTCGTTCGGTCTGAAATGGCGGTGCTTCTACGGCCTATTTTGCTGCCTAGCGTTACTGAAACTCTTCGATTCTGGGGTTATTTCATAACATGCATCACACATGTCAAAGCCTACCGAGATACAGAAAAAAAAATTTGAATATTGAGAACCTAACTAGCGCTTTCAGGTAGAAAAATTCTTGAAGCTGGCGACGGGATTGAGCTACGTCCTTGACCAATCGTAGAATGCATAAGCTAGGTCATGTTGATGCTTGAATTACATGACAAAATTTGCAGGTAGCGGGAATAAATATGGACCACAACCTTCTCTTTGTAGAAGACCTTCTCCTTCTTCTTGGGGGATTCGGTGACGACTGCTCCCCCCGGAGACTGTTCAGCATCAATTTCCTGCAATTCTCACGCAAAATTGTGTACACATGAGAAGTTACGAAGGGAAATGGGGGAAGGCCAGAATCGCTGTTTGTATTCCGTCCGACTAAATTCTGGCTTCCAAACGCGTCCAGATAAAATGGTGAACTCTACAGTTGGAAATAAAACCCCGAAGTTGGGATGGTGACCAATGGATTCCGACGAACAGAAAGAAAGGAGCGGATGGAACAAAACAGTAGCAAACCTGAGAAACGACGGCTGAAGCCCTCACGCACACCATACGCAATGAACGCTGCTGGGGCATAACAAGCCCTCTCATTGGAACCTGCACGCGGCAGGGAGTGACGCGCAGACCGACGACGGAAGCCATACCGGCGTGCGAGCCAAACTGCAGCTGGTGTGGCGTTGTGACTGCCATCGCCGCTGCCATTCCTTCAGCTGTGAAAAACACCAAATTCTCCTCACTGCCTCAAACAGACAGCCCACCTGCAAGCCTCCTATTCAGAATTTGAAGATTCTTCCTGGCGTACCCGAATTCTTGTGCAGCTGGAACAAGCCAGCCTGCAGCTCGAGCTGGTGCAAGTGCAGGAGCAAGAGGAAAGGCGCCCAGAGCGTGGACATGGCCCGAATAGACCCGCCAAGCCGAAGGAAGTCCAGAGTTGCGAGAGGATGATGATGAAGACAATCCTGTCTCCGGAACAACGGTGCAGATCTACGGAACGACCACTTTGGATAAGAAACTGCTCGTTCCAATATAACCCACTGGTTCTAGATCGAATACCGCCAGGTGCTCTCCAAGACTACTTACTACGTAAGCAAACTACTCTGGTGGCTGTTCCCTCCCAAACGTACTGTAGTACCTCCCTCGCATATACTACATATGAGCAAGCAACTGCGCTGTAGATAAAGAGTCCATGAGCCTCTCCGCAATCACCATTTCTTTTCTGGCATACTAGGGTATCACTCTCTTTAATTTATTCTATGTTTTATTTTAGATAACGTATTTCTATTGTTCTATATAGATCACTTGTTGGTGCAATCCATAAAATATTAATCATATTAGGTGATGCTTATTCCTATGCTCTATTGTTTGTAGACCGTTTTACTTTGATAGTTCGGATATCTTAGGTGCTATATGACATATTTCCCGATGTGATACTATTGGGGCCTAGCCCCATGTTACCGGTTTAGTTACATCCTTGTACAATTTGATAGAGTATTCCCATTCCTTTTGTTATTATATTTTGTCAGTTCTACTTGTTGTCATTGCTATAAGCGCCACACTTGATGACAAAGCAAAATGATATAGGGATGCTGCTACATAAAACGTGACGTGACATGAAGAATAAACTTAGAGAAAAAAAGTTACAAATGCAATATGCAAAAGATTTTGTTGAAATATTTAATCTAATCCAACCACATTGTCTTTTTGTTCATAACAATATATTACATTCAACTACTTCATTATCATTATTCATAAAAATTATTGCAGTTAATGTAGATTTCAAATACATGAACATTGATAAAGATGAATATAATAATGTGTCCAATTAAGATTTATTTAGTCATTAGTTTGAGCAATTTAAATATCAAATAGATTTAAAAATATTATAAAGTAATATTGATAAGAAGTATATCAAGATTTGTAAAGTATGAGCTTGAAAAATGGAATTTATAAATTTTATATATGTATTTATAAAAGACCATAGTTAGAGAAATTTGTCTTGGCTGTATGCCACATGGTAGCTTATCTTAAGATCTTTAGCATCTTTAAGGTTGCTTTAGTCTTCTAACGTTGTAATGTTAAATTTTATATACTTTCATATTTATATTTTACCTTATAGTATTCAAAAATGAGACTCCATCTATTTATTTCATTGATGTAATTAATCCAAATTGTAATTTTTTTCCTTTTTATAACTTCAATCAATATATATTTGATATGTTAGTTTGATTCAACTAATTTTTTACCTCTTTTGAAGAGAAATATATATATAGTCCTTACAAATAGAGTAAAAATTTTGTTGATTATAGATATCTCAAGTACCTAGAAATGATAATGGGAATGTTTGAACTATCAAGTTGATTGTAAATTTAGTTGCAGTCCAAATATGAAATAAATCTATATCTTGACAATCTATTATTTTATTATTCATAATTAAACAAGTTGAATATTTTCACAATTCTAATTATAATTTCTCATGCTTATCTATACAAATATTTTTTGTTTATTGCACTAGGATATGACATTGTGAGTGTATATTTTTTTGCATATATTCATATCAGCGTAATTTTAATTATACATAAAAAAGTGTCCAAAAAATTTCAAATTATTCATATCATCTCCATGAAATTATGTGTTTTCATAAAATTTTGTTGAGTTTATTTTTGTTTCAAATTTTTTGTTGGTAGTGGCAAATCCATTCAAATTATATTCAATTTTGTTATATTTAAATGTGATGGGTTGCAAAAAATCTATAAAAATTCAACCTTTTTTCAAAAAAGAAGCATAAATTTCAAAGAATATACTACAATAGTATCTTTCTTAGTTATTCACATCATGTCATTTGATATTTTTCAAATATAAACATAATAAAAATTTGATTTTATTTTAATTCAACTAATCATAAAATAGTCCAAATATACATTTATGCACATTGTCTAATTACATAACCTACTTTTGAAACTTTATGCATTTTATGCAGCCTCCAATGTGTTGATGAGATACTTATTACTATATGATTATTTCATGAGATATATTTTTTGTGTATTTATTCAAATTATGATTGTATAAATATGTTTTCAGCTTTGAATTCTACATCTTTCAATACATTAACACTTCTATTTAGATGTGCACTTTGGTACTTTTGTCACATATGTGCAACATACAATTTTGCATACATGATAAATAGCCATGACTGAAATGCATCAATTTTTTGTTGCTTAAGTCAACATGATCAAACTATGGATTTTTGTATAATAATTATGAATAACCATGGTTGTATACAAATAAATCAAACGACTGAAATTTTTTGTCAAAAAAATAAAATCTAATGTATTTTATTTGTTAACTTTTTTAGTTAACTTGTTAACCTTCAGTCCAGTCATAGTTAGTTGTAACAGTGTTCGTCACATTGTGATTAGCTAGTTATTTTACAGAGTTCGGATTACTTTTCGCCCATTGCGTGTATAGAAAGAACGAAACCTTTGTGTCAGTTTTTTTGATGATATTGAGCCTGTATATTAATCCGCAAAGACCAAATCTTGCCAAAATAATGGTGATTTTATGTTTTTTCATTCATATTTTTTGCCACGATGTGTTTTTAAGTTGTGTATCCTATAATCTTCCTTGTACTGCAGGTAATGTCCATTACGATAATCTCATATCCACGGGTATCATCAACAACAATGTCAATAACCACTACGAGAATTATGATGAAACAATTAAACTAGACACAAAATTGATTAACAACATGTCCGCCATGGTTTCAATGAAAGCACAAAATGACATGAACACAAGAACAGATTCGATGTTTATTATTATTTATTTTACTAAAATTCTCGTTCAGATTTCAAATCCAATCCAAGCATGGATGTCGAAACTTGTAGACATTTATCTAGCACCCATTCAAGTAGAGAGGAAGAATAGTTTATGAATTTGATACAGTAGAGTAAGAGCAATTCGGGAAAAAAGTAATTTATAAATTCTGATTAGTAATTAGACGATCTGTATGATGAGTAATGTATGACTCCAATGGGCAGCCATTGCATATCACCAGTAATGAAATGTATACGATAAAAGTTAAGTTTTTGTCCTATTTATATTTGTCTAGAATGATACTTGACATTATATTAGTAATATGGATTCCAATTTGGTTATTTTTGTCCAAGTTTTATGCTGTTATAAATTACTATTGTTTCATTATGCCTCATCCATTTTGGAAAATTTAACCATAAACTTTGTATCACAGTGTTTATTTAAATCCGAATATTAACATACCGTCACTGGATACAAGATTAAAGTTATACATTTATTAATTTGTGTATATGAAGAAAGATTTATACTCTGGATGCTTTTAATAATCGTCTTAATATAGCAGCCTTGCTACTCGATACCACTAGTGGCATAACAACAGATCTTCCATAAACTGATCTAAAGCCATGTCCACCAATAATAACAAATAGAAAATTTTGCTTCTACGTTTAGGCTTGTCAGTCTTTATAAATATCTTTCCGGGAATACTTTTTATATCTATAAATGAATTTCGACTATTCATTATAGAATGATTCGAAACGATTTTAAGTCACATTTCACTTTCATTTTAATAAAGAATCACTTGCTTCTTATAATAAAACGTGTTTGACTGGAATGATATGTCATTGTAAAATTTTCAGTGGCCTCATGTGCCAAGGTGAAATCTGTCGCTTGAGCAGGTCGACATCACTCTCGGGGATTCACGTGTGCCGAAGAAGAATATTCTAAAATATTCTGCCCTCGGGAGAATTTGTAGGTGCGGGCTGCCAGCCCTTCCCCGGTTGGTCGTCACGCAAGCACGGTAACGAGGGGAGGGTTCCGGCCTGTATTTCACGTTACGTGTTACCAAAAAGGGCATAAGAAGTCTCACTTCCACCAGTTTTTATATGAGAGATGCACCAGCTAGCTTCTCATATGATATGAGTGAATCTTTGTATACATTGTAGTCAACTATGTTCAGAGTATACATATATTTGGTTTGTAAGTACCATGTTCGTGTTGCAGGTGTGGTACATGTGACACAATTTCATGGATGGACTACGAGTGGAGTGGCATAAGTCAAGATTTCTAAGTATATGGGTATACAGAGAATTCATTTTATTTTACTTTGGAGTTATATAGAGCCATGGACACAGACTTCGACATGTTCATAAGAGTATGTGTGAAAGCCTGCCATACTAGGTGGAACTTATTGTATAGTCCATTGTAGTCAACATATTTCCATTTCTCCATAGACAGCATTAGCTAGTGCAATCACATTAGTTGATGATTCTTCTGATGCTATATTGTTTGTAAACTTGTTCACCTAGATAGTTAATATATCTTACGTGCACTAGGTCATATTCTATGGCCTAGCCCCATGTTATCCATTTGATTTCATCCATGTACTACCTGATGGGGTGTTCCCATCCTTTTTGTTATTTGACTTTGTACTTCGACAGTCTCAACCCTACTTAAAAGTAATTGGCAAGGAAAATTGATTTTTATGGTAACCTGTTCTTACCAGTTATAAATTTTACTTTGTACTTCCATTTAAGTTCCTTGTTTATTGCTGTACCAAGTTACTGTACAAAGTAGTCCCTTTTCCTTGCTGCCGGATGTACATTGCCTGCCTGAGGAAAAAAATAATTTAGCCATGTGAATCCCCCTTCTGTAAAGCAAGCAATAGGTCTTCCCGGTGGTAGACCATGGAACCGTAGCACGGAATCGAGGGACGATCGACTAGACCTGCTAGCACCACACCGACCCCTAGCTCAACGGAGTGACGGGGAGGGCTAGGCAAAGCGGATATACCACGGAGCGAACGTACGTAGTATGGGCGTCGAGAAAAAGATCTGTTATTGAAAACCACGTGGTGCAGTGGGGGCCGTCGCATCGATGTGGGGAGATTCAGAACAGCGAGAAACCGACAGGACAGCGCCCCCATTGGCCCATTTCCAGCGCCACTTTGCAGGCGGTCCCACCTTCCAGCAGCGGAGCGGGAGCAGAGACGGAACAACTCCGATCGACTCCCTCCGCTGCAGCGAAACCAGACGAGGAGCCCGCGCGGGCCTCGTCCCTTGAATGTTACTCAGATTCACGCTGCTCCTCAAAGGAACTGTGTCTCCATTTCTTGCCCATGTAAGATTTGTATCATTCGACCCCGTTCGTTGTCACAGCGCACGGCCGTTTACTCCGGAATCTCGCCGCGGGGAGCCATGGCGATGAGCGCTGCTGCCGCGAGTGTCCGTTGCTCAGCTGTGCCCGTCGCATCTCAGAGTGGACGCAGGTCTGGGAATTGGTGCATGTTCTCGTTCTGGTTTTGGAGTTGGACTAGAACGTGGTTTGCATGGAGAATTGTCCTCGTTCATGGATTGAAGATTTTGCGTGGGTGCTGTTCATTTTCATTTCCTGAATATTAGTAATTTCTTGTCCTCTCACCCAAGCGGTGCTGGATGGGTGGGTTTTGAATTGTAGGAAATTTGATGGACGTTCTAGAATCTTAGCGTCTGTGAGATTCTTTGGAGGAGTGTCCGCTTCTCAATCCTTGAAGGTGATGGGTGCATTTGATTCTCGACCGGAGAGCCTGCAGTTGCAGAAGATGCAGGTGGATTTGGCTGGCCCTTTTGTGAATCATATCTTCACATATTGCACCTTCCAAGTGTGGGCTAAATATTTCAGACTGTTCAGTGATTATCTTCTACTGATCTATTTTTATAATCCTGAATTCGCCATAGATACTCTGGCCAATGTCCACACGAATTTCGTTTTGCATTGCGTGACGCTATGCAGAAAACATTTCCTGGCTCGGAAGGATATGTGGCACCAAAGCTAGCTAAACATTTTAACTTTGCATGGTAGGTAATGGCAAATGCCGGTAAAACAGATGAGACTGAAGTTGAAAAGAAGACTGAAAACTACACCGATACCATGCAGCAAGCCATGGGAACAGGTACTTCCTAGCATTCTCTGTTCTTGGTACTATGAAACTTCGAAGTTATCAGTCTCGCCAACAGAGCTGTTAATATGGAATTTAGCATTCTGATTGCGTGTTCGTTGATGTTGACAAGCATTTTAACTGTTTTCTCCATCACATCATGCCCGTTTTCGGTATATGACAACATATCAAGCTAGAGAGACTGTACCTTGAAACAAGTCGAGGAGGGTATAATATGAGCATCAGTTGTGCACTTTGTTTGATATAGTGCATCTGGAATGTATCTACTAAGTGTGTGCTTTTGGAACAGGTCTCACTTACAGACATGAACTAGGCATGAATTATGCCCACGTACTTCCTGACTTAATTGTGGGATCCTGCCTTCAAGTAGGTGACCCCTGCCGAGAGATAGCTTCTATTTGTGTTTTGTGAATTCTTTTCTAGTTTTCGCATGATAGAGTAGAGGTCCATGCTTTACTGCCCCTCCAGCTTGCTATCATAATATCCAGGATCTGGACTAACGTTTTGTGGTTTTCGTAACGAATGCGAAGACCCCAGCTGATGTGGACCGACTGAAGGAAGCAGGAGTTGGTACAATTTTTTGTCTACAACAGGATCCCGATTTGGCGTATCCTCTAAAATTACTGCTAACTACGTAGGGAAGTACCAGGTTACAAGCAATCGCAGTTACTACTGTGTAAACAAGCATGGTGATTTTGTTTGGTGTACTCTGTCGCTATTCACTTGAATCTTTATAGCAGCGGTTTCAAGCTGCAGAGACCCGTACTTTACTGGGCCAGGTATTAAAGTGTTGTCTCGAAGGAGTTGTCAAGTGCCGCATTAATTTTTTTTACTTTCTTGGTTTTAGTATTCGTCGTAAGTTACATTTGTGCAGGAATGAATACCAGTCAGTGTTGAACAACAGATATACGGTGCTAGCTTTATATGATACCTCAGTCACTAGCCACCCCAAATCGGAACCTTTGGCAATAATGGCTTTTGCATTTTCGAACATGTTTTAGGAATGTGTTTCTATTTACTATCAAAGGGTTACGATCTGATGAAAAATTGAACGTACCCCTTTTCAGGCGTAGAGTACAGTACTGCCTTTGGTCGGTGTGCTCTTCAATGCTTCACACCTGTCATGTTTAAACAATGCCGAGTGGACAAAAATTTCGAAGAAAGTTCTGTTTTTTCTGAGATGACTATTGTGTGGAAAACACCACATAGATCGCACCTTCCTCTACCTTGCCTCGATGTAGGGTTCACAATTCTGGATATTCTTCTATCTTTTTTGACTTTCAACCTTTGACATTCGCGTAAACGATGGTAGATGGAGGCTTTTCGCCATACTCTAGGACAAAACTTCACGATTTGTGATGGTTCGCAACTGCAACTTAACATATGTCAATAGTACGTCTTCTTAACGATGAGGCCACAGGTATTTCTCAGTGGATATCGAAGCCATAATCAACCGTGCCAAGGAGGTCGATGGGATTGAGCACATCAGGGCGCAAATTCGGTATGTTAATCTTTGATTACCTGCACGCCATAAGTTTGTTGGCTTCATTGTCACTGTTATCAAAAGTGTATTTTCTGAAATATTGAGACGTTTTCCAGAGACTTTGACCCTTATGATCTGCGTCAACGATTACCTCAAGTTATAGCTACGTTATATCAAGCGACAAAGAAAAATGAAGGAACGGCATACGTGCACTGTACTGCAGGGCTCGGAAGAGCTCCTGCCGTGGCGGTCCGTTCTCTCCTTCACCTTAACTTTCAAAATTTAAATTCATTGTTTCTCTGACATAACTTACAGCTTCTTCGAAAATATATAACACCGAAGTCTTGCATAAGTTCTAGTCGGCTCACTCCATGGAGTGAACAGTATGAAAACACACGCTCTATGAACAGATTTGATTCCTGGTATCTATTTACATGTAAATATTGTATTATGTTACGCTGTATGGGGTTAATTTTCAACTTCGATGTGTATTGACTTTAACAACTACGACACGCAAGTCAGTCTGGAGGCTTGGAGCCAGCTAACGTTGGCTTGCGCTGAATTTGTATCTACCTTGTTGAAATGTGATCTGTAGTTGTAATGACACCTTCTGATGGATGTGTATCCTATAACAGTTGACATACATGTACTGGATCCGTGGATATGATCTGTTTGAAGCGAACGCTATGCTTCAGGTAAGAAATCTTAGTTCTCCTTCTGAGATGATATATGTTTTATAACATGAAATATTAGAGTAATCACAGTTACACAACTGTGTCTTGCATTCGATACACTTTTCCTGCATTTTACTTTTGAAAGAATTCTTTTGCATAGAGACCTTACTTTTGTTGAACTACAGTGAGGTGGTATGTAATGATCAGTCCGGCCCTTCCGCCTCTGATTTGGTTGTGAGACTGTCATACTTACTCTACGTTCTTTGCTCGACAAAAATGATGTAGAAAGTTCGTACTTGTCATCCGAAGTTGGACTCTATCAAGGCTGCTACAGCGGATCTGGTGAGTAACTTGGCTAAGGTGTAAACATTGATGTCCTTGGACTTTGTTGCATTACCAGGAAACTTCCTCCGTAAAGGACATTTGATGTGAATTATACTTTTCCCTACGCTCCAAGACCGGACAAGGGCGATAGAGTCTCTACTCTGCCGCGACTTAGTGCTTAATAAGCCAAGCATTTTGAACATTATGCGTATTGGGTCTCAACGTTGTGAGAGAAAGGGGCGGCTCTTTACCAGGAGAGGATGATTGTGTTACGAATTCTACTGGAACCAGGGAAGTTGAAAGGCTACTGTTCTGGTCCATATAATGTATTTACGAGCTTCCGTCTACCGCCCGTAGGTCCTGTGTTGTACTTGAAGTTTACAACACAGGACCTTGTGCTTTCATCGACCTTGTATACAATTTTAATGAAAGTTTGTTTGGTTCAGTTGACGGGTAATTCAAAGGAGAAGGTGAAATTGGCCTGGTACAGAGGAGCTGCTCAGAGTGTCGAAGTTGCCGGACTTGATGTCGGCTGGTATGAGGTAAGTTAATCCTTATATATATATTGGGCCTTTAAGTGTCGTTACATGTCTTTCTTGTGACCTTGAACTGTTTCAGTACACAATTTAGTGCCTTTACCGTCTTTTGTCTCTGCTCCGTATATGGCTAGACTGAAACCGGACTCTTACGTTTTGACATTTATTGTCAAACCGTCAGCTTTAATTTACTTCTAATTGCTCCTGCTTTCGTTACTTTAAGTTTATGATGGACGTAAGAGATGTGAGTTTCTGTTGCCAGCTTAAGCTTGGATGGACTCCTGTAAGTTTAACGGGTTGGACGTTGTAGCTGAGTCGGTTTGGTGACTATCTGATTTCAGTAGTTCCCGGCTGTCTTTGTACTTCTGTCAGTTATATTATGAAAATCAGCCAACAGTTTCTCAGGTTTTGAAGCATGTGCTTGCGAGGTACTATATCAGCGAGTTGCGTTTACCAAAAATCAAGAAGATGGACACTGGTACTTGGAACGAGATTTACCTGTAAGAATCTCCACTCCTTATCCACTTCATTCATTCCGGGTTCTGGTCATGATATACAAGAGTTTGTAAGAAGAGGATCATGTGAGAGGGTGTATGCCACATCACATTTCAAGGTTTTCTTCATGGGATATTGCTGCTGTTATTCAATGTTAAGTGATTTTTGTTGTTTCTGTGAACACGGAAACGGTTCTCGTGTTGAGCTTCAGTCAGAGAGTTTACATGCGACGGAAATAAAAATTAGTATGTTAATCTTGCGAGTTGTGGATCATTTTCGGTATATTTCCTCGCAATGTGATGGTCCCTTGTCCTTGTCTCCTGTTTTGAAGACCCTTACTCCAGTTGTGAAGCATATTTAATGAATCTTCCATAGAGTTTTTGGTAATGAGTTGTGCAAGTGCGTGGCGATGACCCTGGTTTTCATTGTGAAATGCGGTTTACCACAAAGGTGGGAAAATACGAGTTCAAATACATCGTGGACGGTAACTGGTGTACCAACCCAGATGCGTCATCAACTCAACCCAATAAGGATGGCCATGTAAACAACTTCATTGAGGTACTACTCTTTGTGATGCTAGATCTGATTATGTTATCGGTCTCCGCTGAATCATATGACCGTACTTTCTATCTACTTTCGTCAGATTTTTATTTGAGTGTTCCAAATGATGATTGTTCCATCTGCGCAGGTACAAGGGAACAAAGAAAGCTGGGACCTGCGGCAACGGATTATGGCAGAGGACTTCGTACTCACTGATGAACATCGCCAGATTATCAAAGCGAAGCTGGAGGCACTAGCGGGATAATTATTTTGTATTCTTAGAGTTCACAACGATTGTTTATTGTACCTTCTAGAGAGCCTAGAGCTCTCTCGTGTATGTCGATTGTACACCATATAGAACGTCTAGGTATACATCCTCAAAAGCGTGGCCTAGACACTCGAGATATTTGGCAGGTAGTTAGATAGTGACGTGTAGAGATTCTCCAGTCTGTCAATAACTGTCATCTGTATGATCATCAAGCCTTTTAAAATCTACTGTACATTGAGAGATAGGGAGAGAGAGAGAGAGAGATAACGAGCAGCGCACGTTTTGTGATGCTCTTATCGCACTTCTGCACCGAGGTTAACGTTAGAAGATGTACTGTATAATATCTGATCGACTGGGGCAATCAAGGATCTGGCCGGGCATTCGTCACGTGGATTTTTCTATGGTTGTTATAAATTCAGCATTTTGGACCATGGACTGTTTATTTTGCATACATGATAATAAGCTCACATTATCGACCTAGGTCTTTTTTATGTCAAGACGTGCCTGTGCATACAACTGTCCCATCGACCTTTATCCCTGACTGGAAATTTTCGGGTGCAGGATCTCGTGACCCGGCCACTGAATTTTTCACGCACGGAGGTATCACATGTCCACCGGACTTAAATGAGATTCAGCGGTCGGTGTCATGCTTCTGGACTGACAACACACTCGTGAATGTCTTCGGCAATACGACTGACAACACAGCATTGTAATTTACTCCTGCATCGTCACGGGAAGATAAAACTCATAAACAACAGGCATTTTCAGCTTTTTCAATATTCTTCCGAAGGCCGTACTCAGCGGGCCGTAGTGAAACCATTGTCAGAAGTCGGCTTGTATGTGGTTGACACGGTCACACACACAATCGCTGGTGTCTTCGCAGAGAGGAACGTGAAAAACTGCAGATGTAAATTACACTCGAACCTACAGATTAAACCGAAGTGTTATGAATTTCTAAAGCTTTTCGTCAAATCTACAACTCATTAATGCTTTGATTTGCCTCGAGAGCTTTAATGACATGTACCTCAACCCCAACTTGTTACCAGCTAAAGCCGGACACTAAACATCCAAGTCACTGTACAACCATGGTTATATCATGTCTCGATACGGTCGATAATATAGTTAGGTTATGATGACGAGATTCAAAACATGTTCAAGTTTTTTCCTTCCAATTTGGTGATTTTTCTTCGTGATTTAAAGTCAACGAATTACTAGCGTCAAAAAATCATTTGATTTGGTCCAAGGCATAGTCCATTATGCTCGAAGACAAACCTATAAAATAAATTTATTACCAATGACAAACTATAATATATAATTTGTTATTAAATATACATATATTATATTTGAATAATTTATAATTTTATATTTATAAATTAAAAATAATTATTAAAAACATCAAAATCTAACAAGAGTCATGTTCAAGATATTATTGTTAAATTATTACATAGTTTTCGTTTGGAAACATTTAATAGTATTCAAGTTAAAGATAAAAATAAATAGATTTTTTGTAGAATATGAATTAATATCATCTATTTTAAAAGTGTTCAAAAGTTTAAATTGATTATATGTTAAATTTTTCAATAACATCATAATATCAGTTAACAAGCTTTTGGAACATACTTCCCTTTTCTTATAATATTATAACACATCTGGTTGTCTTGTAAAATGTATGTTATAATTTTTTTTTCAAGTAGAGATAATATATATATATATATATAATTTTTCTTGAAACATATTTCAATTTGATGTAAATATTATAACACATCACATCTAGTTATTTGTAAAATGTATGTTGTAATCTTTTTCAAGTAAGGGATAATATATATATATAAATAAAGTTTTTTTCTTTAAACTCAATTGATTGTAACTTAGGTTAAATACAAGGTAAAACTTTTGACATGTTTTGAATTTGAACACATTAATCTAATTAGGTTTGGTTGTTCATAGCTGAGTTTTAGATAATCACAAGTTTTAGAGGTTAACATACGAATAATTAATCATAATAAATGAATTGTAAATTTAACAAGAAAGTCTCCCAAATGCGGGGGTGGACATCATCCGAGGTTAAGTTCAGGATGTGGTAAGAACCAATTCCGAACTTCCTATTAGCTTGGCCTCACATGGGAGTCCGTGTGCTTTGTAGGGGAAGTTCTACATTTGTCCGTTGACCACAGCACACGCTCCCAGTATACAGTAACCGGGAAAAGCAATGGACTTACCATACCTGGAGGTCAGCTCCAAACCTATACCATCGTTTTCGACCCTCAAATTTACCGTTCGTTGACCGTACTTTACTCAACCGTGAACTATCTATGATATGCACACGATACCCACCTCACCTCACTAACGGGTCAGATACCGGAGTGAGACTTCATTCCACTTTATCGACGTTGTAATCCTATACTCATCCAACCCGATTACCACCCTATGGACATAATACACATATGTCAACTGTCCGATCATGCCTTTTGGATGACCAGGTCATTGTGATCGTTACCAATTCTACTAGAGACACAGTTTAATCACCCATTCTCGATGATGAGTGGCGAGTTGAAAGATAATAGCCAAAGTCTCCCAAGTATAGAGATATGCAAAAAGTTCATCTATTTGTTCTTTTAGCTTTGGAATTATATGGAGCTATGGACACCCAACTTCGACATGTTCGTAAAGTAATGCGAGAAAGTCTACCATACTAGCCAACAGAGGGTATCAATCTCTTTGGTTTATTGTATATAGCTATTTTAAACAACATGTTTCCATTGCTCTTTAAAGAGCTCAAGGTGGTGCAATCCATATAAGAACAATCGCATTAAATGATGCCTCTTGGGATACTCTTGTTATTTGTAGAGAGTTTGAACTAGATAGTTAGTATACCTTGGCATTTTACATGGCATATTTCCCAATTTGATGCTATTGGGGTCTAAACCCTTGTTACCCGTTTGATTCCATCCTTGTACAATTTGATGGGTCTTCCCCCGCTTCCTGTGTAACACATGATCTACGGGCGACAAAGTATAATAACAAAAGGTCTTCCCATCCCTTTTGTTATTATACTTTGTCGCCCGTAGATCATGTGTTACACAGGAAGCGATGTCACCGTACAAGCAACATACGCTTTTGTTGTATGCACAGTTGGTTTCACATCAGGAAATGTCGTGAGAATCGCTAGATGCAATTGGTGGATACAGTGCGCACTATGTGTATGACTCTGCATGTTAAAAAAGAGTCAGTACCTGGACCAAGTCAACAAGATTCCCAACATCCCATCGCTGTGGGTCTCACAATCTCTTGTATGTATGATGGTTAGAACTCTACGCAGTCGCCTATCCTTGTCTCTTGTCTCGTACGACAAACATCGTAATAGTCAAGCGCTCATTACAGTGGTTACTAGATTGCTCTGCTGATGGAACACTTCTGAATTAGTATGAACTACCCTCTATAAAAGAGTACGTGTAGCATCTGACATAATACATCAACAGCATAGCTTGAAGTCCCATGGATCAGCCACAGCAATACAACATGTACTACGTTGAGCGTCGTGTATCTTGGGCCCTAGAAGATTCGGTCTTCTACACAAGGATAGGTAAATCACATCGTACTGGCATCTCACGTTTATTCATGATATAGTGTTAAAATATACGCCGTTGGGCCTACATAAAGTTTGTCCAAGCCCGAGTAAGGCCTTCAGGAGACTGCATAAAACAGCACGCTGCCTTCTCTGCTTCTGTGGACTGTACTTCCTGTACAAGATGATTCCACAAACAAGGCACAAATTCCCAGAGATTCGACATTGGCGTGTGTGGTGACATCACCGAGGTCGTAGGAAACAGCAGAATCGCAGCTTCGCGCAGCAAAAGATTACAAACAGCCATTAAAAAACTGGAACACTTCCCCAGATCGCCCAACTGGGAGACCCAATCTCGCTGAAGACCAACAGCAAACTTCGGAGGAACTGCTGGCCTTGCGGTTGGTCAGCTCGGTGTAACTCTATACACCACAGTGGGCACTGCAAGTCGTACCCTGTGCCCATTTGGTTGCAGCAGTGCAGGAGAAGGGAAGCTTCCTAGAAGCCTACTCCAATAATTGAACACGTACGGAGTAGTAGAATCTGATGGCATTGTAGTTGTATACAGGCGGCGTTTATAATCCAAAACATACTCCACTCGTTGATAAAAAGGCCACCACCTATAAACTCTGCAGTGCTCTCCTCCACGACGTCGGCCAAGACAGGGAGTAAGCAAACGCATCGCATGAGAACCCAGGTGCAGATTTTGTGCAAGTTCCGGCCCAACGCGATTTCATCGAGAAAGCAAATGGCTCCAATACAAGTTGTATTTGAAGGAAAACATGCACTGGAAGGCTGAGCATAATCAAGAAGACAATCCCCTTTACAAAATTGGATTATTTACAAATTTGCAATGTCATCGTGACGCAAATTTTCGGTGTTAAGCAAAAGCCAGCTTCTCAGTGTGGAGTGCAACGGCCCCAACCCTGGCTGAGCTGACAACTTCGCTTATGAGAAGAAATCCTACCCAAGAAGGAGCTAGGCAGTATTCTTATGTCTACTGTAATCACAGGCAGAATGTCAGCTAGTAGAACATCGCCTTGCCTTGCAAAGGACCGAGTCTTGGCAAGAAGAGAATGGTAACAGCCGAAGTAAAATAAGAATGTGGGAAAATCGATTCTGCTTTCCTCGCCTAGCTCTCTACTATCTTCATTCCATGTCCCAAAACCTCAAGAGAGCCTGGATCATGAACATAAACCAGCACACCAAACAGCCTTTCAAGTGTGCAAGTAATTCGCTGCCATCATGAGCTCAAGAGTGATTTCTGGTTCAATGTGAAACTCAGTCTCCTTGCCACTGCCAGCCATAAACATACAAACAAATTCTTTGATCAGTTTGCTGTAACAAGGAACAAAGCTTTACTTTCGCATTAAGAATCAGACATCTCGACGAGATGAGCAAGAGGTGAGAGAAAAGTCGGCTAGTGCACACAATTGAACTCCTCACATGACAAGTTTAGTTACAAATGAGAGTACCTGGCAAACTGAAGAGACCAGTAGAAATACTGACACACTTTCTCGAGAATTGGGGTACTGATTTCGGGGAACCTCACCTCGCCCAGTTCGGTCTCAGTGAAGCTTCCTGTCGTCACAAACAGCATCAACATGAACTTCTAAAACCGAAATCTACTCTTCCCGAGCAACCCACCAACTTTTCTCTTTCTAAGAGCGGGAACGATAAGAGATCAGGTCCTCGTGCTTCATAATCCGTCCGCTATATCACGACGACTCCTTGAACAACCACCAATTTCGGCCAAAGCGTTTACCTTGAAGCTCACGTCATGGGAGATGAAGATATCATTATACAGACCGACAAAAAAACAAAAGATTCCCTTGTGCCAGGAAGGGATACAATGAGTCCATCAAACTAGACTCAAAGGACGACCATAATTATGTCATAGTGCTCACTGGACAATGTAATTTCCAAGATAAGTGCTCAACCAGTCAATGCCTATACTTGGATACCCTTCGTCCCACCCTTAGTGTAAGTTCATCATGTAGAGCGCCAGTAACACAAGAGCGCAGTTTACTACTGCCTCCACGGGCAAGGAAATTCAAGGAAACATATTCCAAACGCTAGGACGGCAAACAAGTAACAAGATTAGAAACTATTTGAAATGAATTAATTATCATCCTCTCCTCTTGAGATCCGTAACAAACTGAATGTAAAACTGCCACTCGGCCTGAAGCACAGTAATTAATCACAATCCTGACTCATTTCTCATGTCCATTTTGCGGACTTGACAACAAGAAAGAGCGGGCCCCGCGAAGAGGCGCATACTGACATATTCAATCAGTCCTCCCTAATCGACTAGCGCTTACACCAAGCTGGGAACAACACAACAGCGTCAGTCCCATTGCCAGCCCAGCGACAGAGAGAAAGAGTTGAAGAAAGCAACACTCACCCGAGGACGTCAGCATGTTCTTGAGAGTATTTGAGACGAGAGCAGCTTTTCGGTCAATGACAAATTCAAAGCCCTCCGCACTAATAAGCTTAACAGTATCCTCCTTCCTCATCCTGACGTGCTTCCTTCTCAATTCCAACACCCAACTTTCGAATTCGCAGCAACAAATCAGTATATATGTCGCCCTCAGACCATCCACCCACACCCACCCTGGCACCCACGCACGCACACGCTCCCTCTCTACAACACAAAAGGTGCGCCGAGGCAAGAACGCTCGACGTCGTCGGTCAAGATAAGGCCGAAATCGCACAGCCCAAAGATAGAACGAACCACCGAAGGGCAAGCCAACGAACGATTGAGAGAAAAAGCAAAGCCCTCGGAAGCAACAAAGACGAAGGAACGAACGCAAGACCGAAGTGTTTGATTGAAGAAGTGGAGCGAGAGAATGCGTCACTGGATAACAAGAAGAAGAAGAAGAAGGTGCATGCGCACGCGCACGAGCACGAGCGCGAGGCGAGACGAGAGGAGAAGGGAAGAAGAGACTTTTAGTTTCTCATCATTCGTCGTTGTTTTATTACCCTAATTGCAGGAGCTTTGTCGTCGTAACCACACCACACCACACACATAACGCAGTTCATTCTCGTAGCAGGCGTGTTCCGTGATGCACTGTACGTTGTAGCTGTTCTGGAGAAAGGTAGGGCCACGATCGTCACATACCTGACGAATCGATGACAGGGGGAGTTTGATGCGTGGACGCGACGGGCCGACCGTCGTCGCCTCCACTGTAAAAGTCGCGACGTCGCCTTTCCGTCTTCCTTGGTTACTATGCTGCAGTACAGTGAGTGTGCCGTAATGCCTATTAACCCAGGTAACCCGGGACCCACAGAAGTACGTAGTAGGTATTCTGCCTCAAACTTCAGGCGGAACACAGTAACTGCGGTAGAATTCTTCCACCGCGCCGCAGGTGTCCATGGAACCTTGTTACAGTTCTCAAAAAGGCTTCGCCGACGTGCACCCTTGGACTCCAGACTCGCTCGAAGTTATTTGAATGATGTTTTGTATTCTAGCTAGAAGTTGGTTCTTGCCTTTACTCTAGTGTTCTTTGACTTCAGTGTACCCTCGGTACAGGTACTCTTCCGGATTCCTAATGCACGATCTTCGAACCAAGTGGAACCAAGTAAAATAGCAAAAAGTATGGGAAGACCCCATCTTCGAACCAAGGGGTAACTTCTTTTAATTTCCCAGGCCCCAGGGAAGGACGACAAAGAGTTGATTTTTTTAAATGATTAAAAGGAGTTGTACAACATTCCATTGATCTTGTCCAGAGAGAGAGAAAGTTTTTCATTTTCACTTGCTAATTTCTAGTGGTTTGTAAAATAGAATAGAATGCCACCAAGATATTTCACTTTGCCAAAATGTTTTGCAAGATTTTTTGGTTTTTTGGCTCCAATCTCTACGTAATATTGGACTCCGTGATAAAATTCAAAAACAAGAGATAAGTTATTATCTTGAAAACAATGATAGAAAGACGTAGATAGACTCGAAAAAACTTATTTTCAAAATCAATAGATATATGCATGTCAGTTCCTACTGAAGCTTCTCTTTTCCCATCGAATGGATTTAGTGTCCATGAATTAATGATGCTAGTGATCGGAGGTAACCAATCTGAGGATCATACTCAGAAATTATTGAAAAGATTGTCTCTTTATTCTTGATAAAAGTCCTGACATCTATTTTTTTAATCAAGTAAGTCTGCTCAAATTTTTTTTATATTTTTCCCTATACAATTTATTTCTTTTTAAGCATTTATCATTTTCTTTTGAAACATCCTGCTAACCATAATCAAACTGCTTGCTATATCAGAAAAAAATAATGATAATAAATAATAAGAAATTTAATTAACTCAGCGCATAAGCTTGATCCTCGTCAAGACGTGATATTCATTATATACAAAAACTCACTTTTTAACAGATCTAGGGGATTTAATGGCTTCAACTCTACTCAAATTATCAAATACAACATTAGTTTAAATGAAAAATGCACATAAAAATGGAGGAAAAAATCAATGAAACAAGAAATAAACAAAATATCTTTTTTACTGTTTTGTAGTTTTTAAGGTTAAAAAATGTAAACTTAAAGCTATTTTGATTGAAAAAATCAATCTTGATGATCTTTAGAAACAAAAAGTACATTGTTCAAATTGAGGTTTAAAAATTTGCTATGCACCAAAACAAACTAAACTTTAGAATTTATCTCGTAATTGGTGTTTTATTTTCCAATTTTACACTATAATCGAATATTGCTTTAGTTTTTGGTTTACGTGACACTCATTTACATCTTTTGAGTAATCAATAATGTGATTAGAAAGAATATTATATTACTGCTAGAATATAGATAAGTCATTTCTTCATTATAACCTCAATAGCCATCCCCACTTGATTAATTTGTGAACGCTCTTTTTTTTTAGCTAGACTTTGTACTGGAAGCAGGAATTAGAATCGAACCTACAGAAACTAGCAATATAAATCATCTTGCTTATCATACCGTTATCACAAAATCAACTTCAAACATACTCTCTAAGATTATTTTTCGTGCCAGTTGAATTAAAATTTCCCATCGTATTATTTGATTGTGAGGTTTCTTAGGACTTCCAGCAGATTGTCCCAGCAGAAGAGCATGTCACGATTATGACAATTATAAATTTTGGCTGTTTTCAAAAATTTAATGATTTTTCAAAATGATAGAAGGACAGTTGCTACACTCCAATAACCACGTTTTCCTTTCAACCCTCAGCAAATGGAAAACAAAAGACGCTCCGGTGTGTGATCACAGCCAGAGCTAATTTTTTGCATCTACTGGATGTTTCATGGAGTTCAGCAATCTGGGGGAGGAAATAAAGGGAAAAGATGTGAAGACACGCAAGAGACACCAAGGGTATATCAGTAGAAAATAAACTGTACAGAGAAACCTTAGAATGCAAGAGGGAGCCACCATACGCAAGTGACCAAGAGTAAGTGACATAGTACAGAAAAAGAAAAGGATCCTGACATGGAGAAACAAATTTAGATGTGAGAATTTCGCTTTCATCCTTACAGACAAAAAAAGGTAGGATTAAGGAAAAATATGATAGCACTGTGTGCGTCTGCCTACTGAGTACCTCTTATATTCAAGTGATCACAGGTGGGAACATTAGCCCCTTCGAAAGGTTCTATGTTCTTGGCTGACTCCTGAAACAGAACTTGTTAACTGATTCAACGAATTTGTAACTGCAGTGACTGCACCTGTAAACAGTGATGAAAACAAATCACGCCTTCTACAGCATCGCCAAGAAAGAGAAATGCAGTACATCGCAGGGAACGATTGACATACGTATCTTTTCCAGTAACTTTGAAATTCCACCGGTGGGCCCAGATTTCTCTACAGCTTAGCTTCCATAGTCTGGTCAGGTAACTGCAGTACAGCCGTTTACTAGCGTGCACATAGATCTGAGAAGTGTCATCGTCTAGTTGATGCAAATCTTGTTCGTTCTTTTCAATGATTATTTTTTCCATGTTACTTTCTGCACTCTCATGGCAGATGTGTGTGTCACAGCTTGCCCGTGTTCTCTGTTACCAGGTCTAAATCAACCTTTTTAAACATGTTGCCTTGAGGTTTTAAGCTTGTAAACAAAATACAATAACATCGCAAAGAGGGTTTGAACTTACACCAGCAGATGACACTTTCAAGAGCTAACTTCAATGACCGAGGATGCAAAGATGTGTCAAAGAGGAACTCTCAAGTTGAACTCGAGACCTCACACAGATTGAAATGCAGAGTACCCTGATTTAAACTCCGATTTTTACAAGAGACCACTGTCACTATTCGAACCAAAACAGTGAAAGAGAACTGGGTTTGGAAATTCTTAGCTGTCAATTCAAGAAACTCACCAGCAAACCTGTGTAATACAGGTCAGCGACATAAGACGCTGCTTGCTAAGGCAACAAAAAATTATATAGAATAGAGGTACAATGGGAAACTAAAATAGTTGATAAGAGTATCCAGGCCATGAGCGCAAATGGTTCACGTCAATCCACCTCATCGTGATTTGACGGTTGACAGTCGACAAGAAAGGTGCTCGACAACGACGCACTCGTAAGCAGACTACATTAACACGAATGGTGGAGTTTCGTAGCCCATATCTGTAAGAACCCAATACATTTAGTGTGACAGACCTAACAGTAAAGGAAAGATAAATCTGGTGAAGAAAAGAACCATCCAACTTTCCGGAAATAACCAACAACGAGGACTCCTTCAAGAAGTGCAAAGGGTTTACATTTAGCATCGTAACTCGTGTGTGACATTCAAATCCTGCAGGTTCCAACATTTACTTGGACGGATACATTGAGAATACTTGTACGGGATGCACATGAACACTGATGTTACCACACAAACGGCGCTTTGACTGCACACATAGCAGAGCTTCGATAGGAATGTCATTTCACGAGACAAACTGCTTGAAGAGTCCCAAAGTCTACGCAGGCCGTGCGCCAATTTGCACATTAAAATGAACTTTTCTAACGCGATCCTTGTGAATAGACCCGCAAATCAGGCCCTTCAATGGAAACCCAGATTGGACACGGCCAATCCTGTTTGTAAACATTCACATAGAAGTACTTGTAGGCACCTTCGGAAAGAACTACAGGTGTCGACCCTACTCATAAAAGTCTCACCCAATAAATTATGATTGCCCAAGTTTCACTTCAAGGGTTAACTTCAAAAATCGTTACTCCTCTGGCTGGTGTCCAAGGGTCCAAGCAATGATGCTGGGTTGAGTACCTTTAGTCACCGGTTGTCACTAAGCCTAAATCACAAACAAGTTACAGTCTTGACCAATCTCACATGATGATTCGCAGCAGACCAAGCCCGACGGCAGTTACAGAGACAATTGTACCTGTACATATTCCAGATTAAAATTTGAAACATAAAGATGATATACTGATTTAGAGAAAAGCGAAGGAAATAATCTGGCACTTTTCTTCATGCGAATGTGAACACAGTTTGTTCAGCTGTGGAAAAGATTCAGCTTCACAGACACCTTGTGCTGATACACGTACCTATACAGTACTTGATAATGTCATACTTAGCAGCTTCAAGTTGTGTTTTCAACGTATGTATCTCCTGTAAGATTACGGCAATAAGTATCTCTCGTCCTGAGAAATTAGATAAAAGCTAAAATAATGGACAATACAGTTCGGCTAGGAAGTTGAATATGGAAAACAACGATACCCTATCGAGCTTATTCGTGAGATTTGAGGTCTCCGCGCTTTGGGTAGCAAGCTCATCCCGTATCCGCCTGCAGAAAGCACACGAAATCACCATGGGTCATGTCAGAGTTGTCAAAGAGTGAGCCTTACAGAAAAATCCTCATTAAAACTGCTGGTTAGTATCATAGTTGCAGGACATGCCAAATTATATATAGCTTAGCTACTTATAGTTGGGACTGAAATTCTTCTAAATTATCGTCCTTACTATGAGTCTCCTTCTACTAGTGATTTGAAACAACTCGTAGGCTTAGTACTCTACCAACAATGAATGGAAGATAGATACCTTACCCCCTTTCCAGGTTCAAGTCTAAGCGGTGACCTGCTGTAACCTTGTCAACTTCATACCTGCAAGTAGAACATCCTAAAATATCAGGCTAAGACAAACTTTCTCCCTCTCGTATTGAAAAATTCAGACTTGCAAGTGGGGACAAACAGTGTGCTCCATGTGACCTTAATTCACTTCGCAGCTTATCAATATCAGTTCTGAGTCTCTCTGTTTCTCGTTGCAAGCTGGCAATGTGATGTTCCTGGAGAGTCCACCCAACAACCACAAGTTAATCCAATAGACGGGCTGGCGAGAATGTTCACGCACAAGTTACTGGTGAATCAAATTTGAATGCTCTACAGCGCACCTAAAACTGTACATATAGTCATTATTTTTTGTTCAACTATGAAATTAAACGGTACCTGCGGCCTGTCAAAACTATGTGACATAACCAGCACCAGAGGACTTAAAGGCTCGAGGTATTCAACTGATGGGTCGTATACCTGACTACTCTGCACTTCGGCTTTAAATTTAGACATCGCACCTTCCATCATCATTTCACTCTGATGCAACCAGTCACAGAACAAGATAGATTGTTTATCAGAACAGGTGAAGAATTGTCTCTGGACCTCTTCCCTCTTTCCATGGATAAACTTCACGCGATAAGAATCTAGCCCTTATCACTTTGAGACTTATACAAAAGAAAAACAAATATAACGTGTCAGGATGATAAGCATATTCCAGCATCCAGTCATACTTGATTCGACCAAGGCAGTTTATGGTTTGTTAGCAACTACTATCTGAATCTGTCTTACATGTCTTGCCAGCGCGGACATTTTAGTACAATGTTGATAATGAAATAGTCCGAGCTAAGACTTTACTTTTGGATTAGTAACAAATGCATCACTAGCTGCCTCAACACATCCATTACATGCTCAAAGAGAAATTCCTCTCAAGCTCCAACCACAGAACTCGAATCATCACTTCTACAACCTATCCTCCATACTATTCAGAGGGCCAACATATGGGGAACTGAACTGCCCGACTTTCGCCTTTGGCCTTTTGAACGATACAATGAACCAGCATATCCAACATGCTGCAGTTTTGTTGGCATGAATACAAGCACAGGGGACAGAACCTTCGTACTCTTTGCATCTCGGACTTCGAAGTGAACGTCTGGGCTACATTCTCCAAACTGTCGTTGAGCACTTCGGTAATTACAGCTGTTATAGCCTCTGCTTGTTTGGGTGTCAAGCCCTGGGATTCGAGTCTTCGCACCTTGGGTTCACCATATCAATGTGTTCAAAACTCTACTGACATTTTGAAAGAAGCAAATCTACTATGCAGATTTCGTACACTCAAACTTGTCAGTGAGGAAGGATAAGTGTGCAATTCAGCTAACAAAAAACTACTGTAAAGTCACAGGGTTATGAAAGCTTCCTAGTCAGTAGAAGCACTGTCAATTCTCCAAAAATAGCCTAGTTTCAAGCAAGAAATAGCATTCAATTCCGAAACGCATTCACCACCAAATTCAAATTTCTCCAACCTATTTCTCCAACCTAGAAACCTCAAAAGACAAAAAAGGTAACTACCAGCGCTAGGGTATCGACTAGGAAAGCTCTCTTGCTGTTGCTCGCAGTAACAAGCTGTGAAATATTCCGCATGTAGAATCCCCTCACAGCCCCGTAATTCCACGCCTGCTGAGGCACCAGCAATCGCCGATCCTGCAAAGCAATCCAGTCATGCGAGACGGTTGTCGAAGGCACAGGAAGCCTCAACCTCATGTCCATGTTGACCACATCAAGAGGAATTCCTCCAGCACGGATGGAAGTCGGCCATTGCAGCGCTTGCAGCTGGGATCCCTGATGTTGGACCGCTCTTCTAACAGCTGCTGCCATCTAAATTTCCAGAACAGTTACAATTGTACGTTCGATTTGTCGCTATTCAAGAAGGAACCCAATTATACAGAACAATTGCCCTAGTGACTGCTTTCCATTACAGGATCTCGATCAATCCAAGAGGGCGAATCAATCTCTAACTTGTGAGCAGGAAAATAAAAAAAAAAACGATATGTTTTGGGCTCAATGTCCAAAATCTAATCTCGGAAATTGCGGCAGAACTGCAAATGTCGCAATAAAGAGAGCCGACAGCGGGCAGAGGGCAGAGGGCTGCTCCACGCAGCCCAATGCTGGTTGCATGAGGTTTCAAACGACGAAAGATCCAAATCCGGCAACTCCTCTTCTGAATCTCTTTCGGATCCACACCCCGAAAATTTAAAAATCCCCACGAACGGAAGCCCAATATTTCACAACAATAGGCACAAAAAAACACACTACCACAGCCTCTCGGGGACGCAAGAAATGCAGGGCACGATAGGGCAACCGCGATGTCTCAAAATACACGCGACTTCGCGCGCCCGAAAAACTGTCCAAATTGAGCGGCAGAGTGCCAGGATTTCGATGGAGGAGCCAGAATATCGACTAGAACTACATATCCAAGCAACGACGGCCACGAAGTATGATTAAGGGTCTGGGCTGTCCAAGTTCAGTTCGTTTCTCTCAGGAGTCTGGACTTCAGTGGAATGGGTGCGACGAGCGTCGAGCCTGGCCAAGCTCAAGGAGCGAACTTGAGCCCACATCCATTGTCTCTAAACCATGTTGACTTCCTTCGTTAGTTAAATTAAATTTCGTTAAATTAAAAGACATAGTTGATTACGGTACGCTAGTACCACCGGCGAAAGCAGCGCTCCTCCTCCGCTTCATCGCTTTGTAAGTCCAGTATGTGATTATCTGCATTAACCTAACCCCATCAATCCCCACCATCCGATCCATTGGTTCTTCATGAAAACTATGTATTTCTCGTTGATAACTTGCAGGAGCCATGTAACTTGTTTTTTTACTGTGTCTGATCTATACTTGCAGGACCCATGTTCCTCAAGTTGCTTATGCTGAAAAAATACAAGAAAATTGCTAAATTACAGTATATGTCATGTCGTTTTCTTATCTCCAGCACTACTATTAGTAATTTTTTTCAATGTATTAGAAAAAACCTTGGGTGTTTAAGAAAAGTTGAAAGTTGGGTGATAAGTATATACTTTTGTACTTATACTTTTGTATTGGATGATAAGAAGTTGAAACCAATAACTATTTTTTAATTGAATGATTCCAAGAACAATTGTAAAAAGTGAATAGAGAAAATAATTAAAAATATTAAAATAAAATGATATCCACTTGTAGACGAGTTTACATAAGCTTTTGTAGAGAGAACTATTTATTCCATGGAATTTATTCTTGTTATCACGAGTTTCAACTATTAGAAGAAAATATAGATGTTATCACAATGTGAACACCCTTGGGTTTGGTAAGGATGTTCACATTGCCACAATCAACCAAAAATTTGATGGCACTCATGATGAATTTACGAGTATAGTGTTTACTGACTTTATTCTTGAAAAGACTATGTAGTTTCAAGATAATGTGACCATCAAAGGATCTATAGACGAGGCAAAAGGATGGATCAAAAGATCAAAGGAGTTGATACATTTTTTTGAATTATCATATCGAAGATTATGAGAAGATATTATTTTGATTGGAGTATATTCATTTTATCTTGTCAAGAGTAAAATCTACATTTAAGGGTGCAAGAGGTTGTCATTGTTGAATGTTACGGTTGAAAATTTGATCTTTCCAAGTGGATGTTATTCGAAGGTTGCAAAAATCTGCAACTCCTTTATAGAATGGTGGTTTTTATGTGCAATTATGTTTTATCATATATAAATTGCTCTTTATGCTCATATACCAAATCCATTATATGGGTTGTAAAAGACGTGGATAGTAGTTACATCCATGAAGACTAAAAGAATTATTTGATTACAACATCAGTTATAGTTGAAATAAATTATTTACAATTGTTAGTCATGATTAGCGATTGCAATATACTAGATATTGCAATGCTAAAGTTCATAGCATACATCAAAATATTTAATCTAGAGTTCAAGCATGTGATAGAAAATGATAACAAGATGGCACATATGTTGTCAAGAGCTAGATCTGAGAAGGAAAAAAAATAAAATTTGATGAAGTTCATGTTGGAATCATATTTTATTCAACTAGCTCATCAACAAGTATAACACGTGATTTGAATTTTATATGAGGATGAGTCGTTGGATATTGGGAGGTATCTTAATATATTAGTGCCCAATATCTTAGGTTTACTAACCCAATAAGTGATTGGAGTGATCATGAGTTCAAACAAGTAAAAAATAAGGCTTACAACTATATGCTACAAGATAGATATATATATATATATATATATATATGGGAGAGTCTAAAGCACAAGAATGCACATGCCATAATATGTGCATAGTGAAAAAAAGTCTCAATAGGATTGATGAGTGAATTACATGAAAACTTATGGGTTGGATATATGGTTATATATATCACTTGTATGAAGTTAAAGTAGAGGTATTGATAGAGAAGTATGTACAAGGTAGGGTTTTTGGAGACATGTCAAATATATTCTATAATCTAAGTTCGTGATGGTTTGCATCATACATATCTACTTGTTATTACTTACAAATAGGTTGTAGATTTGATTATCATGTTCATGGGAGTATGATAGATGATGATATGATGTTAACAAGGAAGGATCTATCCAATCAAATGAGAAGGAGAGCTTTAAAACTAGAGGTTTGTCCCGGCCTTTATTTGAAAAAGCAATCAAGAGAGTTTGCAGATTTTTGTTGGAGTATGTTGTGTGTCCTTGGAATGTATTGGAAAGAATATTGTTGACCAAGGAGAGTTCAATATCCAAGAGTCATGTGACTTATTTCAAAGATGTGAAGTCAATTTGGAGCTTATAAAACACAAAAGGAATGCAGTGAGTAAACAAGATCATCCATATATTGTCAAAGCGATTGTGAAGCCATGTGGAAAATGCATGATAATGGATTTAATTATTTTCAATTGCATTGTGGGCATCATAAAATCCATAGCTCAATGATTGACTATATGTCAAGAGAGTGAATGCAAGGTCAAAATCCAATTATATTATTAGACTAATATGTTCCAACATGGAGTATCTCGTCTTGGAAAAAAAATTTAAGTAGAAAAGATTCTTTGGCTACACGCATTTGATAGTTGGAGAGGTTTCCAACTATCAAATGCGTGTAGCCAAAAAAGTCTCAAATTAAATCAAAACAATTAAGATTGAGTTGTTTTTTGCCACACTAAGTACAAAAAATCAATCAATGTTCATTGGCTGGTACAAAAAAAACTTCATTCCATGAAGTTTGAACCAATGATGGTATTTTGGGCAATTATTTCAAGGTTTTGACAAGTTTTTGAAGTAAAACTGGAAAAAATTTGTGAATTAAGAGATATGTTTGAAAAACTCACAACAAAAATTATGAGATGAACTCAAGAATGAAAAAAATTGAATGATTTTTCAATTTATTATGAAAATTTGAAATTTAAAAATAAATTCATATTTTAAAATATGGTTAAAAAAATTCATAAAAAATATGAATGTTCTGAATGATTAAATTAAATAATCATACAATTCAGATTTTAGATTTGTGTTGTGATTATTGTATGATAGATTGAAGTTTGAATGCATAGTTAAAATTACAAGATTGCACTGATTGTCATAAATGTGTGATAGTATTATAACTTTTGTTATCAAAAAATTTGATCAATCAAAATTTTC
This sequence comes from Marchantia paleacea, assembly GCA_014180765.2. Taxonomy (NCBI): domain Eukaryota; kingdom Viridiplantae; phylum Streptophyta; class Marchantiopsida; order Marchantiales; family Marchantiaceae; genus Marchantia; species Marchantia paleacea. The sequence goes on along the minus strand of MUAA02000109.1, from coordinate 172,709 downwards.
TAATTGTAATTTAAATCTTGAGAGATCTGTTTAAAAACAATTTGAAAATATTTTAAGTAAAATGATTAGTTTTTTGAACACATGATATACATATCACTTCTGTTATATAATGGCATATTGAAGCATTGTTCCTAAAATATGAGAATGAACATCAGTTGAAACTTTACATAAAGCATAGAGAGGTCAAATGTAAATAATCATGAGTTTCAGCAAAAGTTAAAGGTTGAATTATGAGGTTTAACAAACTTCTTATTGGAATTTTCAACCAATTGCAATTTACTTGCATGTGAATTGGTGAAGTAGGGAGAAAGAGATGCAACTCATATGTGAGATTTTTCAAAAAAAATTTTAAATGAAAGAACATTTCAAGAATGGAAGAATGAAATGTTCTTCCATTCTTCAAAAAAAAATGGAAGAACATTTCATACCCTAACATGTATGTATAGTCATTTTTCACATGGTTATTTTTACGCATAGTCCTTTTTATATGTGACATGTCAATTCCATAAACATGAATTTAATTTCAAGAATGAGAAATATTTATACATGTAGAAAGTTTATACACAGTATTTGGGAGCATTTGACATTGTAAATTATGTTTTTATGGAATTTTCATTTTGAGATTTTAAAAATCTTAAGCTTATTCTATGAATTTTTCATAAATATAAAAATATTACAGTTGTACCATAATAAAACCATCATTTTTACCTGCATTTCACATGGTCTTAGTTGAATATTATATCTATCGTAGTACTTATCACAATGTGCATAAGTTTTGTGATAATGATTGAAAAATCCTAATGATATACTAAACACTCAATTTCATAAAAAATAAAAATGAATCCAATTTTTTTTTAAGATAAACTAATCTTACTTCTTGATTGTATTCTAAGCTTCATAACAATTATTATGATGATCAAAATAGTTGACCTAATTCATAATTTATTGAAAGTTGGATAGAAATAATAATACTACTTTACAATTTTAGACAAAGTAGTTAAAATTATTATGAAAAACATATATTGATAAAAAATAGTAAAAAATACATATGTATAAAATAATTATTTTAAAAAAAAATATTATGGATGAAAAGTCATATTTATTTATAAATTATTTTAACTTGCACATATCATTGTTAAAAAAAATTGAAGTGTGAAATATTTTGTTTATGTAAATCTAATAAATAAATATTTTCTGCATTAACAAATTTTTTTATCATTTAATTGATAAATATTTTGACAAGCTATTCATATTAAATTGAAAAAAATATTAAATATTTTTAAAAATTGAATGCATGTTTATAAATTATGAATCTTAATAAGTAAATAATATTCTATTTTAAAACATAATCAATAATAGTGTAGTGTATTCTAATAAAATTAAATAAATCAAAAAAAATATATGATATATAATATTAATTTTGATTCTAATATATTATATATGCATTAGTAATTATTTTAATTATTAGGATAATATTTGATATAGTATAAATAGATAGGCTGAGAATCATATCTTAAGCTCTTTTTTTGGGTGTTTCAAACATGAAATTAAACCTTATGACATTTTGAGTGATATTTTTGAACTTTATTCCATGGGATTTTTTTAAGAATAGTATGATGTAAAGTACTTATTGATAAAAAATATGGAAAAAACTCATTTGAAATTATGAAATTGAGAATTTATGTGAAAGGTTACCGATGAATTATGTTTATTCAGATTTTAATACCAATATAGATTCATGACAAGATTCTAAAAAGTCATTGAAAATATACATAAGTGAGAATCGGCTAGAAAGTTGTACATTATTAATACTACTGTTGGTACTTCAATCTATGACTGAAAATGTTTCAGATTTAATGACCATGGGAATGCAATCATGAAAAATTATTTGGAAAGATAAGTGGAGGAAAAATGAGTCAAAACAATGCTACAAAACATTGTATCAATTGTATACTAGTGGAGTTATATGATAACCTGGAAATTATTTTGTATATTTTGTTGATCTACGTGTTAGAGCCAAGTATTAAGTGGATATGGTGCATTTTTGTGGCAAAAATCTTATTTCATGAAGTTTTTACAATATTTTGATAGATTTGAAGGGTTTTTCAAACTTTTATAAGAATTATATGCTAATTTGATTTTGAAGCTTGAGCTCAAACCATCATTTATATACTGTCTTGATTTTTGTGATGATTTTGTTGTGGTGAACCAAGTAAGATGAATGCAATACAGCTTGTTTTTTAGAAGCTAATTCTTCTTTTTGTTAGTTTAATAAGTTGAATATTGAGGTTTTTTATTGTGTAAAGTTGATGATTGTTTTGCACAATGGATGTGTACAAGGATATATAAGCATCATGTCATGACAAAATAGTCCGTAATAGTTTGACATTCGTCTTAATCTAGTTGGCACTTTGTAAAACCAATTATATGCCATTTTTATCAACTAACACTTCTTAAATTCATGTTCCTAAAAGTATTCAAGTTTGACACCCTTGCCTTAGTCAAGTCTAAACTCAAATGTATTGGGATTTACAATGTTGAGGTTATCACAAATCACATCAACAAAAACACATGAATGAAAAGAAACATGTAAGCTATTGTGGAGCACATTAAAGTGAAACTCAAAATCTTAAGGGAGAGAAAGCCCAACTCTGAACATATTAACCCTCAAAGAGCAAATCAAGTCTTAAGATGCTAAAGGTTTTAACTTGTCTATGTGTCCCATATCTATGTGTCATATTGAGATGGATGAGACTAATTCGGACTAATTTCAACTACATACATCAAATATTACACCACCCCTCTTCAAGCTAGTAATCTATGAAGCTTGATATATTTACATACAATGATAATGCATCTCATTGTGCTTAGTCTTAGCATAGAACACATAATTACGAGCCAAATGAATCTTAGCATAATACAAATGATAATCAGCAAAATGAATCTTACCATAAAACACATGATTGTCAACCAATTGGATGCTATCTATATTATCACCGTATAAATGTATTGAGTTGGATAGTGGTCAAATCATATTGGCTGGTAGATGCTTCAACCATGCCGTTTCGTTTATTGCATTGGTAATTGTTCTATAATCAACATATAGTGGTTTTGTCATCCACGAAGACAAAACCACTATATGTTGCTTCTTGGATGCCCAACAGATTGCTAAACAACCTATCTTTTTCTCCTCAACCACTACAAAAACACTAATTCTTAACAACAATGAAACTTTGAAATTACAAACAATTGATGTTGTATGTTACCTATGTAATCAACAACTCATTTGATCTCAATCACATCAATACTATGAGACTCTTATTACATCTACCAAGTAATCTTTCTTGCCTTGTAGATCAAACAACTTAGATAAACTTTCTTATGTGTTTTGTGAACTCTCTACACTATGAATGTGTCAAATAACCAAATCTAATACAATCACCAAAATGTATTAAATGATCTATATTACTAAATTGTTTAATATATATAAATTTGATAACTTCTCCATCCACAAACTGTCCGCTCCATTAACACTTTGGTAAGTCATGATGTGAATAGTTGTGTTTATCTTGTTCCTCTCCAACCTCTTGACTCGCACAATCCGACGAGATATGTAGCTGTTGTTACATACGATATATACACTAGGGGCTCATTACTAGGAACTGACAGTATCGTATCAAGAGGGGAGTGGACACGCTGACACAGACACGCACACCTTGACAGGTCAGTCTACCTGCTGGACTGCCTCGCATTCCAATAATATCAGTGATAAATATTTTCATGGGCAAGGCATATTTGATATCGGATGCGCTCATACGAGTGCTCACCGGAGCCATCATGTTACAAAAAGTATTATATCATTACAGACCTCCAGGATATATTCATGAAGAAAGCATATCATCAATATGAGACCTCCAGGTCCACATTAGTATGTGGTTTGTGTTTAATACTACCTTGAAAAGCTGCAAGGTTTCAAAACATGGCAAGTGCGAATAGGTAGGATTTGGCATGATATCTCAAAAATCCACCCGGGACGTATCACTTCTGAAAATCTAGTTCTCCAAGTACATCTTAATTTCACTCTTTTTTGAATCAATTTGAGTTGAACTTAATTGGATGCGGAGCCTGCTAGTAGCCACTGTGACCGCCTCACCATGTGCTCTGCAAACTAATCGTGAGATCTAGTGTAACAAATGTTAAACTCAGGCATAACGCAGGCCTTACTCTCAATAATGTCAAACACTTCTGGAGTTCTGGGTGAGGGCGAGTTTAGCCCGTATGCAGGAATAAGTGGCGGTGGACTCCATTCATTCTACCCCTTCATATAAACCAATAGGCTGGAGACAACATTCCTGTTTATACATCTACTGAGAAGAGACCAGTTTTGACAAGAAAAATATCTGAGTCGTGCTCGGAAGCTATGCCACCATGAATAGGACCACCTGAAAGTGACGCAACCTCATGCAATAACGACGACAAAATGATGGCAACATTTGTCTCTACGGTCAAACCTCTTTCTTGTTCCGCTGGGGTTTGTGACGGGTGAAATTTGGCCGTGAGTGGTCGACATGTACTCGTCTTCGGATAAGGCTCGAAAGGCTGATACTTGCCTTCACATGTGCAAATCTTTTCTTGCGTTATCTCCCAATCTAGAGGACAGTCGAACATGCTCACCGAAGCTTGAGGAAGCCGGAGCTTTGTCTCTTGAATAGGCACACCATACGAGCCACTGCGCTCCTCTCTTGAACTGTACATTACCGTCTACGCGTTGTGAGCTTACAATCATGTTGCTGGCTGTATCTACCTACAACAAGTTTCTAATCCTGCTCTTGGGCACTTTTGCAGATACGAGTGATATGAAGAAATGATTGAATGTGAGGCTCTAGCTCATGAAAAATAACTGCACAACGTAGTGCGAAGGTGTATTTTCATCAAACTGGCACCCTTCGCTCTCGGAAACGGTCAAAAAACTGCGTAACAAAGATAAATGCTGTTAGAGATAGAATGAACTCACAAAGAGTTCAGCGGCTTCAGCTTTAATCCACTACACCGCTGCATAAAAATAATGGCAGCATAGAAAAGTTGTCAAGATGAATATCCTTCCATGTCTCTTCTATATGATAGAAATTGCTTACCGCTAGAAGAAAAGGAGTATTGATCAACCAGCCCAACACAGGTATCCTACCGAGGAAAACGACGACTGTGGGCCAAAAACCACTGCACATGCAAGTAACCCATTGCAAGTTAGGGACATTCCAAGGAATTGTCGACAGCAGAAAAGCAATGTCTTGCATACCAGTATGATGTTGGTATCAGTAGTCCAAACAGGGAGAATATGGAAGAACACAAACCTCTTTCCATGGGATAGTCACCAGATTCATCAATCACTCTGTGAAATATTCCATTTCCCAAAAGCAACTTTGCTGATTTGAGAGAAGATGAACAAGAAAAAGAACAAGACATACAGAAGAGAATGTGATGTGAACCTGAAAAGGACGATGAAGCCGTAGGCCTCGACAATCATCCCTAATATAGCCCATCCCAGAAGCACTAAACAAAAACCAACAAGGAAGGAAACAGAACCCTGCACAAATACAAAAAACACAGTATTCAGCATGAGTACATTCCAAAGAGATGCATTGGAGAAGAGTCATCTCTTCCAAACCAGGCAAAGAGAATTCCATAAGCAGAATTGGAACACTGATTCAGATAATCAGCCTAGATATGCACCACTGGACTTGCATGCACTGCTTTGAAGATTAGATAAAAGAATCTGTAGAAGATAATCATCTTCTGTTTGAGGATGGCTGAGTGCAGATAATGACCTTGTAGTTACGAGGTTTAAGAAAAAAGGACATCGTTGATTTCCACCCGATTGTGAGAGTTACACCGGCTATGAAGAGTATCTGCATTAAGTGATCATTGCCAAATGGGATCAAGAACTTGAAAATGACTGGAGCGGCTTAAAGCCGTGGCAAAAGCACAATATACTTGATGTACGTGCGTAATCAACAAAAAGGCTCATTTCAGCGACCACTGAACTAAGTAATTAGACAGAACGACACTATACTGTAAATAGTGAATGTCAACCGCTTAAAATTAAATTGCAGAAAAATCCAATCTTCACGTTCTTACATTTCCCATAGCAAGAAGACCTTTGTCGAAGAAGAAAATTATACCGAGAAATGAGAACAAAACACCGAAACCGGTGAGTCCGATCCCGATCTCTGCAGCCATTACAAAGCATCATGAGAAAAGTAAAATCTTCCAAATAAAAAGTAAAAGGGCTTGTGCACCAAAGCCCTAGCTCAAAATCAAACTTCACAATTTCAGTCAGAAAACTAAGAATTTGTCCATTTGTTAAACGAAGGAAAAACCTAAATCCATGCTTGATTCAAGAGGACCACATACTCTTCCGATCGTTCATCTCCAACCCAACCATTGTAACCAATTCAATCGGTCTGTTACAACTGCTCCACCTCCCACAAACCCGCCGGCGGAAAACAACGCAACAACAATTGTGCTTCCCGGACCTGTATCTTTCTTGAACTCTCCGTTTCCTACACACTCCTTGTGCAAAAGCGAATCAATTCACCTCTGTTTCAACAAATTTGCCCAAACCACAGTCCACGTCCTTCTTCTCCTCTCCCTCTCTCTCGCTCTGTCCCTGTCCTTCGGACGACCTTCCACTTCCCTCCCTCCCTCGGTACTCCGGATGCTCCTTCCTTCACTCCAACTCCAACTCCAACCCGATCAAAGCTGGCTGCCGCCTGGCATGCCCTCCTTCCTCCTCTCCCTTCCCTTCCCTCCCGTCGAGTCGATTGTCTGTGCTCCCCCGGGCCCGGGTTGGGCTGACGAGAAGCGTATCTTGTGATGGCGAGTCTGCTTTCGACAGTCACTGCTCCCGTCCCGTCCCGTTACCAGCCTAGAGTCCCACTTCTCTCCAGTTTCTGTCGTCAACGGCATTCTTTCTTAGTCTTTCCTTATTAATTCACCCCTTTTTGTGCGTCCGAATCCACCCTCATCTTTTTCTCCGCCTTGAACTTTATGCTACACCGCAATGCACTGTATGTTCGTTTCAGCGATACACTATGTTTCGTCTTCTTGATGTGTATCCAGTTTGCGCTGGAAATCTGCATATTTACATCATCGTTGTATTGTATGTTCAATATAGTGCTATGCTTCTTCATGGTAAATATATTATACATGTTAACTGAATACATATTACTCTTTGCATATTTTTGAGAAGTCTTCGTTTCGTGCATTCTCTTGGAGTGAAGACCCATGGATAAAAAGAAATAATAAACGCTGAAATTATGGCAAGTCCCATCAAACCATAGAATGCTCAAGAGGCCAAACAAAGTTACACAAAATTAAACAAAGTTACATGTCCAAACTCCAAAATAAAAATGTGCAAAGATCCAATCTTCACATGTCCTATTCGCCTGGTAGATTTGTTGAAATTTGAGAGATGACATCAAATATTGTGATATTTTTTGGCGATGTTCATAATCAAATCTATGAAAATTTTATGATTTATAATAATAATAATTTTGATGTTTTATATTTTAATATAAAAAAAATTTATGAAAAAAACTTAAATTACTATCAATATTCAATTAGATTTATTTTTCATATAAATTTTATCCAAAATTTTGAAAATTTTAACTTAATTTTTTCCAAAAATATTTATTTTTTAACACCATGTGCTTAAGATATAATTTAGACTCCATGAGTAATTTATTTAAAAATTTGACACTTTTTCACGAATTAATTATATCAAGATGGATACTTTTATTTTTTTATGCATCCAAATAAATCATATCACAAGAAATGATAAAAAAATTTACACTTTTAAATTTTTAAATTTTATATCAATTAATAATCAATCAAATTACAATATATCAAAATATTTTTTTATGAAATGATTTATTTATATTTATTTTAAATTATAACTTTTCAAATAATATAAATATTTGTATACATGCATAATTTTTTTATTTTTTATTCATTTAATATTTTTAATATTTTTTATTATAAATTGTTTTGTATTGATCATTCAAATTTTAAAATTTAATTTCATTAGATTTAAATTATATTTTATTTCATGAATTTATTAAATCATAACAAGATCTATGTTTTTTTGAGTCTATTGTTCAAACTAATAGAAAAATTTCTAGCTTGTTTATCCTCACACCCTTGTAATCTTTATTTGCAACACATAATAACAACAACATTTCCAATAACAAATCACATACACCAACAAAAATGGTGGACAAATAGTAGTTTTATATAATCACAAGAAACTTAAACATCCGGATTTGTGGGATGCACTTCTTTGGGCAGAGGCATTAGGAAGAGATTACTCGAAGGAGAAAGATGATGTTGACTGGGAAGGGTCGGCCATATACACAGGCTTCAACTTTGATGAGACAAAGTGGTTTAATCCTCAAGAGAGGAAGGGCACAAACGGCTTCAAGATTGATCTTATTCATGACGACTACAGAAGTAAGATAATTTATACTTTAAATCAACTGTTTTCACCGCAAAGAACTACTTAAGTAAGTTTGCATAAGGTGAGAATAGTGGAGAGATTCGTCGACAGATCGATAAAGATCAATTGGGGAGAAATCTTCGCTCGGAATGTGCAAGCAATGGGTGAGAGACTGCGAGCAGGAGAGAAGGGAGTGATTTACATCTCTTCATTATTGGTGCACATGTATTCACGGATGGGGTGGTTGACACCACAAGAGAGAAGAAGATATCAACTGAACGTGGTCAGCACTCTAGGTAGGCCAAAGGGGAGTGACGGCAGCAGTGGATTGACCAGGAGCTCGGGGATCCACCAAGGATATGGTGTGCAGTCGCCAGTGGGGGAGAATCAACAAGAGATGCCTTCGGAGGAGTGAGCTAAAGCAATGCGGGATGTCGAGGAAGCCATATTCGGGAGAGAAGATTCAGTGGGGGACCATTGAAAAGAGGAGTTCTAGTGTGGAGATAATTGCGAAACCTATCAACAAGAAGCGGAAGCTGAAGGAAGTTGCTAAGTCGAGTAGTCCAGTACCAAAGGCAGCGCGACCTAAGGTGAAGGCTAAGAAGACAGTGAAGGAGCCAATTTCTTCAATGTTACAGTTAGCGCAGAAGCTGGAGAATGTGGTAGTGTCAGTTCTAATGGAACTGAACGAGATGGGAGGCAGTTACATCCAAGGGTGGAATCCTCAAGAAGACGGTTACATGGAGCTGATTCAGTTATTGAACCGCATAGCTCAAGGGAAGAAGGACCAAACTGAGACTATAAAGCAATTGACAGAAGCAGTGGAGCGTCTGGAAAAGCAGAAGAAGGAGGCGACGTAGGAAGCCATCACCGTGAAGCACACCTACAGTGAGGTTTGTAAGATCCGAAGCGCGGAGTTGAAGTTCGTTGAAAGGGAGAATGAGAAGCTTCAGCAACAATTGAAGAGAACGAAGTAGCAGTTGCATGAAGTTGATGTTGAGAGATCGGCTAGATTAGAAGATTTTGTGAGTAGATGCTCACAATACCTTTTTTCCCAGTGTGACGATGTGAAGGCTGAACAATTGGAACGATTGACTGTGGTAATGAACACCCCTTGCGATTTGAAGGAAGGAGATGTACAAGGTCATGGGACACGAGTGCCATGAAGCAATGCGAGTCCATCGGAAGGAGATCGTAGAAGACATCAGAGAGTTGCAGATGAGCGTCGATGCTTTCGCCTTGAGGGAAGAGATGTCATCGAAGGGACCATCAACTTTCCGAAGAAGTAGTAGGGCGCGATCCGTAGAGGCGATGGTTAAAAATATGCGCAACTAGCTGTATAAATAGGAGTAGTGTTAGAGTAGGATTATCTCTTCCTTTTGCAAGTGTTCATTGAGAATCGCAAGTGTAGTTAGGGTAGAACGAAATGCTTGAGAATCTGTTGAACTATGGATCTACATTATTTGATTTGAATGGTTCAGTCTTGGATTGGTTGATCATATACAAATGCAATTTATATTTGTGATTGTCTATGTATTAATCTAATAAAAGTAAAAGTTAAGGGCAAAAAATGTTCTAGACATCAGTATTTGTTATATTGGGATCTTATAAAAAGAAATAAAGTCTATAACTAGTATGGCCATAGCATTTTGCATGGAGTAAACATAGTGCAATAACACTAGATTCTACTAACCTAGTGAAATATAGAGTGACACAACATAAAATTTATGTTCGGGAGATAATCATTTAGTCACCTTATAAAGCATCTATGATGTTTCTAAATAACAAGGATGATAGTATGAAATTATGCATTGATTACCCTGGATTGAATAAACAAACGGTGAAAAAAAGTATCAATTTTTTTGAATGAATGATTTGTTTAATCAACTTCAAAGTGCAAAGTACTTCATCAAAATGGATTTGAGTAACGAACACAACCATATTCGAATTGATGATGAAGATATTCACAAGACAATTTTTTGTTGAATCCAAGTGTCATCACTCTGTCCTCCTGCATGTTGAGCCCAATACGTTGTCGTGTTGTGACGCGGCTACTATGAGAAGATCATGACATGTGTCATCTTCAGAGCTGTTGTCATGACAGCGATACTTTAGTTTAGGGTAACAGATGGCATTGTAAGGTTGTAAAGAGCTAGGGAGATCTAGACACATCACCTTGCTGACTAAAGAGCTTACCTGATTGAAGTGGAGTCAACGTATGACATGGATAGGGGACAACATGATCCTCCAAATGTACCATTGTCGAGTCCATTTGTGATCAACATCCGGTGTCTTCATCGTGATCGCTTTTGGATATACTTAGCCGGTTTCAAGTTGTCATTTTAATTCTTATTAATGAGAACTCATAATGTGTATAGGATGTCTAAGTAGAGTGTTTAGGATGGTTGTAAAGCTCTAAGTTAAAATGGAGCTAATTTGGCCACACTAGAAGTCAAAATAGCATTATCCATTCCCATTGGTCTAGAGGTTTTGACCAATGAGGGCACAAGGGTAACTTCGAGGTTTTTAGGGATTTTGGAGACCTTCCAAGGAAAGATTTGAAAATCTGAGGATAGCTTTGGAAAGCTGACGTGACAAACTACAACGTGGGCTCAAGAATGGATGGATTTGAAGGATTTGTCATTCTGAAACGGTGATTCAAAGTTAGAGAGAGAAATTTAGACTTTTGAGTGTATTTAGAGTGTTCGTGAGAATCAGACGAGGGTTTTGGGAGGTCTTAGTTGATTGAGATACAGTTTACAACTCAGGCTTGTGTTTTGAGTAGGGAGTGATAGGTTGAAGTTTGTGTTAGCAGTCAGAGTTGCAGGATTGCAATGACTATCACAAACTTAGTACATCGATCATATCTTTTGATACCAGAAAGTTCTGTCAATAAAACTTTCGAGAGTTTAAGTTAAGATGATGAGTGATCTTCTCATGAAATTTGAGAGCAATCGGAATGGTGGATTGGGATGTGTGATGGGTTTTGTACACAAAGGTCTGCATATCACCTTGTGATACAATGGGTAAATCAACAATTGTGTCGAGAGATCAAGAGTAGAAAAACATCTGAAACTTTTTTGACAGATTAAAAAGGTTATGAAGCAATTTTCTGTAAAGTTTAAGAGAGAGTTATTGGTCCGATCATTAGATATCATAATCTCATATCCGCTAAAGTTTTACCGATTGTAATGTGGAGTGATGAGGAGGGGAAGAAGAGATTGTCAACTCACACAAGGTTCTAGAGGGTTCTTCTACATCCAGACGCTCGTGCGTTCTCAGAGCAAAGAATTGTCCTATGCAACATTAAGGTGGTGAACTTGACGTGAAACCTCTGAGGTGGAGGAACTTTCATGAGTTGTCTTGTTGTGAGTTTACAGATTCATGGGTTTCGGTTTATAGTTTAATGTTTGAAGTTTAGAGTAAGGGTTGGTTGCAAGCTCGGAACATGGATTAGCCTTGAGATATTAGGCTGCAAGTTCAAGTTTTGTTTGGAATTGAGATATAAAATAGGTCAGAAATTAGGTTGTAAGAACTCTATAGTGATAGCTCAGCGCAGAACGTTGAGTTTTATGATATGTCAAATGCTAGGTGATGGCAAGAGTCAGTCATGGATGGGTTGGGACAATTTAAGTGTGGAGGGTCGCTGTTTGCTTCTTGTGTTTGGATCCCCTTCATATTGGCTTCTTGTGTGTGTGCCATGCTAGCTTTGTGTGGACGCCTGATTCAATAGGAGTGCTCCAGACTTGATCACCGGTTACCACTCTAGAGCGTGCTGCGTATTTCTCTTGTGAGAAGTTGGAAGTGATGACCAACTCTCCCAAGAGTGCTTGAGGTGATGGTAGGTTAGGTTGCCCAATACATTAGGCACATACCACAGGGATCTAGATTTAGATCAGAATAGATAGACGTAGAAGGTTGGATACTTGGGGAATTGGAAGGGTCAATGATCAAGGCGGCTTTTCATCGACAACGAGCTGAATGGATGTTCAGGATCACAAGGACGGTTACAATGAGTGGGGACGGGTCGAGCAGAGCAAGCGAGGTACCTAAGGTGCAGCTCGATTTGGCAACATCGGAGATGTTTCAAGCGTTCATACTCTTCCTTCAACATCAACGATTGCAAGATCGAAGGGAGGATTCAACCACAAAGGCGATGCAAGCTGTGGTGGGGAAGATGGATCAGTTTGATGGGAGGGATGTCTCAAAGTACTTGAGATCTTATGTCAGGGAAATAGAGGTGAACCGTGTTCTAGAGAAGGAGATGATTGAGATATTTCATCTTGCTGCGGTGCCACAGATTAGAGACCATGTGAGGTCTCTACATGAGCAATTTGGTGAGGATTGGGAGACATATTCTCGTGCCTTGAGGGATGAGTACTTTTTAGAAGATCCTGATAGAGTCACTAAGAAGTCCTTCATGGAGTGGGTCGAAAGGCCCAATAAGAAGTCTCATGCAACTGAGCTTCTTAGGGAGTTTGAGAGACAATTCTCACAATTGTTTCAATTGGAGAAGATAACCTTGGAGTCACATAAAACAGAGTTGTTTCTCTGAGCTGCTGATGTTGAGTTGCAAGAGAAGCTAGAGTTGCTTCTTGAAGACAAAAATGACGAAGAAGGGCTAACAGGTAGTTGGAAGGATGTTGAGGAGGCAGTTGGACTCTTGGCAAAGAGAGAAAGAAGGAGAGAGAAGATTGTGATGAGAAGACCCCTTCAGACGGATGCTTCTATGCTCCAACACCTATTACTAGGCAAGTGGTTCCAACCTCCAACGTTCAAGCTCCGACTATGAATTACAGAAACGAAGAATCATCCATCGATGAGATCATGCGAGGGATGAAGGAGCTTAAGATCAAATTTGCAATGTTAGAAGAGAAAGACATGGGAGGGGGGAAGAAGACTTCCACCAAGCAAGCATATGTGCAACGGTGCATATGGTGTGACAGCACTAATCATGCATGAAGGGATTGTGGAGATTTTGCACGCATGCTGCAGAGTGGAGACATTTTCTGGAAAGAAGGGAAGGTAGCCCTCAAGGACACTGGAGTAACCATTCGAACCAATTTTGGTAAAGGAGGGATGAGAAAATTGGTTGATGATTATCATAGTGCACATGCAGTGGCATCAGTTGAAGCTTTTAGCTATGGTGCTAAGGTTAGAGGAGCATGAGAGGAGTTTGAAGGCCACGTACCGCTTAATGGCTTATGGTCAAGTGCTCTTGCTATGATGAAGAAAGGGAAGGTAGCTAGAGAGACTCTTGTAAGAACAGCGGCGGAAATTCGTGAAACTACTGGATGGGAAGATCTAGTAGAAACCATGTCGATTCATGCTTATATTGCTAAGACTCAATATGAAGCATCGGTGGAAGAGAAGAGACGAAGGGAAGAGGAGGGTTCCGACGAAGGACTCTCATTGAAGAGGGTGGCTAGAGAACGTATCAAACCTGATACACCTCTCCCACCTGATCACACTATGGAGGAAGTAGGTCCTTCGAGGTCGAAGAAAAGAACCAAAGGGGGTGAGAAGGACAAGGGGAAGGTATCAGCTTACAAACTACAATATGATATTGAGGCGGCAACAGAATTGTTCTATGCGACAACGTTCAACAAGACAAAACATAATGGTCAACGTAGGTGATGACTCATATAGTAAGATCACATCTTTCACTCTATGTACAATATTCCATACGAATATTGGACAACTTGTGCCTTTGTCACCCACTGGGTAATATTAATCAACCGACGCATTCGAGTATACGCCTCTCAAAGGCTCTCTCGAGTCTTTTGTTGGAACTCTTGCAAGTCTCATAGCTTGTCAATCCTCACCCCTTGGTAATCTCTTCCCAATCAGGCAAAAAACTCTAGAATATGGTTAAATGTTGGGACCTCTGAAATCTTTCCAGCTCGACTAGCTCAATTGTATCATTAGTGCCAAGTATAGAGGATGAACTCGCACAATCAAACATTGTACCTGAAGTAATAGAAATGTAGTTTGGAGACAAGTATTGTCTCCATAACTAAATCTCCTCATGGTGTTCATGTTGGAATTCATGATGATCATCCATTAGCGAGCCCTCCAAATGCTGGAATAATCTATTCCAAGTCATGAATGAACTAAACAATGTAGAGTTATGCATCCTTTGTAAATCACATCATGAGTCAAACTCATGTATGAAGTCATCCAACTCAATGGTACCAACCATATCTGAATATCCTCTAGTACCCTTGGTAGCCCTATAGATATCGTCCATGTCCCACAACAATGGTGTGGATACACATTTCAAGATATCACCAAGCTCATCTCGGTCACTCTCTTACACTAAATTAGAGTCTTCTATGAACCTCAAAGACCAAGGTTGGTAGCGCACTTTGCTACGAGTGCACCCACTGCTAATCCTAATTATTATTTTTTTTGAACCTCCATAGAACTTCATTAAGACACCAGTGTATCACCTCTGCAAGCCTATTGTAACAAATCCCCAACTTGAACTAGAAACTGTAACAAAAGATATCGAGACACCACAAGATGATTACACATAAGCAACCTAAAACTTGTCAACCCCACATGCACTCACCTAATCTACAATTCTGCAAGTCATGTCTCACTGAGTAGAAACATGGATAGTCTGACCAATCCACAAATCCAACCCCACTATCAGCAACACCCAAGAGCACAAACACTCCAAACAACAAAGCACCAACACAAGCAAATGTGGTGCACAAACATGAAGCCAAGATGGAGGTATATCAATCACAAGAAAAATAAATAACAATACTCCATCTCAAGTACATCCATCAAAGGGGTCAAACCAACCCAATCCATACGAACATAGCTTCATGAGAGCATTTAAAAACACTAAATTGAAATGACTTTTTCAATTCTTTACCTGACACCAAAAAAAATTTTGTGCAAACGGACAACGTTTGAAATTTATGCATGATTTTAAAAATCTTAGACTCTAATTTTGGACCCTTGAACATAAAAATTTCGCAATTTTGACACTATTAATTTTATACTTAATATCTATATCTCCATGCTAGATACTTTATAGCTTCTATCACCCCACCAAATTTCAAATCAAATAGATACGATATGATAAAACTATAGCATGTCGTTCCTATTTTTGACCTAAAAATTTTGAAACACCAAATCTTGACTTCGAGCCCTTTTGTCCAAATTTTTTTTTTGTCAATCTCAATTTTAAGCCCCAAGATAACTATAAGCATTGATGCACTTTGTCAATTTTTAACATCAGTTCTGCTCTCCAAAATTCTTGATTATGAGTAAAGCATTAAAACAAAAAATATATGAATTCAAAATTGATCACCCCAACTTCTAATCTACTCTACTTCTAGATCATCAACAGCCTTCACTCCATCAATGCTCTACACACTCTACAACAAATAGATCAAAGATATCATTGGTCAAATTCGTCAAAATACCTTGAACGCTCTAAGAACTCATAGTTTTCAACACAAAATCTAATTTAAGTTTTAGAAGTAATATTTTCTACTTTTAAAACGTCCACACATACACTCTGCTCATAACCATAACATAAAAAAGAGATTATACTCGAGCCCAATCCACTTTGTGCTTCAAAAACTTCATATTCTTGCACTAACTACTCTCCACCATAGCACATTCTCAAAGGCTCAACTTAGAAAATTGTCCTCCAAAGATACCTAATTCGAACTCTACTCCTTGAGCCCTAGGTCTCCTAACAATGTTGTCAACCCTAACGGCAGTTCTAATGCGAACTGCGCTAATTCCATAATTGATTCTAACAATTGTATTTGCTCATGCATCCATGCACTTACCTAACTAGGTATGTCGTTACATAAGTTGTGATAATTTATATTTTATGAAATCTATTATTTGTATAAATAAATAGATATTTTAAATTAATAATTCATATATTTTGAATCATAATCATCAATCATTACATGTCTATACACATATATTCTTTGACATTTCATTTCTTCACATATGAAAAAAAATAGTTCAAGTCAATACATTTGTATATTTCTACATATGAATGATTTATGCATCATTGCTGATTATAGTAATAATAAATTTCATCTTATTGAAATATGAATAAACATGAATATTATGAACAATAAAAGCCTAAACCTTAAATAGATTTTAACCTATTTATATGAAATTTTTTTTAATTTTACAAAATTTAGAAGATATGAAAGAAGCACAAGAATTAATCAAAATTAATCAAGCGATTACATCACTCATCTAGTCTGATCAACAATGTACTTAGCTACGTGCACTTAAGATTAATATCTTTCACATTTTGAAAGTAAATGTCAAATTGGTGAACAATTGTACATGACATTGGCCCTCGCTTTATTGACATGCCATCATCATGTCCAAAATATTTTTCTTCTTCATGAGCATGCTTGTTCACCTTTCTATAGAAGATTGTATGGCTAAAGAGAATGTTTGTTAAAAAGTCATGATAGCCTCCTTAGGGACAATCATCCTATCATCCTAATGATTGGATTATGATGTGTTCTCAAAGAAAAAATTATTGCTTATGACATTTGAGACATTGTATTTGCTTATTACATAGAAATCTTTTGTTATATTATCATTCAAGTAGACGTATATTGCTCTTTAATATGCCAATTTTATATAACTATATTTACTTATTGTAAAGTACACCAATATAACTACATGTCATATATTTTCTATGATTACGTGAAGATTTGACATTTAGAAATTTTTGGTTGTAAATAATGTTGGCACAATCTATACAAATATGCAAGATTTTGAGTTTCAGAGTTTTTGTGTTTTGGATTTTGATGATTTTTTTTGTATAATTAAATATCATATCATTTTTCAAATATTGATGGGTAATATTATGGATCCAAGTTTTATAGTTATGATTTGATCATTTTATGATGTCAATTATATATAAACAACTAACAAGCAAATATTGTAACACCCATATTAATTTTAATTCCACAAAGTGCATATCATGTTATAGATTAGCTTTATATATCCGGTTGAATTGAGCAAATTATCAAGGGATGATTGTGATGAATTTGTGTTGATGTATAACAATTAAGATGTGATTTTTTATGCAATATTGACATATGTTTTGATACAATTTGTATGTATGGATAACATGTTATATATTTTTCAATAGCAATAAATAAATTTTAATTTTAATTTTTACAACATAATATAAATGAAAAAAATTTCAAATTTTTAAAATTTGAATCATTTCCAATATTTTTTGAAGTTAATCTTGTATCTAAAAGATAAAAAATCTGTTTTGGATGAACATTTGATTAAAAAAATTTGAACATAATATAGATGATTAATTTAGTTAATATAAGCTATGATTTATACAAATAAGTATGGTTATCCATGATAACAATTGATAATATAAATTAATTGACGTGAAAAAAATTAATCAAATTATAAATTCATATAAATATATCATATCATAATAAAATTATAATAATAAAAATTAATTAATTTTTTTTTAGTTATTAAATTAATCAAATTTTAATTTTATTATTATTGAATTTTTAATGAAAAAATCAAAAAATTTATGTTTTCATTTTTTCATAATAAAAAATGTTTTATTTTTTATTAATAATCAAATGATTCAAAAAAAGATAAATAAACTTTAAAAATTGTCATTTCAAATTGCCATAAATCATCTAAATATTTAAACATAAATCAATCCAATCATATTATTTTTATAAAATTGAAGGTAAAATTAATTATGCAAATTTTAATATTTATTATTTTAAAAATAATAATAATATTGGAATAAATTATTTAAAAATTATTTTTATTTTATAATCTAAAATTAATTTTTATTTTATAATTAATTATTATTAATTTAAAAAATAAAAAATATAATGATTTTTTATCATAATTGATTATTTAAAAATTAAGTGTAAAAATATTTTTGTATTTATAATAAAAAATATTATATTTATAAATGTAATAACTATAAGATTTCATATTATTTGCACATCTATGTATTATTATTTTTTATTGTGTTTTTTATATAATTTTTATATTGAAATATTGGTTCAAAATTGTTACATAATATTTTATAACATGTGGTGACATTAATTTTTATAAAATATTGATTTTTTATCCAAGTTAGTTTATCATTTTGATCATCTTTATTATCAAGTCATTTTTTTGTTGATATATACTTTTTTCATCAAATCATTAAACTTATTAAATATTTTTTATTTTATAAATGAATAATACGTGAAATTACCAAATTTCACGTATTAAGTATATTTGATATGAAGTCATGAATTTTACATCATTATTATAGTATTATATTTTATTTGATTAATTTCAGTTAGCTTATAGATTTTTTGAAAATTTGAGTTTATTAGTTATATATTTTTTTCTACTTTTTTTTTAAATTTAAATTATTTTAAAAATAATTTGAAATACACATCGATATCTTGAATTTAGTTTAAAAAAAATTAATTTTAAGTTCAAAAATTATAATTTTTTTTTCAACTTGATGTTATATTTTTTATTAAACTGCTGAATTTAATTTTACAAATATTTTATTCAAATTTATTTTTTTATGATAAAATCTTAATCATAAAAATCAAAGATGAAAAAAATTTTAATTTTTTATTATTATATTTAAAAATCTTATCAAAAAAATATTTTTTATTTATTTGTAAACTATATATATTTTAAAAATGAGAATATTTTACATAGTTTATGATATTTTATACCCTATATTTATATAATAAATATATTAATAAAATTAATAAAATCATTAATATTTTTGTGTTATGAATCATAATCTTGTAAAATATAATAATTACTTTGATATATTATTTAAATTATTTTATTCAGAAAAATATTTCTATTTTATTTTATGTTTCACAATTAAAAAAAATAATTTCACCTTGATTGTTTTAAAACTTAATTGATATACATTTATAGTTTTACATTGAAAAATTAATTAGATTACTGAATAATTCAAAAAATCATTCGTTTATATATATATATTGATAAATACATGTTCTATTCATGTTAAATTTATACATGGGACAAAAATTTCACCCACTCCAAATTTTTATCTCATGTGTTAAACCATAACATGTCAAAAGTTAAGTCAAATAATAATAAAAAATAATTGAAAACACTTCATGCATGAATGTCACATGTTAAACATTGATTTCTCTAAAGTTCACATAAATAATCAAAAACAACCATGATCTAATAAAGTACAAATATTAAGATTCCTGAGAAATATGCACATCATCTTACTCTCATGCATGTTTGAACATCAAAAAAATGAATTGTTTTTACAAACTTGATCAGTATTCCTTTAAACTCACCACATGAACTATCACGTTTTGTGCTCAACTATCTTGGACGGTTTTCTGACAATCATAAAAATCTATTTCACACTACCAACATCAATCTCAACAAGACAAATAATCATATAGCTATCTAATTCTTTCGGTTTAGAGTACATGTATCGTTTAACATCCTCGAGCTTTTCTCGGGAGTGTGACATTAATTACTTTAGCATCCCGTAGTGCGTGGTATGAATTCACCATTGTAAATGACAGATTCTACCAACATCAATTGGAACAAAAAAATTAAGTACAAATCACTCATACATTATGTCAGAAATGATGGGCGAAACATAGAATATCGAACAATCATAATGGTTGGAGCACAAGCTATCATAAACGAAAAAAGTACAAAGGCAGCACTCCAATAACTTCAACTCTCTAATAAGAAACGTTAAAAGTAGATTTTATAGCCTATAAAATACAACTCTCGAATATGCCATTTATTAAATCATGTTAACCTGAACAAGTTGCCTAAACTAGATATGTACAAAATCATACACTTTCTATAAAGATTAATCTTTATTTCATGTACCTTCACATTCACACTTGATATTATATGCAATAAAAAATATTAGATAATGCCCTTGCAATCATAAATGCACATCTATGTAAGATCGGATGTGATATCTCTATGTTATTGGTATAGAATTAGCATACAAAATGGTTTCTATACGCAACAAATGGATGTACATACTTTGTTGTGATGAGACTCCATCGTAGTGCATGTAATACTCTAGTACATATAACTGATAGAATCTTGAACGTGAAATGCTACAGTCCAGGTGGAGGTAATAACCTGTCGTGTTATGCTTGTTGGTCACATTGTAATGGATGAGTACAAGTTGATAGGTAATTTGTTTTCATATGATTTATGAAATTAAGTTTATAAGTTTTAATATCTTTTTCTGGACTAAACATTTTGAGAACTCCGAAGGCATATCCACTCGAATCAAAATAAATATTATGGTGTATGACAAAATGCACATCAGAATATAATCTTCTAGTATGAATGAACCATAGAACTTCTCCATATCAACGAGCAAAATGACTGAAGCAAATCCAGATGGTCCTGAGTCCCTGTGTAATCAAAGCCTCCGACAAAGCTGCGACAACTTGGAAGTACAGTAAAGCAATGTGAAGCTGGACATTATGGCAGACCCTTGGACGTTGAAACCGACCGGCTCGCCTCCCGCTCTTTCTAACATCAGACCTATTTTCGTCTTCGCCTTTTCTTCTCTTGCGTCCTGATCTGATGATTGCGGGGCCTGATTATACGCAAGCGTTACTACAATGTCCCGATTCATCGGCTTCTTCTCTTCCGACGCTCCGCTGCCTCTTCCTTGAAGGCGGAGGTACTCGCGCAGAGCATGGATCGGATGCTCACCACACGAGGAGATGGTTTCTAGAGCGTATAGAGTATCGAGGGGAGAAGAAGATATCCTTAGTTCGTATCTCTGCCTTGTCGGACCAAGATTGTTCACGGATCGGGCATCTTGGATCCGACCGAATCCGACCGAACCGTTGTCATCTGATCCTGCTGCTGTGACGTCCTCTAGCTGCGCGCGAGCATGTCTGAGGAGTGTTCTGAGGGTGGTGGTGCAATGTAGAAATTTGGAGTAGGGTAATTTAGTACGAAATTGTCGCCCGCGGAGGGATTAGAGGGGAAAATCAATTATTTCGTTCATTAAGGTAGTGTGCTTCGAGAGCTGCTCTGTAGAAGGTCATGGCTCAGGAGCATGTGGCTTTCAGTGCTCCTCTAATCGCGAAGCTCGAAGCCTGGGGTTATGGGGACAAGTCTCCTGCTCCTCTTGCCCACATCATAAGTGCATTGGACTCACAACCGTTGGCTCTAGTTGAGAGGTTGTCGAACGATCTAACTCACGTGAATGAAATTTCCTATGATCTACGGGTCAAAGTTGCAGCCCTCACGAACAGTCTAAAGCAGGAGAGACTGCGTGTGGAACAACTTGTATTCGAGAATCAGAAGCTTGTCAAAGAAAAAGCTGAACTGGAAAAAAATGCCCAAGAATTCAGAGATTTGATCAGCGAATTAAAAAAAGATGAAAACGAAGAAGAGCAAGTCCAACAATGGAGAGCCCAAAGCATGCATCAGCTCCAGGCAAGATATCTTCCCTTGATCCTAGAACACACGGCTGCAGGCTGTAGATAAAGTCGTTTATTCCAGCTTCCGAGTCGTTTCTCCATCGAAAACATCAATTAGTCGGGCGTGAAACTCTTATCCAACACGAAAACCACTGACGTCAAGGCTGTCGGATGACAACTAGTCCACGGAAGGATCTTAAGCTGTCCAGCTAGTAAATCCACCACTTGGAATCTTAAAATGGTTGACCCAATAACTCGGGAGTGCACCTTTACATTCACGATGATGGCACCACGCTCTTCAAGTTTACGTCTAGTATGACGTATGGCAAGTTCGCAGGTCAATAGACTTGGATATGTGAAGTAATTACCTTCATTGATTAGTCTAGATCATGACGATTATATCGTTGCGACAGTTTCACAAGAAGGACCTCAACCAGTTAAGTGGCGGATGGTGGTCTGAGAGACCGAAATACTCTGACGATTCTGAATCTCCTTGGTCCACATCTCTTAAAAAATAACAAAAGATTTATCAGCCGACGTTATGCGTGAGTACGTAATTCAACAAGTGGTACATCGCAGGAGCTGGAGACCATGAATCAGGCCCTTCGCTCGACTCTCAATCTTCAATCCTGCGGTCTCGCTCCCGGTATGAGAATTTGTGACTAATCTTTGTCTATCACCCCTCACTTGGGTCTCTACCAGATAGTTTTTCTGTTCATCACCTCTGTTTTGTGAAAAATCGAGATGTCCCCGTCAGAGCAGGGTCATATCTCAGTACATGACCCTGCTCTGACGGGGACATCTGCAGTACTAGCTTTCAGAACGTTGTTGCAAGAAATGCTGTTCAGTGGGTAGATATTGGTGTTTCATCCGTTCTTAGCTCAATTGCCCTGCAGTGTAGGAAGTGACTATATAAAAGAGCGTTTTTCATACAAAATCAGTAACAATCATCTTTGTTGGTATCATGCAGAGAGCAAGGATGTTGGAGCCAACCAACCCATTGAAACTGCACCGACAATCACCCTGACTAAAGTTTTAGGTGGAACTCTTGTCCCCATACATAGGCTTATGTGCTTGAGGGTAGCCTTACATGTCAAATCGTAAGGCTATGCATCTAGATGGACAGATAATTGGGGGCTCGTGTTTCAATTATATCTACTTGCGCTTGGGTGCACAAGACGCTGTGTACCCAAGAGCAGGCAGCATGGGAATCCTCTAATGTCCCTCAGTATAAAACTTACAGTCAGTCGAAAACTATGCTAGCTTTTCATTAACATACTCCTGTTTTTGTACCCTCTCAACGGGGAAGAGGTCTGTATATGGCAGAGCTTTCCGCGCTCTCGGGAACTAGAAACTATGTAGAAAATACCTGCAGGCGGGGTAGACCTCTCGTTCCAGAAGTGGACAGCAGCCACGGGTTCACCTGCTCGCACAGAGTACATAATGTGTGCATGTTTCCTCACAATGCACTCTGAACGTTCTTTTCTTGATTTTGTAAAGACCTTGAGGATCCTAACTTTGCGAGACCTTGTCTTTGATATTAGCTGCACGGGGCAACATCCCACCACCTCTGAAGACGAAGGTTAAAAGAAGCAATCCGAAATCGCTGCATCTAGTAAAGTAAGCTACATTTCATCAAATTGAATCAAGCTGCACCTTCAAATCAACATCATGAGTAGTCCTGCCCTGGAAGTCTTAAAGCTACGGCAGTCGCATGTAGCACAGATCCAGCTTTAGGTAGAGAAGTTAACTTCAAAATTTTCTAAACGTTCGCATATGGACGCAGTGTTGCAGACATGAAGTGTAAATTGCTGGAGGACGAACTGCATTTGTGGAAAGAGAAGCACACAATTCTTGAAGACAAACTGCAATCTACTCAAGTAGATGGCCTACCTTGTTAACAAGAGCAGTGATTCAGCGAAAAGATAGATGACGTCCCCTTAGAAAAGGGTCACAGCGACGCTATCCAATAGCAGATAGAATAACTTGAATCAAAACCTCCAACCCTCAGATATTGAATATGATTGAGGATATCTGCAATAAGAGATGGTATTCTCGTCTAAATTTGCAACTAATAAGATACATATAGAGAAGGTATTGCTCCTTAAGCTTGAACGTTTTCTGTTATTTGCAGAGAGAGCTCACTTCTCTGTCACGTAACACGGGAACTGGGCTCTGTTCTCTGTCGAGTAAAAACGAGACAGAGAAGTACGAGATCGCTCGACTGTCGTCTAAAGGTGGTCAGCAGAACTTACTTCTTGCTCCTCGTTGAGTTGGTTCCAATGCTTCTAAGGCTTTCTATTAACCTACTCTGTTCGCCAGTGTCGGGGATTCTCGTTACTCATATACACTACAACTATACAGATCCAGATATGTGCGTTTGGTGAACTGCGGTACAACCTTGAGTCTGCAATTGACTGGAATACGCTTAGTACTTGGTTAAAATCATTCCAAATGGATGAAACTCATACTTCTACTCTCCAATGTTTAGCTTTTGTATGTAAACATTGGAACACATGAGATGTGTTCCAATGTTTACATACATTTTCTGATTCACGGGGCTGCTGGAACACATCTCATGTGTTCCAGCAGCCCGTGAATCAGAAAATGCTAGAGAGCCGGTCAATTAGAGACAACAGTTCAAGCTTAGAGCGTAGAAATCGTGCAGCAACTTGGCATGAAAAATTAGGTCAAGAGCTTGACAAAGTCCCACATAAGGCAATGCAGCCTTATATTTCCGCCAGTAATTGCTTGCGGTAGTCTCTTAACATCGAGTACCATTCTGTTGTCAAACTTCCTACTATTTCAAATATTTAACCATGTGTCAAGAGAATGAATGTATGAGTACGAAAACACATCTGAGGACTTATATCAAACTAATTTTCGTGTTCTACTTGTCTAACTTGGCTGCAAGATGTGGGAGTTTGTACTGAGAGCCAACCCCAGAAACTTGAAGACATAGAAGGTGGAGCCGGTACTATCTTGCCTTCGTCGAAGTTAGAGGATTGTAGGTTGATGGACGACCTGCTATCATTGTTCCAGGTCTTCACTTTACCTTGGGTTTCACGTGTTTCTATGCCTTTTAATCAGACTAAACGACACATTCAATTATAAAACTTGACTTCAGTTGATGATTCAGGTTATAAGCTGGAACCGGATTATGTTCGATTTCAGTCCGCATATTTCGGAGGAAAGAGTGAACCGTCAGATGACCAAATTGTAAAAAAACCAAAATCTCTGTAACTATTGTTTATGAAAAGAATGTACCTCAAGATTCCACATGTACTTATATGAGCATGATTCTGCAGGATTACGAGAAGGGGTTGATTCTATTGACAGAAGCCCACTTTTTCGACTTAGAAACATTAACAAGGTGCTTCGTCTGCTGATTTTTATCTGACACTGAGCAGTTTAGCTTCACCAGAGAGGGTCAGAAATCTCCAATCACGATGATCGAGATTGATATCAAGTTGCCAGAGTTGCCACTTAATTGACATGTTGGCATGCAGCCACTTAGCCGCAGTTGGATTCTCTTATCACACTTATAGCCTCTCAAATTGACTGCAGATGAATAATCTCCTCGACAAAAGATGGATCTCTGACATATTTGTTCATATCCAAGCTGTACTCGAATGTACTCCAATCTCACGATCAGAGTACATTCGAGAATTGCCTGACGACTAGGATGATAACTTCAAGAGCTACGAAGTTTCAGAGAGAAGCAATTTTATTCATGTTTAGTGATTAACATAAGGAACGCAGATTTGAGCTTATTCAAGAATTTCACGAATCAGTGCAGACTAGGAACCGCAAACAAGCATCCGCATGAGGGTTCCCTGGGGGATGAAATTTACCTAGAGAAGGTCATGCAGGAATTTTCAGGTCAACTACAATCTAAGGTAATGGCTTATCTTCCATGTTTTGTGGAACCATGAATAACGCACCGGATATTTTCTGATTACTCGTGAAACAGCGTAAAATTCTCTTCTTAATCAAGGCGCTTCTCAGACCGAGTCTTTATGCAAGAAGGACCTTGTCCACTTTTCAGTTTCACAGTCGATTACGGTCGATTGTACTGTGTAGAGCAAGCAGCAGGGCTTAGCAGCACTATGCACGGAAGGAACGAACTACCAAGTTCTTCCAAGACCTCCGGTGACAGACCTAATCCTTCTCTGATGTCAGCCTCCACTTCAGAAAGAAACTTACTTGCTTGCGTTCCGAATCAAGCCCACAAATTAGCTTACAACTGGAAATGACGCACATCAGTTTCCCTTGTGTATGCGAGCACAATATTAGGTCAGTTGTAACTCTCCCCACATTGAAGGAACTGACAATGCATTGATGTACTGATGTAGAAGATGAACGGAGCGAATGAAGAATTGGATCAAAAACTTCTCCAGTTTGGTCAAAAGATTATACATGTACGTGTTAACCCTCGAATCATGCCATGTGCTTTAGTTGACTTGATGGAAGCATTTAGTGTTGTATTCCTTAATGAAACTCCGTTGTATCCGCTGTTTGCCCCATGTCGGTTCCCAGTCTATGATATTTCTGAGTTTTACTACGATATACAAGAATGCTTTCAAGTATGTGCGTACATCTTTAATTATTTGTATGATGTCGACCCCATGCAGGCTATTTACTGTGGTTTCTACAATATGTTACAATGCAGATGATCAAGTCCATCACATCATTCAAAGATCAAATTGCCAGTAAGGTATGAATCTCAGGGCTTGCAAAGCATTTGAAGTCTTTTCAAGAATTTTCAAGAATCATCAGGTTACAGAACTCTCGTTTGTTTGTTGAAATGAATTATCTCTCGACAGTTTTTCTGGGGTGATATGTTTAATTGGTAAAGAAGAAATAATTTACTTAAAGAACTAGCTAAACTGATAGATTCATGTGCTAATGGGATCTGGACTTCTATCTCGCATTCACCTCGTAACTGTTTTCGAAGTACAAATTAATCAGTGGCTTGAAATATCAAAGAATTATCGATGCCAACAGTCTCATGTCCCTTTCAGTTGGAAGATGGCAAAGCAAAATTGGAGGACCTTCGGTTAGTTTTGGAGTCACAGAGGTTCCAAGTAGCATCGTTGCGGTCGCAGCTCATTAAGAAAACTGATGAGATCAACTTTATCATGGATGAGAAGGTTTGTACATTTAGATCACATTTATTTCTTTGTAAAGAAAGGTAGCAGTTAGCGTGCAAATGTGCTCTATTAATTTCGGACACAAATCTGAATGTGAAAATTTCTATTTCCGTTCTCAAAGTGCTGAGTAGGTCAGTGCTACTGGGTTTCCTAGCTTCAAGTTCCGTCATGACAAATATAGGTTAATACCATCATGTGCGCTATTGATGTATATTACGCATATCGAAGCTGTAATATGCAAATCATAAGTATTCTACTTTTAACCTACAACGGCAGGTAGTGGGAGAAGAGGCTCTACAAGCTAGCCAGCTTGAATGCAACGAGCTGTCGTCATTGATCAAGGTACATATCTGGGCATAAACAACTGCTAGCTCAGAATCAGGTGCAACTCGATTTCCGTACACGCAGTCCTAGAAGCGGTCCTAGAAGAATTCTCTGATCGTCTTTGAAGAATGCATTCTTATCTGACATTATGTACAAATTTATGCACCCCTCTTCAACTTATCAGGTTAATGATTAGAACAAACACCTGGAGGCTCAGAGCTTAACTTTCTTTAGCCCAGTCACAGCTGACTTTGGACTTATATACAACAGGAGATTGACGGGAGTATGGTGCAGTTAACAACTGCCTTGGCCTCACGGACTCTGGAGCGTGATCAGGCAGGGTTCCTTTAAAGCAGTTTCATCTTGTCAATTTTTCGAAGTTAATATTTCAATCCAGAAGGTGTATTTGATACAGATTCTAAACTATCTGCAAAGAGCTTAAATTGTCCAGTCAGGTTTCAGAGTACACAATCTAGGGTAGTTGTTTAACGAACACCTGAAACACCTCTTCTCCGCGACAACTGGCCTGTGATGTTGTAGAGGCTAACTAAACTAACACATAAGTTAACTGTATACATTGATTCGCAGGAATCAGAATCAAGGATGAGTACTGAACAGGAGCTTCGAAAGAGATACAGCAACTTGCTGTAATGTTTAATCTGGAGTTTTGATCCCCTTCTCCAAGTTCCTGTTTACTTCAATTTCTCAAAAAAGAAAAGAACTCAAACTTGGCCCTTTGTGCAAAATAGTGACGTTAAGACTTGAAACAAAAAAAAAAAACTCTTGATTCAGGTTTCTTAGATGAAGAAAAACTTCTCATGTCAGGTCTCAATTGGACGACGCTCGGAATCAAGTCATAAAGCTTAAGCTGGAACTTGAGCAGAGGAGAACGCAGCAAGAAGATGATAAAAAACAAGCAGAAGTCCTGATCTCAGAACTTCAGACATGCACGTATGTCTGCCTTTATCATCCTACAATTCACCAACTCTTATGCTCAGTCAACATCGCCTTCGTCACCTTCATGGGCCTTCAATGCCCATGAAGGCAAGATTGTTTTACAAACGGCATAGGAATTACGTTGTACTCCTAGGGCTACTAGCAGTGGTTGTTGTCTTCCTTCGAGGACGGGTTGTTGCAACGATAGAGCACGAAGACACTGAAAGATTCAGATAAAAGCAAAAAGTACCATTCTCAGCTCCTGTCAACTGTCGACTTCCATCTCAAAACATTTAGCGCGATAACTTCTATAATGTATATCATCTGAATCACGTTTAAACTATTCGAGACTGCCAGTAAGCGCATGGAAAGTGCAGAACAAGATGTTGAGCAACTGAAGACCCTTATTATCCAGCTGGATGCTGCGCGAGAGGATCTGGTTTGTGAACAAAATCCGTATCCTGAGACTTCTTGTGAGCCCTAAGGGAAAAAGCAGGTTTTATCAGACATTTGTAAGAGCACATCTAGTAGTTCAGATTAAAAGGTGCGCAATTCTGTTGGTATTTCACCAAACAGCTCTCAAGCTGGGTCCTTCGCAGGTGGGTAAGCTGGAGTCAACTATGTTGAAAGAACAACAGGCGGAAAAACACATTGCAGCACTGGAGGGAGAGGTTGGACAGTTAACAGATATCGTACAAAATAGGACAGCTGAAGTCTCAAATACCTGTGGCTTGCTTGAGGTCCTGAGCAGAGAACGTGATCATCTTCAGTCCGAGGTAGGTCATTTTACATATAAATGTGATTTTAAAATTTAATAATAGTAAGCGTCATTATAAGTTTTTGGACTAGATCTTTCTCAATTCCCGTTGTTAATGTTATTAATTTGCTAAGCTTCTGAATTCCCTTTGCTGGGTTTTGCAGCTTAACAACTTGAGAGAAAATTTTTCACTAGAAGAAGCTACTAGAAACCGACTTGAAGAACTTTGGAATTCGAAGGTGGCTGGCGACGGTGCAACAACTCCTTTCAGTAAATAAGCTCATTCACTCTCTGTTAAGGCTGTTTGACATTTTCGAATGATCTTGAATGAGAACTAAACATTGCATATGTTGCAGTCCAGTGAGCACCGAGCAGCCGCAGAGGAACTTGCGGCCCTCAAGTGCGATTACCAAGTATGGGTTAATACTTTGGACTCAAACTAGAAACTTTGACTTTGTAAATCAATACTCAGGATAATGACAAGCAGGCATCCCGTTCTATACACTTCTTTAACCTCACCTCGTAACCAATCGTGGTCTTGTTCCGCGTGTTTTCTCTACTTTCGTACATAGACAATGTTTCTGGACAAAGCCGGCGATGGCAATTTTTTTCGCAAGTCATGTAGAATGAGCAGAAAATACAGGCTTGTCTCAAATGTTCTAGATTTTCGCTATGATTACAGTACGAAGTAGTGAATTTGCAAATCTTTACCTGACAAATGGAGGAACTTCACTACAGCTATTGAAAACTGATTTAGTTCAGCTCAATGAAGGCAACGCACT
Source organism: Marchantia paleacea (assembly GCA_014180765.2). NCBI lineage: Eukaryota > Viridiplantae > Streptophyta > Marchantiopsida > Marchantiales > Marchantiaceae > Marchantia > Marchantia paleacea. The sequence continues at coordinate 142,782 of MUAA02000109.1, read as the reverse complement.
GTTGATGGCGGATCTGAGAAACATTACGGACAAAGCAAATAAGTTTCACCAGGTCTTTCCCCATGCCTGAGACCATATCTAACACAAGTTGTACTAACAAGTGTACTGGAGTTAAAGTTATCCGGAAATTGGCATTCGTTCCTTTTGCATGTCCTTCCTGCTTTGCTATAAACAATTCATATATCTAGGATGAGAATACGAATGTTGAAGGAAAATGAGCAACGTTTGCTTTGAGACCATGAAAAGTTCATCGATGTAAAACTTCTGTAGACTTATAAGTGAAGTACCTGATTCCCAGTGATCTTTACCACAGGCATTAATTGTTCGGGAAAAAGAGCAAGAGAATATCTTTCATCTGTATGAAAGTGTATGCGACGAAAATCACCACCTTAAGGTGGCCGTCTATGAGATAGAAAACCAGGTAATTATCTTCCATTTGCCGCGGAGATTTGTCTTCTGCATATGTACTTAAAAAGTCTTCCTGCGTAAACATCAGAGAAATAGGCCACCACTTTTGAAACACTTACTCAAACATGAAGTAAAGTGTATTGCATTTGAAAATGATACAGATTCAGCAACAAATGTTTCATCAGGAGAACATGGAGGGCATGCTTCGCAAGGCAGATGAGCAAGTCAAAGCCCTTGTTGAAGAAAATGAACGTGTTGTGTCAGAACTGAAGGTATTAAGCAACGTGAGGAATGAACAACTGGGGACCGATGTGTATTCTAAATGGTCATCACCTAAATTTTGTGGCACGATGCCACATGTTCAGTTATTCATCCTTTTCCTGAGTTTCCTACAAGGATTGCATAGGTATTGCCCTGTACTTTTTCCAACATAGTACGCGTCAGCACTGAGACAGAGGAACTGATTTGTAGTTGTATTCATCTTGTTTCGAAAATCCAGAGTGAATTTAACTAAAGAAACCACAGATTCTCGCTTGCTTCCTATTGGTCTTTGTCTCCTTCCACGTCGAGTATTGATACAAGTCATGTTCTGAACACCAACACTTCGGGAAAACGTTACAAATCCTGGTGTGAACACCAGGATTTGTCTATAGCAAGGACATGAATGTCCTTGCTATGGAGCCTGGTAGGAGCACTTGACGCCCCACTTGATTGGCGTTTCATTCAATGAGACGCCATTTCCAAATTACTGTTTTGGTGATCAGGGACTGGAACGACAAGCAGACTTAATGACACGGTCGCTGAATCAGCAGTCAGGACTTCTCAACGACCATGCAAAGGAGAAAGAAGTGCTTATTTCGCAACTATCTGCAGCCAAAGTGGTACTTTAACGTACCTCAACCTTCACTGAGATAAATCTAAATACTAAACCACACTAGAAGACTTCAGACTCTATTTTATGGAAAATGCTTCATGACGATTTATTTCCGGAGCTGATGAATTGATATAGAATAGTAGAATATAAGAAAACAACTTCAAGCGAGAATTGCTCTGCATATTTATTTTTTTGCATGTCCCGAACTCGTAGAATCAAACGTTCATATTAGAGTGGCTTTTCTTTTGTCTTGGAATGTAGGCCATCAATGACTTGGAAGCAAAAGTAAACAAGAGTCTTATGGAGATGGCCACGCTAGAAGAAAAAAATCGGAAGCTGTCTGAGATGCTCCAAAACAGTATCCAGGTACTCTTCAATAGCCATCTCACAGTCAATCCTGGAATCTTCAATCCTCCAGGAGACTTACTCACTTTAAAATTGTAACAGTTTTAAATAGAAGGAAGATAACATATAAGGTTTGCAACATTTAGATCCCCACTTATTGAGCGTTTAAATTACGAAACAAGTTGTATGCTTCAATTTACTCTATGTATGCTTCGAAATAATTAATGTACCGGGGACAATTACTCAGCATTGGACTGCATCTCCGAAAGCATAGGCAGAAGCCTTTGGATCATCTTTGATGAATCTAGCTTGTCAATAAACCCGTTCTTGACTTCTTTACCTGCAATAAGCCGTGGAGATTAATTTTTCAGGAAGTAGAGAAGTTGTCAGCGACTTCCAGCATTGAGCAAGAGCGGGTGAAAAATCTGGAGCACCTATTGGCTTGCGTTCGAGAAGAAGAGCAAAAGTTAGAGATGGCAAGCAAGGTCTGAAATTAATTGCCTGTTTCACAATCTCAATGACGATATTTGCAAATGAGAGTATCAACTACGTCAACCCCTGGTAAAAACTTTCTGTTTCACGAAGATTTCATATTTTCTCCGAAGGAATATTTTCTTGTTCCTACCCTAGTTATGTTCTTTTACCTTGCGTTAAAACATATACAGGTCTTGCTGTCATCACAAGGTGTAAATTCCTGTGTCACAAAAGCTCATAATTCATAACTTTTGCAGGATACTATTACTGAAAATTTGGTTTTGAGAGAAAGAGTTTCTGTCTTGCAAGAGCAGGTAAGTTTCAGAGCTTTCAACAATGGAACTTAAGGTTCAGCCTCGTCATTCCGTACTATATCGAACCATCACTTTGTGTGGCAGAGCAAAAAAGTGAGCTAGGTATAGCCTAACAAAGAACGATCTCCAAGAAAAAGGAACTGTATCTTGCACACTTACTATCGAAAAAACGTAGAGGAACTGCCTTTTACAACTCGGAACCATGCTTGGTTTTACAACAGGTCAATCACTTGCAAGTCACCAGAAGTACTCAAAATAAGGACATCATGCGGCTGCAAATGTCCAAGAACAGAGTGCGTGTCTTCTTACAGTCCGAACATCCTTAAGTTCTCATTCATAAACTTAATAAATACACATTTTTGTACACAAGCAATATGGAAACCTAATTGCGTGCTGCCTGTAGATCGAAGTGGAGGAAAGCAGGAGATTATGGTCTACAGCAAACTTTCCAGCATATCCAACCCAATCCTTAGATTCTCAACCTCATCAACGTGCAAAAGATCTTGCCGTCTCGAAGGTACGTTGGAACTTACTTAACGATCATATTCAAATAATGAAGACTATTATATTAAAGTCGATGCATTTTATTTCGCGTAAGCAACCAGGCACAAATTATTTCTCGCTTCCCAGAGGTTGCAGACATCGGAGGTTATGAACGCAGTATGTCTTCACCTGTACAGGCCAAGATCCAGGATTTGGAGAAGAAGATCTCTTCAGTAACTGCAGATCTATCGAAGACTACAGCGCTTTACAAGGACTGCTTCTCACAGCTTCAGAGAGCAGAATCACGGTGATAACTCTACCTTGAACAGACTAAACTGATATTATCTCCATACTTGCTGCAAAAGGGTTTGTACCTTATCTGCAATTCAATCAAAGAAGTGAACGACATCTCAGCCTGGCTGAAGTCCTACAAAGTCAGAGGATCCATATGACCTGCCTACTGTAAACGCTGCATACGATTTCTATGGGATCATCTTATGTATGCCTGGACAAGTAGTCGTGACTCGTGAGGTTCAGGGATCATACTGCACTTTATTTCGTAATTCCTCGGCTTGTTAAACGTTGGTGAGACGTCGTGGGTGTACCTATCAGGCGACCTTTTCTTTCAAAGAACGACGTGGACCTAAATATGACTTGAAAAGCTTGTGGCACTGGATAAGTGCTGAGGACTGAAAACGATCATAGAATGTTTCTAGAATCACACTGCAAACTACGAAACTATTCTTAAAACAGACCTGGTCAACAGGGTATGTCATGGTTTACTGTTGCAGAATGTTCTACGTACAGGGTTTTACATGATTACAACTGGCATTATCTTGTATCTTGTTGACGTCTCCTTGATTGACACCCTGTGCAGATTTTCGGAATTGAGAACGGAGTTGGACCATGTGTTGGGCTTACTAACGAAGGTGTCAGTGACCTCCAACTTACCGTCCACACAGTAATTTACTTAGTTTGCATCTTGATCGTTCCGATCGTTCCGACGCTTTTTGGTTTTCTTAAGCAATGGTTTAGAATTAGCAGTGAACATGGTCGTTTTGTGTAGTGCAATTGATTCCAGTGACGATAAATTTCAGGTAGATCCTCACTCTTGAAAATCCAATCGAATGTTCTTGACAAAACCAGATACAGAACTCAGGTCTCTTATACCCTCCTGTCCGTGTGTCCTACCGTTCCATCTTATACTTAAAATTTCGGGAGCTCCGAAATATGTTGATGTGACGACCTCGGACATGATCTTGATGTTTTACTAGGTTGACGAAGAAAGGATTCAGTTGCGAGAAAAATGTTCCGAGTTGGAAGGAACAGCCTTAAAACATCACCAATCCTCGGGGCACAACAGTCCCGTCAAGCATAGCCACCCGGAGATTGTATGGATGCAGGTAGGTTCCCTTTCTCCGGTCATATCTCCAACGTCTACTGGTTTCCTTTCATAAGCTGAATATTCATGATGTACAATCTATGATTAGAATATTCTTCTCCAGAGCAGTTAGTGTCTAAAGCAAGGATATTATGAAATCATGATATTATTGTGCTTGCTAGTTCAACAGAAGTCACAATCTCGGTTTTCAGTAAGATATGCAAGATGATGCATGTCTGTCTGTTTGCCTAGAGACTTCAGTAAATCCTCTCTTCAAGGAGGCCAGTGCTGGAGAAGAAAGCAATCACATGCATCGGATTATAGATCAAACAAAACAAAAATGCAAACATAGGAATGAGACGTTTTCTCATTTCCTCAGCGATCCCTTCACGGACCAACCACAGTTGTGTTTTTGACTCGAGTTGCAGAAGGAATGTCACAGGTTGAAAAAAGAATCAGCTCTTTTAGAGCCAAGTTCGGAAACAGCTACCATGTTATCTTGAGTAGTGAGCCTCTTCCAGCTGCACGATTTACTGTACTCAAAAAATTTTCCACCATGTTTCTTCTGAACTTGGATAATCTGAACTTAGTCTGCTTGATGCCGATGCACAACGCCACAACTCCGACGCAGGAAGTGTTCGTACGAATTGATAAAGAACGAAACCTGTGCAGATCTAAGATGCTCGAAGCCAAGCTTGTCACTGACAGAACTATCTTCGTACTATACTGCAATACCTGGCGGTAATTCCCGCCCCCTTCATGACCTGACCATTCACTGCGCAGTTAGGCACACAACAACTTAAGAATTAAGTTGCTTATTAGAGTCAAACTTCTCGTCCCGGTTCACCAGCGAGTTTCTGTGAAGTTACTTCTCTGAATACCACAACGTGGATAGGTGCTGACGAATAGTTTGCACTAAGACTGAAGAATGTCGATCACTCCTTAATAGCAGGGCTCTGTTGTGGAACTGCCTAAGGTGTTCACATACATGATACATATATACTATCATCTCTTAACTTGCTCGCCTTTTCTTCCACCAGGGCTACGACATCGTTTATCTACTGGGGGGACTTTCCTCTTCAAAGCTTGAACTCGACTTGAGAGTAGGACGAGTCAACTCAATTCACTTGTACATCAGATACCATCGCCGGGTGAAAGGCTGGTGGCAACACTCCAGGTGCAAAAAATTGTCTTATTGACAATGATTGATGTCTGAAGATAGAACCATGAGGATGATGTGCAGTTCGACCCACTAGTTTCGGGGATGTGTTTATAAGATAATGTAAATTACACTCATTTTAGCACTGAAGCTCCAGATCGTGGAGTCTACTGATGCATGCAGAAACGACCACGAGGCCAACAAAATGAAGGAGCCGTGCTCTTGATAAAAGAAGGAAATAGTTACATGCCCCACTCCTTCCAGAGGCTTAGTCGTTAAGAAATTTCAGTCTCATCATTGCCGCTGAAGAGTCAAACGTTAAGCAAAACCTAGAATTTTGTTTGATACCCAGGTTTCAGAAGAACACCTAAGAGATTGAGTGAATTTCGTTAAGTATCAGGCCGTGTAGCCATTGGTCGCTACCTACAACCGCTCGCATCTTGAGTATATGAGAGCGGGTTGATGTTATGCATATTTACCAGGGCTAAGGAGTATCCGCTGCAGCTAAATTAAGTAGGCATGAAGCAGTTCATGTTTTTGTTCATTATATGCTTTTCACATATTACATTATCTTTATGCGTAAGATAATTGCATGTTTTTAAGGCTTGTTTTCGATGTCTTATATGTTCAAATGATGAATAATTTAAAAAATTTGCAATCTTTTGAAATAATTCACTAAAACTAAATTAGTCCAAATTTTCATATGGTAAAAACTTTTTTAAGCAAAGAAAAACTGAGAATCAAATTGTAAGATATAAAAAATGCGAAAGTGAAATTATATCATTTTACATCACAATTTCTTTTTTCTCATAACGGATCAACACATACACAAGAAATGAATGGTAGGCCCATATTTCAAAAAAGATAATTGTCAAAATTTGTATCTATTTTTCTTTTTTCATTGATGGTACCATGTATGTGAAAATGTTTTTTTAAATTTGCAAAGTAGATAATCATAGTTGTCATCCTCCAATTCGACTTCTTTCAAAGAAATTTAGCTAAACAATATATCTCAATTATAAACATCATCTTTTATTATCATCGTCAAAACATAAGTTAACTATGGAGCAATGTAAAACTTGAAATTTGAAGAGAGAATCCAAGCTCCAAACATATGAATCCTACAAATGTAAAGCCATCCTAAATGTGTTGAAGATTCCAACTAGTTTATGTGAAGTACAACCAAGATAGATAGTGCTCATTAGCTAACTATAAATTAATAATTACTTTCAAGATTTCAAAATCATTCGTCAAGCTTATACTCTATGAAGCTAAATATACAACAATTTCAATGCTAATGATTAAATCATATAAATCTAACTCAATTTTTAATTATTCAAACTTGCCCTTAAACAATATCTTTGTGAATATATCAACAATTTGACCTTCATCGTCCACATATTATGCATGCAATGACTTTCTCATAAATAAAGTGATAGTGCACCAATATGATTAGTATTAACATGAAATACATAAATAAAAGTGCACTAAATACTACCTTTGTTATCACCATATAGATAAAGTGAGTTGAATACTGTTCAATCCTTATCAACTAATAGTTGTTCCAACCATGTAGTTTCTTATGCTGCATTGATAGCTCCTCTATACTCCACCTCTATAGATGACAAAATTCTTGTAGGTTGTTTTTTAGATGTCCAACATAGTTTGACGTATATTTTGCATAACACTTGTCTAATCTCAATCTATAAAAGCATTCAGATCTAAAGTCAAAATTGATCTGAAGACCAAACTAAATTTTTTATTTCACATATCTAAAAATCCTCCTTGTAACATCAAGTTGAGATCTCCTAGAACTCTGCATAAATTAATTAACAAATATAATTGAATAGTTTAAATTATGACTACAAGCTAATAAAAAGCTAAATATTCTTATCATCTACCAATAAATATTTGGATCTATAAGTAATTCACCTACATCTAGCAAAAGTTTTCAATTTTTCTTGAAAGAAATAAAGAAGTAATTACAACTCATCATTCCAAACTACACTAGCTTATATAATACATAAGTATGTTGCATCCTCCAAGTATAATATCAAATAAAAAAAATCTCAATACCAAGGAACAACTAAAGTATATCCAAGTCTTTCATTTTACTAGTTCTACAATTGATTGTTCACTTGTTGGATCTTTTCATGATCATCTAACAACAAAAGATTCAGATCTTACAAGTATCTTTGATAAACACATGCAAGAAAAATTTACATTTTAAAACTGAAATCATAATCTGATAAAAAAACATGTACTCTTGTACAATATCCTTAGTGTTTATTTGAATTCATAGAACATATTTTGTAATTGACATAATCAAACCTGGTGTTTAGATGGATAATATTCTTAGTGCTTATTTCAATCCATAGAACATATTTTGTAATTAATAAACATGATGTTTAGATGGATATACCTCATATAATAAGATTTTGCTAGTTATTATTTCTAAAAATGCTTGTTAATATAATTGAGATAGACAACTAAAACATTGACTAAACATGAAACAAAACACCAATATAAAAAAAAAATTTCTAAAAAAATTCTTGATATCACTTGATGTAGTGTTGACTAGTAGATCTATCATATGCATCACTAGATTTTATCATTTAATATGAACGTCACTCCTTGAGCCTTCATAGTTGAGATAGAGATGAAATAATCTATATCTTTTTAGTTTGATATCATGTGATTTGAGTCTCTTGAATGAATGGATGTACTTAATCTAGTTAGAGTTGATACCATGGTGTACCATGTTTTGCTCATGCTCTTGTGTCTTCATACACATCCGCGTAGTTTGCTTGAAAAAAATGATAGACGTAATATTATTTTGCTTCTTCCTACACTCCTTTGCTTAATGATCTTTGATGCCACAATGATTACAAAAGCCATTCATGTACCTTAGGGTTGATACTATGTCATCATCTTTATCAACTCTTGTTGCACCATAGATTTTTTTTAAAAAAAAAAATTATTATAATTTTAAATTTATATTTTTTTAAATCTATGGAGGAATAATTTTGTTTAGAATGATGTTGACTCTACTTGTTGAAACATAACATCTTTGACCTTGGCTCTTATCAACAATTCCTTTAATGTAAAACATATAGTTATGAATTCTATGACATCCTTAAAGAATGGAATTTAGTTGTTGTAATCATTGCATTTTTTTTGCATTCATAGATGTATCAAATAAGATAGTTAATTCATCTCAATCTCTTAAATGATAGAGTTTAGTTGTTGTAATCATTGCATTTTCCTTGCATTCATAGATATATCATAAAACTTAGCTAATTCATCTCAATCTCTTGCATATCAGATAAAATCATTAAGATGTAATAGATATTAGTAATCTAACTCATTTGTCCCTAGACTAATTAAATGTCTTCATCTCCCATTGGTTTGATAATTTTTGTAGTCACAAATTATAATATTGTTTGAGCTTCAAGATATTCATAGTGCAAAATCTGTAATGAGGATAAATATGTTTATCCAATTTCTCTTTCGGTATTGAACTTGTCAAATCAAACATCATTGACATATTTATTTCACGATAAAAAAAATGATGTTTTAATACAATAGGTCTAACACACTTGCCAATCTTTTAAATCATACACTATTTAGTTGTTGCAATTGTAAAAATTCTAATTTGAATAGATGTCTTTATCTTGTACTTGCATAATCAGATATCAATTGATCCATTAATTTCATAATTTGATTTACCAGAAGCTGAAGCAGAGTTAGTGGTCTGCCGAAGCTGTGGGATGTCAAAAAACATCGGTAGGGGAGATTCCAGGAGCAAGACAAGTAGTTAATCATCGACATATTTTAATAAATAATAATACAGTTGATATACCAAGTTATAATTGGTATATCAACTGTATTTAAAATCCATCTAATTGAAGCTCTAGCATCATCGTTGGCACGAATTATTAATTTATCTGGAAAGTTACTTGGAGCTCATGTAGCTCATGCTGGATTAATTGTTTTTTGGGCTGGAGCAATGAATTTGTTTGAAGTTGCTGATTTTGTACCAGAAAAACCAGTAAAACTGAGACTTAACAATTTTTATGCACTTATATTATTTAATAAAGATTTTTCTTGTCTGTATTTTGATTTTTTTTTATCCTTTAGGTTTTTGCTCTATTTCGAAGTTAATAAAGAAGGATACATTCGAAACCTAAGCATATTTACTCTATATAAAGAGGAGCCGTATGAAGTTTAAACTTCATGTACGGTTTTGAAACGGAGTTTATTTTAAATAAATTAACAAAAAAAAATTGATGGGATGCACATAATAAGTATGATGCACTTGAAAATCTTTTGAATCGTACACTATTTAATTGCTGCAATTGGAATAAAATACAATCGGACAAAAAGAGTGCAAGCAATATGAATCACAACTCAAACTGTGTGCTCTAAATGTCAAAATATTTGACATGAGATGTTATTTGAGACTACATAATTTATTGTACTTAATATGTACATAAAATTGGTCAAAAATGTCTTCTGAGGCACAAAGTAATGATTTGGTACTACAAATTTGAAATTTCAATAAATATTAATTATTTTTAATTTTGCTTGCTGAAATTATTTTCAATCGTGCTTTTTTGACTAGACTAACTCTGTTACAATTAAAATCTCTCATATTTTTTTCCATTCTCATACCATGTTATAAATTGGATTAAGAAATACATATAAAAAAGACTCATGACATCTCATATGTGGAGCATACTTAAGTAAATTCCAAGATGTAGAGTGGGAACTTTCACTCAAAACATATAAACCTTAAAAGATTAAAACAACCATGAAGATGCTAAAGGTAATAACTATTTTATATAACATATTGCGAAAATAGTTTGGATTAATAATAACTATATATTCAATAATTATCTAAAGCATCACATGATTTTATAAATTTAAATAATAGTTTGAATATTCATTTTTATGAGATTTATAAATAAAGTAATTAATATATATAATTCGTAAATTAAATAATAATAATAATTTTATTTTAAAAATTTGATTAAATATTTTGTGATGTAGATTATTATGAAATCACTTATGTTTGTCATATTAGATTTGTAATGCATTTTAAACAAACTCAACATTTCAATCATCTTTATCTTTTTATTTCTTATAATAACTAGAACGATGTTTTTATATTTTAAAACATGTTCGGGTTTGTGTTCAAAGTATGAAACTATGAATGATTTAAAAGATCAATCATAAATTGCTTTTTTTTATTGATAAATTTTTTTATATTATTTCATTAAATATTGCAATATTTAAATCAAATGTGAAAAAATATATTAAATTATTCATTACTTTTTTATGAAATTCATAAATCATATCAATGAGATTCAAAATAATAATTTAAATTAACAGAAATCACAACATGGATTTTATTGCACAAGACTTCATAACTATATTTTATTTTATTTTAAATTATATACATAAATATGATCTAAATTTAACCATGTATTAAACATATTTTTTTATGTTTGTTATGTGGTTAGAACTTACATAAAGTGTGGTTATGTCTATGACTAATTTTAATAATCAAATTTAGTAATTTTAAGATAAATTAATCTAATCAAATTATTATAAAATAAATCAAATCACAATTTACAAAGTATCATGAGACAAAACTAACCTCAAAAATCTATATAAAAATCGTTCAGATTATATTCTCCAACTTGACTCCATGGAGTCGGAATTATTAGTTATTGCCGGCAATGGTTTTGATTTGTAGAATCATTGTAGACCAAACTAAATGACCAAATAAAAACATACATGTTTAAATTTTGTACTTTTTTAGAGTATTTTACTCACTTGATAGTTAAACTATTTAAACCTTGTAACTATTATTCCATTATATGAATGCAAAAATCAATTTTTCATTACAAACTTCATTCTTTAAATTTCATCACATTGAATAATACATAATCTGTATCGAAAATTTTTTTAATTTGTTTTTGTCAAAATTATAGCTCTAATCATGATTTTTTGATTTATTATTTGAATTCAAAAATTCTAATTCATTATAAAAAAAATAAATAATGTATTTTTTATTTTTTACAAAAAGTTATGATAAAAAATTTCACAATAATTAAAATTAAAATATTAAAAAAATATTTTCAAGACATAAATTTTTATTTGAATTTTGATTGAATTACAATTTATCATTAAATTTTCAAATTAACTTCTTTTAATAACATATGCTTTCATAAATAATGATGACATTCAAATTATAATAAGATATTTATGAATAATATTGCATTAATTAGTGATGAAAAGTTATTTATGTGATGTAACATATATATTATCAAATGATCAAAATTGTAAAGAAAAATTAGATTCATTTTTTCAATAAGTAACTGATAAATTAATATACAAAAATTATGATTTAAATATATTTTATAAAACTCAATGAATCAATCAATGTTGCATGTTAAAAAATACTTTTATTCAAAAAAATAAATTATCCAAATGAATTAATAATTTTTTTAAAAATATTAACATTTATAATTTTTCAAACAATGAAAGCTACAATATTATGAAAATTTTGAAATTAATCATATACTGAATTATAAACATTAAAACTCATACTATTAATTTTGTATGTATGTTTTAATTATGTTTGATAAATTTTTGATAGTCAGTCTATTTTGGGGTTATTTTTATAAAAATTACATATAATTAAATATAATTTTAAATTATTCTTAATAATTTTAAAATAAAAAATTAAGAAAATGAAAAATTTTTAAATTTTTTTTATTGATTTAAATTTAAATTAATAATTATTATAATATCATTTATTTCAAACTTTTTATATTGGAAGTATGATATATATTTTTATTATTAAATAAAATCAACTTAAATAAAAAATAAACATTGTCAAACTACAACAAAAAAATTGTATAAATATTTAATGACTTTTATCAATTTTTCGTCATATTTAAATTTTATTATTTTAGTTTAAAATATTTTGAATATTTTGATTAAATAATATTTATTTTACAATATGTGATGATACACTGTGCAAATCTCTTTTTTATCTTTGATTAAATTAAATTTCATCAATATTTCAATATATGAATATTTTTTTATATTATAAGAATAATTCAATTATTTTTAATAACATATTTTATCATTATTTCAAAAAATCAAATCACATGGTTTTTTTATTTTTTGCGAATTCTCGTTTTACTTTTTGATTAAAGCATAAGTTTTATTTTAAATGAAATTTTTTATATTTTTATTTTTCCTTATATTTTTATTATTTTGTGGAAGTTTTTTATTTGCATTTTATTAGTTATAATATTACAACTATTTATAAATATTTTTATATTTTTATATATTTGTTTAATTTTTTCACAAAATTTAATTATTTGATTTTGATTTTGATTATTGTATTTTATTGAAAAATATTTAATGGTTTTATAAAAAAATTGTTTTAAATTTAATGATTGAGAATAGATCTATTTTAAAATTTTCAATGAAGTAAACCATCAAGTAGTATTTTTGAGGATGATTGAAAATTATGTGATGTAGATAAGCATGATTTTTTTAAAATAAAATTTTTAAACTCAATTACTAAGAATATAAATTAAGTAGATAAAAACTTCTTTTTCATGATTTTTCAAAATATCTTCTAGGTGGAAAAAAGAACTTAAATTTATATCTCTTGTATTTGATATGTGAGTTATGTGTATAAATTATAGAATTAATTAAACATATCTTGTGTACATAAACTGGAAATTATTTGTTTGTAATCCATGACAATATGGCCAAAGTTGTTGGTTAGAGTAAATGTGTGATAAGAATCGGTCAGAATGTGGAAATAACGAAGATACATTAATCACTTGGTAAAAATATCAATATTTTGGGATGGAATAATAATATATGATTTTGCATCAAGAACTTTGAGATTCAACTGTGCTTTCAATTCTCAAAAAGTTTTTGTCTTGGAATTGATGTTGAGGAAAATAGTTTCCTCAACATTGATATCGAACCAAAAGCTAATGCAAAATTGCAGATGGATATCAAAACCAGCAGACCTATTTAAGCCAATTGTATTTTGCAAAAGTTTTCATCTTATCATTTTCTTCCCAACCCATGTTTGATCGAAATGAGGTGAATGATAATACAGCGGAAGCTTGAATAAAAGTGGAGGCGAATCTGATACCCAAAGAATGAATCACATCCTTTATATCATTTTTTGTTTGATTTGTATTGAAAATAATGTTCTTTATTTGCTATTAAGGGAATTTACATCAAACACATATAATGATTGGTTTGCCATCAATAACAAGTCATATAATAGAAAATAATATAAGGTGAATGAGTTGCATGTCGGGTGCAATGACAAACTCCGAGCATAATTTACAGTCAATCTCTTCACGAGTGCAGCTAACAAGCAATTTTGAAGAAAGTGCTTGTGACGGGTGGAGATTGTTGGCATATTTTACATTGGCTTGGAATGCAGATGAATCGGCGCCGGCTGTGCAGAGCAAGTTGTGCCCAATGCAGGAATATCCAATCCCCTAGAGAAATAGGCCACTACTCCGATTGAATTGCTCTACGCCTACATCGTCCCACACTTCGTCACCGCCTTTCATCACAGGTTCAAATGAGAAAAGACACCGTCGAAGACATCTTCCACAGTGCCACTTCTTCGCTGAAGTTGACGGCTGACGAGAATGCCCTTTTAGTTATTGCGGAGGCATCTTGGGCCTGAAAAAAGCTCAAAGAAAATAAATGCATGCAGAGAATTCATTGCGTAGGGATTATCGAAACCGACAATCCGGCTACTATATCAGCATCAAGAATCCACGAGCTGGGATCCAGTGGCCGGTCAAGCACGTGATTTCCGCGCTGATTCGCTCGGATTTCTCGAGGGCCATTTCACAAACGGTGTGCAGACCATGTTGACAGTTGACTCAATTCCCGTTAAGTTGTGTTCGATCACCCATTCACAATCCACGCGATCCCCTGATGGAGTAGTCCGGCATCCTTGCTGTAGCCTCAACTCTCGATGTCAAGCTCCACAAGTCTTCATAACTTGACTCTCTAATCCAATCTTACCAGGGAGGTGGACAAGGACGTGAGTTCCTCAGCAACTAAGCGAGAAAGGCAACAAATCCTGAGAACGAGCAATCACACTACGCTGTTATTCCTACTTGTAGTCGGCAAGGAAACGTGAGGGATTTTCGTAATGTCAAGCATAAACGGAACCAGGCGTGATGAGCCTCTCCATTAACTGATCATTATACAAAATTGTTCGAATTGCTGCTCCAAAATTATGATGCCTTTCGGAGACAGAAATAATGTTTGAAGAAAGGGGAAAAAGGAAGGGTAATTGGACTCTGGCCTGCCTTCAATTGCTCTAGTCGCTAAAGTAAACAGATGGTGCTATTGCTACTACTGAGCTAGACGACCAAACGTAAGACGAGGCCCTACATCTGATCACCTTTCAGTGAGTGAAGTGAAATGAAGTGAAGGTCTTCTTCAAGAATAACGGAGCTTGGAAGTTGGAAGACAAGACATTCGAAGGGGCTCGGAGTCCTAAATGAACTATGGAAGATCGATCAAAGAACGCAGACCAAATACAACGCTTCAAGGTTAGAAACTCTTTACAATCAGGAACCTCCGCTTGTAGCCCTGCTTTTATTCATGGGGTCGGGTGGGGCCATAATGTTGGAATGTGATCCAATCGCCCGAGCTCATCAGAGAGATGAGAAGGTTGACCATTCGGTTCGAAACTTGTGCGGAAGAAGATGTCGACTCTCACCAATCGCGAGACCATCCCACAGGTTTCCCTCCATAATCTGCAAGCAATAATTCCCGTAGTTCTACATTGGGAGATAAAACGTTACCGCAAGCATGTCCTGAGAGAACTGATTGAATTAGCCAGTAGATGCATGGTAAGGACAGTTGATGCCGAAGCAGAAGAGTCACGGGAATCAGGTGGATGATGGCTTCTCGGCTTTCGAATTCGCCTCTGGAATTAGGAGTGTTGGCCGCCGAAAGTTCGGGAGGGCGTGAAGGATTCCGAAAAAGAATACAGCTCCGAAGGGTTCTCGACGAACGACGACGGAGTGTCGATGTCCTCCTTAGATTTCTCGGCCGACGTGTCGTACGCTGATCTCGAAGTGTCATCGCCGTTGTCGTTGCCGCTGTCCGAGAATTGCCGAACGTCCTCCAACATCTTCACGACCTGATCCATGGAGGGTCTCTGGTCAGGCACATGGGCGACGCATTGCATGGCGATTTGCAGCATTTGAACCATCTCTTCCTCAATGTTCTGATAGCTCATCAACTCCAGGTCGAAAACCTCGGCCGTCCACTCCTCCCGCACCACAGACTGCACCCATCTCGGCAGGTCGATTCCTTCGTCGTTCAGCGTGGCCTGCGTGGGGGCTTTGCCGGTGAGCAGCTCCAGCAGGAGCACACCGAAGCTGTAGACATCCGCCTTCGTCGTCACCTTGCGCGTCTCGACCACTTCGGGGGCCCTGTAACCAACAATCCTGGAGGCGGCGGCGCTGGAGCTCAAAAGCTGAGCCAGTCCAAAGTCCGAGACGCACGCTTCCAAATCCCTCGTCAGCAGCACATTGGACGATTTGATATTCCCGTGCGTGAAGTTGTGCTCGGCGTGCAGGTAAGCTAGACCTCGGGCGGCCCCTGTGGCGATTCGGACGCGCGTGATCCAGTCCAGAGGCGTGCGAGACCCACCCTTCGTCCCTGCGAGAATTCAACCACGAAGCGTCAGGCGCATGACAACCACATGCTCGAGGGCACTCGCATGTTGGATTCAATATCCGCTACATCCAAATGCGTGAAGACATCCATGTACTTCAGAGCGTGGAAATGACATCAGACAAAAACACCACTTCGCAGACCGATAACGCGAAGGATACGAGCTAATGACAAAGCGGAGAAAAATAATCGATTGCTAGATTCTCCCGGATGCCCCACAACGGGCATTGCATACAAAAGAAGCAGAATATACGCAGGACGAGGTGATGGTGGAGGACGAATCTGACCATGAAGCAGAGCTGACAAGCTACCGGCAGGCATGTAATCGTACACCAAAAGCTTCTCGTCCTTGGAAAAGTAATAAGCTCGGAGGGGAATCAGGTTGCGATGATGCAGTTTCCCCACAGTTTCGATCTGCGTTTCAAAATCCTTTTTGGTGGTGGTCACATCCTTGAGGCGCTTCACGGCGACGATGCTCCCGTCTTCCAGCACAGCTTTGTAGGCCGTACCCACGCTCCCCTTGCCGAGAACTTCGGCCGACGCTCTCAGAAGGTCCTCCAGATCGAACGTGTACCGTTTTCCCTCGAAGAACACCAGCTTGCTGCGTTCCGGTTCCTGCATGGAGCTCGAGTACTCGTCTTTCGATTCCTCGGCCTTACCAGGGCCTGCCTCGCCCTTGGGACTCTTCTCCGCACGTCGGCCCTTGCGCCGGAAGTAGCAGAGCAGGCAGACGGTGACCAGCAGCAACAACAGCGCGGCGTCTCCTACCACGATCGCGACAATGGCTCCAGTCCCGAGCTTATTCTTCTTGCCTTTGGGTGGAAGACTCTCTGACGGGCCGGGCGATGCGGCTGGTGTTAGCGCACCTGGGCACGAGACGGCAGTCGGCGGTCCACAAACGCCTGGGTTCCCAGCGAAATTGGCCGCGGGGAACTTCTGCAGAAGAGGAGGAACAGGTCCCGACAGATTATTGTTCGACACATCGAAGGCCGTGAGCGATGTTCCGTTGATATTGGGGAGTTTCCCAGATAGCTGGTTGTTCTGGAGGAATATAGTCTTGAGGAGGGTGAGATTGGTGAGAGACGGAGGAATGCTGCCGCTGAAATGGTTATTTCCTAGATTTACGTGCACGAGGCGAGGCCAAGCGGTGAAATCGGATGGCATCGGCCCCGTGAACTGGTTCCCTTGAAGATACAAGCTTTTGACATGGGTGAGGTTAGGTAGGTCGGAAGGGAGCGGTCCTGATAGCCTGTTGGAATGCAAGCTGATAACACGAATTTGATCTAGCTGCCCCAAAGTACCCACTGGAATTGTGCCGTTGAGACCATCTCCGGGCAAACGCAGCTCCCAAACCCGATTCTCATTGCATTTCACCCCTTGCCAGGCGCAACCGTTGGTGTTGGGGGCACCCCAGCCCAGAAGCCTGTTCAGCGGGTCCACAGCCTGCCTGAAAGCGAGAAGCGCCTGCGTGTCGGTGTTGGTATCGCCTGCAAGAGCAGGGGCAGCAACCAGCCACACGAGCAGCATCAATGCCACCCACTCCCTAAACTCTACTCGCTTCCGAAACTTGTTCATCTTGCGACCTGCGAATCGAAAACCTGAGAAGACTCCAGGCTTGATCCGATGGAAACGCTCGAGCCACTGTGCGAGAAAACCAGACTGGACCGGACCCGTCTACACGACACTACACCACGCGATTGAAGCCTCCTCGTTGACACACTGCTACGAATCACTTGATACGCATATCCTAAACAGAAACTAATCCGGCGCTTGTCCCACACATCCGCTTTCTCACCAGCTGAACATCGTGGCAGAACGTACATACGCGACCGTGTTACTTACGGGGCCCCCTCCCTTCCTCACGACACAATCATCCAACGCAGCTCAACTTCTCCCTCCCTCCCTCCCATCCCCATGTTCCCATCCTGACGGAGACACGAAGTAAGCGCAACGCATCACTCACTTCAACACTACTACCTCAGCCCCTACTGACAACCACGACTCCACGCTTCTACTCTCGCACCTCCTTCCTCTCTCTCTCTCTCTCTGGACAATGCGGCGGCAGTGAAAGACGCAATCAGGATTCGCTTTGCTCTCTAATATTGCAACAACAACTGCTGCTGCTCGACACAGTCCAACTCCTCGTTGCCTCGAGGTCGTGTCTAACAGCACAGCGTGCTACCAAAACTGCTGTCGATGATAATGTCCTGCGTCTCTTGTTCCCTCCTCTTGTTTAGTCCAGCGGCAGGCAGCAGTCCTGGTGCCGGTCCGAGAAGGAGCCCTCGTCCTCGTCCTGCTGCTCGCCTCGTCTCCTCTCCTCCTCATCGAAGGGGGGCAAGGAGGATAAAACAATGGGCCTCTCGATAGCACAAGCTTCTGCGCGCAAAACAACAAACGGAAATTCGTTCCCTTCCGTGGGTCACGCAGCAGCCCCAGCCTGCCGGGCCAGCCAGCGGGCGAGGCGCGGGGCGACGCAGCAACGCACTCTCGCTCGAGAGAAGAACACAACACATCGCACAAACAAGAGCAGACAAGACGGATGCTGAGAGAGAGAGAGAGCGAAGAAAGCGAGACGCGGCGCCGACGACCACCACGATGGGCGCGCGACAGAGAGAGAGAGAGAGAGATCCCGGCGGTCAGATAACTCCCGCCGCCATGAACCCGTTCCGGCGAATTGAATGAACGAATGAATGTATGGATGGGCCCGCGAGATGGACGACGACGACGACAATGTTATACATACACATCGGGAAAAAGGAGAGCCGAGGGCGGCCAGAGAACGAACGAACGTCATACACCTTCCAATATAGAGAGAGAGCCGGGGGGCCTGCAATAGACCATGTTTCCCGGCGACTGGGTGGGGGATCATAAGTGGTACGTACGTGGATTTTCTACACTATCCGTTGCCTAAAAGTGTAAAGCTGTCGCACTCAACGGCTACACTGTTCGAAGAACGAAAACAGGCGACATACTAGTCGAGAAATGCTAGTCTATTGATCTCCGGCGTCCCTCGGCTGCTCGCTCGCTCGCAATTCGTACTCTTGTAGGGTAGGATATAATCCTAGTGAGCCTAGGGAGCTACGGCAGAAACCTGCTAGCGTATGGGACTGAGAGCGGGAGAGCGAGCTTCAAAAGGCTACTTAATATCGTCGAGGCAATCAATACATGTGTTGTGGTTTATTAGGATGGACCACCGATGTACTGCTGCACATCTAATCTGGACTCAATATTTTCTAGGAATGATGGACTCCCAGGGGTCCTAGATAGATATATATTACGCTCTCGACGATACATCCTTTACTTTTCTCCTCATGACCATAATCATTTTAATAATAATGCGGAACCTTTATGTCGGACCTTCATCGTTGGCACCAGATGCCAAATAAATGCGATATATAGATTCTGCAAGTATTTCGTTTGTAATGTATGGTAATCGCGCAACGGTTTCCCTCAGTTGCTCTGGACTAAAAATTTTATTTTATTTTGTTTGAAAAACATGTGAGGAAACTCTCCACACAATGTACAGCACTCAACTATGATTTTGAAAATGTGGGAATGGATTATTCTTTAAAAATCAAGATTTCTCTCGATCTGGGTGAGGTTTTATGCAAATGATAGCGATGGTTTTGTCAATAATCTCATATCCTAATGTAATATACAAGGCTTTTTTTTTTGGGTACAGCATGAGAGTTTCCTTTAACCTCGCAAAAATCCACCGGAGTTCCACATTCTCCTTGAAAAGGAAATTTAGCTACAGTAGTAAAACCTCATTATAATCCTATAACGTGTGTGATACTATTGGGGCCTAGCCCCATGTTACCGGTTTGGTTCCATCCTTGTAAGTTTTGATGGGGTATTCCCATTCCTTTTGTTATTATACTTTGTCCCATTTATGTGTGATGAGATTTGGCTTAGACAAACATCTTTGCATATTTTGTGTAGACATGTAGGTTTATTATAGATGTACTATATATCATCTATAGCATTTTTGGCTAGTATGGTACTCTATACACCTTTGTTATCTTACTGATTTGTGATTGCATATGTACACATCTTTAAGCTATATACAAGCTATGTGGATACTATATCATTTTCTTTACATGTATCATTACGAAATACGACAGATGTTTTATCCTTGAAGGTAAGACATGAGCTCCCATCTTTTTCCTCTTTGCTCACCGATTGGACTAGAGATCTACCGTTGTCGTGTTATGATGCGGCTATTATGAGAAGATGATGACATGTGTCATCTTGAAAAATGTTGTCATGACGACGATACTTTAGGTTAGGATAACCGAAGGTGCATTGTAAGGCTATTAAGAGCACACGGTTGGATCGATTTTGTAGGACCAAGATGTTAAAAAGGCTCCAAGAGATATTACCTTGGACCTTATCAGATATAAATTGCAGTCAGGGTGACAAGTGTATGAGAGAGATCTAGACACATCACTTTGCTGACTAAAGAGCTTATCTAATCGAAGTGGAGCCGACGTAGGATATGAATAGATCACAACATGATCCTCCAGATGTACCAATGCCCAATCCATTTGTGATCAACATCCGGTATCTTCATCGTGATCACTTTCATGCGTGGTTAGTATATCACTTTGGAGATAACTTTATGCAACAAGTGATAAAATCTCCAGACCCGATTATTCTTCCAGTTGTTTCCTACGGTGCTATTTGGGATCTAACCGTATATGTTTTGATTTAGTTTGGGTGCTATGGATCTGAACTTACATGTAATGGTGGCTTTCAATACATGGGTTCCAATCCATCACTATTGTTTACCGAAAATAAGCCATATTGAGTTGATTGTTAGAAATTTTGACGAGGAGTATTATTCTCAAGTTATAAACTCCCCGGTTCCGTTTGTAGTTCTGTTCATACTTAGCCGGTTTCGAGTTGTCATTTTGACTCTTTATTAGAGGCAACTCATATTATGTATATGATGGCTAAGTACTATATTTAGGATAGTTGTAAAGCTTTAAGTTGATATGGAGCTAATTTGGCCACACTAGAGGTCAAAATGATACTCTTCATTCTCATTGGTCTTGGAGTTTGGGCCAATGAGGGCACTTGGGTAAGTTCTTTGAGGATTTGATGAGTTTTGGAAGTCTTCCAAGGAGGACATTTGAAGATTTGAGGATGGGGGTCAAGAGCTGACGGGAAGAGTTACGACGTGGACTCAATAATGGATGCAATTGAGGGGTTTGGTACTCTGATATGGTGATTCAAAGATAGAAAGGGAAATTTAGACCTTTGAGTGTATTTAAGATGGTTCTGAGAATCCTACGAAGGTTTTGAGAGATCTGATTGAACTGAGATATGGTTTACAACTCATGCTTGTGTTTGGATTAACTTTCGACTCAATTGGATGAGTTTTGAGTAGGGAGTGATAGCTTGAAGTTTATGTACATAGTCAGAGTTGCAAGATTGTATTAACTGTCATGAAGTTAGTACAGCGATCATATCTTTTGCTATCAAAAAGTTTCATCAATAAAACTTTCCACAGTTGAAGTTAAATAATAAGTGATCTTTTCATGAAATTTGAGAACAATTGGAGGCAAGGATTGGGATGTGTGATGGTTTTAGTACACAGGGGTTTGCATATCACCTTGAGATACATTGTGTAACTCGATAATTATTTTGAGAGATCTAGAAAAGAGAAACATACAAAACTTTTCTAAGACAACAAGAAGGTTGTAGAACAATTTTTTGTGAAGTTTAGGTGAGAGTTATTGGTCAAATTATTGGATATCATAATATTTTTCCGCTGAAATTTTACCGGTTGTAATGAACTCGAATGTGGAGTGCTGAGGAGGAGAAACAGTGATTGTCAACTCACACGAGGTTCAGGAGGGATTTTCTACAGCCAGGCGTTTAGACGTTCTCATAGCAAAGTAATGTCCATACAACACCATCTACCGTCATGGACCGATGATTTTAGCATGCTCCACATTCACTCTTAGTGGATCGGGTCATTCCTCATACTACTAGGGTTAGTCTACACTCTTACTCTTATAAGGATGTAAGCTCGTGGATCTTGACGCGACCATGCATAAGGACTTCTCGACTTGCACTAGTTACTTTTTCTACATTGATCTATATTTTCATTACTCACATGTGAATCTACATTAGATGTACAAAGTGTTCATATGACTCGTTGCTCATTCGGAGTGCAGAGGATAACTATCCATGATGTCATTAGAGATGTGATGTTTGTTATGGCGTGAAAGGGTGGATATTTCACATGGAGGTAGCATTTTCATGACTTGTAGTCAACTAGGGTTATGCTAGACCTATACTTGATTCGGGAGGATCAAACTACTTTGACAAATGCGATGGTTACTGAACCTACACGTGACATAATTTCATAGGGGTGATTATCAATCCTCATGGATGGTTGACGAGTGGAGCACTAGCAACCAAAGTCTCCAAGTATAAGGGTTTGGAGAGAAGTCAACTTTTTGTTGGAGAGAGGTCACCTCTTTGTTACTCTAGCTTTAGAGTTATATGGAGCTATTGATACCAACTTCGACATGTTCATGAGAAAGTGTGCGAGAGACTACCATACTACGCGATAGGGGTATCACTCTCTTTAACTTATTTTTTAGCCTATTTTAGTCAAAATGTTTCCATTGCTCTACCTAGAACACTAGCTAGTATAATCCATAAGAGAGCAATCACGTTAGGTGATGTGGAGTAGGACATATTTTCCATTGTGATGCTATTGGGGCCTAGCACCATCTTACACGTTTGGTTTCTTCCATGTACAGCTTGATGGGCTCTTCCACTCCATTCTGTTATTTTACTTGGCCTTTACTTAAATTATAATCCTATCATTGGTGACAGACATAAATGTTATATATATGATTAGATAAATTTTAAGTGAATTTTATGAGAAAAACCTGATATTATAACCTTGTAAATCAAATGGTTGAGATAATAATATTTTTCTAACTTTGAAGATCTAAATAAATTTATTTATTTTAAAAAATAAATTTTCTTATTTTTTTTATGTTTTAACTCTTACAAGTAGAGGTATTTATACTAACTGTAAATATGATTGTTTGAATGAAAATACTCCAAAAATCATTAAATATAATCACATTTGTTTGTTAATGTTCTAAGAATTGTGTGGAATTATAGTGATGTTGATAATGATTACAACGAGGTAGTGTTACTGTAAAATGGAGATGTTCCCGCAAATTTTGTGATTATAGAGAGGTTGTGATTTTAAAAGGGTTATAACGAGGTTTACTATAGTATCCTTCATTCCACGTTTTTGCCACTCTTTGTCTAAACATGAAGACAGTATGCTTTACGTATCAAAGGAAGGGCTGCCTTCTTCATACCATACGTAGCTTTCAAGCCACATCGCTTAGATTTTCAACAAAAAAAATTTTGTATGTACATTACTGGATTTTACAATTCCCTTTCAACAAAAGAGCAATGTCAGTATTTGAAAAGTCTTTTTGGATAAAATATTGTGAAGCGAAAAACTTCACATGCATCTTTAGACCAATTTCATTATTCTTTATTGTAAATATCAAAATGGTCTATGGGAAATTAGACTTATAATTTACATAGAAGATAAAATTTCAGTGAAGAATTTGTACTTTAAGCTATCTTGAATATAAGAATATGAATAATGTTATTTTCAATTGTATACACGAACAATGAAGAATCTCAGTAAATGCCCGTGATTGATAAGCTTGTGATGACAAGGACACGGTATCGCTATAGGACTCCTCAAGAGTAGCCTCCCGTTGGATTGAAATGCAAATAGTGGTGCGTAGTTTTTCCTTTGAATCCAAATCGTATAGAAAATGTGTACAGAGTAGTGTAGAGATATGCTCGAAATAAATATGGGGTCCTGACATTGAGTTTCAGATCCATGGTGGTTTGAATGACTAGTCCTGTTGGTAATACGCAACACCACCGTACTTGCCAGCCATGGGCCTTAACTATCCTACATACTCTTCAAATTATTGATATCCCAGACATGCTGAACAGCTGCTACTCCATCACCTATTTATACGGATATTATTACGGTCGGACTCTTCTGTACACCTAAATACGTGTTTATATACAGTACAGTATACGAACTCTACTTTCCCCTCTACTCTGTTTTGGGGAAAGTTAGAAGGAAAGTTTCCTTCTGAAGTTGGAAAGCTGGCCAAATTTGCCACAATCCGACCATGGACCATTCTCCGTCGTACACACTCGTACCACGGACAAATTTGGGGACCCAATACAATCACTAGTGTATCCCAGAGCAACGTTAGGGAACACTTCTTGTAGACCAGAATTGCCAGGATCCCTAGATCTCCTATCCAAACATCCTCTAGATCTATCCAGCATCGTCTAGCAACATCTGTTGACTAAGAACCGGAGAAAATGGGTCCGAAACCGACATTCATTCCAGGGATCCTATACTGGAAAGCTCAAAAGAAGGACATTTCATTGTGACATGTCTCGCAACAGAAAGTGGATGTCCAGGGCCGGAGAGAAGCAGTCGTGAAGTTGTCAAGTCGAGTAACTTCAGTCCCAGGAACCAGAGTATAAAGATGGTAGAAACCAAGGTCCAGTTAGGAAAAGCTGGGATAGCATTAGGGAAGAGATTTGGCGGCCCCCAAAGTGGCGGCTTATCTGGTGGATGGAAAAATCAATGCCCGTGACAGGCTTTTAAGACCGAGTTTGCCCAAACCAATAGTAGGGCCTCCCTCCCTCGGTCGACTCATCACCAGACTTATGAGCAGTTAGGCTATGGAGAAAGCCATGGGCATCGTCGCGTCGTCCCTTGGCTATGGCTTGATGCTCGCTGGCTCACGACAATGAAGAAGAGACGTCAGCGCCAGACCCCGGCAGTGGGCAGAGGGGACATTGGAGATGAATGAAGAAGCCAGCTAGCGTAGCTGCACCGGGTGGCAGCAGATCCATCATCGTCCATGGAGGGAGGAAGGAAGGAAAGAAGGACAGGGGCAAATAATTTCTTTCCTTTCCTTGCATTAGAGCGATTGATTGATTAATTGCCTGATGGATTAGTTTCGAGCGATAGCAGTGGCGGGTGCAGAACAGGTCGAAGATGGATGGCGGCTGTAGCCTCACTGGCGCCTTCTCTTGCATTTTGACTGTGGCGTGTGTCGTTGTTGTGTGCCGTGCAGGAGAGGAAGGCGGGAGGGAGGGCTGCAGTCTCTGAAGTGCCGAGGAGAGTTTAGCTGGTGTTTGTGTGCGCTGTAGCCAGGAAGACAGGGGGAAAAAGTTCAAATGTGCCGATGAAAAAGGGAGAACGAAGAGCAGGGATAGCGGCAAATGGACAAATGCGCGCGTCTACGTTTCCGGAAGAGAAATTGGACTATGTTCAAAATTGATGTTTCTCGGATCAGATCGTTCGCGTTAGCTAGCTAGCTCGCGGACCCAAGTACATGTCCTCGGGACGCGGTTAAACGGACTAGCGAACAAAAGCGATGATGTGCAATGTCTCTTTCTGATAATTAAACCTCGCGTAAATCCTCGTCTTCGATCGTTTCCCGTGCTCTTGATTTGGCCGTCGACGAGACGAGGGCCCGACTCGACGGGTCGGGTCGCCTGACCTAACCTGAGCGTTCCTGACCTGGACGCGTCCTGACTCCTCAACCGAAAAATGAACTCTCATTGTCCGCGTGACGGTGGAAATGCACATGCCCTGCATTTCTCCCTCGCCCGCGGCCCGACCTTCCCGTCCTTTCTCTCGGTTCTGCGAGGGGAAGGGAATGGAAGGGATGCAGTAAACAGATCCAACCGAGTTGCTTCAGCTTCGTCGGGGAGTTCATGGCTAACATTCCTGTGACGGTGTACGGCCCAACAGGAAAAGGAAGAACATGGAGATTAATCCCGGTTCCCCACCAATGCGCTCATGCTCCAGTCGGAAGTGGTCGGGAATATGCTCGATGGACGACATTCCGTTTGGTTTCCATGCGTTCGAGCTCGATCCATCGCGTTTCATCTCCTCCTCTCTTTCAACGACCGACTGGAATCTGAAGATCCGACTTCCTCACTTGGCCCGTTCAGACGCACAGATCCGACTTTCAGTCAGCTTCGTGTATGGTTGCCGTCGGACTAACGTTATTCTCCGAACGTTAAAGCGAGTCAGCTTTTCAGAGGATTCCTAGTTTAATATTTTCAGAGTAATGGATAGCTGATGGTCGTATTATTGACCTTTTTTCTCCCGTTTGTAAAACGTCCATCTTTTGCAGTATTCGAGGTTCATCCATTTTAGAGACCGTAACCATTTCCAGTCGGGCACCATGTTCAGAACCAACTGTGTATCCCGGCCCATGGAGGAATGATTTCTTCCCATGGTTTTGTACCAAAAGGGCCCAGCAACTCTGACCTCCGTCGGAGCTCAACGTATACACATGATTTGGTTTCCTCACTCGTCCCTCGTCCACCGGCTGAATCGGTTGTGCATCTCTCCAAACAAATGAAGCAAGTGTAAGAGCCACTGGCGTTCGCTGGTTCCTCACTCATTCCTCGCTCTGTCGTCCGCATTCGCCCCTCCCGGTTTTGAGAGTGTGTCTGTGTACCTGCACTGTCCGGTGGTCAGCTCATGCGGGCAGCGAGCCATGTGGAGCGTTCTCGTCCACCCTCCCTCGATGTTAGCAAGCGTTCGATCCATATGAACTTGGAAGTCCGTCAACGAGATCAAGACTCCAGAGAGTCTGTTGTGTGTCCTGGGGTGGATTTCGGGAACTCCATACGATCGGTCGTATGGCGTGCAGCAATGTAGAGGGACTAAACTGCACTCGAGCGCATGGAAGCACTTTGTCGACGTATTCGGCTGTCCGATCCCTCCGACTAAAACAGGAAAATGTTATCGCAGACCAGCCACAACACCAACAGGACATTGCATACAGTTGCGAAAATCTTGCCCCTGCTCCTGCTCGTTTCGCGAGTTTGAAACTGAACACAGGTGTTGTTGTTTGTTGGTTTGTCCCTAACGTAGTCCATTTATAGAGGTAGAGTCTGTCCGGCACTCGGGCCAGCCCATTGTTGAGATACCCGAGGGAGGGAAGAATTTTGATATGCTTAACAGATTCAGCGAATCAACCGAAAATGGAGGGAAGGCAGAAGCAAAAGCAAAACCAAACTCGGGTCAGCCAAGGGGAGACTGTCGTTGACAACTCCAGGCTCGACGTTGAGTCAGACGACAGAGGACTGAGGACAAGGACAGTGAGGAGACGTTGAAGAGAGAGGGCCCATCCGGCCCAGGCCCCACCCGCGGTCGCCACTCAGTCAGTAACTAACAGCACTCTCCCATGGCTAGAGAATCAGTGTGAGCGAGAGCACAGAATCTCAATTTGATGTTCCGAGTGCATACGTTTGATGTACGATGGCATGAAAGCTTCTGTGTCCCTGATTGTTCGAGTGACGAGGGCCCGCACGCTGCTTGCGTCTGTGCGGGACGACTTCTCGAGGCCGGGACAGGGACCCACAGGCCGGGCCCGGTCAGCTGGAGCTCAGTTCCTTACAAGGTGTGACAGAATAGTTTTCTCAATCAGACGAAAGCACCGTGTAATGCGCGCGATAGTAATAACGTTGCGGATAAAGACCGTATCCTATTTGACGAGAAGAATTCTTGTCCATTCTCATTCCTTGCATACCAACATCGTCACGAGCGCGCGAGACATGCTACTTCACATTCTTGCCTCTTGACTTTTGTGCCTACTGGGAGCTCATGATTACTCGAGCTCGAGAAAAAGAGTTTTTGCGCCTGTGTGTGTGTGTGTTTGTGAGAGAGAGAGAGAGAGAGAGAGAGAAGAACCTTGAAACTTAACTAACTGCATTGCACTCTTCTAATATGATCTCCATCCTCTGCCCATGGTCATTCACACTAGATCCTACTGTCGCCACTCACAATCACACTTAACTTCATTTCATCGCATTTCACTTCATTCCGATTTTCATTCATACATATTCTTATGCAGTTCCACTTTTCACTCCAGCCTCGCGCAGTTGATTCTTTTCCCCCTCTCTTGACATTTACCTATCCCGGTCTGCTTTTCTTCTCTGTGTCCGAGCCGTCGATACACCGTACGTATGTCGCAGTAATTCCCCCGCGTGTGTGCGGCTCATTTCTTCTCCTTCTGTACAGGAAGAAAAGGCATGTCGAAACTCTCATTTAGTCAGATCTGGTTGTCACCAGGTTGTCACTCTGACCTAAAGAGCTAGTTCGTGATTTAGACAGGCTTTACAGTATGGAGCTCCCCCAGTTTAAACCCATACCGCAACGGAACGGCGATGATGGCAAAATCCATCATCAGAGATACCAAGCAAACGCCTACTAGAACCTCTTCCCAAAGGCAATTGGTAAAAGAGCGGTGTAACGCCATATCTGACAGTCTACTCTCCTACAATTTCCCTACTATCTGTTTGAGTTCGAGTTCGAAGATGAAGGGTTTATGGAAACAGAAAACAAGCATCAAACATCATCACCATCTTCTAATTACATACCTTGTTTTAAGATATTGTAATAAAGGAGGGACAAAGTATTATAACAAAAGGGATGGGAAGACCCATCAAAGCGTACAAGGATGGAACCAAACCGATAACATGGGGCTAGGCCCCAATAGTATCACAATGGGAAATATGTCCTACAACACCTAAGATATCCTAACTATCTAGGTCAAACGGTCTACAAACAATAGAGCATCCACCTAACGTGATTGCTCTCCTATGGATTGCACCAGCCAGTGCTCTCTGTAGAGCAATGGAAACACGTTGTCTAAAATAAGCTATACAGTAAGCTAAAGAGAGTGATACCCCATGTCGCTTAGTATGGTAGGCTCTCGCGCACTCCCTCATGAACATGTCAAAGTCGGTGTTTATAGCTCAATATAACTCCAAAGCTAGAGAAACAAAGAGGTGACCTCTATGCATACCTCTATACTTGGAGACCTTGGCTGCTGCCGCTCCACTTGCCGCCCATCCTGGAGGATGGGTGATCACCCCCTCTGAAACTGTGTCTCTAGTAGGATCGGTAACATCCACATGTGCCACAGTGACCTGGTCCTCCTGAACCAAGTACAAGTATGCCCTAACCCTAGTCGACTGCAAGGCATATCAACGCTCTCTCCATGTGAGGTATCCACCCTCTCGCAACATAGCAAACACCACATCCCTAATGACATCATGGGTAGCTGTCCTTTGCACTCCGAATGGACAACGAGTCATATAAACATCTGCTGCATCTAAAGTGATATCACACTCACATGTGAGTAATGAAGATGTAGATGGGTGGATCAAGCCAAGACGGAACCTCATCGATGTGGAGAAAGTAGATGGTGCGAGTCGGAAAGCCCTGATGCTGTTGAGAAACCGACTCTTCAAGAATCACTCCAAGAAGAGGAGAGCACACCAAAGGGACAAGAGAGAGTGTACAGGAATGAGATTCCTGTATATATAGGGGGAGTATAGGGAAACCCTAATCTCGGGTTAGCCCTAAACAGATCTGTACCATCGGTACATAACAACCCTAGATCTACGGCATGTAGTCATAAGGCACGGATCGACCTATATCAACTCGATGAGCTTGGGATATTAACACTCCCCTTCAAGCTCAACTGTACATCCCGAACTCCTAGACAATGTCGAAATGTAGCAAACGACTCTCTAGGTAAAGCTTTGGTGAAGATATATACGCAACTTTTGATCCTCACGATGTATATATCTAAGATCTACTACACTTGAAAGGACCTTCTCCTAACAAAGTGATAGTGCCTCAATGTGCTTTGTCCTAGCATGAAAAACAAGATTGTTAGCTAACATCATGTTTGCTAATGTTATCGGCTAGGATAAGCTGTAGGACTAGGATAATCTACTCCAATATCGAGAAAGCAAATAACGAAACCAAATTGCTTCACAAGTGGCATTCATAGCACCACGATACTGCGCCTGTATACGTGGAAGAGCGATTGCCACCGTCGGTTGCTTCTTAGAAGCTCGACTCACGGCCGCCTTCCCCAAGTCCAAACGCATATCCGGACGTGGATCTCTTGTCAGAAATATCTCCTGCCCAATCAGCATCAGTGTAGCCATGCAGGTTTAGCTCACCTCCAAATCTGTATTGAAGTCCAAAATGAAGTGTGGACTTCACATAGCGGAGAATCCGCTTGACCGCCATCATATGCGATACCCGTGGAGCATGCAGGAACTGACTGACTAGACCAACAGCATAGCTCAAATCCGGTCTAGTGATAGTCAGATAAATCAAACTCCCAACCATCTGTTTGTACAGGCAGGGATCTGCAAGTAACTCTCCATCGTCTAACTCTAGCTTTAGACCTTGTTGGAGAGGAGTGTCTATTGGTTTACAATCAGACATCTTGAACTCGTTAAGCTTATCTAAAGCATATTGGCGTTGTACAAGCCACATATCCTTTCCCTCTGTAATATACTCCACACCAAGAAAGAATTTAAGATACCCTAAGTCTTGTATCTCAAATTCGGAACATAAGATACTATTGATGCGGAAAATCATCTCCTCATGCTTCCCAGTGACAATAAGATCATCTACGTAGATGGAAATCATCACAACTATATCTCTAGACCTCAAGCAATATAGCGAAGAGTCAGAATGACAGACTACAAATCCAAGAGATCTGAGGAAGGAATTTATCTTCTCATACCATGCTCTCGGAGCTGTTTCAAACCATAGAGGGATTTCCTTAACTTACAAATGCGGGAAAGAAACTTTGGATCTTCGTAACCAGGTGGTTGTTGCATGTAGACTTCCTCGCAGAGCTGTTGTCATGACGGCGATAGTTTAGGTTAGGATAACCGACGGCGCACTGTAACGCTGTTAAGAGCCCACCGTTGGATCTACTTTGTAGGGTCAGGATGTTAAAAAGGCTCCAAGAGATATTATCTTGGACCTTATCAGATATAAAGCGCAGTCAGGATGGAAAGGGTATGGGAGAGTGCTAGACACATCATTTTGCTGACTAAGGAGCATATATGATCGAAGTGGAGCCGACGAGGACATGGATAGAGGACAACATGATCTTCCAGATGTACCGATGCCTAATCCATTTGTGATAACATTCGGTGTCTTCATCGTGATCATTTTCGGGCGTGGTTAGTGTATCATTTTGGAGATAACTTTCTGCAACAAGTGATAAACTCTCAAGACCCGATTATTCTTCCAGTTGTTTCCTACGGCGCGATTTGGAACGTAACAATGTACGTTTTGATTTAGTTTGGGTGCTATGGATTTGAACTTACCAGTAGTGGTGGCTTTCAACACATGGGTTCCAATCCATCACTATTGCTTACCGAAAACAAGCCATAGGTAGTTTGCAAGAAGCTAGATCCGAAAGCTGAGAAGTGTATTTTCCTTGGATATGCCTTAGATACGAAAGGATATAGATGCTATAATCCTTCCTCTAGGCAATTCTATATTAGTAGAGATGTTGTCTTTGAAGAGTTGCAATCTTGGTATGCACCTGCGATTATTCCGGTCATACCCACTCTTCCTGTTGAAATTGCATCAAGCAGTCCGTCCACTATACCTTTTTTCTGGAGTTTTGAGTCACACGCCTGTGACTGAAGTTCATCGTACTGAGTCGCTACGGATGAAGTTCATCGAGCACCATCCAGACCGACTCCTAGTCTTGAGGATCATGTTATTTTGCAACATATGATGTCTTCACCACGGATTACCGATATTCATCCATTGGATAAAGCGTCCCGTGCAACGACGTTGTTTGGTACCTCGATCCGCTAAGGGGAGACAAACAGTACATTTGATACTGCCCTACGTAAATCTGAGAGAGTTCGGCATCCGATTCAGAGATTTATGCATAGAAGTTTCCTTGCTGATCATCATGCATACATGACTTACGTTCATGCTGAGCCAGAACCGAATACGCTTGAGGAGACGATGCACAAAAATAAGTGGATTGAAGCCATGGAGACAGAACTTGCTGCACTTCGTCACCAACAAGCATGGGAGTTGGTAGACTTACCTCAAGGTAAGAAAGCGATTGGTTGCAGATGGGTCTTCAAGGTCAAAATCCGCAACTCGGATGGCAATCAGATCTCGATACAAGGCCAGACTGGTAGCCAAGGGCTACACACAACAACATGGAGTGGACTACGAAGAGGCGTTTAGTCCAGTTGCCAAGATGGCAACGATTTGTACGGTGGTTGCTATTGCTATCAACAAGGGATGGGGAATGCATCAAATGGACTTCAAGATTGCCTTTCTCAATGGGGTGTCTAACTCTTGTCATCATATACATACTCCGCGGGAAGTCCTAGAAGGAAACCTAAAGCATAGGCCCTCATGTAAACAAGGATTAACTAGAACTAAGCCGTAGCCTAACTAGGAAGGAGTAAAGCATATATAAGAATCAAACAATTGCTAGCGTAACTCTACTAGTGCTCCTCGTGCAAAACCTGCATAGTAGCACAATGCCTCGTGAAACTCTCTAAAGGAATAACTTTGGTCAAAGAATCAGCTACATTGAGTTTACCGTCAATCTTGACTAGCTCAACCTTCCTATCAGAAATTGCATCTCTGATAAAGTGATATTTGATGTCGATGTGCTTCACCCTGCTATCCATCACTTGATTTGCTGCAAGATGTAAGGCACTCTGACTATCACAATGGAGATTTACAACATCGTATTTCAATCCCATCTCAGTGATAAGTCTATTCAACCAAATAGACTCCTTTGCTGCTTCCGCTGCTGCCTCATATTCGGCTTCCGTAGGTGACTGAGCTATGCACTTCTGCAAGATAGATCTCCAACTAACGCATCCACCTCCAAGTAAACACGTACCCAGTTGTAGACTTCCTCTTGTCTAGATCTTGTCCATAGTCAACATCAACGTAACCCAACAAGGATTTGGCATTGTCCAATAAACCATCAAACAAAAGACCAAAATCCTTAGTACTCTTGAGGTACCTGAGAATCCACTTCACAGCTTCCCAATGCACCTTCCCTGGATTTGACATATACCTGCTCACCTTACCCATAGCTAGAGCAATATCAGGTCTAGTGCACACCATCAAATACATGAGGCTGCCCACTGCCTTGTCATAGGGAATTGACGACATCTTTCCTCTCTCAGTTGCATCAATTGGACATTGAGCTGCTGAGAGCTTAAAATGTCCCGCCAAAGGAGTCCACACTCCTTTAGAGTCTGCCATGTTAAACCTGTCAAGCCCACGCTGAATGTACTTACCCTGACTTAACCATAGCTTCCTCTTCTTCAAATTCCTGTGAACATCCATACCTAATATCCTCTTGGACTCACCCAAATCCTTCATCTTGAATGCAGATTTCAATTGACTCTTGCATCTGTCAACATCGGATTGTTCCTTTGCCAAAATGAGCATGTCATCCACATAGAGTACTAGAATAATGAGGCTAAAGATCTCATTATTCACCTTCTTCATGTAAACACATGGATCAAACACACTCCCTGAAAATCCTTGTGCTTTCATGAACTCATCAAACCTTGCATTCCATTGCCTAGGAGCTTGCTTCAATCCATATAGAGATTTGAGCAATCTACAAACTAACTTCTCCTGACCTTTCTCCTCATAGCAAGTAGGTTGTCTCATGTAGATATCTTTCTCCAAAGATCCATATAGAAAACCCGTGAAAACATCCATCTGATCCATAACTAGACCAAATATCGCAGCAAGTGCACATACCAGACGAATTGTAGCATACTTTGCCACAGGAGAGAAGACTTCGTTGTAGTCCACACCTTTCTCTTGTGTGAAGCCCTTAGCCACCAACCTAGCTTTGAAGATACTCTTCTCTTCATCCGTTGTCGCATGGACATTTCTTTGCTCTGAGAACGCCCGAATTTTTGTCGTAAAGAACCCTCTAGAACCTCGTGTGAGTTGACAATCTCTTCTTCTCCTCAGCACTCCACATTATAGCCGGTAAAACTTCAGCGGAAGAAGATTATGATATCTGATGATTCGACTGATAACTTTCGCTCAAACTTTACAGAAAATTGCTCCAAAACCCTTACTATCACTCAGAAAAGTTTCACATGTTTTTTCTTTTCTAGATCTCTCAAAAAAATTGGTGATTTACCCATCAGAACACAAGGCGATATCACAGACCCACGTGTACAAAACCCATCACACATCCCAATCCTTGACTTCAATTGCTCCCCGATTTTATGAGAAGGTCACTCATCATCAGAACTTGAACTGTGCAAAGTTTTATTGACAGAAATTTTTGATATCAAAGGATATGATCTCTGTACTAACTTCGTGATAGTCGGTGCGATCCGCAATTCGATTTGTATACACAAACTTCAAGCTATCACTCTGTACTCAAAACTCGTCCAATCGAGTCAAAACTTCGATCAAAATACAAGCCTGAGTTGAAATCTATATCTTTGTTGACTCAGATCTCCCAAAACCCTCGTAAACGATGGAGATCAACAAGGACCATCTACTAGCAGATCATCACATCCGATTAGTAGAGCTCCCGAAAGGTATGGAACATGGACTGATTCATCTATTCTTGAGGATCATGATATTGAATCTGAGAATGATGATGACAATGCGTTGATCTTGGAAGAAGGAGAATCTTGTTCATATAGAGAAGCTCAAGCCTCTATCAATAAGCTTGAGTGGAACATTGCTATGGAGCGTGAGATGCAATCGCTTGTTGAGAACAAGACTTGGGAGCTGGTGGAGCTTCCAAAGGGTCAACCTTTGGTTGATAGCAAGTGGATGTATAAGTTGAAGTATAATCCAACGGTGTCGTGTTGTGACGCGGCTACTATGAGAAGATGATGACATGTGTCATCATGTGTACATAACAGATGCAACCGAAAACTTTCAGAAATGAGTAATCAGGCTTGTGGCCTATGAATACCTCCATCGGGGTCTTGTTGAGAACTGATGCAGTCGGAGTTCGATTCATCAAGTACATCGCAATGGAAACAGCTTCTGCCCAAAACGGTCTAGGCAGGTTCTTCTCGTTCAACATAGCACAAGCAGCTTCTGCTATGTGAAGATTCTTCCTCTCAGCAACACCATTCTGTTGTGGAGTATAACTGCAAGTTTTTTGGCGCTGTATGCCATGCTTATGTAGGTAGCGGTGAATTCTCCGCTTCGCCTCCTCCATCCGAACGTAGAGAAAGGACAGATTGTCCGATCAAGTTTCTCCACCAAGGTGTGGAAAGCCCGGAAAGTCGACAACACATCCAAGAGCTCTTGCTCTTAAGGAAGTAAACCAGTGTAGCGAGAAAAATCATCAATGAAGGACATGAAGTACTCAAAACCGGATAAACTTGGTTGAGAAGCAGTCCATACATCAGTGTGAACCAGCTCTAGAAGCTTGGTCGCTCTCCTACTTGATCCCTTAAAGGGTTGTCTAGCTTGCTTGCCGAATTGACAAGCGGGACACACTGCAGTGGGCTCAGCAGAAGTGAAGTTGGGCAAACCTATGACTAGATCTAAACTCGGAAGAGTCTTCACAATCTGAAAGTTCATATGCCCAATTCGCTTGTGCCAAATATCTATGTCAGATACTACAAAGCCACTTTCTCAGAATGACGGGGAGTTGGTTGTTTACTGACATTAACTGTAGCATCTAGCTTGAACAGTCTACCACTCATGCTACCTCGAGCTACGACACTACCTGTGGAGTCTTCAACAAAACATCCATCTTTGTTGAAGCGTACTTGCAAGCCTTGCTCTACCATCTGTCCTACTGATAACAGATTTCGAGCTAAGGTAGGAACATGTAATACATTTCCAATTCCAGATAGATGGGATCCTGGAATATCAAGCGGAATTTTACCTTTA
The DNA here is from genome assembly GCA_014180765.2 of Marchantia paleacea. Classification (NCBI taxonomy): domain Eukaryota; kingdom Viridiplantae; phylum Streptophyta; class Marchantiopsida; order Marchantiales; family Marchantiaceae; genus Marchantia; species Marchantia paleacea. Next base: position 106,743 of record MUAA02000109.1, on the reverse strand, counting down.
TGCTTGATCTCGTGCTTCGTATCATCTCTAGTCACCATGAACTGAGGAGTCTCCACAGTGTTGAGCGACGTAAACCATTCATGATGTGGTGTCATGTGGTTGGTAGCTCCGGAATCAATCACCCAATCAGATCGTACGAAAAGCAAAGATAACTCGGTGTGTCACAATGAGTAGCTGTTCTTCAGCAGCTACATGGCCATTGTTGGCCCAAAGCGCGCAGATCGTTCTGACGTTTGTAACAATCTTTTGCATAGTGGTCATTCTTGTGACAGTAGTTGCAGGTGTTAACCTGCCTTATGACAGCCGGTGGCGCATCTGGCTGGTTCGGCGCCTTGTTCTGCGCACGACCTCTACCACCACCATATCCGGCTCCTCTGCCATGACCTATGCCTCAACCTCCATAACCTGCAAAAAACACACCTTCTTGCGGGCTAGACAAAGCTCTAGTACTGCCCAAAATTCACACTTTTTCTCCCAACATCATTGGGACCAGTTCGTTGAACTTCGGAAGAGGTTCTCTGATCGATATTGACGTAATGAACTGCTTGTACTCGGCAGGCAGTCCTTGCAATATCGCGCCAATAATCATGGTCGGATCAAGTTGAACATTGACAGATTCTAACTGATCTGCCAGTTGCTTGATATGATTGACGTAGTCACTGGCACACATCGAGCCTTTCTTGACCATATTGAATTGCTGCAGCAACTGCAGCTTCCGAGCTTCTGTTCCCGAATGTAACATCTATGACAACGCATCCCAAGCTTCCTTGGGTGTGTCACAGTCTTGAATGTGACCGATCATCGAGCCTGAAATCGTGAGCACAATATAGTGGATGGCTTGATACGATCGCTTTCTTCACTCACGCAATGTTCGCTCCACCGCCGAAGATCACCAAAGAACCATGATTGGTGCTTTCTCCTCCCCGGTCACAAGCTCAGCACAAACATAATATACAGAAATTTGAAACTAATCATCCCAACTTCAAATCAACTCTACTTCTAGATCACCACCACTGCCTTCACTCCATCAACACCATGCACACTCTACAACTAACAGGTCAAAGCTACCATCGATCAAAACTCGCCCAAATACCTTCAACACTCCAAGAACTCACAGTTTTCACTACAAAATCCAATTTGAGTTTTCAAAGTAATCTTTTCTAATCTCAAAATATCCACAATGACACTCCGCTCAGAACCATAGAATAAAAGAGAGATTGCAGTCGAGCTAAACCCACTTTGTGCTTCAAAGACTCCATGTTCCGGTACTAGTACTCTCCATCATAGCCATACTCTCAATGTATCAACTTCAAAAACTGCACCCCAATAAGCCTTAATTTGAAGTCCTCATAGAGTTATAGGCCCTACCGACAGTAGAACTACGAATGGCTCTAAGTGCGTAATAGGCTTTGACTGCTGTATCTGCTATGCATGCGTGCATCTACCTAACTAGGGACTTCGTTACATGAGTCGAGACAAACTTTCGTGTTTGGAATATCATATAGAGGTCAAGGGAAAAGATTTTTCTGCCCTTCCCCGTTCTTAGAGCATGAGCCTTGTGGCCCATCCAAAAGGATGAATGGAATCTCGGAATTGTGTAATCATGCGCACCTCTAACCTTATAATTAGGGAGGCTAACCTTATGGTGTGTAGGATTAGAATAGGGCAAGAGGTTCAATTTTCTTTTTTGCAGGGTTGTTATGATCGTGTGTGCTTAACCACCATTTAAGGGTGCTTCAACTTGGAGATAACTCATAGTATAGGAGTAGAACTATAATCATTGTTGAAACAAATGATCCCTATTACGAGGCCCACCAATCCAGTGTCCGTTGTAGCGGGGTGTTGGATAAGGCCTAACATGGAGCAAAACTCATACAGTGTCGTGTAGGTCACATCCAATCTGGGATCCGTGGGAGTTGCTTTGGTAAGATGTGTAGAGTTAGATCTACTTAGACTAAGCACATACCAAGGCCCCTTCCCGATCACTGGTGTTTCCAATGCATTCCCCCTTCTCGAAGCAAACGCTTAGGCGGGTACTATGAGACTTTTGACTTCTAACCTGCCTCGGTTGGCGCTCATCAGGTTGGACTTGGTTGTGCTACAGGCTATAGCACTTAGTCACAATCAATTAACATTTGATAAGTAAAGAAAAAACTGCTTGCCGGTATGCCACTTTGCATTCATGATTATTTAGATGCTTACGCTGGATGGAATACCTTTAGTAGTTTTGGCTCATATGTTTATGTAGTAGGGATTTTTTTTCCTTTGCAGTGGGTTTTCTTACTTTTACTAGTCCCCTTACCCATCATTCACTATGATGGGGTAAATCCGAGAAGAGAATGCAAAAAAATATTTTTTTTTGCTTTTTGCTTCTCAAGCACCCCTTCAAAAGCTAACGCTTTACCGGGGGAAGCCCAAAAAATCTATATTATTCTGCACCTTTTCTTAACGAAGCAAACAAAGTGCATAGCTCCATACTCTATGTGAAATCTTCATATTAATGGACCTTTCCAAAAGTCATGACCAACTGTGATCAGTCTACTCGACAAACCACCAACAAGAAAACATCTACTTCAGTCACGATATAATAAGATTGCATCTTCTCTACTTCTGAAAAGAAAATAAAATAAAATTGCGCCTCACTTAGCTATCACGCTTGCTAGGAAGTTACGTGCCTTGCAAGCATTAGAATTTTTGATTAATCTGGCTTCACATTTGCCAAGAATAGGCATTATAGCAAAATTGAAGAAAAAATCCACTAAAGCAATTTGTCCAATAGTAACATATGATGCTTCCACGGGTTGACATCCAATCCAACCTAAAAACAAGCAATATGATACAAGCAAACAAAATAATTTTTGGTGAATTGATCAGAAACTTGATTAGTCCATAGATCCGGTTTGTCTCATCAAGGCCTAATGCTTTATTCGAGGCTTCTTTTATCAGTACTGGATTCCCAGCCAATTTGTTTCCCCCGGGGAGTATAAATGAACCCCCTCAACATAACTTTTTGCACATGCTAAGATTTCCGTTGCCGAACAAGAATGAATGCAATACATTTGCACAGAAATGGACTTGTGCTTTTTATCGTCTGCGATGGTGGTCCAATGAAAATAATAATCTTAATTCGCCAAAAATAAACCGATTTTTTAAGGATTCATGATTTGCTGCCAATGGAAGTGTTGCATCACAAAATCCTTCGGCCCCTCCTGATAACACAGATTTTGATGATGGCGTTTAGTGAACCCCCGTCATCAAGATCTGATAATCCTCTTTCATAAATACGATTGCTTACTTATGTTGATAGGAATATAAGCAGATACGTCTCCAACTTTGTAAAACTAGCCGAAGGTTGTCACCAAACTGTATGTGATGATTTTCCATCATAGGGCTCATACTGGAACATTCCGGGCTGAAAAAACGATGAAAAAATGAGGAACTTCAATTATCCCATGAGATTTCACTTATCCGGGTTTTGCAACTAATACCTTATCCTGAAAGGGAGGATCCAATAGCAGGAGGTGAGCCGGCTCATGTGTTTGAAGATGCGGATCCTTACTGGCAAATTGGTGTTCCGGCATTATGTATCACATACTCAATTTTCTTTAACTCTAACAATAATAGACACAACAAAAACCTATAAAAAAAAATTTTAACACAAGAAAATTTGAATTCTTTGAGTTCATAATAATGTACAAATTTGATGATTTAAAATAGAAATAAAATACCTTTCCAAAATACATAAAATACATTGATTTAACAAGATGCGCATAAATTTGATGAATTTTGTGAAACAAAAAATAATTTAAATACTTCACAACTTTACTTTGAACATTATGATGGTTTCACATTGTATGATTTAATATAATGTTAACAAGTCATGTAAATTTCATTTTGAGATATTTTTTCAAAGTATTGTTTTTAACAATACTTTGATTTGAAACATGCATTTCAAAAAATCATACAATAAACTTCTTGAACAAAAAATAATGAAGTGATATAAGATATCTTAAAATCAAATAATCTACAAATAAATTACAAACTTTACCCAGACTGGATTTGTTCTCATGACATGATTTTATTTCAAGCTGAAATGCCAAGCAATATTAACCAAATGTTCTGATATTTTTCTTGACCGTTTTTATTTCTTATACATTACTTGTTTGAATTCTTAAGAATTTTAGTCTCAGATATGCTCAAAAATATTAATTTAAATATTTTCCAGATTTAATTATACTAAATTCATTATGATCATCTGACTAAAATTTTATATTAAATTTTTTTTGAAATGATTCATGTTCCCCCAAAATTGATGACGTCCCATTTTATTCATTTAAATACAAAATAAAGCTGGCACTCTCGTAAAAACACAAAGTTGGAAAAAATAAGAACAAAAGGGTCCATTGAATCACAAAATGATACTGACTTTTAGGAAATATCAATTCCGGCAACACTCTCATCAAAATGTAATCACGACTTCGTAAGGCTGAGTTTGAATTAAATTAGGACTAAGAACTAACCCTAACATTGATGCAGTAAAAAGACTTAAATAAAATTTTTTATATATATATCCTTCATCATAAAACATATATCTATCACCATAAATCATAACCATAACTGCTACTGTAGTTGCTAAAACTAACATAATTGAAGTGCGTGGATCAAGTGGTTTTTAGTTCACGTAGCTTCTGGCTTTGCTATGACTTTTTGTAATCATCCTCCTGTAACTAAGATTTTTCATCTGTTCAATACTTATGTTTTTATATCATTAGATTTATATGCATACAATTTTTTTTCCTATTTCTATGTAAGTAAATAAATAAATATAAATAAACATAAATACATTCTAGCTATATTACTCCTTGCAAGGAATAATATAGCTAGTCCACTACGTGAAATTAGTTTCACTTACAGGTATATATCTCAAGGAATAATATGATCTAACTTTTATGAACATGGTAAGAAATCGATACTCTGATTGAATTACTTGATTTTGAAGATGACAGTGAATTCATTTTCAGTTTTTCTTTTGCCAATCACATGTGTTGAATGAACATCAGATTGAACAAGGCGTGAAATAACTTTTCCACATTCAGGTATAAGACATTTTAAGAAAGAAAAGTACAGAATAATTTCGAATTTCTTCCACCGAATGATCGACTTCCACCCGAATGCTAAATGATCTTGAGAATGATTCTGGATTTCAAAAATACGAAATGACATTGAGTAAGTCTCCGAAGATGACAGATTGAAATCAATGCAAAATTGGACAGCATCAGTAAAAACAAGTCATCGCATAAACGCATGCGTACCAAAACGTTTAAATTTTCGATCACAGTTAAATGATTCCAACTCTTCAAATTTCTTGTGTCGAATTTAAACTTTCGACATAAGAACAGTATTTGTAATACCAATGGAGTAGCAACTCAATGACTTGTGTCTCCTTCAAGAAATATTTCAGATTACTAGGCAAATACTGATGAGTACAATTTAACCACAAGAATTATAAATGATTTTTGGTACTTGCAGAAAACAGTGATGATCCTGCTTATCATATGTAATACTGCTCATTTGATTAGCTAGTGATGCGCGAGATGGGTTCAACCTCGTCCTTGCAATTGGCATTAAGACCTTACAGCACTTAGAATCAGCCTTTTATTGCCCGCAGTATCTCCAATCACTCACACTAGTTATGCTCACATATTGTAATTACCTCTTATAGTTCGGATTCTGCAATCCTATGCAAGGATCTCGATGAAAACAAAAGTTACCACAAGCATCAATACCGAGTCCATGAGCCTTCAATCGCACAAACTTACTTCACTTTATTGACATACACATGCCGGACAGTCTTCATCCAGCATCCCTCCCTGGCCTACAAGGTGGTCGTCCCATTTCTTATACCTCCCACTTTCTGCACCGAGTGTCTTCACTCTCGCCCCAACCCAACATACACGGCTATACTTGCTCGGATGACGTGCAAGGAACCACTTTGGCCACCAAAAGATATTGACTTGGAAATATTGGCCCATTACACAAGCATGAAAGCTCCAAAAGCAGTCCAACAGAAATTATCATGCAGAACCTGAGCTCACTAGGTACTTCGACCAAGCGCTGCACAATTGAAACAGAAGCCAATATTCAAATGTGATCCCTAAAGATGGATAACGAACAGAAAACTCAACGAAAGGATAGCAGAATAGCAGAATAGATGAGATAAGACGGGGCCCAAGGAGTAGGAATGAAATACCCTGATCATCAATTCCACGTAAAAACTTGTCGCTGCTTGGTGCACTCCTGACTTTCACCATCGTCTTCAAGAAATACGCTCTATACGTGCCTTTGTGCAGTATTCAACTAGACATAAATGAATCCTGAGCAGGCGCAAACGCAGATTAGAATTCCAACAAGTCCTCAATGCTTGTAGCATGCGTTGCTATCTCTGTTGTAGAGTAATACACATGACGTCTCACTAAATACAACCAATATAAGTTAAGAACATCTTCGCGCAGACAGCGGCTTTGGCACACAATAAGGGCAAGTATAAAGATGCAATGCGGTTATTCGAAGGTACACTGACATGAAAGATAACACAAAATAACCCAGAAGACAAAAAGGCTCATATAAGCATGAATCATTTTACTGTACACAATAAGCCTGTAAAAACATTGAGGCACAAGTATAAGCTAGCGCGACAATTTGACCGATTTTTCACTTTAAAATTGACAAAATCTAACCTCAACAAGCGAACTCATCCCCTGGGTGTGCTGACTTTTGATTGTACATATAACCTCCAACGTGCACTCTCTGCATGCCAGCGTGAGCAGCTATGAGCTTTGGAAGACCAGATTCACTGTAACGCCAGAGATAACTTTCTAGTACAGTAAAAGCAAAAACATATTCCACCGGACACACGAATATACTAATATAATCGAATCCTACTCAGGCGTGTGCTAGACATTGTTGAAAAACGCACCTAACTGTCCAACTAAAAAACTCCACATGCAATTACCGCTAATGAGGACATATACACCATTTCTTACTGAGCATGAAGTACTACTACGTCCCAAAAATGTTCACGGCCACATAAAAGAAGACAGTGAGACGAGCAAAATGAGACCACACTGAGAGACGACAAAGACATTGTCCATAAATTATCTATCATGAAGCTCGAAGATAAGCAAGATAAACAAGATAACTGAGCGGACCTTTGATTTTCTTCTTATGAAATAGCTCGCGGCTCCAAGTACTCACTTAAAGTGCCTGCGCATATCAACCCACTATGGCCGATAAACTCAGAATGAGGTTATAAAGTATCCAAACACCATAACATGTACCAAGCTGAATATTCTGTCCTAGCTCTTTCAATCTCTGCTGGGAGAAGATAAGGAGACGCGTGAGACATATCTAGCAAAACTTTGAAATCCTCCGCAGAACTTGTGAACAACGTTGGACAATGTGTGCAATTGTAAACGATGTTGTTCCTTGCTTCTTGGTGCTCGCTTGGCCTTAAATATATTCGAAACCGCAACTCTATTTCTCTCTCATTCTCTTGTGCGAAACTAACTGTGAATAAAAATCTCATCAAGGGTAGAGATATTTAAGGATATCATTTGGCAATTTCTTCTACTTCAACTGAAAACCTAAGCACTTTAACCATCTGACAGACCGAAAGGCGCTGTGACAAATGTCAGAGTAGGTTTCCTCCAAAAAATGACCATACACAATGACTTGCCTTCTGAATAAAACATTAGTACAGACTCACTTGTCAGGACAAATTTATTTTTCCTGAGCATGGCCACTTGTCAAAACGAAATGATAAACTGTCGCCGAAACACAAGTACATGCAACGAAATCACTTTGACTGTGATCTCCATGACCCTGACCAGAAATGGTCACAAAAACTGATATCAACCCCGAAGAAGTAGAGACCTACAAAAATAAAATGAAGTTAAGGGGAATAGAAAGCTTCTGGGATAATGACTACCTTGTCATGGGTCATGATTTGGGTGTAATCACAAGCTGTCCTGCAGTGTTGCTTAATGGGCGTACAATGCCAGACAGCAATCTGATGACTTCCTTGAAGACTCTCTGGAGTCTGTTTCACCTCTGACTTCAGAATCTGCGAGATCTTTGTCTCACGGAGTCACTATAAAGGAGATTGGGCACCACAGATGCCTTCACCAATGCGTCTGATCCGGGGAGCCAAGGAGTGGCGGAAAACTTCTTGACTGTTGGTGAGTGAGACTCAAAATCAGCCTGAAATCGCCAGCAAACTTGTCATCACCAGTGTCATGTGATAAGGTAACCAGTTAGTAAGGATGTTTAGTACCTGAAAGGCCGTCAGATGCAATGACCTTGTGTGTGAGACAGGCTAGTGTGCAATTGTCTGCGTAGGACTCTCACTAGCTCTGTTCTAGTTTGGCTGGAAACTTTGTAATATTTCCCTCAAAAAGGAAGATTTAAAGGGACACAGCTGGTGTATGCTTAGGGCATCAACGTTGCTAATGTAGTACTCACGTCGTACTCAGTGTTCGAACAAGGACACTAGTAAGCACTGGAAAATCAGATACTTATGGATTTTTTCAGCACGATCTCACCACCATTTAGAGGCCGACATGTAACATGCACCTTCTCGACTTCTACTTTATGTAACGAAATCCTGAGATGAAGTCTGGTGTGTTGGCAGGGGCTCATGTCTTTAAGGTGAGTCAATTAAATAAGATTCTAAAAAATTGTTAAAAAGACTACCTCAGAAAACTCTTCACTTAGATGAAGACCTTCCACTGATGCCTGAGGTCTGGAATGAGAACTCGCCTCCTGGCGCTGTACACTCACACCGACACCTTCACAAGATATAGAAGTTCCATCCTTGTTTGTGTTCCACATGATTCTCTTAGGTGGAAGCTTGCCAGTGATGTTGACATCCCTGTCACTCCCAGTTGACTGGCCTGACGTAGGTAGTACGCAGCCTTTCCGTCCAAAATACCATCCATACATCTCGCCTTCCTCCTGTTCGATTTTCTGTCCACTTACACCTTCCAATCCAAGTGCAGAACAAACCTTTTCGCGCACGACCAACATATGCCAAAGCTCCTTGCATGCCTCATCCTCTATTTCGATCTCTGCGGTTGGGAACAAATTCGACTGTTGTGTTGAGGTCACAATCACGTTGTTGGCAATAGATCCTCCCACCGATGTAGTTGAGCTTGATGCGCCAAGTACCTTTGATAATCCACTGCCTCCAGCTGCATTGAGCTTTGCACTGCCGGCAAGCAAAGGTTTGCCCCATAGCCACAGGCTTAAGGGTTCTGCATCGGACACACTTAGTGTATGCTGTAAGTGAGCACCAAGCTCTTTGCGAAGACCAGCAACAATGGAAGTAAGAGACCCTAACAAAGCGGCATCAAATTCATCAGTTTCTGCAGTTACACCAGCTGCTGAGGTTGCAGACGACTTAGTAACACCAGACACGCTTTCGAGGGATCCATTACTGCTGCTGCTGGCTACGTTCACATACTGCTGTTGACTAGAGCTGTCTCTGAGTTTTGACTTAAAGTCAAACCAAGTGGACGATTGGAAACTGAAGCCCAAAATGATGACCCCTTGCTAACTGGGGCAGTGGCTGCGTTTGCTTGGATAACGGACTGGAAGGTTGTCTTCAGACGAGGTTGGGAGTGGGTAGATGAGACTCTTCCAAAACTGCTGTACGAGACTTCAACTGCAGTTCCAGTTAACTGCTTCTTGATGTAAATTAGCAGGTGAGTCCATAGTGTGACTCCTAATACGCGCCATGCATCGTCAGCTGTTATATTCACTATTCCTGCTATATTGAAGCCGAATGGTTCTAAGGGTCTCTTCCCAGCCACATGTCTAAAACTATTGGAACCTTTTCTCTCCAGATTCCGAAACCATGTTACTGCATCAAACTCCCTTGAAGGAACCATAGGGCCTGCTGAAGGATCAACCACTGTTGGACCAATGAGAGCAAGAAGGGCCCTTGTCTGCCTGCCCAGCCATGCAGCCGCCACGAAGAAAACAAAGGATAAGAGATTCATAAATCGCGTCCCTTTCTCCTTAAGTGAGTCCTGTTGATTGGCTGCTGTCGTGAAGCGCTGTACTTCGCCACCAAAACGTACGAGTTCTTCCATTTGGAACTGTGATAAAACTCCACCATGGGTACATAAATCCTCTCCGACAGATAGTTTTCCACCGGAATTTTTTATGATCTCTAATTTGCTCAGCATGGGAGAGGCAGCCCCGCCACAAGCCAAAACTGCTCTTGCAAGTACCCAGGGTGCCTCAGTTCCGGCACTGTGGAGATATTGAGCTGCTGAGGCAGATAAAGCAGCCTTGGTCGCCAGGTGGAAATCCCTTTCTGGAACTTCAGACAGGATGCCTATCCCTTGTACCAGTCGATCAAGAAGGTAGGGACGGTGATGAATACGAGCAAAAGTACTCAACTGGAAATGTTCATCGGTAAACAGAGATTAGTACAATGCTCAGTGACTTTAAGAAAGAACACTGACAAACAAAAGTACTTTCGAAGCAAAAACCGAGATAGTAGTCTCCAAGCAACAAAAACCCCTCCTCTCTGCCAAAATGTCAGTACATTGCAACCGGCTATACAAACAGTCATGAGCTCTACTCATATAACACGCTTTATCACTGTAACAAGATGCGGGGACTGAGAAGTGAGGCATACAGCTGCAACGACCCAATCGACATCGACCTGGTACTTCCTCTCCAGCAGCTTTATATCACTGTCAAAGTTCTTATCTGCTTCTTCCAAGAACGATAAGAGTTTTCCTTCGCCATCCAAACTGTCCACAGAACCATCCTCATCTTCTCTGTGCTGATCTAAATTAATAGCCTTGCTGGTGCGTTGGATTTGCCTCAAAAGTATTTGTGACATTATTGGATCCTGCCAGGCAGCACACGCTTGACCACCCCAATAAGGATGATCTTGAAGAAGTTGCGAAGCACATTGCAGTGCTAAACTGGCTCTCATCTTTCTTTGGAGCCCAGCAACAACCTCCGCAGAGACCCAACCAAGGCCAACCTCTCTTCCAGTAGCATCCGTAAGAGCTAGTTCACTGGCTGGATATGAACGACCAAAGGCAGTTGATGAACTATGATCGTAGCTGGGTACTTTATAGCTGGTTCCCACTTGAGACTTGTTGGAAGGTTGGACATTCTTGAGGTATTCGAGAACATGAAGCTGAGAAAAGGAACGTCCCTTTGTTAGCAACTTCGCAATCCATGTTACCGACTTTTCTATAACTCTCAGAACAAACTTGCGAGACGTTTTACTAAAATACAACATATCTTGGCATGGGTACGTCACTTGTTAAACGCGCATATGTGAGCTGTAATCTAGGACTTAAAACCTTCAGTCGTTAAATCGCTATCATTTATGCAGAAATCAGTTGAAAAGGTAAATGTCAGCGTTACTTACAGAGAGGCCGCTTCTTTTAAGCGCAAAAGCAGATCTTGTTGTGGCGACCTTGGCCATTGCATCGGCTTCTCCAGCGTCGCCACTGCTTCGTATGCGAGGTTTCGCAGCGAGCAATGTACAATAGCTCCCCAGATCAGGATCCAAGGGAAACACAAAGCAGTCATTTTCGGACTCGGAGGTAGAAGAGGTGATGTCCTTCAAGATTGGCGGCAGACAGCTGCGTTTCTGTGTTCTTAACTCGCGGATAGACTCAACTCCTTTGCCCAGTATCCACTGCAAGGATATAAACAGTCAGTCCGTAAACTTGTGCCAGGTGGAGGTGAACTTTAAAGGTGCACAATGTTGAGTGAGTTTTTTTGCACAACTGCTTCAGCAACGTCATGTTACCTGGAGTAAGCTTGCTAGCCAACCATCACCAGCCTTCCTTGCTGTCGGTAGTGCATACTTTAAGATAATATCACGTCCAATGGGTCCATTCGGGCCCTCCAGCAGAATACAAATTGTAAGAGCAAGCTGAGGATCACCCATGTTCTTTGCACAGATAACAGCTGCTGAGTTGATATCCTGCCCTAAAATAAAAAACGCTGCAGCCATTTCATGCCTGTGCTTCCCCATCAATACATAAGCATTTTTCAACGCGGCTACTTTGTGTTTCTCCTCCTGCAAGTGAAACACCAAAGTCAACTAATGTCAATGACAGCACACCTCAAGTTGACCACAGACTCTTTTAGGGACCCAAGAACCCGACAAACATGAGCCTGGAAGACAAAGAAGACAAATTTCCAAGTTGAAAACCTGCCACTTATTATATGGTAATCAAAGTCGAATGAAAGAAAGCCACCTTAAAATCACGCGCCAGAAAATCCGCTAAAGGCTTATCTCGTTGATCTCTGCTTAGCTTGAACAGACCAGCGAGCACCGAGCGACGATCCAAAGCCACGTAGAGAAGGGCGCAGTCTTTGGGGTCTCTTTTCCCCAGAAAATGTGTCCGAGCAACTTTCTCCATCTGTAGAAGGTTAAATCATGTTCCATGGTCAAAAACCAAGTTCAGTGGTAAAACTCACTTTCACAATCACTCGCTAACTCTTCAAACAACCCTAATAATACTTAAATCAGGTTGGGCAACTACAAGCCATAAAAAGGGTGTTACCAGGCTCTGCAACAAAAAAGTTGGACTACAATTGAAGGTATGCAGTTATATTTTTGAGTATTACCTACCTTTCACTAACCAGAACACCAGCAACTTTCAGGAGGGATAAGTGTTTTTACCGTCTTCCGCAACAGTGTTGCGTCAGTGTACCAATAACCCATCCCTAATGCACGCATGAAAGACCACGTGCTGGCCTGGTTCGGCAGGCAAAGATCCACGAGAGTCTCCTTCGCCTCAGACTGAAGGGCCCATGCCATGGCCTTGGAGTCCACAACAAGCTCTTCAGCAACTAAATGCAAGTCTCTCGCCCACCGGGTATAGTAAAATGCATAGCGATATGCCAACCAGAAACTTCAAGAGGAAAGGAGAGTTCCGCATAAAGTCAGGAGGCTGCATTAGCCTAGAGACCAATCATGAACGCTATTTCCGTCAAATCTTCTAAGATTATGCTAAAAATAATTTGATACTGGAAGAGCTGATTCAAACTTAATTAGCAAGAGATAAGCGAGAAGACTTGAGGAGGAGACAGCCAAGCTCGTGAGAAACTTAAGTTACAACTCACGCTTACCGCTGGCCTGGAGAGTCAAGACTTTCTGTCGCTGAGGGTTTACTCACACCATCCATCTCGGCTAAGACATCAATAAGGGCCAACAGCTGAAGTTTCTCATTTGCGTCCGACAGTCCAGGAACTTCTGCGCTTTCTTTTAGTATGTTGGATACCGATTCAACTTCTAACTTTGTAAAGGGTTGTAAACCTCCACTTTTGATCTCTGTGTTGCCTTTCGCCTCCGTTACCTGCTCTTTTCCCCAGACCTCACTATTCAAAGGAACGCTGAAGTCCGCAAATGAATCTTTAGAATACGTAGATAAGAAATTTTCAGCAAAATTGCCACCGTCTTCTCGAGCACCACCAAGCAGTCCAAAGCTTGTTTTGCCATTCTGTATTCCAACCCGTTCGCCAAGTTGGTCCTTCTCTAGGAAAAGTTTGCTCAGGGGTGTGCGTGGTATTGTCAATTTGGGACGCTCAGCCGCAGCAGTAAAACCCTTGCCATACGTTCCAACACTCGAAGGTTCTGTTAAAGGACTTAAAAATCTGGCTAGGTGACGGATGCACGCTCTTGCAGGACCCCTGTTACCTGACAAACCAGTATCAAATAAACTACTTTCAGGGACAAAGATAGGCGACGAATAAGACAACAGCTCAACTTCCATGTGAGATGTCACTTGTAAAGAGGCGGTGCAAAAATGGATCTTAGCATCGAATGTGAGTGCAGAACAATGTCATCAACTGTATATGTCTGAGAACGTCTCTACGAAAGAATGAAGATTATCTAACGAAGAAAGGTATCAACAGCGCTTATGAAGGACCAGATACACACCTCTAGATAGCCAAGATAAAATTGCTGCAGGGTGGTAATCTAGCACAGAGAAACCGATTTTCTCTGCGGCCTCTAAGATACTGCAAAATCCATTTCCCTGATCGTGCTCAAATTCAGGCACTCGCGGCACACTTCTTCGATTCTTAGAGGGTGGCAGTAGCGATGCGGACGGTCGCGGAAAGTTCAGAAAGAAACCATCGTGAACGACGAGATGTGAAACGGCGTTGCTTATATCCTCTGGCGAGGAACACAACTCAGCAGACTCAGGAGTCCATACACAGTTGCTGTATATTAGAATGTGACCTTCACAAGTCACTACCAGGGATCCTTGAGTCTCCCATGAAAGGCTACTGGCTGTTATACCAGTCAGTGAGGAGGATGCGAGACAAGCCCATACTCCGCACTCGGAAAGCCCTGTACTTGATTCTGAACCACTTGTTCTGCACTGTGCAAATAAATTTACACTGCTTTGAGTTGCAACTCCAAGTACTGACAACCCACTTCCACCTTCCAACCAGCTAAGGAAAATTGAGGGCTCTGTTAAAACAAAGCTTCCTTCCAAACTGAAACCTTTCTCTTCACTGAAAGTATCCGCACCCCAGACATGAACAGCTGAATCGACTCCATCACGTGTCAACCCTGTAGAGGCTATTTTCGCTCCACCATTACAAACAGCAACTCTTGTGACGGGTCCATCATACAACCTCAACGAACCGACACATCGCCAGGACCGAGACTTATCGCCTAAATCACGAGACTCTTCAACTCCAACTTTCCACAACCTCAAAACTCCATCCACGCATCCAGTGACAACATCAAATACCTGCTCAAAGTCACTCAGAGTCCTCCTCCTACCCTCAGAGGATCCAAAAGAAATATGTTGAGGTGTTGAAACGGATATAGAGATTACGTGCTCCTCGACCTGCAGTGTCGTATACCCCAGGAGATGGCCTTCTACCACAGTCTTGTCTCGTTGCCTGTCCTCAGTTTCTGCAGTTTCAGGTGCAATTTCAGGTAAAGCTGCCTCATTTGCATCGTCCACCTCTTCATCGCCTTTAGAAGAAGAAACTGAAGAAACATCTGAAATGTTTTCCTTCAACGCATGACCACGGGCTATCTCTTCGATTACAAGTGATTCAGATGGCTGACACAGAGAAACCTTGATATCCACCTTCCACGAAACTAGATGCATTCCCATACCTCCAACACCCACGACTACACAGCTTTGCACTTGAGAATTCTCGTCATAGGCTACCAGTGAAGGGGAAGTGTAGATTCCCTGTAAGGTACGGCCAATCTCTGGCAAGGGCCATTCCAGGGTGCATAACAGGCTGTGTGATATGGTGAATGATTTCGGTTTCCCTTTGGTTGAGCTCATCTTTTCCGATATAGAATAGCAATCTACTCCTTGAGGATGAGCAAGTAGGAGTACTGCATCAGCCCCAGAGGGGGCCACTGGTGCCCATGCCATCGACGGGAAAGATCCACCACAATTAACGAAGTGACCTGTCAGCCGGCCAGATAATTTCCACAGGGAATTTGAATATCCAGCAATTTCTAGCCTCGGATTAGAAGGAGAACTGCTCGAGAGCCAAAATAGTACGGTTCCCAAATCATCTAAAGATGCTACCAACCTCATTGCAGCGTCAGGATGGACTGCGGTCTGCAGAATAGTTCCTCTATGACCATCCAAATGCATTACTTCGCTCGACACACCCCAGGCACTCAATTTTCCAACAGAAGCTACTGTACTGGCTGCTCCTGTCGCTACGATCCCGGCCACTGAAGAGCGACCACCTATAGCTGACACGGGTGGCCAAATGCAGGACCATTGGAGGAGATTATCAGACCATATTTCAAACACATCCATTGATGAAGGAGGACCATACAATGTGCCATGTGGCCTGTGCACCACTGCTTTCATGGACAGAAGCCTTCCACGATCTTCAGGAGTGACGTTCGATTCAGCTGACGGTAAAGAAGGGCAGGAGAGCAAGCTGGGTCTGTGCTGCCAAAGTTGAACAAACTGACCACGTGAAGGTGACAAATCGTCCAGACTCTGTACGGACCAGAGTGTAACAGACCCGGACGGTCCAACTCCGACCAGCCATTCGCTGGAAAACTTGTCACCATCTTTACTCGGTGGGATACTTGAGGTATCGCCCGGGACACTCCAGCTCCTCACAAACCCTCCCCTTGCCTCGGGCCACGTTATGAAGATATCTTGTCCTAAAACACCTTTCAAAGACGTATTTACATCAATAACCGCACTCACAAAGAATGCAAGCTTGAACTGGTTTTCGGACCCATTTGAAACCTGATCTGGTGAAGCAGACCCCGTCTTCGTACCAAAACTGCCTATCTCCGTCCACAATCTAACAACACCATCCTGACAGCATGTCAAGAGAACAGGCCTGAAAGGTTGGGAGCTCAAGGTGAAACCTCTCAAAGGCCTCCACTGCACTGATATTAGCTGATCAGGGTGAGAAAGTTCGAGCACCTGCAGATCATGTCCATCTTCCCACCACCATACTTTTACAAGATGCTCCTCATCATCTTCCCCGTTCGCAACAGCACCTGAGGGAGAACCTTCTGCGGTGGCAGCAATTCCTCTTGCAAACCAGGATGCGGCGCAAAGTGTATGAGGCTGCTCGAGATTGGAACGCCACAAACACTCCCAGGTGTTTTCACCTTGTTGCCACATAACAATCTCAGATCCGACTGAAAGAAGACCATCACCAGACTCCGTCCACGCAAAAGAACGGACTTCAGTGCAGTGTTCAAGTACCTGAACATTCAACCACCTCAACGGTACCTCTGCAAGGAACACAACCACGAAGCTGTTGTAATGGCAAGCTGGCCTTTATCGCAAATCAGACACGGTGCTCTGATCAATTTCATAGATTGGACAGATAATATGGTAATATTGAAGGTCATATGGCCGAAGACGCAGTCAGCAAGTTACTGGAAATATTGCTTCCTCATGTGACGAAGTGAAGATTCCACCTAAAAGGAAGCCTAAGTCAAATGATATCACGCCACAAATCAAGGATCTTCAGAAAGATCGATTCGGCACGCTTTACCATACACATGTTCGTGTCAAACTGTAAAGCATACATGAGGTACGACCAGGTATTACAACTCAAGCAAATGAACCCAGATACGCGAGTGCACATGGTCATTAGGCAAAAGACAAAGAGGAAAAAACTATACCTGGCCACTTCTGCTTTGAGTTCTGAACTTGACTTAGTCCTTCAGGGCCATACAAGTATAAATGTCTGCCTGCCACTGCTGCAAGCAATCCAAGTGAGGGACCGCTGGGGGCCCAGCCAACATACGTCACCCACTCTCTTCCTTTGTCACCCTCGTTTGGACAATCGGTGAGAAGAACTTCATGGAAAAACCCGCCCATAGCAGCCTCTCCTTTGTTTGACGGAGAGGGGGCCATAAGGACAACGACACTGAATTGAGCGCCATAGGCTAGCCAACTGAATCCAGCAAAAAGTGGCAGCCAATCTACGGCATTTGGGTCGTCATTTGGAGCAGGGTATACGTCCTGTTGAACGGACAGTTCAAATAGTCCTCTTGATTCTTCCATGATGCAAGTTAGAATTGACAATTCAGATCAGGGTGATCTAAAAAATAACATCTCGGGAGATGAATTTGTGCAAAGAACTAGGTTCATTCAAAACTCAACTCTTCACAATGAAAGTCACTCAGCTGCCCAACATTGAACAATGCTGGTTGGATCTCTTAACAAAGAAGCGAAAAGCTCCATTCATACACGGCAGGTGTTGTATCAGCCAATTTCCTTCTGAATACGCCTCCTTCTCGAATATGATCAAAAAAGTGGCAGAAGTCCTGACTCTGGACAAAAGGCAACCGGGATCTCCCCAGCACTTGCCCATTTCGCATTTTAGCTCCTTCCTGATCTCAAACAAACGAGCACGATAAACCGTCACTTCATGATCAATTTTGGGCTCTCTTTATCCCGATCATCTGTGCGGAAGAATTCGTACCGCTTGATTCTATACATGTAAACACTATATATAGGCACTGAACTTCTCGTGACGTCGTGAAATTCACAGTAAAAAAAAGACCGTGAGGACCAATACACTAATACTCGGTTCGCCCTAAACAACATTCAACTTGCAGTCTCTCATTCCTGGATCACAGACACCCCTGGGGGAAGACTTGTATTCACTGACGCGACCTGCAGATCTTTCTTGCATCTTTAAATACCTCATTCCCAATTTTGCGAACTCAATCACCGATCTAATTCATCTAATGCAAAGCCCGTAAGTGAAGCCGTAACGGAAGACGAACTCAGACCCTCGGACAATCTCATCGACGAACAATTGAGAGCTCAAAACTGGTGGCAAACACCGCTGATCTGCAAATCAATTCCGCAACAACGATGCCCTACACAGATGGATCAGCGCATGCACACATCCGGAACGGAAATCTCACCTCGACGCATGCAGGAGTCGATGGAGCTCTTCAACAAGCACCCATCATACTGTCAAAAGACAGACGATCGCAGTGGGAGAGGGACTTGTCCTGACCAGACGGAGACAGGGAGGTAAGCAGGAGAGTTGTCAATTGATCATGAATCCAGCCAACGGCACGCCGCGGCCCAAGTCAATTCGAGTGAAGTGATTGTTTGAGCATCCTCCCTGCACAGACGAGGACAGAGACAGCCAGGGCCAAGGGTCAGGGGGGGCATGGATTCATCTCATCATTCCTTCCCTTCCCTTTCCTTCCTGAGAAGGCACAGAAGCAGCAGGCCAGAAAAAGTGAAGCCTAGGCCAGCGGCCAGCCTGCTGCCTCTCTCTGTCACCTCCCGTGGTCACCGTGTGCTGCCTGCTTACTGTATCAGGTGTGCGCGGTTCGAACCACTTACCACGTTGCTCGCTTCTTTTATTCCGCTAATCACAGTACGTGGTCGGCCACCTTTCTGGAAATACTGATAGAATCGATTATCTGAAGGAGAATGGGACAAAGTATAATAACAAAAGGGGTCTTCCCATCCCTTTTGTTATTATACTTTGTCTCACTTAATAACAAAAGGGATGGGAAGACCCCATCAAAGCGCACAAGGATGGAACCAAACTGGTTTCACTTTGTTATCATGTGACAACCCCATTTCAATGATCAACTTGTTCAACCATATTGCTTCATTTGTTGCCTTTGCTACCTCAACATACTCACCTTTTGTGGATGACTGAGAGATACACTTTTGAAGTGTAGATCTCCAATGAATGCATCCACAAATGAAAGTGCAAATATACCCAATTGTAGATTTTTAGTTGTGTGGATCTCCTTCATAATATGCATCCACATTGCCCAAAAGTGACATAGCATTGATTGACTTTGCATCAAACAACAATCCTCGTCCAATGGAACCCTTTAGATATGTAAGTATCCACTTCATCAGTTCCCAATATACCTTGTATAGATTTGACATGTACATGTTCACCTTCCCAACAACAAATGCTAAACCCGACGAGGTGCATACCATCAAGTACATGAGACTACCCATTACGTTCTCATGAGGAATCTTATACATCATGCCCTTTTCAGATGCGTTTGTTGGACAAAGGGTAACATAAAGTTGGAGATGAGTAGCCAAAGGAGTACTCACAACCTTAGTGTCTACCATGTTTAACTTGACAAATATTTTTTTGCATACTTTTTTTACATCAAGCACAACTTTCAATGTCTTATGATCCTTATGAATATCCATATTTAAGGTCTTCTTGGCCAAACCCAAATCCATCATGCTAAAAGTTAAACTCAATTGACCCTTCAATTGAGTTTAACTTTTAGCATGAAATTCGTTCTCACCTACAATGAGCATGTCATCAATGTACAAGACAAGAATAATGAACCCAAAACTTGGACTACTTTTCCATTTCATATACACACATGTATCGTATACAATTCGTGTAAATCCTTGTGATCACATGAAATCATTGAAGTGTTTGTTCCACTGGCTCAAGATTTACTTTAATTTATACAAGGATTCAAGCAAATTGCATACCATTCTCTCCTTAGCTTTCATCACAAAACCTTGCGTTTGTCGCATGAAGATCAATTCATCAAGTGATCCATACATAAATATTGTGACAACATCCATCTAATCAAGAAATAGATTGAATAGAACCACAAGAACACATAGCAAACATATTGTAGAATACTTTATTATCATAGAAAAAACTTCATTGTTATCCACACCTTTTCTTTGAATCTCTTTACCATCAACTGGCCTTGAAGATTTTGTTATCTTCTTCAGTAACTTAATCCGTCATCATGTAAACCCATTTACAATCCACCATATATATATATACTTGGGGGCAAATATGTGAGTTCCCATGTCTTGTTGTTTTGAAGTGATTTCATCACCTTGTGCATTGTTGCATTTCACTTTTACTTCTTGCTAGAAGATTGAGCTTCAGAGAATGGAGATCAATATCCATCTTGTGTAATCGATGCATCACTTAAATTATCAACATCAACCTTAATAGCTTCAATCACTTGATCTAAAGGAAACCAAGTATCATATCTTTTAGCAATATGATGTTCAATTGCCTTCTCAACTGTCTTCTCGTTGAAGACTCAGGGTGATTCACACTATTGAAACAATCAAGGAGTATATTGAATCAAGTTAGTTTACCACAAATATTTTGGGCTAAATCTATAAATATCACGGCTTATATGAAAAACTTGTATTCTTGTAGTACAAGTAAATACAAAACCATGTTTGAAATGTGGCATAGATAATTAGCTGACTATTTTATGTTTAGAATATTTGGTTGTGATGCTTGCTCCTACTCCCACAATAAATATGACTAAGCTTGATCCTAAGACCAAGAAATGTGTTTTTCTTGGCTATTAGTGTGGAATGAATGGCTACAGATTATGGGATCATGTTGGTTGGTAATTAATAATAAGGGGGATGTGTCTTTGAATGAATCCAAATCATTGAAAGAGGAGGACAAATCTCAAACTATTGCACCTTACAAGGCAAATCTCCTACCCCAAACATAGTTGAGGGGAAGATTGATCTTGATATGTCTTGGGATGGACCATAATGAAAGGTTCAACCTATAGTGGAACAACAAATGGAGCATATTGTTTGTGAGCTACAAATTGAACTAACACCGTTGAAACATCTTGAATCTTCACCTTGATTGAAATTCTATAGATTATCAAAAAAAATAAAATACTAACATCAATGGAAGAACATATAAGATGGATATGGAAGAAAAATTTGAACTATATGTTGTTATTAGGGGTTTCAAAACATAGCTATAAAAAATCTATGAAAATGAAAATTTCTTCATAAAAATTACCTCCCATGCCCCTAAGACTTGTGCGGAATAGTTACATGATCCAAAAATATTTACGTTAAAATTGGACAAAAATATATCTTTTTTAAATGATTCCAAAATTTGAAAATTAAAATAAAAAGAAGTAGGATATGGGACGAGTGAGTTACTATCTTGCAAGATTGTTAGACTACCATAATTTTTACGGTACTTTTCATGTATCATGTAAAATAAACTCATGTTGTACTCTTGCTAAGGGATGGCCATATAAGTTTACAAGTGTGTTTTGAAGTATCATTCACATTATTTTGGGGGTGAATTATACAAATTAACATCAACGCGTGATATAAATATCAGTTTAGGACTTTGTATGAGGTTAGATATTGTTTTATTTTCAGACTTTTGTCATTTCTTCTTAGAGTTCCCAAAAAAAAGATTTTATATATATATATATATAATATGAAAAGATTTTTACTTGAATATGTCTTCCTTTTTCCATCTTTTTATTCGCATGTTAGAAAAACTTACCACACTCACATTGATTGCATGTACTTTCTCCTTTGGCTACTTTTACAAAATATTTTCATATAGATTCAATACATGTTTTATAAAAATGAAAATTTATAATTTTCATAAATGATCCCACGTTGTATATAAATTTTAAATCTATGAGACTTGATTAAACATCAATATTTTATGTCTTAGGGACAATTTTATATTCATTTCTTTGACATGAATTTAATTGTTCGTCCACCTCCAACATATGTGATGTTGCTATACCATCGGAACAAAGTACAACACCTATGGAATCAACATAATATTCTGTAAGAAGTAGAGGAGAAGGAGTACTTTTTGAATGGACCTATATATATATATATATATTGATTGTAGTATGCATAACAATCCCATGTTTTACATAAAAATATTATGTGAAAATTTTGGAAAATCAAGGAGTATAGCAAAAAAATAAGAAAATCCCATCAAGTCCTACATGAATGAAACGGGGGACAAAGTAAATATAACAAGAGGGATGGGAAGACCCCATCAAAGCGTACATGAACGAAACCAAAGGTGTAGGTTGGGACTAGGTCCTAATAACATCACGATGGAAAATATGGAAAACTATCTAAGTCAAACAGTCTGCATACTATATTGTTCTATAGAAAACATTGGCTTGTGCTCTATGTAGAGCAATGGATACACCCTTGCTAAAATAGTTTAGACAATATGCTAAAGAAAATGATGTCCCATGTAACCTAGTATGGTATGCACTCACACACACTCTCTCACAAAGGTGTCCAAGTCGGCATCCATAACTCATCCATGAGTATAGATAATCACCCTTACGAAACTAGTCACCACATCCCTAATGGCATCATGGGTAGCTATCCTTTGCCCTCCAAATGGGCAATGAATCTTATAGACCTCATCTCCATCTAAGGTAGTACCACACTCACATGTGAGTAATGAAGATACAGATTGGTGAAACCAAGCCAAGGAAGAATCTCATTGTTGTAGAAAAAGTAGATTGTGTGAGTCAAAAAGCCTTGATGCATGGTAGAGCCAAGATCCACGAGCTTGCACCTTGCCGGAGCAAGAGCGTAGATAAACCCTAGTAGAATGAGGAATGGTTGGATCCATTAAGAGAGAGTGTATTGCTTGCTGAAATTGGCGGTCCATCAAAGTAGACGGCAAGTCTCTAGTCCAATCGGTGAGCAAAGAGAAAAAAGAGGTAACCTCCGGGGACAAAGCATCCATGGTCGGATTACGGTACCAAAGACTTCATGATATTCATATCAAACCTTGTATTTAGTCACATGCTACTTAACTATAGCAAAATGAAAGAATATAAAATATTCTCTCTTTCAAACTCAAACAAATTTAAAACTATTCAAAATTGCGAATGTAATCAAAATATCAAAAGTACGCTATTGTCCCTAAATCTCTTTAAGGATAAAGCAACAACCTTTTTCGTCAACCGTACAAAATGTCTTAGGGACTCACGACGAGTTGCGGCGAATGAATTTTGAAACCCCATATCTTGCATTTCTACTATTATCCTGGCCATTGAGCTCGGGAAGCCTATGTCTTCTGTCGGTTTGACCTCTTTCTATCTTCCCGTGGTTTCTGACATCGGGTTTCAAGCCCATGCGTCTTCTACTCAAAGAAATCACGAAGTCGTCCGCATAGCGAAAGTTTCCTGGTTCCGAATCAATTCAATGTGGCAGGAGTTTCGCACCATATAGGTCAGTCACATAAATTTATAATCATAGCTTTACTTAAATGTCTTATGCGTATACTTACTAAAGTATAAGTCATCTCTTTGTTCCTCTAGCTTTGGAGTTATATGGAGCTATGGACACCGACTTCGACATGTTTGTGAGGGAGTGCGCGAGAGCCTACCATACTAGACGACATGGGGTATCACTCTCTTTAGCTTACTGTATAGCCTATTTTAGGCAACGTGTTTCTATTGCTCTCTGAGAGAGCACTAGTCAAGTAATCCATAGGAGAGCAATCACGTTAGGTGATGCTTCTTCGGATGCTCTGTTGTTTGTAGACCTTTTGACTTGGATAGTTCAGATATCCTAGGTGCTGTAGTACATATTTCCCAGTGTGATACTATCGGTCGGACTCCTTGGCCCCTCGGTATATTGGGGCCTAGCCCCATGTTACCGGTTTGGTTCCTTCCTTTGGGGTCTTCCCATCCTTTTTGTTATTTTGGTTCCTTCCTTGTACGATTTGATGGGGTCTTCCCATCCTTTTTGTTATTTTACTTCGTCATTCGTATACTGACTAAAGTTGAAGTTACTTAACTGGGTTACTTAAATGTATGTACAGGGATCATGGATACCGAGATACTGGGAATATCCTTGTTTGGTATGGGCCCACTTGTTTGTTCCGAGGCCTCCGGCGGACTATTGGGGCTGAACCGGGTGGTGACACGATTTAATCCCTACATGACTGTAATCTGCGATCGAACAGTCCGACCCAAAGGTAAAGTTGTGCGGAGCATGACGGAGAGAAAGAATGGACTTGAGGAATGAACATCTTCTTGTAGGTTATTGGGGACTTGAGGACTCGCTCAGGGTTTGGGGTTATTGGGCGATTCGGCGATTCGATAAGGGAGTGCCGTAATATTCAGATGTGAGACCGATGTCTTCAGTAGATAGCGTCTAAGAGATTTTTCCCGTGGCTAACACAAACATGTGTGAACGAACTACTGTGATGGAAGCCGATAGAAGCCACTGATTTACTTCAGCGGCATTCCCGAATCTTCCCCTTCATCCGCTGATGGGCGTAGAAATCCGACTTCGAGGCAGGCAGACCTTACCTGCCTGGGGCCGAAAGCCGATCGTCCAAATGCAGTTAGTCCCTTCCATCACATGTACAATGAAGAGACCTGCCTGCCTGCCTGCCTGCATAAAATTCTCAGAAGCCCTTCGGGTATATATTGTAACATGCTACAGCGCTAGGTGTCGCACGCTTCTGCTCCGAGAATGTCAACATGTTATTCCTTAAGCCATCGAAACGCAAAACCAAGGTGACAACAAAGCACGGACGTTTATCAAGCTTCTACATAGGACTCTGACGAGGCTAGAGGAAAATCCCCAGCCACGCCACAAGAACACGGACGGGCACACGCACACACGTGTTCTAGTTCCTGTGAAGAATACAGCGCAAACATGCACGCGTCTAGGACAATGAATGACTAAGGTTCCGGCAAAACTGGATTCACAGCAAAAATGACCCAGTGGACGGACTCGAAGGAAGCCATGGAACTGGACGGACTCGAAGGTGGTCATACAAGTCACAACCAAGTCCAAACTGTAATCAGCATTTAACATCGGACAATCAATTACAATCCATCAACTTCAGTAATTTGACGGCCATCTACCGCACACAACCTGCTTTCTCTCATGTAAAGTACGACTGTCGGCCTGGAGATTATGTTCTGCACATAAGATGCAGTGCAGTGCAGGATCGAAGTACCAGTATTCCAACGTCATATCATGCCATGCCATGCCGTGCCGCAAAACTGGAGCCACATGCGATTGAATCTTGCTTGGTGATGACCGAAACCATCCGGCATGGGAGCACCGCATAGCTGGTGTAGTGGGAATTTACACATATTTGAACGAATCAAGAGCAAGAAGCAAGACGGCATTGTGGTTGAGATCACCATCCAACACTATATACACCATGAACTCCACCCAAGAGCAAAGGGAGGCTAGGATTTTTTGATGTTGGGATTGCGTGCTGAGTGGAAGACATTCACAAACATTCCAGAAGTCATAAGTCGAGAATTGGGATCTATAAAAATACATGTATCTCTCGATTTGAGTGCAAGAAACTGCATATGCTTACACAAACGCCAGATAAACACCATGTCAGATGCATCTGAAATTCGCTCCTAATTGTCTGCCCCGTCCTACAAAAACCCACTCTTTGTCGTACATTCTTTCCTCACAATTATTTTAGATGGAAAACGCAAAGTAGCAGTGATAGTAGTACCCTAAACCCTACATGTTTACAATACCGCCCGTCTATTTATCTCCCTGAACCCCATCATCATCAGCTATTGTGAATCAGTAGAGACCATCTCTGCAATTCGCTATCTGTTGAAGAATGGCTCACAAGACATCGTCACTCACACAATCAAACAATCTTGGTGAAGTCCCAACGTTAAACGCTGTATGCAACGATAAAGAACAAAAAGAGAGTAGGAGAATGATGTTTGCTACTTACAGGAGCACATAAGGGTCATTGCTGCGAACAAACGCAGAGAAAATCGAGAGATGATGCTTGTCTGATTTTGAGGCAAATGCTCTTTGGAAGATCTAGGAAAAGGAAGCAGTATCATGATTGACAAGCAGCCGAAAGTGAGGAAGTGGTGGTATCATCGGAAGAATTAAATCAAGAGATTATCTGCTGATGACTCCTGAAACAAGTCAAGTCTGTGAAGAAGAAACCTCTTTGTGCCACAAGCACAGCCCTAATTTTCAGACTGAACTCAAATCATCATGTCTCCCTGACGATAAGCAAGCAGCAGTCCTACTCATATGAAGGAAGCAACCTGGTGCAATCCAGACAACATTGCCATTACCCATGAAGCACCTTGCGTGGGTCTAGCTGCCCACTGAAGTAACTTGATGAAACAGCCGATAATTCTTGACGCCCTGTCCACTCCTCACCGGGTTTCAGCAAAATGGCCTTCTCGACCGCAGCTGCTTCCACACATAGCATGAACTTGAACTCGTCATCGCCGAAGTCTGTCATGGCTTTGGACTTTCTTTCCCATGGATTCCAAACGACAGCGTCCGGAAGTCCGTCCTTTCTCAACACGAAAGTCCTCTTCTTCTCATGATCAATCACTGCGATCTTGGTGGGCGTACCCAAATAAATTCTATCAATCTCGTTATCAAAGGTAATGGCGTCTCCTTGTTCTGTAGACCGCTCTCCCTCCTTCAGGTTGTCCAGATAATCTAGAGTCTCCAGACCTTCCACACGCACCTCAGTGATATCGGCCACCGAGAGGTATGTATGCAATGCGAACGTGAAGTTGAAGGGCTTAGTGTCAACATTCTTGACCTTCACTGTCATGGTTAGGTCTCCGCCACTTCCCAGAGCTACTCTTAACCGAAGCTCAAAATTATGTGGCCAGATCTTCATGTCTTCCTCCGTGGGCGTCAACATCAACTCCACAATCGCTTTGTTGCTGACGATGGGGGTCACCGCACTCCCATCACTGATAACGGTCGGTACAGGGGCCGATGACTCGACAACTTGCCAGAGTCTGTTTCTTGCAAACCCATGCGGCTCCAACGATCCAAGGCCCCCGAACTGAGGGAAGCAAATGGGAATTCCGCCCCGGACTGCCTTGGGAGGTTTGTAGATTGCCTTACTGCTCAAAAACAGCAATTCCTCGCCCCGCTCATTCTTCCACGAAGTCACTTGCCCTCCAAAAAGTTGAACCTGAGCTGAGGATCCGCGCGGTTCTCGTAGAATGATCTTCTCAAAGCCACTTGTCGCATCCTTGACCACATCCACCATCATTTTCTCTCCTCCCTCTGTCTCTCGAGCTTCGCCTACAGCAAAGAAGGCAAGAGACGACGGAGACGAAGGAGAAGAGAAATGCTCTGCTCGAGAGATGGGTAGAAAAACGAGTTCCGACAGACAGACAGGAGAGGGAAGTACCAGTTCTAATACCAGTCGGTCGCAAACCCTGTCTGTCTGTTTATGTCTGCACGTGCCCCGAGTCACCTCCCTTCCGCTTCCGGTCCAGGAAAGAAAATCGACGCGATGCTGGGACAGAACCTGGCAGAGTTCGGTTGCTCCCTGTGCTTCGGTTCGGTAGCAGCACTTATGCTTTCCTCTTCCCCCTCCTCCTGAGACTTACTGCGGATCGGATTCCACAACGGTATCGTTCATGGTCACTCGCCCATGTACACCTATTGAGGAGTACATTTATGCAGTAATGTCTTGCTAGACGCAGGAGAAGTTGCTGTCCAGTTCCTGTAACAAACGCAAAGAAACAGATGAGGATCAGCTCGCTAAATTCTCATGTACCCCTAAGTTCGTAACCTGCTGCGTCGACACACGGAGGGAGGGAGGGAGGGACGGAGGGAAGGAAAGAAGGAAGGAAAGAAGCGAGGGCTCGAAGGAGGGAGGAGAGCAGAGCAGACCGGCAGACAGGCAGGCCACGCTGGGGTTTGCCAACAAGTAGGCGCAGTGTAGTATGCCGTGGTGTGGTGTTGTGTCGCCTTTGCTTGAGCGACTAACATAAGTCCTATTTTTCTCTCAACTCTGGTCAGATATCAAGGAGCCGCCAATTTGGCTAGATGTGACCGTCACTTGTCTCTTTTGCTTTGCTGATAAGTGCTACGTAGGCACTTTATAGCAGAACGTCCGTCTGTGCATGTGACCTCTGTAATGTGGTCCAGATATTCAATGCAAGTTTTTACTACCGGTACGTGTAACGTGCTGATGTAACTGTCTCCGATTATGATCCCGGTTGGTTTCTTCACGGGGACCTTGGGCGTTAAAGAATCGTGACAACTCGTCGGTCGATTCGAAAGCTTGGCGAGTTACTGGTTCACCCCGCTTCACATGCGCTCTTCAGTTACATGACGTACACGACATAATTCGTCCATCCAGCTTCCAGATAGACTCTTAACGGTTTTTACGTCTCTTCATGTCCACCACTGGCGCTAAGAAGTCGAATTCAACTTCGATACCGAAGTTGGTTGAGGGTCTAACGAAAATGATTAAAAATTCTCGAGTTGGCCATTCTTTTCATACATATGACGACCTCGTCAAATACCAGATATGTTGCAATCGTTCAGCAGGAGCCTTATGTAGGTGATATTGGTTTTCTCAAAAGTGTTCTTTCATGGCTGTTATCGCCCAGACACATCTGGGAATTTAAAAGTGGACGTCTGTGTTTTGTGTAATTTACATAAGGGGTCAACAGTACATAGAAATTTTCAATCAAGAAGTTTAAATCTAGCCGTGCGATAGCCGTGCCAGACATCTCCACGTAGTAGAGAGGTCACGTCTCCTGAGAACATCTTACGCTACCTTACCCAAAATTTCACTTCACAACCCTCTACAAATAAGAATTTTGCTTCATGTATGCTGCCACTTCCGCAGCACTTTCGTACGCGAACTCTACACACCTACCTAGTGCAACACCGGCAACATAATTCCCTCCCAGGAAAATGCCGTCCAATTGCGCTTCCTTAAGCCCATTCCTGGCGTCTTCCAGGGTATCGAGATGACCAATTGTAAATTGGGGAATGGCACGGGGCCACAATCTAACGCCGTGTACGACGGGAGCTGGCGCATCCTTCTTCACAAGCATTATCCTCGCGTCCTTATCCACAATGGAAACTATATCCTCTTCTTTCTGAGAGGGACAATTCGCCAGCAAAGAGTCAGTTTTGAAGTTTTCATTATTCAATTCCAGGCTAGGAGATCTGATGGTCAAGTTCAAGCCCGAATACCGTAAAAATCTACAAAGACCGAGCACGTACGACACCTAAATTGGGGCATAAAAAACGACATCAAAATATGAGTGCTTACCATGGTGGTGATTTGAGTATATGTGGCCCCACCTATGTAGTTCAGCAACAGTACCCTATCTTCAGGAGCTCGCCCTGGGAAAAGCGACGAACTGTAGAGAGTGCCTAGTACAGTTCAAATAAACATGTTAGACAAAGGTGAAGCTTCATGAACTCAAGGCATCGAACAAAAGAACAGGCATTGAAACCGAAACGTGAACCAGATATCCTCACCTAGAGTTTGAATGCCTTGACTGCGTGGATGAAGCTGGCCAAACCCCTTCAGTTGGCCGTCTACGATACGTTCCTCCTTAATTGCAGACATGGGATATGATATGGTGACAGCGGCTACAGGAGGGTAGTAAAACTTTGCTAAGGCGTTTGAAGTTTTTTCCTGTTCAGGGGTTCAAGCAAAGGTATGAACTCGTCAAAGGCTAGACGGCATCCGAAATTCATAACGACCACAAGAAAGAGAGTTGAGTATTTCAAAATGATGCTAAGACAGAGTAACAGCAGCATATCCTCTAAGTGAAACAGGGGAGTAGGCCAGATAGGTATAACCATGTCATTTCCATTTTCTTTCCATCATCTTGCCAATAGGCAACGCCTGTGCCTTAATTTGTGACATGTTTGTTTCTTTAAAGTGCCATTCTTGGCTGCCTTTCAACTCGACGATTCATTAGGACAACTGAAACTGCAAACACGTAGATTCAAGCCATATCACTTTCGTACATCCTGTTCAGAAGCAAGCTTGCGCCAGTGAATGAATACTGGAAGTAGCAGGGACATCATTAGATTATACAGGTCAGAGTCGGACTTACAGATAGTGGGGCCAGAAGATCTTTTGCAATATATGATGGTACCGTCAGAACGATCGACTTCGTTGAGACAACTTTCTTGCCTCCAGGGGTCTCATAAGTTAGGCGATACTCGCCATCACCTGACTTCTCGACTGATTCAAGCTTCCAGTTGACCTTCACCTTATCTCCCAATCTTATACAGCGACCAGTATATGTGATCAGTGTACCTAACGGGGTGGACCGTTCTATGCAACGCCTACCAGACTTGTCTGACTTACTAGGGATATTATCTTACGAAGGATGAGCAACCTCGAGGCGGAAGGGCCATGCCTACATGCCTCAGCCAACGTAGATAGTCACAATTTGCACACAAGTACCGAAGTATGTGAGACGGATATCGTTCATCAAACAGTCCAAATGATACAACTGATTTTGAGCACCAGACAGTGAGCCTTACTTCGCTGCGATGGCGTTCGGTAAAGTGCTCAATCCTTTGCGAAACGACCCAACAGTCTGCCCTTTGGGCGTGGGCAATCGTCTGAATAAAAACCACCAAGCAAGCTTAGAGGTCAGATTTCAAAAATCACCTGGATACTAAAGCCGCTTCCCTGGATACTAAAGCCGCTTCACTTAAAAATACGACTTTCACACGAACTCTTCAAAAAGGGCAGATAACGAGTCTAGGTACAAAATTCCAAAACATTGCAGTAGTCTTCGTCGCTGCTTACAAACCTGTACAATCCGACTTCTATGTAGACACTTGTGATTACAATCCATGTAAACTGAAAGGATAGCTACTACGAAAGCATAATTTTTAAGTCCACAAAACTGAAAGAACGCGCGGCATGCCCGATCTTGACTTACGGATCACGTGGAGGAGGAGGGTTCTTCTGCTTCTCCTGGATGACACTGATCGCCCCTTTCACTATGCTTCCGTGGAAATGCTCCAGCTTCCAAACTTTGCCGAATGCCGCTTTCATGCTCAACTTTGCGGGATCGCCTGCATACACTCCTGTTTGAGCAATACATTACAAAATCTCAATTAGTACAACACTTCGTTAACAGAAGATTGCAGAAATACCTACCTGTGAATTCTCATTAAACTGGGTGCAATCACACGGCAATAATTCCTGACTACACTACATATTGGACTGAAAACCTGTTGGGCAAGTCCGGAACGTACCAGAGCAGAAAGGCTCAATCAATCTTTCAAAAACCTCATCTCCCAGATTGCGCCTTACAAACTCCTCAACAGATTCCTCTCTGTCCTGCGTGATTACACAAGTGAAGAGGTCCATCCAGCATCAGGAGAAACAGCCAACTTTCCTGTATTAAGACTAACTTTTCGACTACGTCCAGAACACTGGCGATGATCTCCTTCTCCACATTGAGAAAATAACATTCGGGATGAGGTGGAAAAGACGCTTACAGGAGGAGGAGACTTGAATCCCAAGGCACCGAATCCAGCACGAAGCTTTCCAAAGATGGAGAGAAGGTCAAAAAAAGGCAAATCTGCAGGTCCAGCAGGAACTGGGCGAAGTTTCCCATTCCAGAAAACGAAACGAGGAGCATCTGGATCACCTAAGACGAGCTCGTCCTTCACATCACTGTCCACCTGTAAATTTGTATCAAAAGATGAATTCAGTGGCAACTAGTCGACACAGGACCGCGATGTCCACAACGAATGTCCCGAGAGGTATACAAACTGATAGCATGTGTAGCAGGCAACTTTCTGGTAGGCATGGCGTGTCACACCATTGCGAGGAAAGTCATGCACAGAAAGTGACATAACATCCCTGTGGAGAAATGCTTTAGACGAGTTAGCACACGTCAAAGTCGTGTGGCGGCAGCTCACTATACAGTTTACAAAGGTAGACGATGATACACACTTCGGATCCATAGCGTAAATAAATCCTGAATGAAGCGGACTTTGCTTGCAACAGGAGAATGCACTCACCGCCATTGACAGCATTGAGTCATTAGGCTGGAAGCTGTTGGGACCTTCTTCCCAAAGATAACCATCCCTCTCCACTGTTGTGATGTTTCCTCCAACTCTATCCCTCGCCTCTGTGACCAGGAAATTGTCGCCCATAGAATGCCTAGTTGCGAGGGCCTAAGTGATCCCACCAATAAGATATCAGCAAACACTCATCCCCAATGTGAACAACGGTAAGCAGCTCTGCCCACAGAAAAATAAAAATTAAACTGTTCCTGACAATTGAACTATTTACTTTCTCCGGTATCTGCATTTTTCTTCTTTAGCCTCCACAGTATCCCATCGTCCAACTGCGATCGAAGACCACCTACGTGATTGAGGCATAATTCGGCAGCTCACCTGAGCGGTGCACAATCCTGATATACCGGCGCCTACGATAACACACTCATACTGCTCACCGGAACTCTCCGCGACACCATCTGCTCCAGCAATCGGAGAGGAAACCTGTAAGACTTCGTTGGCCTTGGCAACGATCAAACCTTGTAGAAGAATTTTCGAATTCCTCGAGCGGGGGAAACGCCTGGCAGACCTGAATGCTCCAGAGACGAAACGTGCAGGGAACGCGAAAGCAAAGTTTGAGAAAGATGTGGACATTGCCAACGCAGGAGGCGCCCATAGCGATGAGACAATCGACATCGCGACCACTCTGCTCTTCGGGCCTCTCAAGCAATCAATTTATTTATATGCGTCTGCTTCTGTCCCAATGTTTCCACAAAACAAAAGTAACTGCGCGAACCGCGATCCACCTCTTACTCCGCCTACGAGGCTAGCGTTGGGCCAAACGGACGAGGCTATAAGTACCCGCGGCTCCGCGCCTCTCTCGTCTCTCATTTCATTTGTTTTCGAAGTGGATTCTTGAAGAACAGCATTCAGCCAATAAGGCGCAGCTCTCTGCTGCCTGCCAGGAAGATAAAGTCGCAGATCACTAGATACCACTCGGATCTCGCATCTCGACGTCTATCTACGAGTCTGCCGCGACTACGTATTACGCAGTGGGCATTGCCGCGTGACGTGACATGACGGACGGGAAGCCGGAAATATCCTCTCCGGCCGTTTCTCTTCCCGTGTCTCCGGCAGTCGCGGTCTGACGAGGTAGGAGAGGAGCGTTGTCGTCAACATGTGAGGATGTGTTTGCCAAGCGGGGCGGATGACTGAGCAGAGCCAAATGTGCACAGAGATTGTGCAGAGGCTTTGCAAGAGGAGCGGCTCGGAGACGAGGAGCTCATATTCAGCGTAACGAGTTTTGCTGTTTCTTTTGCTGCTGCTGTGGCGAGTCGTTGGCTAGAAGGACGGAGAGACTGAAAGGTGACCTTTTGCTGTGTGCAGTCGTGCTTTTTGTCTGAGAGACTTGACCATTGACTTGAGTGGCGAAGTCGGGTTGTAATTTTGATCCATTCTTTAGGATTTCGAAAAGATTCGCTTCTGACTCGGAAGTTGTGGCAATTAAGAACAATGTAGGCGAGATTGGTCTGTTGAGTTGGAGTTAGCGTAAGGACAGGAGACGTTTAGGCAGTTGTAGATGATTGGCCGATGAGACTCGGTTTAGAATGGGTAGGAGGCTTTAAGTTTGCGTTGAGTATAGCGCAAGTTTCTTTGCAAGTGGAGTTGTTGAAGAGCTTATGACTGCTTCACAGATCGAATTTTACTGTGCGAAGTTTTTGAGAACGAAGCATGATGGTAGTGGTAAGAATTGAGCTGGGGAAATTCACCAATTTTTTTGCCCTTGTTAATCGAACTTTTTGGACTCTGTCGCTTCTGCATTTGATGACTTGTTATGCCTTCAATCAAATCAAGTGAAACATAGCAGTTTATTCTCTTATGTGCTTCGTCTCCGTTCAGTCGCGATGTCAGATTAGCAAGTAAAATGATGAATATGCAACTAGAGCTACAAACTGGCCAAGTTTCAAGCGTCCTCAAGTCGTTCTGGATCCTAAACCATTCGTTCTTCGCTCAAGAAAGACATGTATGACATCACAAGAAAAGACAGATTAAGCAGGAAACAAGGGAACACAATATCCTACTTCGAAGTTTTAGTTCCACTAGTATTCTGTACTCTCAAGTCTTCAAGGCATACTGACCGAATTGTTCCTAATGCCGTGCTTAAGTGGTGTGATCTAGAGCAGCGAGGTTGAGATTTTGACATAGTGTTGACGGTTGAAGAATTGGAAGCCCCTGTTGTTTCTGATCTCTTTGAGACCCTTTTTCTGTTTTACCGACTTGACAGAGAAGGAGATGATAGTTCCGGGCAACATGGGGGCGCTTGGTTCCAACGATGCTGTTAATCTGCTGTTCACGTGGATGATGGGTTCGAGGAGTTTGAATTGCAGGAAGAGCGAAGTCGTTGGAGGCTGGCATGCAGCGACAGCGTCGAGGTGTGGACTAGGTTTATTTGGAAGCGGTGCTCATTTACAGCTTCGGCACTTTCTGTCAAAAAGTCTAAACCATTCTCTTACTCATCATTCTTCGGAGCAGCCATGGAAGCATTGGCCGTCTAGGAACGGAGCCCGGGGATTACCTTATAAAATGAGTCTAGGCCTTTTGTCGTCAAGTTTTTGGAGCTCTTGGTATATGGGTCCGCAAGGGCAGAACTTTAGCGACAGCAGGGGTCAAATCAGATTGGCGGCATTCGGAGGTGCTTCTGCTGATGGTTCGCCATCACCTACGGACGATAAAAGTCAGTTCCCTCGACGGAATCTTACTAACTTTCTGTTGGGACTGAACATTTTGTAAGTTCAATTCTCTTGTAAGTGTTCCGCTGACGCCTAATGAATCTAACTGAAAGCTACTATCGTTGGCAATGTGAGACTATGGCTCGACCCTACAGAGGGTCGAACCAACATGTTTACATTGCGTATTGTAGGAAATCTTACATTTGACCGTTCGCAGAGTTTTCATCGCGCAAGCAGCTACACAGGGAAAATTGCTCTTGGCAGGGGCCAAGGTCTGAAATTCAACTCTTCGGTTCTTTCGTTGTACTTTTCCTTCGTAAGGTTGAAAGTATGTTTGCTCTGCAATGGATGGATGGATCTCTTTAGGCGCCTTGTAAGAGCCCAACCCGGCAGACCTCTCATTTGCGCTTCTGTATCCTTATCTTCATGGGCAAAGCGAGGGTTGTCCTCATTGGCCATGTGTTCGACACATCTTCAATAGCTCGACTAGGTAATTGAGATTTCGCTACAGATGTGGATGAAGTAAAGGCGGTAAACTTGAAGATGGCGTCTATTATCTGCTACACTGTTTCGTTGTATATTCTCTTGGAAGTACGCTGCAGTGACAGCCACTTATCATGCATTTTCACAGGTAAATAGCTTAATCGATAAAGGCCAATTCTGGAGATTACTCACCCCTGCGGTCCTTCATGCGAACGTTTTCCATCTTTTTGTAAGATTCTTCTGTTCAGGATCTTCCTTCAGGACGTCTGGCTTTCTTCGTAGATTTCGGCTTTTATTGAACTCGTTTACTATTCTTCCAGTGTTTCTTATTTTCAGAATTGTTTGCAGGTCAACTCTTATTCACTGAACTCCATTGGACCATCAGTAGAGGCTATAGCAGGACCAAAAAGATTTGTTGCAGTCTACACAATATCTGCACTAACAAGTACCACGATAAACCCTTGTTTTTGCTGAAGTGCCTTACTCTGAGGTGACCTTCTTCAGAGGACAATTAAGCTTCGGACGTGAGTTTTTTTCCAGAGGATCTACGTTCATTGAGAATAATATATGATCACTTGCTTGTCTTTCTCAGGTACAACCTTAAGCTACTGCCTTTGCAAATCTCCTTCAGTTGGTGCTTCAGGTGCTATTTTTGGACTTGTAAGTTGCATTGAAATCCTAAACGACTCCCTCAGAGGATATCTTGAATCCGACGGGCTGTTTTTTGTAACACTTCTGATCTTTGGTTTCCGCTCAGATACACACCTGAGCTACGCGCGTTGTAAATATGGAGCTTATTAGCGTCCTCAAGACGAGTCTTGTTACCTGTTGTATGAGCTTGAGGATCCATCTGACTTTGTTACTTAAGTTTGCTACAGTTAGTTCGACTAGGAAGATCTATCGACTCTTTTAAGGTTCGTCTGCCAGTTTCTACCATAATGAGATGATCTCCAATTTTCCAGGTTGGTGCCCTCGCTGTATTCCTGTTACGGCATAAGAATATGATGGTTGGAGGACAACGAAGTTTCAAGCAAGTCGGCCGTATTATTGCACTCAACATGGTACTTCTTCAGGCCTTATCACCCAGCTTAGATTGTTAGAAATTTAGCCAAGAACATTCTCAGAGATTTATAACGAGTGCGATGTTGGAGATGGTTAATGAAGTAATCTTCATCTAAAAGTGGAGTCGACCAACGACTGTGAGGATCTTATTTGCTTCAACTAACCCGTCGTTGTAAATTCATGCTGCAGGTTTTAGGTCTAAGCAGCGCTGGAATAGATAACTGGAGTCATGTAAGAAGTCTTACCCTCACCAGACCAATCCTACGGGATCAAATCTCCTTCATGTCCGTAATATAGTCTTCAGGTCCTTGCAAGTTAAGCCCCTACGTTGACTAACTAACAAACTTTGCTATATGTTGTGGACGCATATACCTGTTCCAGTTCGGCGGTCTGCTTGGAGGTGCTGCTGTTACCTGGTTGCTAGGTCCTGTTTATTCATTTGAAACCCCACCAGGTGGAGGAAAGAGGCAGCTTGTGGACCGGCCACCCATTTCTTATCTGATCTCTGCCCATTCTACAAGCAACCGATGAAAGAACAGCTTTTTATTTACCTCCGCAGCAATTTTCTTCTATAAGGTAATAGAGGTTGTATAAAGTTTGTTGAAGAGGTTGTAAATGCGTGTGAGCAGAAAGTGTTCAAAAAGTCTCCCAATCATTACACTGAATGGATGTCCAAGCCATAAGAATCTTCTCAGATTTGCATATTTACTTTGTAGGGTACAAAGAAAGATGAAATGGGGCCCTATTCGTCATATAGAAGCTATAGAAGGTCATTTGGGCAATACTTTTCCTCTTCACTTATGTAGATGTATGCCGGCTTACTTTTAGAGAGCATGGTAGTCTCTACTAAGAAGCATGATCGGTCTCTTTCCAGTGGTAGTGTAACGAACTGAAATCAGTTGCTTATTTTGCTGTAAAGTTACCGGCGTGGAAGATTTGTATTCATAAAAACTCCCCAGTCCCTATTACTGTTAGACACCTAGATTTGGACGCTGATGATTGCTTGCGAAATTCTAGAATTTCTGTTTTATTATTCTCGGAAAGCACTCAAAAGTTTGACTCTGGCAAGAAAATTGTTTGATAGTCTTCCTCTTGAGCTGCGAGACCCGTTTCCTGGGGAGACTCAGATACCACATTCCTTTTCAATGCTGTGAACCGTTCACTTGATCGTTTTACGTTACGTTTCAAAGAATATATACCCTATGTGATCCCTATCCTTAAATGGATGGAATGAGTGTAAGAGCGAATGTCTCCAGGCTAAAGTATGCTCAGATGTTACCACGGTTGGTCAAACTCGGACCTTACCAATGGGGTCCAAAACACTTGGTGATTGAACCAGGCTGAAGAGCCAAGTTTCATAAGTTCCACTCAGGAGATTTCCACGAACGAAGAGGTACATATATGTCCCAAGAATCCACGCGATAAAGAAGATCACGACATGAGATGAGAGTGTGTAAGTGACGCAGTTCTGCATCAAAATGTAAGTCCCTTCCTACCTTATTGATCAGTCCATAATCTTGAAATCCACAGACAGGGAGAAGTTGGGCAAATTCAAGTAGACCAATCCCTTGGATCGATCTAACAAGTCACACTTATTACACTCTTGTGTGCAAAGTCGAACTACTGCACCCATAACTGTATGTTTACATTAGGGGGTTTCAAGGTAGAGCCATAAATAATGAAATTGAAATTGAATCGAGTAACACCCATAAAGCCAAGTCTCCGTTTCCCATAAGGCTGATTTTAATAGGTCCACACAAAACTTTGTGGGGAAATTTAGTAAAAATATGTACTTTTTTAGTATATTCTAAAATTTAGAGAGAAAATATTGTCTTAAAAACGTTGATAATGACCAACAATGACCCATACAATTTACACGGTGCGTTTTCATGAGCCTCCCATTACCTATAAAACATCTTACGGGATTGCCTCAGATGGTTACTGGTGAGCTACGAAAATCACAATTACATCTCTTATTATACACCTTCTTTCCGTAATTATTATGCATCATGTCGGAGTTTGAGAGGTGACTACCCTTGATTAATGCACCACACTGGTGCACACTTATTTGCACATAACTTAGTACCTATAATAAATTATGGGAGTGACAGTATTTGAAGCTAATATTGATGTATTATCATTAGCAAAGAAATGCAATAACTGCAACATGTAGAAGATTCTATTGAAAGATAATCAAATGAATGTCAAAAATTGGATATCATCATTCATTCAAGTTAAAAAATCACATAAATATAATTCAGAATCATATATTAAATTTAATGAGAAATTCAATATGCCTGATTTGAATTTACACATCATGTGAATTTCATATTATGATAATACTTAGTGTCAAAAGTTCACAACAAATTCAAAATAGATCTGATGCCAAAAAATTTAACCAATCATATAGATGAAAACACAAACTACTTATAAGATATGAAATTGATTTTATATGTTGAATTGAGCATTATTTCAACAACAATATCATAGGATCGAATTGAATATATATAAAAATTGTGATGAAATTTTATTCTTGCTCATCATCACTTATAATTTGATGTTTATTTATATTGGAGTCATATTTATTGGTAACAATTTTTTTTATATTAATATTTTTTCATAATTGATATGTCTTTTGTTGACTAACACATTAAATTATAATCATAAATATATTTTACATGATTATAATATAATTTAATATATAAATTAGAACATACTTCACATTTTGAAATGAAAAATAATATCATATAAAAAATGCAAAAACTTTTAATATAAAAAATAAATTAACAAAAATTGATTACATCATATTTTCTTAACACATATAGGTTCGAATATGTGTGCATATTGTATAGAAGATGATACGGATGATTCTTGATATATGTATGTATGTAAATTTTGAATATCTAAATCTCAATTTTTATATGGGTACAATCCCATGCCGAATCATCGAGAAACATTTGTTTATAAGATTTTTTATTCTAATTAAATATTTTTTTATGAATTGAATTTACAAGTGTGTTAATTATGATGTAATTGGACATTCTAAAATATACGCTAATGTCGAACCGCTACGCATTGGCAATTCTGTCCCAACGATTCATTAGATAGAGGACATCGAACCACCCCACCTTTCCCCAATTACCAGCAAAGTATTGCTGACCGTCGCCAAAAATCCTTAGTCATTCCCCAGGACAGGACTGTAGGCACAAGGAGATTCCGCGACCTGGGTTGGCGCAGAGAACCACTTGCTTGCAGAGCCGCAGTTGTCGGAAGTGATGAAGCGCGGAAGCAAAATTTCAAATTCTGAGAAGCTGTGGATCTCTGTTGCACTGGAGGGACGCGCAAAGACATTTAGTTCTAAGGACATTGTCATCGAGGAGCTGCAGGATTGTAGGAAATGGGCAATGTCCAATGTTGCCAACACTGGAAGTAAGCCTATGCGCGTTTCCCAAGTGCGAACTTGAAGATCTGACATTGCAAAGATATTTTCCAATTGCGGGGAAGGCAGCTCCACTGTGGTGCGGAGATTTGAGGAGTACAAGTGCCAACTCCATATGTGAAATCGCTTTCACTCCATGAGGTCGCCGGTGGTTTTGTCGTAGAAAAAGAAAATGCTTGCAGTTTTATGGGGAAAGGCGTATGTGGCTGCCAGAAAGCGGGGAGATGGAAGGATTCGTTGAAAATTCTACCAGAATAGAGTGGGGTTATTGGGCCGCAGGGGCAGCCTGTGACTCTGCTTACTGGAGTTTGAAGAAAGGCCGATGCCGTTCACGTACACGATGATATCCATGTACAATTGGGATCCTCTGACACAGAGTTCCTGGAAATTCCAGAGGCCATTCATTCCAGATTTCGATGACACTGAACACCTTCATTGAAGACGATGTAAGTGATTCTCGCCTCACCACGAAGCTTACTGAAATGCGAATGTGTCGCTCACTCCCGGCCTCACTGAGTTCATGAACGTTGTACAGACATGATGATGATGACTAAGGGTGTTCTCTCTACCCAATTTCATTCAATTGCCAGGAATTGACCGTTGATCTTATGAAGGTTTGTTCTTCATTTTTTTTTTTCTATATACGATGACTGAAAGGTGCTTACAAAGCCTTTTTCTTTTGCTTTAGGACTTTGATTGGGAGGCCGCCGTCTCGGAAATTGATAAGGCTTGCAGTAAAGTTCAAGCATCGGGGTCGGGAGCTGGAGGTGGAACAGAATTACCACTTTCCCAATCAGCGCAAAGGTGCAAACAGAAAACGTTGGATTCATTCATAAGACAAGGTAAAGGGGCGCATCAAGTTCGAAGTGAAAAGCAACAGCGGAAGGTTTTTATATCCTCTCACAAAGAAAACGGAACTCAACCGAAGATAGAAACCAGTGGATTCAAAACTCAGCTGGAACATCCAATTAGAAGACCGGATGATCAATGTATCAATGGAGAGCATCACCGCCAAGTTGCAGAATGTTCTTTCAGAGAGACTGGGAATCAAGATGACGTCGAAACAAATCGCCTCAGAGCTCAACAGGAACATCCAACTGAAAGGTCGGAGGATAGACTCCGCTGTGAAGTCCCTTTCGACCCCGTCGCAGCCAGCTCGTGGATCTATCCTGGTAATGTTTCTTCCTCTGGTTTTGTGCATTTGTTATTCTCTGATGACGTTATCTTGAGAAGCCATTAATATCTGGCCTTATCATTCGTAATCTATTTTAGCCTCTGAGAGAACACAGAGCAAGCATACGAGAAAACCTTTAGTTTCTTTGTAGAGCTGCACTTTTGTTTCTCTGATAGTAAACAAAAGTGCAGATTTGATAGAGCTTTAATACTTGCACTTGATGACCTTTTGCACTTGGTTTCCCCAGTGAATAATGAAAAAGTGGGATGTTCTAATTGTCATATTTCATAAGATGTCCGGCCATGTAGAATCATGTTGAGTGTTGCGCATTGTGGACAAATCGTAAGACTGACTTTCGTGTTTCTAAGCAGCAAATGTTCCTTGTCGGACCTACCAGTTCAATATCACAAAGGTGGCTCTTTTTTCAAACACACTTGTCTCCCTACCTACGGGATTGGGGAAAACTCTTATAGCTGCAGCCGTCATGTACAACTATTTCCGATGGTTTCCGACAGGTTTGCAACTTTTGTTAATTTGCATCTTTTTCAACAAAATGGATCAGTTTGTGGATTAGGATGAACCATAGCTATTATTTTCTTGTTGATTTTGGAATGTGAGTTTCCGTTACTTACTTCCTAGCGAACGTATATAGGGAAAATTATATTCGCTGCACCATCAAGGCCGCTGGTCGTTCAGCAAATTGAAGCCTGCCACAAGGTGGTAGGAATACCCCAGGTATGTCCTGGTTCGAACTTTGTACTTAATGATGGGTTTCACTATAACGCCTCAAGAGGCATGTCAAGTGTATATCTTGTAAGTACAACGTTGCTACACAACTCCCGATTTTTGACCACTTTTTGAAGAAGCAGCTTTCAAAATCAATCAATCAGCTTTAGCTACCGTTTTCCACTAATCTTGCTTTGAATGAGTAAACTGAAATCAGTTTTTGTGCTGCAGGACATGACCATTGACATGACCGGTGATATGAGTCCTCCAGTAAGAGCAGAATACTGGCAAAGCAGACGAGTTTTCTTTGTTACTCCTCAGTGTCTTGAGAAAGACCTACAGTCTGGTAAGATTTTGATTAGTCTTTTGCTGAATGTGGGCGACGTGCCTCTGAAGCAAGCGCGCTTGAAGCTCTCCTGTCACATTCCTGAGTTTTAGTGGTTGATATGGAAGACTCTGGTTTTTTGTTGAAAAACGATGCCGCATCCTTTGCAAGCATGCTGGTGTGAAGGAAAGATTTATTCGCGTGCTGCAAATGATTGATTGGATTCAGGGGAATAGAAGTCATTACAGTTTGTCCATTGGCAGGTACTTGTACATCGAGGCAAATTGTGTGCTTGGTCATTGACGAAGCGCACCGTGCAACTGGAAATTACTCGTACTGTGTGATTGTTCGTCAGGTTTACTTCATACTTTTTTGACTTTCACTTTAAATGCTCTTAGACCTCTTACATTGCCATCCGTCAAACATTCAACCTTCTGATCGGCGATTCATTCTTTTGCTAACTCTTCTGGATACCTATGTATTTAGTCGTCTTTTACGTCTCTCTTAAGGAACTTTAAAAAGGGCTAACCAATTTAGTCAGTGAAACTCATACAGTTTTTCCTTTTTGTGCCAGCTACTGCAAGCCAAAATCAACTACCGCTTACTTTTTTGACTTTCGCTTTAAATGCTCTTAGACCTTACATTGCCATCCGTCAAATCTTCAACCTTCTGATCGGCGATTCATTCTTTTGCTAAATCTTCTGGATACCTATGTATTTAGTTGTCTTTTACGTCTCTCTTAAGGAACTTTAAAAAGGGTTAACCAATTTAGTCAGTGAAACTCATACAGTTTTTCCTTCTTGTGCCAGCTACTTCAAGCCAAAATCAACTACCGCTTACTGGCCCTAACAGCAACTCCGGGCTG
The DNA here is from genome assembly GCA_014180765.2 of Marchantia paleacea. Taxonomy (NCBI): domain Eukaryota; kingdom Viridiplantae; phylum Streptophyta; class Marchantiopsida; order Marchantiales; family Marchantiaceae; genus Marchantia; species Marchantia paleacea. The sequence goes on along the minus strand of MUAA02000109.1, from coordinate 63,823 downwards.
TAAGTTTTTCCTTTGCTGCAACTTTGACTTTCCTCCTCTTCTACATGAACTTAGAGACTGCTGTTTATGCAACGTGGACTTTCCTTCTCTTCTGCATGATCTCAGAGTCTGCTATTTATGCAAGTGCAGATTAAGTTGTGATTGTTCTATTTGCAGCTAAGCAGATTACAATCCAAGCTGTAGTAGACAATCTACAAATTTCTTGCCTGGAGTACAGAAACGAGCATGATCCTGATGTCAGCCAATACACACACAACCGGAAGATTGAGTTAATTGAGGTATTTTTGCTAATAGAAGAACAATTACTCAAGATGGAGTTCCCTTTTGCGTGATGACCCACTCTTAACGTTTGATCGCCTATGCACGTCTCATTCTGTTACATGGCGACAGGTTCCTATGAATGCTGCATCCAACCAAGTGAAAGATCTGCTCATTGAAGTGCTACAACCAATTGTGTACAGGCTCTGTGGTTTTAGGGTATTTTACAACAGAGAAATTGCAAGGGTATGTGGCCTTCCATTGCCTTTACCTGCATTGAGTCCGCAGAGCAGCGATATTTAGCTAGGAGCACCAGCAAAGTCATAAATCAGCCACAATCTTGTGATCTCACTTTACAAACTTATGATCTCAAAAGTAGGGGAAGCAGACACTAACAAGGTCATTTAATCTGCAGCTGATGGGGTCTTCCCATCCTTTTTGTTATTTTACTTCGTCATTCGGGTTATTCTTTAATCTGCAGCTGACACCATTTGAATTCATCCAAGCGCGGGAGAAATTTCGTCAGGCTCCTCCTCCAACTATTCCACAGAATGATTATTCACAAGTCGAGATGTACTTTGGGCTAGGAATTACGTTGACTCATATTTTTAAACTGCTATTTACTCACGGAATGAGGCCAGCATATGAAATGCTCCAACAGAAAATACAGCAAGGGTAAGTTCCAACCTGTCATGCGTTTGAATACAACCTTGTTATTATGACGGTTCATGGTCTTCAGACTATGAGGAGAAAATACTCATTACTACAGTTGTTATTATGAGATGCTGTTTGAGTGCTCTATCTCTAATTTATGAAGTAGAACTGAACCTACTATATCAGAGCACGTGTATCGCGTTTTTCTCTAGGTCGAGAAAGATAACGGCTACATCTCATCTGTTTGTTAGAATCTTCATAGCGAAGCAAATTTGAAACAAGTGAGTTTCTTGTAATACTCATGTTAGGTTTGTGGTATATCTGCCGTTAATGTACGTACTCATCACAAGATTTTTACATGGGTTGGTATTACCAGATAGGTCACTTATTGAATTTTTTTCGACATCGAAGTGTCGGTATGAACTTATCTGAGGTGATCTCTATCATCCTGAAGAGTTGGATAGTTTGGATGATCGATTGACACTAGTCCAACTTGTGTTTTATAATTTGCTTCTTCCAGGGTTTTGAAAAGACTTGGAGGAAATGACAAGATGCGCCACTTGCAGAGCGTCATGAAACAAACTGTAGGGCACGGTGCTCCTAGCCCGAAGCTTGATAAGGTGGTAGAGATAATAAGTACCCATTTTAGTAAGTTGTGTAAAACTCATCTATAATGGAATTATCGCAGTTTTTTCCGTGTTTCTGCTCCAACGTTTTCCTTTAGGATTCTTTCATGTAGATATTTCAGGAATCCTTCTGATAATATTTTTTTCTCTTGGCAGGTGCACATGATTCCACAAAGACGAGAGTGATCATTTTCACAAATTTCAGAGAGAGTGTGAAGTAAGGAGTCATTTACTGTTCGTGCATCGTTAGAAGCTGCCTATTGTTCCTTGAGATTACAACTAGAATTGCTTGTGATACATGGAGCCTCCAAAGGGATCAGCATATTCTTTGGGACTGATCCAGGTTCTCTTCTGTTAATTTGGACGTCAAAATTTTCAGTTGTAGTGGCTTAACTATGCAGTTGCCTGATTCTCAAAACAGCCTTCGTGCTCACTGAAAAGGCAAGGTTGTATTTGCTACATTATCAGAGATATCATGGAGATTCTAGCAGCGAGGTGTACAGATGTAAAAGCTATGGAGTTTATCGGCCAAAGTTCTGGTATGTTTCAGATATTCACCAAACCATGGTTTCTCAGTCTATGCCCTGGTTGTTTCTTGTGCTGGCGGATTGACGTCATACTTTGGCTGGTGTAAAATGGTGTATAAAGTCTGTCATTATTATAATTTTTTGGAAAATTCGTTCGGTAATGTCATCTGTTGTGCTTTAAAGCGGATTAGCGGGTGTGCATATTACAACTCCTCGAGATTGATATTGTTAAAGTCAACTCTGCTTTCAAGCCCAATTCGCCTGAATGAGAATGAACGCTGCGAATTCTTTCATTAATAGGAGTAATGGAACTGGCAGGGAAAGCTTCGAAGGGTCAAAGTCAGAAGACTCAACAGGCTGTACTGCAGGTTCGTTGTGTCTCTTGGTCAAAGCTACTGTCAAGTTGGCAACTCTAGAGTAGGGAAAAGTACGTGTCACCTGGGTCTCAAGAGACCGTTCGCCAAGTTTAAGACTGGCGATGCCGGAACTTTGTGCTTTCATGTCAAGACATTTGTTGACCTCCTCAATTTGTTTCTTGGTACTAGAATTTGCTCATTGTCGTCACTCGGTACTCTAGTACGTCAGAATTTTGTGTAACAGTCAACGTGGCCGTACAGAAATTTCGGGCTGGCGGGTTTAACACCATCGTGGCAACTTCCATTGCTGAGGAGGGATTGGACATCATGGAGGTCGATTTAGTTATCTGTTTCGATGCTAATATTTCTCCCCTGCGGATGATTCAACGCATGGGGCGAACGGGGAGGAAGCGTGATGGTCGAGTGGATATCCTTTCATGTTTCAGTCTTCTTACTGCCCTAAATTTAAAACTCCCTCAATCCCTTTTCCTGTTTGCCTTAGCTACTTCACGTTTTGTATGTATATTCTTGTGATCACATCCTTTGCATTTGGTTCTCGTTGGTTCGCTTCCTCTTCCAGTGTCTACAACCGAAGCGTACTCAGTGGACATGGTCCTATGCTGTGAAGAAAATCAGTGTCGTTATAGCGTGGTAATCATGTCTTCTATGCCTTTTCGGGTTATATATACCGAATATGGTGTCGGCCTTGACCATCAGCTCACTCGTTCTAGCTTGCGAAGGGGCGGAAAAAGAAGGTTACTTGGCAAAGCAAAACAAAAACAAAGCCCTCAACAAACACATGGTTAACGGAGGAGTTTATAGCTTCAATTTTCACCCAAGTTCGCACATGGTAGAGTTTAACCTTTCAACTGTGTCTTTTGCTTATTCAGGCGTTCTAGGTTTGATGTTTTAGGTGAATTGTTTGATGTTTTAGGGGAGTCAGAATGGAATCTTATTTGTTAAGGCTAGTCATGCACAGTTTTGAAGTGTTGACATGCTTGATTCCTCCATTAGTACTCAATTCCGTTCTAACAGCATGCGATTAGTGCAAATGGATTTGATTTTGCCTTATCTTTATACTTTACGATGTGTAGATTCCTCACAACTACATACCAGCAGTTCAGTTAGTTGAGTTAGCTATTGAGGAATTCGTGCCACGTACAAAGAAGCTGAAGGTAAAATACAGTGAGGCTACCGCTTCTGAGACCATAGGTCTCAGAAGTCTATCAGACATGGATCTTCAAATACTGGAGAAGTACAAGATATCAGTGAGAGGGGAGTTATGGAAGCCGTCACTGATCGCGTTTCCGCAGTATCAGTTGGTACCTACTCCTGTCCACAAAGTGGAGCATTCATACAGAACCAGAGTGCTAATAGATGCGCTGCGTTTTCTGCAAGACACATCCGCCCCAGCAGATGACATAGCACATTGTTCAATGGACAAAAAGGTAAAACGAAACATGAGAGAACCTTTGTCTGTGGTGCTTGAGTTCATGTGACCTACAAATTTTTTGTCGAAAAGTGCTGAGGCCTGTTCTTTCTGTCTTTTATTATTTTAGATTTTGACAATTGTACTGTATTAACAAAAAGAGGAAAAAGGCGAGAGGCCAAGAGGACTTGCATAGTCTTCCGATGATGTCCGATAAGCATAAGATATTTCTGGATGCCATGGATTGATTATAGGTATGACACAGTAAGGTGCATGACAAAGGTGAGTAATGACTTTTCCTGTCAAGGTCCATTGATTATGTCGCCGTATTTCAGGTCACAACCTATCTAAAAACTATACCCCACTCGCATCCGGAACCTCCCGTTGTAGCGAAAGAAAAAGTCTTATCCTCGGACACGCCGGAGAAAACTAATACAGGTCGCTTATCTCTCAGAACTCAACATTGTCTCCATACTAGAATACGTGACTGAGTCAATGCTGTTGTGCTATTACATTTGATAGTGGCCTCTTCCAGATAAGTGTTAAGTTTCAATCAACCAGCTCGTGTTAGGACTATCCTGAGAACGATGTTTTGATCCTAGGATTTTGCGATATTCTTTCGTTTTGGTAGTTTCGTCTTGGAGATTTTTAGCCATGCTTAATCTTGTTTCATGTTCCATCCTCTTTTCAGCCCTTGGAGAACTGGAGAGCGATACTGGAAAAGAAGTATTGCCCGCATCGTCTTATGATCTGGACTGCGCTGAGGATAATTGTACCAATAACTTGAGCAGCATTACTGCACCAAACGAAGAGGTGAATTTTGGGCCTCTATTCGTTAAACCGCTCAGTACAAAAGAAAGCTTGGGTCTGAAGCCCGTGAATGAGTCGAAAGCTTTCAGGGAGGTCCCTGTTAACAACAAGGAAAGTCAACCGGACCGGAAAGTAAACGATTTGGATTTAGGCTCGCCTGTTCAAGGTCAGTATACTTGGTTCTCATCTTATGACAACCGCAAGTTAAGACTAGATTATCTTTCTTCTTTCAGTATGTTACAACATGATGACTTCACCCGCACAATTTTGTACAGTCTCTGGGGATCCTATAGAGCTCCTTCACGTACATCCTTTTCTCATTTGTTTACGTTGTGAATGAACACGTCTTCAGCTGGAAAGTTAGGAAAAGCTCAGCACTGAGATTGTTAGCTCCTGAGACATGCTCTGGATTTTCTCGTTGCTATATTACTGTCTCTCAGTAGCTATTATGACCTTCGTTTGTCTTTCAGGCATTCAGGAGGTGATGCATATGAAGGAAGGTGTCAAGTGCAACGTCACGCGGGGCCAGAATGCCCAAGAGTTTACAGAAGTCGCTACAGATTCAAGAACCACTCGTTACACCAATACGCCTCACGAGTCTCCGCACTTGTCACGTGATGGACATCAGATGGAAGACAGAGTCAGGGATTTTGATTCTCATCCTTGTGAACATAGTTCTCGAGTTTTTCCTACCAAAGAATCAGGCATAATTGTCCTGACTTCACCCTCGTCGATTTCATCAGGTATATCTGATAAAAAACCGTCGGTGAAATCCGTAGCTCGTAGCAAACTATCACTTTCTAAGAAGCCATTGAGTGATGATGGGACTTGTCTCTTTGGGGTGAGAAGAGCAAGTCATGGTTTAAAGGGGACACTCACAGTCAAATCTGAGGCACTTGAAGGTCAAAGGAGTGACTTTGACAACAGCCGACGCGTTGTCAATCCAGTCAGTCCACTTGCAGAAGTGCGACAAAATGTTATTATCGACGTCGTAACACCGAACGACAAGCTTATGCAGTCTATGAAATCACAGTGTATGTTGGATAGAAAGCAGAAGTCAGGTGTCGACGTGGAGATAGTAAGCAGGCGACTGGATAAGATTGCTAGCCAGGGTGTTGTTCCTCTATCACCGGACTTAGGAATAGTAAGTGGTCGACTGGAGGAAATTGCTAGCCAGGGTGTTGTTCCTCTATCACCGGATTTAGGAATAGTTAGTGGTCGACTGGAGGAAATTGCTAGCCAGGGTGTTGTTCCTTCATCTCCTGTTTCGAAGCCGTTATTAGATCATAGTCATATCTCAATCTCGCCTTTACTCAAAACTCCTTGCGTCCCTAAACCTGGCCCGATTGATGTCCAGCAGTCAAGTACCACTTGCCTAGAATCTCTCCAACAACACCAAAAATCTCCTGTAACCCCATTAACAACTACATTGGGACCAGCTTTTAGTAAAAAAGATTCTCAGAGCCAGAACAAAAGACCGAGTACTGACGCTCAGTTGAAGAAAACTCCTGTATCGTCTTTCCTGTTTCGTATTAATGGGATGTCTCCGACAGGGAAGCTACTGAACTTCTCAGAATTTGGTCCTGAAGATGCTCAGCACGTGGATCGCAGTGATTTATCAAGAAAGAACCGTCTTGCTACATGTAAGGTCCCTCTTTCTCCTGATGGACATGATGTCGCTGGAACCTTCACTGAATGCCTTACCACTCCGCAAGGGCGAAGTACGAAAAGCCCCAGTGAAGAGTGGCAGATTGCAGAAGGTAAGGAGGGGTCAGCATCTGTGAAGAGACCTCGCAAGCTTAAAAGGCTTTGTAAAGCCGGCGAGAAAGCTAATGGGCCATCTCCACATCGGACGTTAAAACGGTTGAAAGTTGTAACTGAGGATCTGCGTGGAGGCAAGTGTTCCCTGCCCGAGTCAAAAGCGGGTAAGCATTTATATCTACTTTTGACTGGGATCTGTGATCGAACGTTTCATTTCAAACTATTGAACAAGGGTTAGGATTTTCTTGTACAACATTTGACTCGGCTCATGCATGTTCCTCCATTCAGGGAAGAGTCAAAGGAAGCTCAGAGTGAGAGAATTTTTCGACGATGAAGCAGAGTTTGTTTCTCGACCTCTTTATCTTTTGTTTTACAGTCACCGATTCATCGAATGTGGATGGTCTTGATTATTTTTATCAACTATGACGAGTTCAGGATTCAAAGGCATCGGGTCAGGCACCGACTGATAGTAGTTGTTTCAACCAATACAGAGTGTCGGACGATACCGAATCATCCGATCAATGTGATAGTGAAGATGATATTGAAGAGGAAGCAGACGGATTTATTGATAGCGCAGGAACCCAACATCTGAATGGCGCAGTCGATATGATGGCTGTGTATAGGTAAGATGATGCAAAGTATTACTTCTGATCAGTCAAATTGTAGAAGATGTACACAAAGTGTCATGGTTTTCTTTCTGTGGCTACTTCGAGATTGTACAAGGACCTCTCTGTCGTTACTTGACTAGGTTTGAATCTCTTCGAATATGCTACAGGCGGTCCTTGTTGACACAGTCACCAGCAGAGCACTGTTCAGCTCAGTTCGGCCTTTTGCTGCAGACAAGTTCCACTGCACGCTCTGATGAGACTCCTAGATCATCAGAACAGACCTCGCCATCAAATGCTAGCGGGACTCCGGGACCGAGCTTGGAATTGCCTGTCGATGATTCGTCTCCTATTCGAATAGATTCTGTCGGAAAAACACCGGCCTTACGCCAGAATGGCATGGCTAATGCCCAGGCTAGTAAAAGTCTGACAACAACTTCCTCAATGATCAACGAGGATCAGAGAAAATTAGAGTTGAGGAAACGGAAGCTAAGCTTCCTGTCGAATCCCGGAAATGCAAATGAATCAGAACCTTCTTTGTACAGCTCACAGAAGGAGCGTGAACTGTATTACAAGGCTGCGATAGATATCGTCAAACAGAGAAATACAGTTACTGAGTTCGAGGATGATCTTTTCGATGGTGTTGATCTTGATGCTTTAGAGGCCGAAGCAGCTCAAACATGTCGGATACGTAGCCAAAAAAACGTGAACTTCAATCAAGCAGACCTGGATGCTAGTTTTGGTGCTCTGAAAGCTCAGGTCTCCGGAACCGCAGCTTCCAGATCTCGTTTGCTGTCAAGACTACCAAAGGATGATAAATTTGGTGGTTGCCCCTCTTTTGATCTCGGAATCGCCGACTAAAGATACCTGCAAGCTCCACACTTTTTGTTTCCTGCCGGTTGCAACATGGAAGCATATTTATACAGCAAGCATCAAGGCGAAATGACCTCTTCAGGGCAGGTTTTCGTCCTCCTTGACCACATAAGATGCTTCTGCTTCTGCTTCTGCATACATTGCTCTCCCTACTTAATTTCCAAAACATTCTCTCTATAACCTGACATCCTTAACTATGCACTATGTTATCTGCTTTCTCCATGGATTTATGTGATTCTTTCCATTTCACCTTAGGTAAGACTAAGGAGTCAGATCCTGGGCTTATCTAAATAAAGCTGTTCCTTGATCAATGTGGTTTTATGTTTTGTTGCTGTGGCAGGTAACTAAACTGCTGCTATTCGAGAAGTGCTCTATGCTGCTCATTGCTTCGAGACCTCAGTCAATTTTACAAAATTGTGTTCAGGAGCAGGCATTTCCTCGAACGGTTCTTGAATATTCAATAACAGTTTCAGCCGATCATTGGAAGTCTTAGCTCATGGCTGAAACTGTTGGCATTTGTACCAATTACACCTGAGCGAAAGTGCCCCATCCTTACTCTGTAATGGAAAAAAATGTACATCAGAAATTCTTACGGAGTTTCTGTTGTTAACATGAACTCTTCTCCATTATATGATCATCCCACATCATATTTCCTTACCAGGAATAGAAACCAAGGAGTGCAGACGCCCAGCCGTGGCGTCGATGGATTCTTCTAGGTTACAGCCCTAATTATTAATTATATAAGCTAATAGCGGAAGGCAAGGGAACGCAAGAAAACAAGAAGAAATGAACTCTGTAGAATAGATATCCCCTGTCGCTGCGGACATTCTAAGAGAAGACATGATAGCTCTGGTGATGGTACAAATGAATATTTGTTCGATTTGACTCATACATGTTAGAAAAATATTTTGGGTATGACACGAAGAATGTTACTCATTGATTCTGCCCACTATCATGTTATTTCAGTTAAGTTTTGAAATAATTATGTTCTAAACACTTGCCCAAAAGAAGCTATCTCTGGTATATCAGCTAGAGAAAATAGTTGAGCTATATATATATGTCATTTCATTCTTGATTCGTCCTTACCGTCTGTATGAACACAGTGAGTTCAGAATTTTGGTTTGATGTGTTTTTACTTGATTCGAATAAACAAATAAAGATGATAATATTAATATCCATTGTAGTCTATTTTTGTTAATACTTTAGTTGTAAGGATGAACAACTCAGTACGTACAAATAGTTTAATATTTTATCCTATAATCCTTGAATTAAGTACATCTTGTACTATGAACTGATTTCTTAAAACGTGAGATTACATCTATTTGATTTCATTATCTAATAAATTAATGAATTGTGTAGGAAATTGTTATAATTTTTAGTTGTGGGGACTGAGATGTATAAAATTTGGAAACTGATTCATATGCTAAAGGGATTCTTTTCAAAATTTTAGTTGTTATTAGGAATGAAAAAGCTTCAAATCTGGTGTAATGTTTGTATTTTAAAGATGTGAAGAGTAAACTTTTGGTATTATTTGTTTTAATGCTACAAGTGTGTTTGAAAATTTCACAATAATACATCTTTTGAAATATTTTTAATCAATCATGGTAGCTGCAATGTAGTTTCTATGCAAAATATAAATGATGTTTATTGCAGTCTATATGATGGAAAACAAACACAATCAAAAATTTGTATCAATTTGAAGATTTCACAATTATGGAATACTCAACTACAATGGTGGATTTTCAAATATAGAAAAAAAAATATTCCAAATATATATCAATTCTCACATGAGAAGAATGCAAAAATCAAATGTAAGAATTTAAACATTATTGTTATGTCGAGTATATTTTATATTATAGATGATTTTTATCTACAATTACAAATAAAAATCATCAAATTGTACAAACTCTACATGTAGATATATGCTAAAATACTACCTCAATAAAGATCACTATTAATTTGTTATAATTTAAGATATATAAATTATAAATCTTTGATGATGAAAACTAATTGTTCATAAGAATATTTTTTGACAAAAGAAAAAAGACATAATCAATGCTCTACTACTAAAAAAATTTAGAATTAATTATATATATGATGCATGCATTGAAAGTCAAATAATCACTCTTTGTATGTCATATTTATATTTAAATTTCATCTTTATGAATTCAAAAATTTGTCTTGCCAAATTTTGTCTCTCCAATTCTACATTTTGAAATATTTCAACTAATTTTTTTATCTGTATACCAATATCATCATCATCTTATGACTTTTGTTAATTCTTATTTTTCAATGATTGTTCACTAACTTTGCTATTGACAAGCAACGAATAAAAAAAGAGTCCTTGATGAAGAGTTGGACTTTGTGTTAGACATACTAGATTAGTTTTTAAATCAATCTAGATTGTCCAAATCTTTTCCTTATGAACACCAATTTCCGCTCCAACTATGTTTTACCATTCTTAAGAGCTTGTGCAATCTACTCATCCTCCTTGGTAGCTCAATTTAGATTTAAGTGAATTTTCATCTCCATTATATGATTAATGCATGACATATGTGTTAATAAATCAGCAAACTACTTCTTTCCGTCCACATACTCGATTTTATATTGAAATGGTGTTGTCATTTGGCCTAATGAATCTGTTGTTTTGAGAGATATTTCTAAGTTTCTAAATAAACCAAAGGTTTGTGATCTGTCTTAACCACAAACTCATGATCTCCAAGATAATGCTTCCAATGTTTATAGCCAACAAAATGATTAACTCCTCTTCTTCTGTAGTATGATAATTTTGCTCCGCTAGTAAGAGCTTTTGTGAGAAGAAAGTAACTCGGTGTCATATCTCTCTTATTCATGTAGTAGCATTCTTCCAATCACCACACATGATGCATCCGTAGCAAGTTTTGTTGGTCTACATGGGTCATATCATTTAAGGATTGATGCATGTAAGAGTGCATCTTTTAAAGCTTGAAATGTGATATCCTAAGCTTTATACCATTGTTATTTATGCGCTTAGCATAAGAGATATATTAATGCTTAAATAATAAGAGCAAAAGTTCCCACAAATCTTCTATTGAAGCTGATTAAACCCAATAAACTATGTAATTGAGTTTGATTTTCCGGAGTAAACGTTGAGTACATTTAGGATCATTTACATGATACTAAATGTACTCAAAATTTTGTGAAAAAAATGAATTATATATCAAAGCTTCAAAATATGAATTTGATAAATAAAAAATATATTATTAAGATCAAATAGTCATGGTGAACTAAATCTAAATAATAATAAATGAAAAGATAGAAACCATACACAAATAGATAACATCATAGAATCAAACTCAATTGAGAATATTTTTAGATTTTATCACATTTTAACATACATTTGTTATAGTTTTTGAAATTTTTGCTCAAACCTTACCATCTTTAATACAAAGAAATAAAAAATGATGATTAAAAAATACAGTAGAATTAGAATCTCATGCTTGAAAAATGATATATTCCATGTTTTAATTAACCAACAAAAATGATATTAATTAGCCAATCAAGTAAATCACCAATGCATAAATTCAAGAGTGGATGAAAATCTTTAATAATTTATAAGTAACGCGAATAACTTGCATAAATATCATATAGGTGAAAATCAAAACCGGTTGATAGATTCAAATGATTGTTGCAATAAATAAGAATGATGATATCATTAAATTATTTCAACTGGAAAGGTCAAAGAAACTTCTAGATTTGCCATTTCATGAGTATATGAATCCTTAAGATGAAAATTTACTTACAAAGATGTTGTAAGAAAATCATGATAAAGTATTGCATGGCACATGAGAGTTCTTAATACTTTGGATGGGCATTTAACGAGCGTACTACTAGTCAAGGATGCACGTGAAAATTGATAAGATTTTGGAGAGCATAGAACAATTTTACTATTAGCCATTGATGCATGAAGATGAAGAGTCATATGTTTGAATTTATGTAACATATAACAAAACAAGATAGACATTAAAAAACCATTGTAGATGCAAAAAGATATGGATATATGTTCAAAAATGTTTAGAATATCAACAAAATAATTCTAGTATTAAAAAACCATGATGTTTATGATGTTAGGAGTTAACTCATGTCTTGAGTAATTCTCGTTAGTTTGACTATATTTAGTTAGACTAGGGCTAGGGCTGGTACTGCTGTATAAGAGGGCTGGAAGAAGCTCTATGTGACACAATTATAGTATTCCGTAAAGTGACTCTATGTGTTTCGTGGACGTAGCCTCAGTGAGGTGAACCACGTATTTTCTATGTCGTCTCTTGATTGCATGGTTTTCTTCGTGTATTCCTGATTCGGACCAATAATTGGTATCAGAGCGATTGGGTTGTTATGATTTCAGCTGAGAAGGAGCAGCCGGAGCAGAACAGATCAACCATCACCAAGTAGGGTAGAGGAGCAAGTTGCAAGCTGTGGCACTTCTGATTGACAGGGGAGATTAGTCGGATTCGGAGTGCGTCTTTGGTCAATCTACTTTCGAGACGTAAATGAATCCACAATGATGTTCGATGGATATGAGGCGTATCACGACAGGATGCAAAGACTAACCTCGTCAATTTATAGTCGTGAACTACAAAGCTGATGAAGTTGAGTGATGAGAAAATCCGGGAGCAAGGTCCAGCGCTGCAGAGGACGAGCATGTGGAGCAGAAAGAAGAAGCTTCTCTCTTGTGGGACGCATCGAAGACATGAAGAAGGGTTTGCATTCTGCATTATAGTGGATTTCAATTTTCACACCGCATGGCTGTTTAGTTCGTATTTTGTTGGATCCAATCATGAGTCTTAGGTCCAAGGGGATTAGGTCTCTTGGGTTGAAGTTTGGATGCAAAAGTACCCCAAACACCAACCTAGCCACCGACTCATGCCTCAAGGTTGGTTGAGAGGGGATGCAATTGCTCCTTGATCTACTCATAGACACCACTCCACTCATATATACTTTTGAGTATCACTTGATCCTTCCTCTTATTTGTTGGTCCCTAAAAATTATACCCCAATCTGTTTTGTGACTAGTTAGTTTTCAGCCACTAAACTACTCATAACTTCTAAGGTGTTTGCCCTACTATTGATGAAATTAGAAGCTTCTCTTCAAGACCTTTTCAACGCTACCTTAAATGCTCAAAATTTTGTTTGGTCGCAATCAGTGCAAGCCCAAACATTACTTTTGGACCCAACATTTAAAAACTTTTTGGGCTTATGTTTTAGGTCAGAGAGGCATTATTAATGATAGAGACTCACTCAAAGCTATGTTCCTTACGTTTAAGATCTCATCAAAAGTGTCTCATCAAAAGCTTTTCAATGAGTACTTTAAAACAACATTTTTAGATGGAGGGTCCACAAGCGCACATCCAAATGTAAGCCCTGACCCAAACTTAGTGAGAAATCCGAGATTATCCCCTTGGGTCTGGTCGGTACCAATTCAAGCTTTGGTGGCAATCTGTGGGCGTTTCTTTCATGCCCTTAGTCTTATTGAAAGCGTCTTGTCAAGATCTTTCCAAAGAGAGCTTAATCATTTCAAACCCTCATCAAATACTCATGTTATTATATGATATGTCCATGCTCTTTCTACACTTAACCATTTCTCAGAAGTGGCATGTGTTTCAGATTTCAGCCATCTAGTGCAAGTTACTAGAATCCTTAGGTATTATAAAGTGTATGTGTCTTGTCTTTGTTGCATTTGAGAGACGCAACATGTGTTTATCATTAACCATAGTTTGTTAATGTGAAAAAATGGGAGCTTCTATTAGCATTGGACAATGATACATGTTTCACTTTTTCTTTGAAAATTTTTCTTAATGTTTCCTTGAGTTGTTGACTTGTTAAAAAGTCTAAGAAATTAAACATGTATCACAAAATTTGCCTTTTGGATGTATTGTGTGAAGAAGTTTAATTGACTCAGCATTGAAAACATGGATTTCAACCTTCGATTTTCTCTAATCATTATTTCTCAAATTTTCCAACATTTAAGAGGAATCTCACATTTGACACCACTTTTGAGGATTTTAGATGTTAACAATAAAACTGTGGCACTTTGGAATAAAATAATGAAGGGGAGACATTTCAAGAAAAAATATTCTTCTCATGAAAATGTATGCCACTTTTTACTCCTTATTTATTTATTTATTTATCCTTACGAATTCATATTTCATGATCACAATATCGTGTAATCCATCACTATGTTTTCAGAGTTATCAATATTTATGAAGATATTATGAGACCTGGGAGAGGCATTGTACTTTTTGGAAGGAAGAGTATAAACACACATGATGACATTAGAGAGCTAATCTATATTTAACACAACAGGAGGGAGTCTTTGTGTCTTATGTGGTTATCACATATACTACCCAAGATACCATTGTCATGGAACTAATAATCTCCAGTTAGAGTAGCCGTTGAACTTGGCGTAAATACTAAGATCTGCAATTATATAATATTTCATGAGGTAAATTACGTTATATTTAGTTTCTTGGCCATGAAGATTCATTAGATTTTGACATGGGATATGGATATCTATGTTAGAGAGTTGTACTACTCTAGTATTAGAGGTGACATGGATTAAATTTGTGATCATCTTTTTTGGTTCAATCTTTTAAGAATCTCATTAGTATTGCAATTCATGAGCTGTAGGGGCTTAGAAATTTGAATTTTAAAAAAAAATAATTTGAGAAATAAAGACTTATATTCGTGGGGAATGCTATTGTATTCTTACAAATATAGCTGAAGTACTAATATTGGTAGGATGTTCACCCAAGCAAGAGGAATGTTAGGGTTGGTTATGTCTTATGAGAGAGGAGGAAACCTCGAGGAACTGCTCAACGGTATGCCAAGAACCTATATATGAGGAAAATATTGAGAAAGCGTGTAAGAGCCATGACGGGACGCAAAACACTAAAGATGTCACCTATGCACAAGGTGTCGATGGGAAAAATTTTCCCTCTTATCTTGATGGCAGATTGGACTTTTGCAAAACAATTGAGATTGAAGAACTTGGGAGGAGCATTTTTATCGTGGTGATGGGATCATATTTTTCTGGAGCTGTGCAAGGAGGTGCACCGGGGGAAAGCAACTCATGTAGTAGGAAAGAGAGCACAATCAGGTGCATGGGATGCAAAGTTCTGGTCTAAAGCTTTAGGCCGCAACTATGAAGAGGAAAAGAATGGCATCGATTGAGAAAGATCGACGATACATACTAGATTCGACTCCGATAAAACAAAGTGGTTCAACCTTAAGAAAGCGCAAGAAGACAAATGGCTACAAGATAGATCTCATTAAAGATGTATTCAGAAGGAAGGAAGCCTACACCCTGAACCAATTATTTTTGCCATAGCAAACCACCTATGTTAGTATGCATAAGGTTTGAATTGTGTAAGGTTTCGTGGGAGGCACCATTCGGGTTAACTGGGGAGAGATATTTGCGAAGAATGTTCAAGTGATTGGTTGACCACGAAAAAAATACAATTGTATCGATTGGAGTCTGGGCTATCTGACATTGATGTGGACATAGACGACACTAGTAATGGGTCCACTCGAAGCATACGAACTATTGTTCCGCCTAAGCCAAAAGAGCGAAGGGAAGCTATAGTGGAGGGAAAGGATTTGGACTCTAATATGACAATTGTGGAATTTCCACGTAAGAGAAAGAGGCAGTTGCATGTGGAGAGTCTGCCCATTAGCTCGGCAAAGAAGAAGGTGGATGATGGAGAATAGAAGGTGGTAGAAATAGTGCCTCCAAGGTCTTCTCGACGGAAGGTCAAGGCTACAAAGGAAGTGGTTGAACCCTTGGCTTCGGTACTCCAGTTGTTTCAGAAGCTAGAGGTGATAGTGGTTCTTGTGCTTATGAAACTCAACGAAATGGGGCCATGATATATGCCTAGGTGGGATCCTTAGGTTGATGGCTATATGGATCTAATTCAGACTATGAATCAAATAATGATGGTACGACATGATCATGCTCAAGTAATTCAATAATTGACGGAGAATGTAGAGAAGTTGTCGAAGCAGAAGGCTAAATTGGAGAAGGAGTTGCATACGTCGAAGCAGTAGTACATGGAGATGTGCAAGATTCGAGGAGCTATGTGGTAAAGGAGAATTTGCAGTTGCGCGAGACTGTGAAAGAGTTGAAGCGGCGTCTGAACCATATCGACGTGAAGGCACCTGCTAGACTAGAGTCTCTTTCCAATAGATATGTTCGCTCGTTGTGACAACGTAGAGGTACAGCGATTGGAGCATTTGGTGACGATTATGGAGAATCCTGAGGATACTAAGGAGAAGAGGAAAGACATGTACAAGGCCTTGGGCCGGGAGTTCCGCGAAGCCATGAGCCTTCACCGATAGGAGATCGCTGCAGACGTTCAAAAATTGCAAGTAAGAATCGACGCGTTTACTCGGGAGATGGAGGCACGATCGAGCGATCCTTGTAGGTAACGATTAGGAATATGTGCTAGGATCATGTATAAATAGGAGTAGGATTAGAGTAGTGACATATTCTTTCTTGAAAGTGTTTATTGTTGAACTGAAATCATAGTCATGGTAGAACGAGAACTCACGAAGCTGATGTGATATGCGTGCAATATGAGACGAATACTTGCAAAGTTACCCGGGTATTTGTCCATGAGCAGTGGATGTGTTTGATCCACCAGGAGTACTTCATGAAGCAACTCGCCTTGACTACAGGTTGTAAAGGAAAAGATCTCCATCTTTAGTAAAGAAGTTGTTGAGTCATTCTTGTGGTTGCTATTTTGCATAAGAATATTACATATTCTTATGGGAATAGAAATGGGAAGTATGTAGAATAGGAAGCTGCCAACTCCTATTCGTATTGTTCTTCAGACTATGTAGTTAAAGAAGACTAAATGCACTCTTTTCCCTTCATGTTGGTCCATTCGGGTCTCTCATTCCCTTGGGAATGAAGCGAACTATGCTAATTCTGATCTTGTAATGCACACACGGTAATGCATTTCAGGATTTCTTATATAGGTATAAGAAATCTAGGTTTAGAGTTGGCATTCATCACATGTGTGGAACAAAGAATTGATACTCAAACTGGGGAGAATTAAATGCAATTATAGATAGTAATACTTATACGATAGGGGGTGTATGCTCGGGACCCCTAGTTTCCCTAAGATCTTATGATTTGTATGTAACAGATATTAGATGAGGAGTGTGCATAAAGAATTATGAGAAGTGGGATTAGTACCTTCTCAAATTCGTTAGGGTGTCCGGACTTTTTACCTTTTACTGGGTTTGTTTTCTTGTGGACGGTTTTGCCTTAGTTCAATCAGGGCGCTATCGGAGACTCTTAGCAAAAATGTGACTTTCTGGAATGAGAAAAGAATGGTGGTAAAGAAGACATGATCAATCACACGAGATCGCATCTACAGAAAATGCTTTCACTCGTAGGAGATTTCACGTCGAACATATGTCGTGTTTGTCCTGTGAGGGTGTCACGGAATTGAAATAATGTGCACGACAAACTGGGAATATGCTCGACACAACGATGGCAAACGTGAACTGAATTAGCCATCTCGACCTTTGGATGGGTTCTTATGTTCTTGTTACTCTTGGCTACAACTATCCCGAGCCTCGACCGGCTTCCATAAGGAGCAATTGCATTTTGTGCAACATACAAATATTTGTGGAAGGATTAAGACCGACAGTTTGTATTGTAAAGTCATGATAGTTGTCGGGAGTCTGGACAGCTTGAGCAATTTTCCACTACCTACCGGAGCAGTGCGAAGTCTGGCGCTGAGTGAATGAGCAATACCAGAGAATCATAAATCCATGGGTAACCGAGAAAATGGCCTCGACAGTTCTGACTCAGATGGGAATGAAACTGTCGTGCAGATGATATCGTTGGTGCCGACGAGAACGTTTGTGCTGTTCGCCTGCTGCAGCTGTCGAAAGCAACGGGTAAGCTGTTATCGAAATCTCCGTGTTCTAGTGGCGCTGATTCTTGGATCCAAATCGAAGCACGAAATAGAACATAACGCGATAGAAGAAGGCCCAGCCTAACAAGATCAGAAGGCACTGCCATTTGT
This sequence comes from Marchantia paleacea, assembly GCA_014180765.2. NCBI lineage: Eukaryota > Viridiplantae > Streptophyta > Marchantiopsida > Marchantiales > Marchantiaceae > Marchantia > Marchantia paleacea. The sequence goes on along the minus strand of MUAA02000109.1, from coordinate 45,849 downwards.
CGAGCTTCGTGATGGCCAAGTCCTTGAGTAGGTCCAATCCGTAGAGCTCACATTCATCGCCGACCTGCGCGGCACGGAAATAGCAAGTCTGTGACTTCTTGTCTCCGAATTCGTTGAGCAGCAGAGCTTCGTATGGGTACTTGATGGTGGAGAGATAGTGCAGCCACTGCCAGTAAATCGGGATATGTGAGCGCTTGAGGAAGTATCCGCAAGTGAGGAAGAAGAGAGCGGTGAAGGCTATGACTGCCGCATAGCCCAGGATGTAGTTTGGCACCAGCGCAGAGATGAACATTACAAACGAGTTCGTGGCCAAAAGAGATACATACAACACCAGGAAGAAGAAAAAGAAGCCAGGAGCCCCTCCGTCCAGCTTCAAGGCCCACCAAGTTATGAGACAATATGTCATTGCTTGGATGGCGAGAAACGGCAGGTAAGTAATCACACCCGCCACCACATACGATGAAGCTCTGTAAGCATTGTGTGAAGTTTCTCGAATGTAGATAAATCGCTCCTGATTCGCCCACCCACACATGGCACAGCATCTCATCATCAGTTAATCGCTCGAGGATTGTGGTCCAGCAGTTCGGCCATTATAGTGAATCCCACCCAGACCACTCAGCACGTGGCTAATCTCCAAGATCAATGAGCCTTTCTTATGTACAATTACGTGCATTTGAGCATGAGTTGTGACAGACTAATCCTTTCAAACACTGAAACTCCGGCCATCGATGCTGTATTCATAAGTGAAATCTCTGCTCTCATTATCATTCAAATGGAGAACTCGGAAGAAGTGGAAATGTAAATGGAGCCACGCCCGCATGAAACCAGAGGCAGAGCCCGGTTTGAACCAGGTCAGGAGGTTACCTGAATGAAAGTAGGTACCGCATCGTTGGAGGAGAAGAAGAAAAGGCAGACTGTGAAGATGAAGAAGGACAGCAGCTGCGTGACGCCCTCGAGGTTGGGCTTGATTTTCAGAAAAAGCGTTGCCATCATAAATCCCATGACCGTCAGCACCATCTGTCTGGAGAGAAAAAGCTCCGGCGTTCTCTGAATGTTCTTGAAGTTTCTGACGACGAGGATGACCACTTCCCGCCACCAGTCGTTGGCGAATTTCGGCCCATAAATGTCGTGAAAGCTCTCGGACACGTCGAAAGCGTGGTCCGCCGCTGCATTGAAATCGCTCCTGCCAGGAGTCGGAGTGGCAGGGCCAATTTCTCCTCCCAGTGTACTAACCCCCGGATACACAGCGTTCCCTGCACCTGCTGCAGGTCGACTCGGAGTGCTGCGGACGGGAGTCCTCATGGGCGTAAATTTTCCAGCCAATCCTTCGAGTAAGCCATTGTAGTAGAAGGATGCGAGCTTCGGAGGATCCCTGGTGAGCGAATGATCGTACGCATCATCCAGATCATCGAAATAGTTGTACTGTCTAGAAGCCGAACCGTTCTCCAGAACCTCGACGCTCTCGTCGAAATTCTTGCCGAAAAGCTTCAACGGGCTGTGCGCGTGGTTCACTTGCTTGCGCACGACGGGCGAGTTCTGGACAAAGCTCTTCTCCATGGCCTGAAAGTTCTTGTCGGAGAAAACCGCGTGACCGTCGTCGGGTTTCACGCCGTCTTTGTTAAACTGCACCAAGGGCTCCAGACCGAGCGTGGACGAGTCGTACTCCTGAATCACGTCCAGCAAGTACTCGATGCTGTTCTCGCCTCGTGGCACCTCTCGCCCGAATGAAGCTAGGTGGGTTCCTAGGTAGGATGGAGATCCCGCATAAATCAACTTTCCCCTGCAAAGCTCACATCAATCACAAAATTCAACACCCCGCACTCGGCGCGTCCACAAACCGTCCCCATCATCACAAGGCAACACACCGTCATTCGTAGGACTGATCACGGCCAAAAATGCTTCAATTTAACAGGGCCGGGGGCTACGGGCTTGAATAATAAGGGCGGGCCTGGAGTCCTGGACCACTGGTGATGGGAATCATGGGATTCAGCCGCTGGAGTCTATCGGATGTATGAAGTAACAAGAAGGGAATCTACGGAAGAAAGTCCATGGGCGGAATGTAATCCATGCCTGTAATCCTGGGCAGAGCTATGCGGCTCGGATCAGTTCAAATCTTTTGGCTCCAAAGCTACGCAGTCTTGGGCCAGTTGAGGGTTCTGATCAAAACTGAGCTACCATACTGGAGGCGGCAGCGAAGTGACACCTATTCCACGTACTTGCATCGAGGTTGGGACTGACGAGATGCTCTAGGCTTGAGTTCATTTGCAAGGCCCTGTGTATTATCTAATGCAATCGGATGCATATTTCTAAAACAACTCCGAGCACGAGTCCGCTTTCATTCCCTCGGAGCCATTTCCTTTGACAGTTGCCCGTCAGAGTCTTTGTACAGACGTTCGATTGCACTGAAGTGGGAGAACTTAGAAACTCTTCAAGTTCCGACAAGTTCCTCGAGTCTCATAGGACACATGCATTTGACAAGTCTTTAATAAAGAGGTCGACAGAAGAGCTCGAGGCCGTTCAGTCGGATGCATTCAGTTTTTAGCATGGTGGGCTGCATCTGAAAAGACATGAATCCCATCGATAGACTCATACCTTGCGAGAATGACCAGATGGTTTAGAAGTTGCTGGATGCGGTATGAAGGCTGATGGATTGTGAGCAGCACCGTACTACCCTCCTCGGCGATGTTTTGAATTCTCTCCATGACGCTGAAAGCGCTTGTAGAATCCAGTCCCGACGTGGGCTCGTCCAGAAAGAGCAGAGAGGGTTCGTGGATGATGTCCACGCCGATGGAAACCCTTCTCTTCTCTCCTCCAGATATTCCCCGGGTTCCTTCATCGCCTATGTAAGTATTCTGGGCATTCTGCTCGGCGCAGTCACCATGGACACATCACACACCAACAGAACACAAAAATTAGGATTCGAACCTGTTAGATCTCCATTCACCTGCTCCCGTTTATTCAAGTCCTAATGTGGCGAAGAGGGAGATCTGACAGACCCTTGTCAAAGGTCCATTCTACTGCCGAGCTGTTCAGTCTCGTGGTGATTTAATTCAACATTCATTCATCCAACATGGAGCCGAGGACGATTGAAAAGCTCGAGTCAACCTGTGCCGAGCTTATGTAAGCAGGAATGATCATGGGATCGAATCACGGCTCTCGTTCAGTTGTCAGTTGCAGTTGGAGCCAAAGGCTTCTTCACTGGGAAGGAGAACACTAACCGTGAGGCCGAGCTGGTCGATGAGCTTCATGACGCGATCCCGTTTCTCATCTCGGGACATGGTCTGCGAAAGACGAACTTCAGCTGCAAACCACAGCGTCTCCCAGACAGTGAGCATGGGAAAGAGCTGATCGTCCTGCATGACATAGGCCGACATTCTCTTCATCATACTCGGGCTGACGGGCTGCCCGTCTACTGTGATCAAGCCCCCTAGGCTTCCACTGGCAATTCTGCCAGCCAAAGCATCGAGAAATGTTGATTTTCCTGCTCCACTCGGTCCCATGACCGCTGTCACTTGGCCCTTGGATGCATGACCACTGATCCCGTGCAGCAAGTCCACCTCTCGCGTCACCCACTTCCCGTCCTTCTTGTGCTTCTTCACCACCGTGTACGTCAAATCTTCGATCTCCAGGCCCGTGCCTTGCACATGCGGCTTCGCACCTCCGCTGCCCTTCTTGTGCTTCATATTCTCGTCTATCGTAAGCAGCGTTTCCAGAGTCTGCAGCTCCCGCGCCACAACTCCGGTACCATGGTGGTTGTTGTTGTCGCTGCTGCTGGTCTTCTGGGCCCGAGGGCCGCCTGTATGATTGGTGCTCATGCCACCACGGGGCCCAATGTCCATGGGGTGCATTCTGGTCCTCGTCGTCATGGTTTGCCTGAATCAGAGGAAAAATCAATGCCCTTCTTTCACCGCCTCACAGAGCACTCGAGCTCGACTGCAGCAGGCGTTTCACGACCTCCAACATTTGATGAGGATCTCGAGACTTGTTAGATTCCGGACTCCATGGACCTTGCTGCTTCGAACTTGGGACGGGTCAGTTTCTTTGCAGGCTTAGTACGTAAAGAGTAACTGGACTCTTCCAAGTTGCCAAGTAATCAGAATTCGAAACTGGAAAGTAGACCGAAGAGGAGATCCCGCAACCATTTACCTTCTATCTGGTTGCCCTCAGAAGCTTCAGAATCTTCCTCTCTGCTGTTCTTATCAACTAATTTGGGAAATCGGTGCTCGTTCGATCGATCGGGCCGTACCGTAGTTCCGAGTTCGCCAGGCCTTGCGCACGACTTGCATCAGCAGCTGCTGCAGTGGGCGCGCCTGAGGACACAGAGAGTGCATGAGAGTCTATGAGCTGAATGGTTTGGACTTCGAGGATCGCCGAGCGACTGCGGATCCATCGACTCGCTCGTTCGAGGCAGTACACTTGGAAGAGGAGACAGAAAAGAGAGGATCTGGACACCGGTGCATCACGTACACTGCGACAAGAGCTGCGATGACTTCTAGGACGTAGCCGCCACGGTCGCTTCACGACGAGCATTTCGTGTCTTCGGTGATCATACCGTCCCTTGACTCGTCCGCGCATCGTTCCTTTGCACCTCCCCGCAATGATAACGACCATCTGGTCTTGGCCTGTGACATGTCCAACAGACGGCATGAATTGTTGTTTCCACCCTGACTAGCCTTGTTACTGCGCTGTTGCTGGTCAGTGTTAGTCCTGCCTTTGTTTCCGATGTATTTTCCTTTTCCAATGTCCATACAGTTGTACTCTTCCAAACATCATGTACGGTGCTGTACTCTCCAGTGAGACACACGATATGCAGTGGCCCTCCATGGCTTCAACAGCATCAGGACTTGTTCCAAATTTATTGATATCTTCTTCAACTTCCTTCCAGCTCCACTCAGTGACCAGATATTGATTTGACAATACCCCAAGTTGTCACTTGGGCTTATCTGAACCTAAGTTGCAAAAAAGGTCTTCGTTAGACCCCTCTATCGGGAAATCCCCACTACCCGGGGAATTGTTCCGGCCTCATCTCTCACTGGTAAAACTGTTGAACGAGGTGACCGTCACAAGGTGTATGGTTCACTAAGCCATTTGGATAAACGAGAAGGAAGGTCAAATAATACTTTTCGCACCCGCAGTGTCATATCATTGAACTTTCAAATTCGATTTAGAGAAATGATGAGAGCTAAGCAGGTGTTGGAATCGACATAGGGTGGAAGAGATCAAACATATTTGGTGTTGTATTTAAACTTGACAGTGGGCTTATTTGTTGTATCTATCCATAGGTTGGGGGAAGGTGTACTAAAAGTTGAATTCCACTCGTTGGCTTTTTAATCATGGAATAGGAAAATAGCGATATTGAATAGCAACCAAAGATCTTCGGACGTCAGACTACTGATTCAGAAGTGTATTCAATGAAGATGTAGGGATTTAAATAGAGTTGTGACATAGCTCAAAGGCAGAGAAACTTCATCAATTGCATGTCTAATGGTGAAATAAAGAGAGTAACGGAGGGATATTGCAAATGGTTTAAAAACTTTTTAAATGTGGTGAGGATATTGAAAGCCTAATATTTACAACAAATGGCTATAGGGAGTTTAACGTGCAGGCAAACTTTTTGCTTCATTAAAGTGATATGCTCATCCCAGGACAAAAAAAAAAACCATGATGGAGATGGAGAATGCAAATTCATCTTTCATCGGGAACACATTTGTAAACACTTATCGAGAGTTGGATAAATTTACACTATTATTTGATCTACATGGAATTATAAATGGACACCACAAGAAAAAGGTGATTTTTTCCGTCATTACTTTCACATGTGATAATCATGTTCAGATTTATGACGACCGAGGATGTGGAAAGTACAAGATCTTAACAAAAACTCTGAAATCTCAAAAATATTGACAATCAAGTTTGTTGCAAATAATTGCTCCGCTATCATTTCAAAACGGAATTGACAAGTTTTTCACCACAAAATGCATTTTAAACCATATTCATTTAACAAATATGCATGTATAAAAATTTCCTTACCATATGTCAACTATATTACTTTGAATGTATTCTTATATGGCAATGGACAACTAGAAGGTTTTAAACTTACTACATACATCCATAGGAAGATCACCGAATGTCCATTACATTGTGCATGTGAAATTAAAAAGAACTTGATGCAAGTCATGCAAGCTAAAATGTTTCATGCACTGTGACAAAAAAAAATTAAAAATTGAATCTTGATGCAATCATGAAGTGTCGCACATGGCATGGGTCAAATATTTTTAGTTTTCACTCATTATACCAAAATTGCAAATATCCAAGTGAAATTTTTAGCTTGATAGTTAGATGTATATTAAAATATCATGGTATCATGAGATGTATTATTAAAAAAAATTACCTTATTATATGCACCTGATTATGTGGTTAGATTCAAAATTGGATTAGATTTTGGAATTTGATCTATACATTAATCCTAAGCAAACATAAAAATTTAATTAAAAAAGATGGAAAAATATTAATTCTAAAAAGGTGTGAAAACATGATAAACCTCTTGTCAAACAAAAATTCTTTCTTTTGGCATTAGTAATATGATATAAGCATATTTCAAGTTATTTTTTAAAAATAAATTATTTATTATTTATATTAATTTTAAATAAATTTTTTATATTATATAAATTATACATTGAAATATATTTATATATTAAAATCAAAAACATTAATTTAAAATTTATGATATATATATTATGTTTTATATAATTGATTTAATTCATCATATTACATTAAGTTTAAATAATTTTTCAAAATCTTGAAAAATTATTTAAATGCCTACTTAAAATATATTATGAATAAGCTTTAGAGAAAATTGTAAGAAATAATTATGAAAAAATATCTAAAACATAAAAGAATGATGTGTTGCATAAATTATTAAATTTAAAAAAAATAAATCTAACAACGAATCTATTAATAAAATCTATCTTCTAATTTGAAAAAGTATTTTATTTTTATCTTCATTTTTCATAAATTTAAAATATAATATTTTTATTTAAAAAAAAAATTTTTAAAAGCATAAAATATGCTTGAAATTCTATTTTATTTTTTATAAATAAATATGTTTAATTTATAATTAATTTGAGTAATTTTTATATATTTATTTTAAAACAATAAAAATAAATTCTGAGATTAAAAATTTTGATTGATTTTAGATGGACTAATAAAAATTAATTAAGTTCAAAATTGATAAATTTTATATCAATATTTCTGAAAAAAATTTAATTTTTAATTTTTAACTTAATGAACAGAATCATAAACATAAAAAATCAGTTATAATGTTTACAAAAGTCATGTTATGTTAATGTGTAAAATTTTGATGATTTTGAAATAATATTTTTACATAGGTTAAATGATATAATAATAATAATAATAATAATGCAAAAATTGATTTAGATTTGTTACCATTTAAATTATTTATTCACATTGGTGTGCTTGATTATGTTTAAAACGCACATTATTCATGAAATAAGTAATAAAATATGATAAATTTGTTTCAATTTATGTTTTAAAAATTAAGAAAACATTTATTTTCTATGTTTATGAATTAATATATAATATATACATATTATAATTTTGTAATTTAATTATATATCAATTATTAATTCATTTTTAATATAAAAAAGTATGAAATATATATGTAAAATTACATATGTTAATGATTGTTATCTCATTTAATATTATTAGTTTGAAGTCATGATCAACTATGAATTTTTCAAAAAAAATATGACAACTAAAAAATCAACTTGAAGTTGTATTATGTATACATGTCATATGATTTAGAACATCAAAATAATTTTAGCTAGAAAATATATATAACTGGATATTATTATCATAGAATTGTGATATGAGATTAATTATAACAAAATATTTAGTCATATATAAAAAATAACAAAAAATTTCATAATTTTGAAATAATTTTTCATAAGATTTGCAAATTTTTCACTTCAAATCAAAGCTAATATGATTAGATGTCATAAACGGAGATTCATTTTGAATGGAGAGTGATAAAGATATTACATGGAAGCAATCATCATTATATAAAAATAAATAAATGTTCCTCTTGACATATAAGTTGCAGTACATTTTATTTGTTCAAAAAAACATCAGATTTTTGGACAAACTCATCAATATACAACAAGCATGGTATGGAAATTTGGGGGAGAAGAGAGAATATAATAGAGTAGTATACTTTCTTGCATATTATGTGTCTACACTTTGGCAAACATGGAGAGTGAATAGTCATTTATATGATATGAGTATTTTTGTTTTCTTAGGGTTTTGAGTGATTTTTCTCAAATTAGACATATGGGTCGGGATTTTTTTATTCCAATCTCTTCCTTTTCCTGCATTGGTTCTATTGGGAGCTAGTTGGAAAATTATGGAGATCAAAATAAAAAGTTATGAGTACTTTTAGATTTTAGGGTTTTTATTGTTAGCATTTTACCATGTGATGTGGGGTGTTAGGGGGTTGTGCATCTGCAGGTGGGAGGAGATACATGATGGAGTGTTCGGTGTCTTAATTGTTCTCTTTGTGCTAACTATAGCTTCACTTTCTCTCATGGGGCCGCCAAAAATATTGTGTGATACACCATGTCCAGTGTGTTATTGTCTCTTTACCTCCCACATGGAAAAGATGCACAAAGATTATGATTGGACCACTTGGGATTCGCACGTGAGGAGGACGATCACATCGACATCGGTATTTGTCACTTCGGGGAACACGCAGACTACATCAATTCCTTCGTTGATCATTCTGTGTATATCGAATGGGTCGTGGGAGTGGTTAGCTTCCCATGCAAGTTCGATTCGAGGGCTTTTTGAGACTAGATTTGCATGTCCATGTTTATTCTATATGCTTCCTCGTGCACTCCATGACAAGGCTAGACGTCCCATGGACTTTTTTTTGTTTCTATTACTTCCATGATGGTGTATATGTTATACTAGAGGGGGCGATGTTGATTCAGGCTTGATTGCGGGATTGGCACGCGATCCCATGGACTTGGGGCATGTTAGGGAGTTAGTGTGGTTTTTGTTTCTATTACTTCCATGATGGTGTATATGTTATACTAGAGGGGTTTGTCGGGGGGATGGTATATGAGCATGTTGATTCCGAGTAGGGTTGCATTGGGCTACATTGCTATTTGAGATGAATGCATTTTTTGTCCATATTAGTTTGGAGTCGCCATACCACACATGTTAGAGCAGATATCCATCCGGGATTGAGTCACATAATACTTCTGATTTGGCACGATTGCGATGGTATAGAATCTTGGGGCATGTTAGAGAGGATAGTGGTTGTGTAACTAATTTAATTGATGCGCATGTAGAATAAGGGAGAAAGGAAAAAATGTGGGCTGCATGTATGGATGTGCTTGAGAGAAATCTTGTACCAAACTTTCCATTTCCCAATCTATTCAACATTCATATCTGATTCATGGAGAAGGATGTTTTCAGAGTGTACCTTATGGCGAATTGGGGTGCAGATTTTATGGCTCAAGTGATGACATCACCAGTACCAATGATACTTCCGATTGTCAATTATGGAAAAACTTGGGATTGTACCATTTACATTCTAAATTGAATGTTGGATGGATTTGAATCGTGAACCACCCGCAGTTCGTTCCGTTTCATGGTGTATGTAGAAATTAGAACAATTTACCAACAGAAGAGAGTATGGAGGGACTTTATTGTTAGAAATTATGATGAAGAGTACTACAGAGCTATAATAGGATCACCTCGGCCTTTTGTGATTACTATTTTGAGAGATTGGATTGTTATTATACTTACATTGTATTAGTTTGAGTGGTGGAGAAGCATGGAAGCATCAGTTTCTATGAGTGAAGTTCTCAACTCAATCATGATAGAAATGAAAGAGTTAAGAAAAACTATTGTAGATGGACATACAAAGCAACAAGCCATGGAGGACAAGATCTCTCCATTAGAGAGTGAGAAGGTAGAGAGAGAAAGAGTTGGTGAGATGGAAGTGGAAACTCCAATACAAGAGATTCAATCCCAACAAGCGACTGTTATTGCCAACGAAGAAGCAAATAGGAGACAACTTCAAGAGATGGAAGATCAAGCCAATCTCTTACTTCGTATGGGAAAGTCATGTAAGGTGGAAGCCTACAAGGGCAGTAGAGCCATGGGAGTTTTGGAGGGATGTATCATGAGGATGAATATACATCTATCATATTTTTATGTTTCTGATTTTACTGCATGAATGTTCATGCGGTCTTACCTCATGGATAAGGCTCTTACATGGTATACTACATGATTGCTTTCAGCATGAATGTTTTCATGGAGTGGGATGCAAGAGGGGCTTCTTCAGAACTTTCAAGCGGTGGATTCTTTTCAAACTACGAGAATGAAGTTGTGGGACTTGAAGCAGAAAGGAGTCATACATGAATACATTGAAAAATTTCGTGATTTTCAAGTATCCCTTATGGATATGAGTGGAGCAAAAGCCTTAGATGTCTTCAAACGAGGTTTGAAGGAGAGAGTGCGAAAGGAGGTGATGGTGAGTAACCCATCCACAGTGAATGAAGCAATCGCAATCGCTCAACGGATTTCGGGTGCTTATGGGATCATACACGGTGAACCATCAAGCAATGTTTGAGAACCACTTGGCCCAACACCCATGAAGTTGGGAAACCTTCGACGTAGGTAAGGATATGCACCACCATGAGGACCACCGCTTAGGTATGGAGGTGGTAATCGTCGATCATTTATTCCAAATTTGCCAGATCTTCCTGCAAATAATGGAACGGTTAATCGAGGAGGAATGGGGGTTCGTGACAATCGTCAATGCTATACATGTGGGAGGATAGGTCACATTGCCAAGTTTTGTAGAACTTCGTCGGGACCATCCGAAGGAAGGCCTATATTCCCATTTCAACAATATGGAAGGAGGGGAATACGACAAAGAAGACAAGATCTTGCATGGAAACAAAGATCACCAGTAAACTTGCCTTGCGGCCTTACTGTTTCCACTAAATGAAGAAAAGGTGGAGTTGGAAGAAGACAACAATTGGAAGCTCATGGAGGGAACAAGAAACAAGCACGATTGATTGTCACAGATGGGATGATGGAAGGACACAAGGTGAGAGTCCTAATTGATCCTTGAGCAACAGAAAATTTTCTATCACGATCTGTTGCAATGAAATTAGGATTGATTTTGATGAAGGATGTGAGTGAGGAAGTGAAGTTGCCAAATGGGCAAACTGAACCAATTGAGACATTAGCACTGAGTGTACAACTAGTCATAGGCTGGTACCAAGAAGAGATTGAATGGAGAGTAATCCGATTAGCTCGATATGATCCCATACTAGGAATGCCATGGATGAGCAATACAATCCGGAGGTAGATTGGAGAAAGAAAGTAGTAAAAAGTAGTGGATGGAAGATTTACGGAGATAGAAGCAAATCTCAAAATAGAAGCTTATCTCTCTTTGTGATTGGTAAGACTGCCATTTCTAGAGATGATGTATGTTTCTTGGGACTTATAAGATGTTGTTGGTTCTAAGGACAATCTTTACATTCCGAAATCATTGAACGATATTATTACTGAGTATCAGGATGTCTTTCGAGATGATCTACCTGTAGGATTGTCACCTAAGAGGCGTATAGATCACAAGATCGAGGTGATACTTGAAAGCACTCCAACGTGTAAAGCTTCATATCGTTTGGCTCCAAATGAGTTGGAGGAATGTAAAGCTCGCGTGGAGGAGATGTTGAGAAAGGGGTTCATACAACCAAGCATTTCACCTTATGGAGCCTCTGTGCTGTTTGTGAAGAAGAAGGATGGGAGTATGAGATTGTGCATTGACTATCGTGGGTTGAATCAACAAACGGTGAAAAAAAGTATCCATTACCTCCAATGGATGATTTATTTGACCAACTTGAAGGGGCGAAGTACTTTATCAAATTGCATTTGAGGAGCGGGTATAACCAGATTTGAATTGCTGATGAAGATGTTTAGAAGACAGCTTTTCGTACTAGGTATGGCCACTTTGAGTATCTAGTGATGCCTTCTGGTCTCACTAACGCACTTGCCACATTCATGGGATTAATGAATGATATTTTTCGTCCTTATTTAGACAAATCTATTATTATCTTTTTGGATGATATTTTGATATATAGTACAACCTTAGAAGATCATAGATGACATTTACGAGAGGTACTCCAGGTTTTGCGAGAGAATGAGTTATATGCCAAAGCTTCAAAATGTGAACTTGGCAAATCAGAAGTAGATTATTTAGACCATCGAGTCACAGCGGAGGGAATCCAAATGATGAGTGAGGCATATGTTCAAGATGTATTTATGCTAGGAAATGGTCAAAAATGGAGATGAGGAGCTGCATGTCAACAAAATAAGGCGGGGAATCAAAAACCAGCATGTTTATGACAACCACTTCCCATTCCCGAACAACGATGGGAACATGTTACTATGGATCTAGTATGTGAGTTACCAAAAACCTCTTTAAGACATGATTCAGTTGTGGTCTTTGTGGATAAATTGAGTAAGATGATACACATCCGACCTACCACAAAGACAATGACGGCACCACAACTTGCTCATCTGTATCTAGATGTAGTTTTTGTGAATCAAGGATTAAGCAAAGTCTTAATCACAGATAGAGGAACTCATTTTACTAGTTTGTTTTTGAAAACCTTGTTTGGTTTATTCAAAACAAAGCTAGCAATGTCTACCGCCTATAATCCTCAAACTGATGGTCAAACAGAGAGGACCAATAGAATAATAGAGTATATGCTACGAGCATTCATCTTGGAGGAACAACAAGAGTGGGATACTCTTTTGCCTCTAGTGGAATTTTCATACAACAATTATGTTAATGCATCCACAAAAGTGTCTCCATTTTATCTGATGTATAGTGCTCATCCTTTGACACCTTCTAGTTTGTTGAGAATTCCTAAGGGGCATGAGTTTTCAACCAAAGTTGTAGTAGTCAATGATTTTGTGGAGCACATACACAAAGGACTGCATCAAGCAAAGGAGAAGTTGGTAATTGCTCAAAATCGACAAAAGCAATATGCAGATGCTCATCCCAGGGAAATGAATTTTCAGGAAGGAGATCAAGTTTAGCTATCCACGACCAATTTGTCATTTGTAGGAACACCAAAATTTAACCCTCGATTCATCGGTCCTTTTGTGGTGTTGAAACGTGTTGGCGAGGTGTCTTACAAGTTAGAGCTTCCGTTGCATATGAAAATACATCCCGTATTTCATGTTTCACAATTGCGAAAACATGTACCACGTCCCAAGCAGTTCACAAATTCATCAACCCCTCCTCCTTTACCTACTATGGTAGCACATCAAGCAGAATTTGAGGTTGACAAGATTCTCAAAAAACGGATTCGGGGTCACATATACCCAAAAATGGAGTATTTGGTTCAATGGAAGGGATATCCATCATATGAATCAACTTGGAAACCGGCAAAGAACTTAGCCAATGCACCTTTGATCGTTCAAGAGTTTGAACGTATGAGCAATGAGGATGTTGCATCTTAAAAGGAGGGAGATTTATAACCATCTTTAGTTAGTGAGAGCTAAAGTAGAGGTTACGCAAGGAGGAGATAGATGGTCTTGAGTTGACTATTAGTGGAGTATCTAAAGGTGCCATGTCAGCAACCCGTGTGCTCTTTAGGTTGTGTTTCTTGTGTGTTAGTTAGAGTACACGTCAGCAATCCGTGTGCTCATAGGGATGACCGCCATATCATTGATCCACGAGGAATTGAGTGGATGGTGGTTGTGTAACCTTACCAAGTTTGTATCTTTTGAGGACTATATATGGAGAAAGAGAAACCATTGAGGTATCTCTCAACTTCAGAATTTCTTGAGTTATTCGAATGGTTCCTCCTCACTTCCCTAGTGTTACAATTGTCTTGTAGGTGGACGTTGAGAACGCTTTTCACAGCGTCTCACGTGCATCTATTTTTAGAGAGCTTAGGGAGGTTGGTGGACCCCTATCAAGTCTTATTCCTTTCATACGGTCTTTCTACGGTTGACATTCTTCTCTCTTTTATCAGCATGACTTTTCCGAGAAGGGAGTCACTGTTCTATAGTGTGCCGCTAGTACTCAACACGGAGATTCTTTGGGAAGACCCCTATTTGCCATGGCTCATTATAGAGCTTTGTTGTCTACTGCTTTGGCTGTTGTCTACTGCTTTGGCTGTGTCTGGTTGTGTGTTCCTCTCCCTAGCGGATGATACACACATTGTGGGCCCTGTAGACAACATTATGGATGACTTTGATTACTTGATTACCGAGCTTCATCTTGTAGGCTTGAGAATCAAGATGTCAAAGTATAGGGCTTGGTCTCCTTTGGGCATTCCTCCTCATCTCCATCTTCCAAAGGGATGTATGACATCGTCAGACGGTTTACGTATTCTAGGAGTGTTAGTAGGGTCCGAGGATTTTGTCTCACGCTACCTAGACGTTGCACTTTCCGAGGATATTTTGCATGTAGATGACCTTGCTCTACTAGGAGATCCGCAGGTGGCGCTTGTTATATTGTCATCTACTATTGCTCGTCAACCCACCTACCTTCTTCGCACGGTTCCTCCTTCATCTACATTCATATCATGTTTGACAGCCTTTGATATGAGGATCATGGGCGTCTTTGGTGACATCATCGGACCAGGAATATTCGAATGTGTGATAAGAGATTTGGCAATTTGCCAATTTCGTGTGGAGGGATAGGCTTATTATCGATGAAGGAGACGGCACCTATGGTATTCTTGACTAGTTGGGCACTCGTTGCACCTTTGTTATTTTCTCGATTTATGATCGCAGATAGACCTATCCTTGAGATATATCCGAGGGACGTGGATCATTTCCCTTAGATGTATTATCGTGACATACGAGATATGCTTTACCATGGGAGGTACGACATGAGCTCCCGTCTTTTTCCTCTTTGGTTACCGATTGGACTAGGGATCTACAATCTATCTTGATGGACCGATAGTTTCATGAGGCTCTACATTCACTCTTAGTGGATTTGGCCATTCCTCATATTACTATAGCTCATCTACGCTTTTGCTCTGGCAAGGGTGCATGCTTGTGGATCTTGGCTCGACCATGCATCATAACTTTCTGACTCACATCAGCTACTTTCTCTACATCGATGAGGTTCCATCTTGGCTTAGTCCATCCATCTACATTTTCATTACTCGCATGTGACTATGGTATCACTTTAGATGTAGCAGGTGCTCATATGACTCGTTACCCATTCGGAGGGGCAGAGGATAGTTACCTATGACGTCATTAAGGATGTGGTGTTTGTTTTGGCGCGTGAGGGTGGATACCTCACATTGAGAGAGCGTTGGTATGTCTTGCAGTCGACTAGGGTTAGGAAAGACCTATACTTGGTTCGGGTGGACCAGGTCACTGTAGCAGATGTGGTGGTTACCGATCCTACTAGAGACACAGTTTGAGAGGGGGTGATCACCCATCCTCCAAGATGGGCGGCGAGTGGAGCAGCAGCAGCCAAGGTCTCCAAGTATATGGATATGCAGAGATGTCACCTCTTTGTTCCTCTTGCTTTGGAGTTATATGGAGCTATGGACACCAACTTCGAGATGTTTGTGAGGGAGTGCGTGAGAGCCTACCATACTAGGTGGCATGGGGTATCAATCTCTTTAGCTTACTGTATAGTCTATTTTAGGCAATGTGTTGCTGTCCGGTTATAAATGAGTTATAAATCATTTTAGAGGATTCATTGCTTTGAAATAAATATATATATTCACCTTCGATTCTTAACTCACCATGAAGAAACACTTAAAACTTTTAGATGCCAGAACCTTGCGAAGCTTGGCACTTTGATTTCGGGTTTTCAATAACCGTGAAATTTCTACCTCTGTACTTCATTTTTCAATCTTAATAGTTCATCAATTACAAGGCACAGAGTGCCCTTTGGCAAGTAACCTAAGGCAATCGAGCCATTTGAGAATCCAACCTTACAAAGACGTCGTGCACAATGCACCGATAGTTTGACTAGCTTGAAGATTCGGGGCGAAGGGCCTCGGCCCCCAAGGGAGACTGTCAGACAAAAAAGGGAAAAAAACTGCGTTGTCCTATTGGCTTAGTATCCATAATTTTACTCATGGGGAGAGGACAATTTTATTAACCGTTGGAGGGATATCTGCTATAGATGCTTTGAATCGTTTCTGAAATGTGAAGGATTGAGTATAAGAAAGTTGTTTTGTAGTAGTAACTTTGAAAGATATAGTAGTTTCGCTCATAATAGTTTTATGGGTGGTCCAGGTGAAGTCCTTTGTATCCATTGCTCAACATAAAGCACTAGTTGGTGCAATCCATAAAAGATCAATCACATTAGGTGATGCTTCTTCAGATGCTCCTATTGTTTGTAAACCTTTTGACCTAGATAGTTTGGATATCTTAGGTGTTGTATGACATATTTATCATTGTGATACTATTGGGGTTTTTGCCCCATGTTACCATTTTGGTTCCATCCTTGTACAATTTGATGGGGTCTTCCCATCCCTTTTGTTATTTTACCGTGTCTCTAACTTATATAGTAAACAAAATCATCATGATGATGTACATGAGGACTATGCTTGAAACTGTCAAGTTGCACATGAGAGAGGAATATTACTGTGGTGTTCAATATGAGCTCCCACATGAATTCAATCTTTGACGTACAGTTTATGATGGAGGTTACTTCTTGTATTTGAACGCTACTTTCTACGTATGTACGTACGCCCGTAGGTTTATCAAGATATTCAGCACGCCCTTATATTTACGATCAACAGGTACGACTACCCTAACTACCACCGTCTCTTCCGATCATTGTTCGTTGTGTATACTTCCTCTTTGTGGTCCACTGGACATGCTTATGCCAGAAGAAAGTCCTTCTACTCAGTTTTCTCTTTCTCTTCCTCAGTTCTGTCCATATTGTCCTTCGCGTTTCTCTCTCTGTGCCGCATCGCTTTGCAAGCATATATGACAACGACGCCATGTACCTGCATGGGTGAAGAGACTTAACAGGTATATCTTACGCCCACCTGTCCCGTTGTCAACATTCGCACCAGTTTTCAACATTCTCATTGGAGTCAGGAGCAAGCCAAAGGCTTTTCCTGTCACTCGAACTTTCTCTTGTTGATAGCTACCTATAATAATTCCTTACGAATTCAAAAACGTGGACGCCGAAGGCTTGTTTGACAGGCAATATACGTCTCTAGCTAGACGAGTAGCCTGTCAATAGGCTGTGAAATCGAATTTGATGCACTAGTGTCATGTTGAGCCCACGACCATGTATGCGGTAGATACCACGAAGATGAAATACAAAGTCACTCAGACACATGCCTCACTGCACTCTCCGATTATGACCCGGACTGTAATGGGGCTACTGATTAGAACTGACTAATTTTCGATACCTGTTCTTTTGCAACCTTCTGAACACCGTTTCACGATCTGTGTCATTCTTGGGAAAGCACATGAAATATTGAGCAGGATAGTGCTGAGGCAATGATTCCAGGTTAGGACTGCACGGCATCTCCAACCAAAATTTTATTACAAAAACTGCATCAGATATCTCATCCATGAAGAAGTTTCTTTCATAAATTCATATAAAAATTTAACGGATCACAGTGATGAGGCACCGAGCTTGATTAAGATTAACAATCTCGTGATAACAATCTGAACACGAGTCATAATCTAACACCCGAATCAAGTTCACAGCCAACATAATTATTCAGTACTATCCCTACTTACCAGGCAGAGCAAACTTCCTCTTGTTCTATTCGCAGGCCTGGCTCTACTGATTGGCATAAATTCATCAAAGAAGTACAAAATGGTAAACCCTAAGCTCATGATACCTGCTAGGAGACCTTCGTCACGAAGACATAGACTGCATCGAGAACCAACTGAAAGTGCGGACAATTCCTTAAATTTAACAAACAGCGAACCATCATCGTCTTTCTAATGACAGACGCATCGAAGATTACTCAATAATAATCTAAATGAAGGAGAGAAAGTCCAAACCGACCGAGAGAGCCACAAGAGGAATGATACAGTGAAACTTATGCCGGAAGGAGAGCATGGCAGTGGCAGCAGATTATCACAGCAACAATGCCATCAGAGGTAACACGTCTTTTCTTGCTGCATTGACCCTTACCAACAACACAATCATTCACGTTACACCCCTGGAGATCGTCCGTCAAGTTAGAGCATGATCAGCCTCAGCTCTACTACTAAATTACCAACGTCCCATACATGAAAATGAGCACCACTAGCGAGAAATGTTATCATCAAACTACAATTAAACTACTAAAAACCAGGCTTGTGAATCTTTCTATCCTCTGAAATTTTCCTACTGTAATATCTTCATAATCAACAGGTTCCATTTGTCGAGGAAAACGTACCAATACAAATTTCTAACACGTGACATTTATGCAGTAGTAAGGCATTGCTTGGTAACATGATAATTGAGCGTGTGATAGATCTGCGTCCCAGCCTAAATAAGCATCTGCAGACTCAAGGACCCAGACAAAAATTAAGAATATTCTACCTCCAGTTAGAAAAGACTCAACTTTGTACAACGACATAGAGTCCATCTATCTAAGGCCACATTTCCTGATTGATACAGCTATGGAGAACTAGGTCAAATGATGACTCATGAGGTAAAACTCGGAGCTCTGGATCAACCGCTCATTGCCCACCCAGGTTTACACTTACCCACATTTTGTACACAATCTTGGCTGCCCCACTGCGATGCTGTCGTGCTTAGCATCCCTGAGTTGTCCATTGTCCTTGAACACCCCCCAATTTTCCCCAGCCAACCCACAGGCCGGAAGCAACGACCAATGCACGTCAAGCTGAGGTCACAGAAAGATATTCAAATACCAGGAGGGGCCGTGTTCAGGTTCACATAGGCAACTCTGTGATAAATCGAATAATACAGGTCGACCGGATAAACAAACGATCACGACATTTAATATTCGAATGCTTCACTCACAGAAAGAAGAAACGGAGTGAAATTTAAAAGAAAACTGTAGAACACAACTTGTTTACATTTAAAGTTTTGGACAGTCCAGCAGCTACCTACGATGGAGTATGAACAATGGAGACGGTGTGCTTTGCAACCGTTTTCAAAGCGCCCTGCAAAACAAAACAGCCCGCAACACAAGCTTGGCCCACCCACCCAACCCTTCCGCAACAGAAGTCCCTAAGCCCTTATTAGGACACTCCTCTCCAGTGTTGCAACTCCCAAGCATATTGTGAATATCCTGCACGGGCACGCAAGGCAATTTGTAATTTCTACATAAAGTTGCACTAAGGCTACTCCAACTAGTTCCTGCACGATAGTAATTGATAGCTAGAAACCCTCCTCATTCATCAATCGCTTGAGCTGGCACTGTTGGCGGGTGACTTTGAAGGGTCTCTCCTTCTTTTTCGATGACGACTGGAGCTCTTCTTCCGTACTGGACTGCCATCATCCTCATCTTTGACCTCTACATCAGCCCGGGAAGATTCTCCGGCGGAGTCTGAACCGGATTTACCACGGCTTTTATGCTTCCTCTTCTTCCTCTCCCTTCTCTCGTCATCATCCTCTTTCCTATGCTTCCTCTTGTGCCGTCTTCTCTCTTTGCGGCCTTCAACATCATCATTATCGTCCTCGTCCTCATCCTTCTCATCTTCTGCTTCTCTTCGATGCTTCTTCTTATGTTTCCTGTGGCGCTCTTTTCGCTTTTCACGCTCCTCTTCCTCGTCAACCCTGCGATCTTTCGGTCGTGACTTCTCTTTCCCCTTCCTACTTACAATTACATCATCCTCTAAAGTGACGAGCTTGCTTCGCGTGACCTTCATCTCCTCCTCATCCTCAACATCAGAATCATCCCTTGCCCTTGGATGTTTAGACACTTGGTCAACATCTCTCTCGGTGTTCTTGTATTCGTCCATTTTCACTGGCCTCACACTCTCGAAAAATCCTTCATCCTCCTCAACTTCAAGTTTGGGGCCCTCAAAAACAGTTTCTTCAAGGTCTCTTTCATCTTCCTTAACAGACTCCACAGATTTCTCTTTTCCTTGTTCTTGAAACTCTTTATCCACGTACTTCGCTCCTCCTGTGTCATTAACTTCGCTGACAACATAGTCCTTTACCTCGTAAAAACTTCTCACTTTATCTCTGCTAGAATCCTGCCACCTCTCTTTTCCCCCACCGACGTCAATCCTGCCATGCCTATCACGACCCGAATCATCGTCTAGCTGTTCCATATCTATGTCACTATCCCCTAATCCGTGTTTCTTGGTGGCCCTACTTGTGTCCCAGCTCACTTCTATTCTACTGCGACCGAGGTTGTTTTCTGTCACTAGTCTACTATCCTCTTCGTTCTTCTTATCATGACCCTTTCTCTCGTCCTTACGTCGGATTTTCTCCTTCGAGTGAGCTTTCATATCATCACGCCAGTCATCAAGCTCCTTGTCATCATCACTCTCTTGACCTGGAACGACTCCCGAGTCCTTGGCACTGCGTTCTCCCCTCCTAGGTGACCTGCTCTGCTTTCCCAAAAACTGTTCTTTTGCTTTAAAATCGACATTTCCTCCTTCGCTTGAAATGTCAGAGCCAGAGCCCATGCCCTTCAAAGCCTGCGAAGGGAAGTTGGGATTGACGCTAGCAAGATCAGGCTGAATGTCTCCCGTATCATCTTCTCCGTTTGACGAAACCCGGAGACTAGTAGTCCTCTTCAAATCACTATTCACGTCTTCATCGTCATCAGACTGCAAGTCCTTTCCCAAAGAGTCATTGAACGAGACCGATGGAGACCTTCGAGGGGACACAGACGGTCCCGTTTTGGGCAATCCACTCTTCCTTAAGCTATCTGTTTCCAGACTAGGCGCCTTCATTTGGACTCTATCACCTCGTCCCTTATAATCGAGGCTTCTAATCTGGTCATCTTCAAGCGGGCTTGGAGACAGGTCCTTGCCTACTCGTCGCCCAATTTGAGGACCAGGACTTCCACTGGGTCCACGCCGTACAGGACTAAGACCACTTCCCTGTTGCTTTATGGAAGGACTCCTACTGCCCTCCTTCCCGTGAGGATTTGCGCTCGGGCTTCTACTGCTGACTGAAGGAGTCCTTTTCAGATCCCTTGACTTGGATCTTCTTGCACTGCGTGTTGCCTTCCTATCGTCTCTCCTGTGTCTCGGTGAAACAGACCGTTCTCGGCGAAATCGAGGCGAGCGTGAACGAGATCGAGATCTCCTTCGCACCCTGCTCCTGCTTCTGCTTCTACTTCTACGAGAACGAGAATAAAAGTTTCTATCCCTGTCACGATCCCATTCTCGCCTGAAAGGATTCCAGGGGTAATCACCACGCCCTCTGTAATAACCCCGACGGCTTCGACTACGATAACTGAAGTGATCCCTTGAACGAGATGGAGAGTAAGGCCTGTCGCGTCGATAGCGAATCGGAGATCGTGACAGCGAGCGGGAACGGTCTCGCCGATACCGGATAGGAGAACGAGATTTTGACCTTGATGCAGACCGAGATCTAGAAGCAGAACGAGATTTAGACCTGGTCCATCAGTGGCAGGAAATCAGGAGAAACAAGATGACATCCTTAGCGGAAGATGTAAACCATAAAGCACATCGATGTAATCTTGTACAACAATATCAATAATTGATTGCTAGGCTACAAAATGCAACAGGGGGAGAAATCCTCAAATGTAGTGGTGCTAATGGAAGTGCAAACCTTGTCAAAAGTCGGTGGTATTGACTTCTGAACCTCGTCACAACCCAGTTTTAAAAATTCGTAGAAAATGTTGGCCATCCAAAAGAGGAACTGAGACTACTAGACACAAGTTTCAAACTCATTCTCCTCAGAGTTTTCAAATGTCCTATAGGAGGTACGAAGGAACGGACTAACTTCAATAGTGGCCAACGGTAGTACGTGAATGTGAACTCATACATTTAGGTCAGTAGGTTATTTTCCTATAAAGCTTTTGAGTAACCTCGGGGCCCCGATGTTTTGCACCGAGGTTACTCAAGTTGCGTAAAGAAACACTCCAAACAGAAGACAACCAAATCTAAGATTGAACTTTGGTCAGGGTCTTGACGTGAACTTTCATAGGAAAAGTTGCTGCACTCATCAGCGGATCACTTTAGCGCACACCCTGGCAGACAATCAATATCTATCATCAAGTCACAGAAAAAGCTGGTACAAGAAAAGCTGATATCTGGCGGATTTTTCAGAACGTCAAATTGTAGACCTGAACTGTGACGCCCTCCTTAATAATGAGAACACATACTTGCAGTATATACTGGTTGCATCCAACAGTGAAATTTATATTATCTATCACTAATCAACAGGCCAAACACTTTTCTGTATTCGACTCTGAACATGCGTTGTAATATGCATAGTTCTTAGACCAATCTACAAGTATAGTCCCGAGTCATGGTAGTGCTGGCACTTCACCTAAAGTTCAATGCGTTTGACGATATAAGCCGCTCATAATGATAAGTTCGACGAGACGGATGTGAAAGTCTCACAACTTCTAACACCTTTAACAAAGTCATATCGGAGGCTGAGAAGCTCCGCAGAGCAATAATTCCGCAAAGAGGGTACAGAGTTGAACAGACATACTTGGCGAGAGCTACTCTACTAGGTAAAGAAGACATCGTGTAGATCGAAAGCAACAAAAATCGACCACCTTGGTCGATGCGAGTGTTGCGAGTTTTGGACACGGCCACATCAAAGTAGGTTCCACAACTTAAAGGAACATTCACTACTTCAATCGGGAAAAAATTGTTCCAGTGAATAAAACTCCTGCTTTTTCAGCCTTGGTGTTTGATAAAATTCAAGAAAAGAAAAAATGAATCGATTCTCCCCATTTCAATTGATAACTCTCTTGATTTACCGTAGGCTATGCACTGTCGGTTAACTCCAATCCGACTTTCAAATTTACAGCAGATTGCAATCCTGTACTCCAGTATTAGACAAAAGGGGGACAATGTGAAAACAATGGTAAGCGAATGGACGCTAGTAAGTGCCTCACCTGTCAGGGCTAGTAGGCTTCTTTTCTTCGTCTTCTCCATCACTTCCTTTCAGCTGCTTACTGATTTCTGCAGCACGAGCAGCTGCCATTTCTGCTGCTGACTTTACAGTGGCAGCCCGTGCTGCAGCTTGTTGTGTGGCCATTACCTGCTGCATTAGCAATGCTTGCTGGAACTGGAACTGTTGCATAGCAACAGCCTGCTGCATCATCATCAGAGGCGGTGTTTGTAATTGTGCAGGGTTTGTGCCGGTAGGTGTGGCTGTTGACTGTTTCATCAATCGAGCAGCTTCCGTGAGGTCCATATTGGCGCGACCACCAAGGTCCATGTCACTGCTCCGAAGCCTTGTAGCCGATGATGAAATTGCCAACCAAACTGATGTCCAATATGTTCAGTCGTGATCACTGGGTCAACTTCATCAATTGGTTGAATCCGATTGACGTGACAGTAGTCCAACTGTAACGAGCCGAGAAAGAACGTTCATGAATAAATGTACTACGATGCTTACAACATTCAAAAGGCCGCAGCGAGTTCACAACAAACATCATGTCTTGATGTTACGAACTAAAACACTGACACATGCTTCGGCAAAAAATTGCCACGGACATCGCGCGTTGGATAATTTACAAATTCAATAGTCACAGGAAATCAGCTTGGTGTAGGATAGGTCGTACGCTACATGGCACGGCTGCCTTGGAAGCACAGCCCCTATCTTTGTCAGAACATCATTCTGAGTTATGGGGGGGATGTGACTGGCTCCATTGCGTATGTTACTTCCTCCTACGAAAACTTTACCGGAATATCAAAGCTAGTCACACTGACATCCTACAACAGTCTTAACACTTAAAATTACACAGATCGCAAGTAACCTAGCGTCCAAGCTTCGGAAGCAACTTAAAACGACAACAGGAGTCCAGAGAAGTGAGTCGTGAAACTCCACATATACACAGTAAACAAATACACAATATTTAAACTAACAAAATGAAGATCAAATTCAGAATGTCTACGAATGTCAGTGCGCTGCGAATTTATGACAACCAACATCGTCAATCCCCGTTGCAGTACACTGCACCTCCCAAGGTGATTGTATCTGATGATCCACTGGACGCTTGTGCGAATGAGTCTCAAGGAATGTCAACTTTAAAGCAATTAACGCTAAACTAGTATGTCTTCCTTATGCAGCAAGATCTGGATGCAGAGTTAAAAACCCAAAAAAAAACAGCCACAACGAAATGGCGGTACAAAACGCAGAAGATCCCCTCAAGCAGGCCTTAAGACAGATGTGCTTGAAAACAGAGAGAGAAAGGGAGAGAGGAGCAAGACAGCAAAATACCCCAACTGCGAATCGATTCCACAAGCAGCACACAGGAGTACAAGACCTTGGCGAGTATGACGATTTCGCTGCGTCCCCGGCAGAGCGGCCCTCCGCAAAGCTGTCTGGCTCGACGCGGACCCTCGGCACTTGCAAGCAAGCCTGTTGGGACAGGGAACGAATATCTCGTCCAAACGCCAAGAAAGACGTGCGAGCATGTAGGCGCTGCTGCTAGAGAGAGGAAGTGGAGCACGAGCAAGCAGAAAGAAGAAGACGGAAGGCAAAATGAAGAGTGCGGTTGTAGCCTCCGCGCGGTTACGCGCGCCGTTTATCTTTTGAACCTTGATCATCGAACGGTTGCGATTGATGCTACGACTGCGCTGAATGCCATTACACATTCCGGTACGTACAGTATGTTGTCATATCCCCTCTCAACGACTATACGTACCATGGGCAAGTATATTGAGAGTGCCAAATGTCGGACCTGTATGGACTCTACCGAGTTCCAATGGATGTATTCTTGGTACATTAAGCCAGAAAACCAGTTCCATAGCTTTCAAGAAGATACTGAACTGTAAGCAACTTCCACCCATCGCATATCAGCCAGAACAGTTAACGTTTCTGCCCAGTAATGTCATGGGGGATTTTCATTAAGGGAATTTTCGCAAGCATTCTCGGAATAGGGGTCAAGGTAGACTTGGATACGGAGTACTCATACATTAGTGTCACTTGACATCGCGCAGGCATTCAACTAAAACTGTTCAGACCCAACACCAACCATCTGCTATCCAAGAAAATCAAAACCAACTAAATAGAGAACAATTAGGGAACAAAAATTATTGGTGTTTTCCAAATAGTTCTTGTGATAGAATAAATTAAATAACATAATACAAACCCTTACGAACATTAACAATATATGTTTCAGAAATAGTTCTCGTGCTCGAGTAAATTAAATAACATAATACAAACCCTTGCAAAGATGACAAATATAACTTGCACCAATACAACTGTGAACAAATAATGTGTATAGTTCCACACATGTGAACAGTATGCAAAGACACATTTCATTAGTTTAAAATAGTTATGGTTGAAGTGACCATTAAGGCACATCCATTATAATTTTACACTCATGCAACTCAATAAAAGACTGTTTTAAATTTATTTTGAATGAATCTCTGTGAAATATCTTACCTTCAACAAACAATTACCTTCAAAGTGAACAAATTTTATGCAGTATTTTGAATTCTATAATATCAAAGCAATAAGAATTATACAACTTCTTGGAATTTCAATATCCAAACATTGCATATGCATGAATGCAATCCACCATTAACAACAAGTAAATCAAGTCTAATTTCAAGCATTAAATATCTATCATTATGAACATATCATAGCAAAACAAAAATATAATTCAAATCCAGACCACTATGTATTTGAAATCGTCAACACCCTTCCTAATTAATGTATACTAAATTATTTGTAGTTGTAGTTTTTAAATTTTCATCAATTGTTAAATATATATTACACTCATATATTCTAATTAAAGATTCTACATAAATTATAAATAAAATATCATATACACGAAATAAGTAATATTTGATGTATATATTTATATATATAACTCAGTGATATATACATTAAAAATAATGATTTTTTTTATTTATGTGTTGTATACAAAAATGATAGAATAATTAGCAGAGTGAAGAGTCTTAGTATAAAATTCAACTTATTTGTTAGATTCTTTTTGCTAATTGATTATATGAACATTTCAATTTATGTAACTTCTTACATAAAAAATAGATTGTATCTATAATCTCTTCACTACAAATAAATCATAGAACAAATGTTCAAAAAGTTGTCATAAATGATGTTAAAAAATCATATTTATAATCTCAATGAGTTTTAATAATTTTTCAAAATTTTATTTTCTAAATAGTGTATATTACATTGTCATACACTAAATAGAAATATATATTAATTAAAATATACTATAGATATAAATTTATATATATGTTAACGATCACCTGTTGCATATGTATATTTTAAAGTCTTGTGTTTCCACCATCATAATTAAATGTTCCAAATTTGAACCCATGACCATCAAATGTTGGAAATTCCAATTAAAAGTTCAGTTAATGAATTTAAATAACTTTATGTTTCTAACAATGCATACAATATTGATAAACTATTAACATTACTGCAATATGTATGCATCAAATTAAAAAAAAGATGTTTTAACAAAAAATGTTATAAATGTTTATTTAAAAAAATAATCAATATATTTATGTTTTATGTCACAATAAAAAGAATAAAAATATTATTAAATGACAACTAAGACTTAAAATTATGGATGTGATTTAATTCTTTCGTAATAATCGTACAAATTATTTTATGATAAATGTAAAAAATTATTAAAATGATAATAATATATGCATAATTTTAAAATAATATTTACAATTTTAAATATAAATAAAACGTATCCTTTACAACAAAAAATTTATTATACACACATTTGTATTCATCATTAAATATATGCAAGTCATTTTTAAAACGTAGCAATGATAAGTGTATTATTATAATTTAAAATAAGAAAGATAAATTATTTATATTTTTTATAAATTGTTTTTTTATCAAGTAGGTTTGAATATAAAATTTTGAATGTAAAATTATTTATATGCTATCATAGATATTTCACTCATAAATTAAAGGGATTATTGAAAAAAAATTAAATTTGATAAATGGTAAATCTAATGATATTTATTTATAAATTTCATTAAATAAATTGTATATATTTAATAAAAAATTAATTAATTACTTAAAATGAAAAAAATAAAATTTTTAATATGAAAAAAATTTAATTTAAATAAAAAACTAATTTGTTATTTATTTTTATACATGATGTTTCATATGAAATTTTTTTAACTTAAAGACATAAAATTATGTATAATCATTTATCTTTGAATTATTTTTTGTTCAAAATATTATTTCTCTATAATATAGTTATTTTGTAATAATTATTTGTTATTTAAAAAAATTTATTTATCTGTTAATTTCACTTTTGTAAGTATAAAAAATTAAACAAATTTATACAACTGCACACAATTGTTTCTTAGAAGTATTATTGAAAAAATATTTTAAAATTTAATTGATACAAATTTTGTTAAATATTTATTTTTTTGAATAACTCAAGAAACAAAATTCATGTTCACAACTGAACATTTCTAAAATTATGCAATTACATGTTGTTGTCATGGATTGTAGAACAAACATATTGAAATGCAAATTTATATGATATGGATTATTATGTATATTGGGAATTATTTTATATTAAAAAAATTCTAAATATATATATTACAAATTTTAATTTTTTTCATACATCAAATTTTTTTGCATTTTTTTTCATGAATGGAAAATATAGTTATTTTTTAAAATACTTCTTATTACAAAGAATTTATTTTATAATATGAATTGAATTACATATGACTTTTCTCAATTATATTTGATAAAAAAAATTGAAATTTGAAATTGAATTGATTGTACATATTGAATGTTATATTTTAGATTAAATCCAATATTTTGGTTGTTTATTATTACAGTTTTCATACAATGTCAAATAAACTTTTAAAATATTTTTCACATCAAAATAAATATATATATATGCCCAAATTAAAAAAACTTTAAGAATGATTGTACTTTAAATCAACATATTATTGATATTTAATATATATAATTTATTTTAATTTTAATTATATGTTAAATAATGGTTATGATTTATTTTTAATTTATGAAATTGTAAATAATTTCGTAGTTTATATGGTATAAATATGATCAATTTATGTAAACACTTATCAACATGGTTGCACAATTAGATGACTTGAAGTTATTGAATGTAGAATTATATCAAAGTATGAATATTTTAATACATAAAAACAATGTATTAAAAAAATATTTTTTAATATAAAAGTATAAATTTTAATTATAAATATAAACTGAATAATTTTTTATTTTATATGCATTTATATTGATATTTTTTTACTCTTTTTATAATAAACAAAATTCATGAGTTTATCATTCATATGTTAGTGATATATGCATTATTTTATCATCAATTTTTAAGTGAAAATATGTAATGAGCATGTAAGACCATATACAAATTTTATTTATATTCACAATTTTACTAACAAATATCAGAATAAATATCATTAGATTTGGATATAAATAATTTTATTTTTTAAAGTATTTGGATGCACCTTTTTTCTACATACATATGATGCATTTTATGATGTTTAATACATTAATAAATAAAAATATAGATTTTGTAAGTTATTTATTACATAACCTATAAAATATGTTATACATTTCACAAGAAAATAGCATGCATTATACCGTCATAATAAATATGTATTTTGGATCATATTATTTGATATAATATAAATCTAATTGTAATATGATCACAAATATAATCAAATGACATTATTTGTTAAATTTTGTAGGTCAAATTTTCAAATAAAAAATTAAAAAAATTAAATTTATAATTCAGATGAAATAATTATAAATGATATAATCTAATACAAAATTTGTAAAATGATGGCAATTTTTTCATCCATGATTATAATCAGGTGATAATGTATAATGTATTAAGATTCGAATAAGCTCATATAGTAATGCATAAACTGAACCATTTATATTAAAAAAATCTCATTACTTTCGAGCGGCAAGATTTATAAAGTCAAACAAAGTTTGAATTTGTTAAGAGATATGTGTATTGATTTGAAGTTAAGAATTTAAAATGCATCAATTATGTTTGTGTCACATATATTGAATACAAATGAGCAGGTATTAATTTTTAAAAATTCGTTTATTCACTAGTGAAGTTATAGTTATCGGTAAGTCATGTGAAGTGGTTCCAGACTTTTGATTTACAATCGTTATTTGATATAAAACTCTCTTCCAAGAATACACACGAAGAGATTAAAAACAAATTTGACAAGATGGAATGCGCAATCTGAAGTATTGATGGGTATTATCATACACTGTTTTCAAGATGAATGTAAGGTCATATGCTTGATCAACACATTGATAATGATCACCGTACTTGGAAATTAGTCTTCTTGTTGGAATTCCCTGATACATTCTTCAACAAGTCAAACCTTGCAACCTAACTCTGTAGGTATGTTCCAATTCCCTATGGAATTATGAAATATATAGCAAAAAGGATGGGAAGAGACCGACATGGGTGAGCTTACATAGCACCCAGGCAGGATGACTTGGACATCAGACGTGGACATCAACTCTATGAATGTCACTGAAGAGATGACGCGTGGACAGGAAGGCAATAGGGTGGAACGGAGCAGCGGCCGCCGCCTCGAAGAAGAGAAAGACAGCTGATGAAGCTTCACTCTTCCTTTTTAGGGTCGATTCGAAGCGAGTTCCAATCCCTCCACGCAGGAGGAATTGGTCATTCGGAATCGGAGCAGTTTCGTTCGGTGGAGTTGAAAAAGAGAAGAGATCAACTCGCACGCCGGTAGCGTTTCTGCCCTGTCCTGCAAATTACTGTTAGTTAACGCCAATGAACATAACAACAGCCTGTACAAGCAGAGTGAACTCGTTAGCGTTCAGAGTTGGGGTTCTGGGTTTAGAGCTCATTGGCGGCATAAGGATAGCAGGCGATGCTGTGATTGAGGTTTTGCGAACTGCGGCGGGTTTAGGTCTTTGCAAAGTCGGCTTCTAATTGTATGAAAACTAAGTGGCAGGTTTTTGGTGGGTAGACACGTCTAAGGATGCAGAGCTAGGTTTGGCTTGGTTTGTGCTGCTGCTACTTGCGGAGCTTGTTGTCATTCTACGGCTTTTACGGTGAGGATAGCGCGAGGAGTGTTGTATTGCCGCAGACAGTAGTCCGATGAGTACTGGACAATGTATTTGTAGTGGTCGTGAGCTAGTAGCTTGGGTGGAGCTTTGAGAACTTTTGATCTTCACAACCGTGTACGGAAGATGACCCTTCCAGAAACCCTACGTGAGGTTTAGCCCGTAATGGTACCACGTTAATTTTGCCTTTGATTTGTTGCTAGCAATTCTCAGTTATCTAAGCTTTGTCAGTGTCATCATCTACCGGTCGCAAACCTGCAGAACTCGAGTCCAGTTCCGCGATTCGTCGGATAGCAAAGATGGGCAAGTCGAAGAAGAAATCCGTAGAGGTAATTCTCATCCGTTTTTCTTGAAAAGTAACGTGTTTGGAATGGATGATGGTTAGAGAGTGTTTACTGTCTACAGGTACTGTTCAACGTTCGAGGAGTTTACATTTACATTACCAAGTGATATAAATTTGTCTTCTCATCTTATTTTATAGATGAATATATGTCTTCACTGAAGAACTTCTTTTATTTATGAAATGCAATATGTGATGACAATGTTACGCAGTCTTTAGAATCCGACGACGAGCGGTGTCGGATTTGACGTCTAGTCTACCTAGTTCAGATGTTGAGCTTCGCCCAAGTTTCCGCTCTCAGAGTTTGATATTTGTAATCTTTTCATGTTACATTTAGGTGGCTGCCCCAGTAACCACCAAGGCTGTTCCCGAGAAGAAAGGAGGTGAGCGCACTTAATATATTTCCTTGTGTTTTGGTTGTTTTTACCCCTTACTTACTTCTGTTGATCTCATTCCTAATCTTGTTACACTCTTCTGGCGATGCAGGGAAACGAGCTCTTGAGGAGGCAGCTGATACACCTCCTCCTTCCAAGAAGACTAAGCAGCAAAAGAAGACCCCCCCTCCGAAGCAAGTGGAATCCTCATCTTCCGAAGAGTCCGACTCAGAAGAGGAGGTGAATAGTCTGCTCTCCGAGAAAGAGGAAATCAGCGTCTCCACGTCGGGTTGTGACCGGTGTCGTATTTTGTTATTTGTGCACATGCATTGCTTCCAGATATCTTAGGCCCCTGTGGTTGAACTTTCAGGCCCCAAAGGCAGCGACCAAGAAAGCTCCATCTCCTGCTAAGGCAAACGCCAAAGCTCCCGCTAAGAAGCCAGTGGTTGAGGAGAGCAGCGAGGAGGAGTCTTCAGATGAGGTATGCTCGATGTTCTGAGCCCACGGAACGCGTTTCATTGTGTTTCATATCTGTTTATGTTCGTCGATTTCACCCCTAACTGGTTTTGACTTTGATTGGCAGGAGATGCCTGACGCAGTAAAACCCGTTCCTGCTAAGAATGGCAAAGCGGCCTCTAGCGACTCTGATGAAGATTCGGACGACGATTCTGACGACGAGGTGTGTACTCAAAAGAGTTTTAGACGTTTTCGTGTTGTTTTCGAGCGAGTTACGTCCTTAACATTCTGCCTGTCTTGCTGCATGCCCTGAATGTGCGATTTCCTCCAGTCTGCTCCTAAGGTCGCCGCCAAGCCTGCGAAGGCCCCTGCCAAGAAGGTGGAGGATAGCGACTCCGAAGAAGAATCGGAAAGTGATGAAGACGACGAGGTATGTATTATGAACTTAGCAGTCATTCACTCAACGGTCGAGCAAGACATTTGCATCTACTTCCGCGTGTGCTGAAGTTTATTTGTTGGGATGGTTCAGCCCGTGAAGGCTGCAGAGGCACCTAAGGCTGCTAAGAAAGCTGAGAGCAGCTCTGAAGAAGAGGAAGAAGAAGATAGCTCTGAAGAGGACTCTGATGACGAGAAGGTAATCATCGTTGATGAAGGTCCTTGCTGCTGATGGAAATTTGTGGAGGTGGTTACATATTGTACAAAATGGCATGTTCTGTCTCAGCTTTTTAGAAGTTTGTGGAGCTCGTTCAAATGGTACAGAAGAGAATGTTCTGTCACGCATGTTGAGAAATTGAAGTTGAAATCTGCAGCCCGCAAAGTCAGTTGCGAAGCCTGCAGCGAAAGCTGCGAAGGATGATAGCAGCGATGACGAAGATGAGGATGATGATGACGAGGAGGCTGAGGAGGAGAAACCGGCTGTGAGTTTGTAAAATTTGTTTCAGTTTTGTTCCATACGCTTGATCGCAGTTTTCTGGAAGTAGGCACCTGAAAGTGTTGGCGGTTTGTCTCTGTCCGCGTGTGTTTACTGTTGTCATGTACTTTCTCCTCCTTGAGTATCTTGGGTTTGGAATCTTGGACTTGTCTCGGTGTTAGATCTTGCCTGGAAAATCATCAGCAATGAACATTGGATTCCGGGGTGTGGACAGATTCCTAATTCCTAGTGTATTGGTCTTGCTTCCCCATAGCATGAACCCTATCTTCGATTATTGTCTCACCTGCCCAAAATGATAATTCGGTGGTGCAGCCCGCCAAGGCCAAAGCGTCTCAAAAAGAATTCTCCTCTGAAGAGGAAAGTGATGATTCTGATGAAGACAGTGACGAAGAACCGGAGCCTGTCAAGAAAATCAATGTTGTAAAGAACGAAGTCAGTATTCTCTTCTAGCACGTGAATCCCCATCTCGACATGTTGACATTCTAGAAGTTATTCTGGTCTCGGTTACTGACAACTAGTCTTTACTTCTCTTAATTTCAAACCTGCAGCCCAAGACACCAGTGAAATCCGATGCTGGTGGTGAAGGCAGCAAGACAATTTTTATCAAGAATTTGGCCTGGGCAGTGACCAGCGAGACTTTGTAAGTCCTGGATTCGTTCTACTTCCTGTTAATCCTGTTGTTTGATGGGCAGGTCTTCTCAAGATTCCTGTTCTAAGATTTGACGGGATTTTTGCGTAGGTTTGAGTTTTTTGCCGATTGTGGGGAAGTATCAGATGTCCGAATTTCTCAAGACGACCAGGGAAGATCTCGAGGCTTTGGCCACGTGGAGTTCGACTCTGCAGCGGCTGCTAAGAAGGTAGAACTAAACATGAGGTTCAGGACTATACATCTTTTGGCCCATTTCTTTGCTCTCCAACCGCGAAAATTTGTCACGCCAATTCTTACGATGCCGATGTGCAGGCTGTTGCAAAAAGCGGACAGAATTTGGAGGGTAGGGAGATTTTTTGTGATCTCGCACATGAGAGGGGTCCTAGGACTCCTGGAGGCACTACTCCAGGAAGGGACTTCAAGTCTCCAGGGTAAGCAAGTATCGCATTTAAAAAAATATAGTGACGGTGGATTGACTTCCGTGATCTGCCCAAGAGGAGGTCATTGTCGTTCTCTTGCGTTGTTCTCAGCCCACTTATACGTGGTTCACTCTATTGTCCAGGGCAAATGGAGCTGGAACACCGAGACCAGGATCGGATAAAACTGCCTTTGTGAAGGGCTTTGACAAGTTTCAGGACGAGGACTCAGTATGTCTCTGCGTAATCTAAATTCCCTTTTTTCGTTTCCTCGACAAGCGATGTGTACATTGCCCCCGTTCCCGATAGTGACCCTCATACTGTATGAAACAGATCCGCAATGGTTTGTCGGAACATTTCGGTGATTGCGGAGAGGTCGTGAACGTCAGGATTCCTACTGACCGAGAAACGGGAGAAATCAAGGGGTGAGTCTACTTGTTGATTAGGAGTGTCTTCATGTGTATTGTAATTTGGAACTCTGTAATCAGCTTGGACTCGGACGTTGTCTTATAACAGTGAGCCTTGTGATCTCGTTGCTGGCAATAGATTTGCGTATGTTGAATTCGGCGACAAGGACTCTTTCTCCAAGGCTTTGGAGATGGACGGATCGAAATTCAACGGACGGAATATCGTCGTCAACGAAGCTGGTCAATCCACCCCTGGAGGAGGTGGTGGTAGAGGGTTCGGTGGAGGCCGAGGCGACCGCGGTGGAAGAGGCGGCGGTGGTCGTGGTGGGTTTGGAGGTCGTGGTGGAGGTCGGGGAGGTTTCGGCGGTCGAGATGGCGGTAGGGGAGGCCGAGGAGGTCGTGGAGGTGATAGAGGGGGCCGAGGTGGGTTCAAGCCTAAAGTCAATCTTGCTGCCGCTGGAACAGGTATGTTGTCACCTGTTCCGCTATGAAGGTTCATTTCTCTTTGAGGTCCCATCTAATCTGGCCTGTCTATCATGCGTATTGAGTTGTACTTACGATGTGCATTTTCTTTGTCAGGCAAGAAAACAACATTTGACGACTAGGTGCAAAGGTTTAACTCAGATCGCTGTAACTGACTTTCTTCTATACCCTACTACGAATTTAATTTATTCTCCTGAAAGTTTATCATCCGGATAATCTCTGGTACACTTTTGTTAGTGAGCTTTTCTTTTAGATCGGCAAAAAGTTATCGGCTTCGTATCCAGAGTCAAGATTGTAGAACAGAGTAAACTAAAGCTGCAGTGTAGATGTTCTAGTGTTCACCAATCACATAGGATTTCTCGAAGAGTTCAACGAGGGGTTTTATCATTTTACCACGTCAAATGTAGAGAACAAATCTTGTGAATCTTGGAAGGTTTAGACAAGTTTTACAGATATTATGAAACTACCAATATCCACCAACGGGTTCTCAGGCATACTCAGCATAACACATACTTGTTGTGAGATAGCCGGGAACGGAAGTTATCAGGCAGCACTGCCTAAACAAACTAAACCTTGTAATTCTTTGGTTTGATAAAATCTCTGTCAAGGATTTTTTACCTGACAGTAGTCAGCATACATTCAAGTCTTCGTTCCTTGCGAAGTGTCTAAGACATCTACTGTCCACTGCGCGAGGGAAGAGTCGGATGTGGAGTCTAGAGAGTCCGCGTGTCCACCTAGTCGATTTTACTTTTTCTGTAATACATCCTCTAATAATATCACAAAATCGTAGGGAAATTCTGTATCCAAAGGTTTAAAAAAATCATATCGGAATGTGAGACAATGAGTAGCAGTCGTGCAGTACATTGCGTATATTAAGGCTATCAAAACAAGGGCTGTCTAAATAACTTTAGCTGTCAATCTGCAGTGTGTAGACGACACTGCCCCAAACCTTACCAAGAACTCCTCTTTTTGGTGCGTTATTGTTACCTGGAACAGTCAACCTTGCGTAGTTTTATTGATTGTAGCCGAAACTGCTCATAATAACACTTCAGTAACTCCAGTCCGTTAATATACTTTAGGAGGTTAAAAATCTGCCGTTGAACTCACCAAGCTCTCACGATATAGAAAAAATACTGGAAATATAATGTCTCCGCTGCCACATTTGTGTTGCAAAATCTAAATTTGCACACTAGTAAGTTAAGATCAGAATAAATATTGGAACTTTGCCTAGTTTTACTAGGTGAAGTCGAAGCTGCTCAAAATAACACTTGAGACACTCTTTATGCGCACGCCTATCTGCATTCATTATGTTTCAACAGCTATGAATCCGAAACGCCGAGTCTCAGGAAAGTAATTAACATAAAATTGAATGAGAAAAGAGGATAATAGTAGCAGTAAGAAAATATACTACACAAAATTCATATCTCTGGAACATAGAAGAAAAAGTTACAAACTAAAACGATTGCAAACTTTAAAACCTATTCAATTTAATGTATAATATTATAAGAGAGTAATAAATTTAAAAATAAACATTGTATAGAACACTTTTAGTATGATGAAATTTCCTGAAAAGAGACAAAAAAGAGTTACATTAATATTTTTCTCCAAAAAATCTATTGCAACTTGCGGATGTGTGAAGATATTCAGCTGAAACTGAACAACCAAAATACAGCACTGATAAACATTGAAAAAAACTATGATTCCATGGATAAATAATAATTATTTCATAAAAAAATTTAAAATTTAAATTTCATTACATACAATGTTTAAATGTTGTTTAATCTTCAACCACATTTTTCTTTCAATTAATGGATTTTTTACTTTCAATTTACAATTTGAAGCGGAGTGGGATAAGAATATACTTGAACACCATAAATTTTCTTATGTGTCATTGAGACCGGGCTGAGCAATAATTAAAAAATACCTTTTCTGATCATTAAAATTTAGAATGAGTTAACACTTACATGTGAGGAATATGCTAGCGACACAATGCTACGCAAGCATCCTAAATGAATGAAAATTAGTAGGTGCTTTGGTAACTACATTTGCATGATCTATTTTGACATACAAACTTTGTTGAATCACTGATTATTACTCTTGGTTCTTCTATTCAATTTCTACATGTCACATTTCTATCCTAAAAATGGATATAATTTCATACATAAGAGTGATATTTAGACATCCAAGTGTATACAATATAATATCATTAAGATCATATGAAAAAATAAAAGTTGCTGTAATCTAAATTTTGTCCAAAGCATGATATCCAATCATAGTTAATCCACAATAAACGGAATTTATTAAAAGTATTGAGTCTACGATTTGGAGCTATACTCAAACCTGTAGATTATTATAACATGAGAATAAAAAAAAGCAATCTCATCATGAAATATATTTACTTTAATGTAAAAATAAAACCAAGTTGATATTAAAAATTTTGATTTTTTGAAATAGATTTTAGCAATTTATAGCAAATTAATTTGAGTATTACAAAACAATTTTAAAATTGTACCATCATTGTAATTTTTTTTTCTTCATATAATGTGAATTTTTTAGTTACTAATCCTTCAATAGAAGATAACTCTTTATTGGCATTAAAAAATGAACAATTTATTTGAGAGCTTTACTCAAACCACATACATATCTTTACAAATTTTCAAATAAATAAAAAAGTCAAAAAATAATAATTTAATTTTGTTGCAATAAATAAATAATCCACAAGCAACAATGAGACTCAAATAGTCAAAAGTATTGATAATTGTATCAATCACTATGGATGTACAAAAAACTCAAACAAAATCCAAAAAAAATTTCTAAAATTCAAAACGTTTGTAGTTCAAAATGCATTTGAATTTTTTTCCATAAAAATAAAATAACTCAATGTTAAAAAAATATAATATTTCAAATATTTATATTATATTAAAATTAAAATTATTATAGAGCAGTCTCATTGGAAATCTGCCGTTTCTTCTTGATGATATCAATGATAACATCATGAAACTACATCTTTGCTATTCCAAGTATCTACCTCAACGTGAATTCTACCTTGACACTCAAAATTTTCTATTATAAAACTCACTTCAAATTTGTTGACATCTGAAAATCAGATTGTAGTTTAATCTAATAATTTTGAATTTTTTTTATATAATATATAAAATATCAATTATATTTCATACCAATATTAAAAAATAAATCATTATTTAGAATAAAAAACAAAAATATTAATTATTTTTATTATTTAATTATATATATTTTTTAAAAAAATGAATTTTTTTTATGTTTAAAAATATGAAGATTTATTATTTGGATATATTTTGATTTAATAAAATATCTATAAATCTTATGAATGATATTTCAGAGAAATATTTTGTAACAAATTTGACTTATTGTTTATGATGTTATATAAAAAATTTTTAAAAAATAAATTTATGTAATAATTTTTTTTTGAAGTTTTAATTTATCTTAAAAATTCATATTTAATATTATATTTGTAAAATTTAAAAAAACAAAAATTGTAAAAATGAATTTTTTTTTTTAAAATAAAAAATATCTATTTAAAATTATTATTTTTTTTCGAAAAATATATATTTTTTTCAAAATACATAATTTTACCACAGATTAATAAAAATCACATGATTTTTTTAAAAAATTGATGATTCATCAATATATAAAATGTGAAAATTATTGTGTTCATATAAAATTAATTGGGTAAGGAGAAAAATTTGCTCATCCATATTATGAGAACCAAAAAAATAAATAAAATATTATTAGAGAAATATATTATTTTTAAACTTGAAAATTTTGATAATAAATAGAATGATATTTACATTTGTCATAAATGATTCAAATACCATATTGATTTATATTTCTCATGATTTCAATAATATCTTGTAGAGTGTTTGAAAATGTAAATTTTAGAACTTCAATAAGAATTTCTATATAATTAATATAATGAATGTTGATGTGTCATCAAGATTTTAAATATCATACTGACATTGAATTTAATGGGATAATTATATTTATATCCACGTCCAATATGTAGATCTTACATATATTTTTTGAACTAAAAAATAGAAAATCTTTTTAAAGATCACGGATTAAATAAACCTCAAAATGGTTATCAGATAAAATTTTGATAAATTTTTTGACTAATAATACAAATAGAAAAAAATTTAATTTTTTTTGCAAAGATTCAATCAATGATATATTTTAGGTCATATATAACAGAAAAAATTCATAATTTAATGAAAAAATAAATCAATATTTTTATGATTTACTACAAATCAAAAATTATATTTTCATATATTTAATTTATACATTATTTCAAAAAATAAAGAAATTTTATTTTTAAATTTATTTTTCAAAATTAATTAATGTATAATATTTTAGAAAACAAAGCATTTGTGATCATATAGATAAAATTATAACATTTTTATTTTTAATGTGAAATCAAATAATGAAGCTTATACAAGATAAAAATAATCAATTAAAAATTGAAATGAAATGATAATAAAAATTATTGTAAAATTATAAATAAAATTTGACATTTATGTTCTTATTTTATCAAAATTTTAAATTTTTAAATTATTTATAATTAAAAATAAAATGTATAAAATTATTATGAAATAAATATTGATGAGTTAATTTTATGATAAATTATATTTTTCATAATTTATTTGATAAAAAGTATAATTATTAAATATTTATATGATTAAATTTATTAATTACATATTTTAGTACAGATATACTTTTTTTTATGAATATCATATTTTTAAAAAAGTACAATACAAAAAAATGAACTTTCTTTGTCATAATCTTAATTATATATTCAAGAGTTTCATATATATGAAATAAATTCAATGCATTGGTAAAAATTAAGTGAAAAAGTATTTTTTATTATTAATAAAAATTATTATTTGTAAATTAAATACATAACTAACTATTTAACTAAATAGAGCTGATACTACTATATAAGAGGGCTGGCAGAGCTCTCTGTGACACAATGTTTGTGGTACATTGTGAATGCATGAAAACTAGTAATCACAAAAAGCAAGGCTGTAATTTCCGACGAGCGAGACTACATTCTCAGGCAGGCGCGTTAGCTCTGCGCATAGTTGTATGATTGACAGCCTCGTTGTTTAATGTCGACAGTTTATTTGGTTAGTTTTTGTAGGATAGTAGAGTGGTGTTCTGTTGTTCGGTATCGAAGACTTCATGATTTGGAACGAGAAAGGAGGCGTGATATTCTCGGGCCAAGGAAGCGGTCGAGTTTTAATGCAGCGAAAGGACAAAAATCAGTGTTTTTCTATCAGGGGAAGCTCTGGCGACTTGGAGTGTTGCAGCGTGGGCAGGAAACTACGGTTTTTGTAGCGTGAGATTGCATATATAGGTTTAGAAAACAGTCGGTGGAGTGATTGGAGCAATTTCGAGCCTATGTATGCGTTTCTTTAGAGGGTTTGTACCTCCTTGGTGCCTTGTGTATGACATGTTAGTTTTCGGTCTTCCGCAAATTGGAGAAAAGTAGCCGGTCGGCAAGTAAGCGTTTCTTTAGAGGGTTTGTACCTCCTTGGTGCCTTGTGTATGACATGTTAGTTTTTGATCTTCCTCAAATTGGAGACAAGTAGCTGGTCGGCAAGAAACCACAACAGGTTTAGAATTGATGATAGTAAGTGACGAACAAGAGAGTAATCAAACTTTTCCAGTCTGTAACCATTGACTTATGTTTGAATATCATTGAGAACAGCCTGTTAACAGCTTGAAGTTTGTGCAGAGGTGAGCAGTGCTTCATATCATTCCTTGACAATGATATGAAGGCGTTGTGAAGTCACTCACCAGCTACAGGTGGCCAGAATCTCACGAGCATCAAATTATTTGTAAGGGAGATATATAACAGAAGGTCTCAACTCCAGCTTTACCAACATCTAGCACCGGTGTCGTGTTGTGACGCGGCTACTATGAGAAGATGATGACATGTGCCATCTTTAGAGCTGTTGTCATGACGGCGATAGTTTAGGTTAGATAACCGACGCACGCATCAGAAGGCCGGTTAAGAGCCCACCGTTGGATCTACTTTGTAGGGTCAGTATGTTGAAAAGGCTCCAAGAGATATTATCTTGGACCTTATCAGATATAAAGCGCAGTCAGGATGAAAAGGGTATGGGAGAGTACTAGACACATCACTTTGCCGACTAAGAAGCATATCCGATCGAAGTGGAGCCGACGAGACATGGATAGAGGACAACATGATCCTCCGGATGTACCGATGCCTAATCCATTTGTGATCAACATCCGTGTCTTCATCGTGATCATTTTCGGACGTGGTTAGTGTATCATTTTGGAGATAACTTTCGCAACAAGTGATAAACTCTCCGCACCCGATTATTCTTCCGCTTGTTTCCTACGGCGCGATTTGGGACGAATAACGTTATTTTTTGATTTAGTTTGGGCGCTATGGATTTGAACTTACCAAAGAGGTGGTGGCTTTCAACACATGGGTTCCAATCCATCACTATTGCTTACCGAAAACAAGCCATAGGGAGTTGATTGTTAGGAACTTTGGCGAGGAGTATTATTCTCAAGTTATAAACTCCCCGGTTCCGCTTGTAGTTCCGTTCATACTTAGCCGGTTTCGAGTTGTCATTTTGACTCTTTATTAGTGGTAACTCGTATTGTGTATAGGATGGCTAAGTAGCGTGTTTAGGATAGTTGTAAAGCTCTAAGTTAAAATGGAGCTAATTTGGCCACACTAGAGGTCAAAATAACACTCTTCATTCTCATTGGTCTTGGAGTTTGGGCCAATGAGGGCTCTTGGGCAACTTCTTCAAGGTTTTGAGGAGTTTTGGAGACCTTCCAGGGGACATTCGGAGATCTGATGATTGGGTTGGAGAGCTGATGGGACGAGCTACGACGTGGGCTCAAGAATGGATGGATTTGAAGGATTTGTCACTCTGAAGTGATGATTCAAAGTTAGAGTGAGAAATTTAGACCTTTGAGTGTATTTGGAGAGTTTTTGAGAACCTTACAAGGGTTTTGGAAGATCTGAGTCAACAGAGATATAGTTTTCGACTCAGGCTTGTGTTTTGATTGAAGTTTTGACTCGATTGGATGAGTTTTGAGTACGGAGTGATAGCTTGAAGTTTGTGTATACAGTCAGAATTGCAGGACTGCACTGATTGTCACGAAGTTAGTACATAGATCATATCTTTTGATATCAAAAATTTCTGTCAATAAAACTTTGCACAGTTCAAGTTCTGATGACGAGTGACCTTCTCATAAAATTTGGGAGCAATTGAAGTCAAGGATTGGGATGTGTGACGGGTTTTGTACACAGGGGTCTGCATATCGCCTTGTGTTACAGTGGGTAAATCACCAATTATTTTGAGAGATCTAGAAGCGAAAAACATCTGAAACTTTTCTGAGTGATAGTAAGTGTCGTGGAGCAATTTTCTGTAAAGTTTGAGCGAAAGTTATCGGTAGAATCATTAGATATCATAGTCTTCTTCCGCTGAAGTTTTACCGGCTATAATGTGGAGTGCTGAGGAGAAGAAGAAGAGATTGTCAACTCACACGAGGTTCTAGAAGGTTCTTCTACAGCCAGGCGCTCGGGCGTTCTCAGAGCAAAG
Source organism: Marchantia paleacea (assembly GCA_014180765.2). Classification (NCBI taxonomy): domain Eukaryota; kingdom Viridiplantae; phylum Streptophyta; class Marchantiopsida; order Marchantiales; family Marchantiaceae; genus Marchantia; species Marchantia paleacea. Next base: position 3,918 of record MUAA02000109.1, on the reverse strand, counting down.
AAATGTCCATGCGACATAAGTGGTGAACTCGACGTGAAACCTCTGAGGTGGAGGAACTTTCATGAGTTCTCTTGTTTGAAGTTTTCGCCATGAGTTTCGGTTTATGGTTGGATGTTCCAAGTTTAGAGTTAGGTGTAGATTGAAAGGTTAGGTTGTGGGTTGGCCTTGAGATATAAGGATGCAAGTTCAAGTTTTGTTTGGACTTGAGATATAAAATTAGTGAGGAATCAGATTGTAAGAACTCTATAGTGATAGCTTAGCGCAGAACATTGAGTTTTATGATATGTCAAATGCCAAGTGCCGGGCAAGAGTCGGGCCATGGGTGGATTGGGAAAATTCAAGTATGGAGGGTCGCTGCTTGCTTCTTGTGTTTGGATCCCCTCCATACTGGCTTCTTGTGTGTGCGCCATGCTGGATTTGTGTGGACGTTTGATTCTATAGGAGTGCTCCGGACTTGATCACCGGTTACCACTCTAGTGCGTGTTGCGTATTTCTCTTGTGAGAAGTTGGAAGTGATGGCCAACTCTCCCAAGAGTGCTTGAGGTGATGGCAAAAGTTAGGTTGCTCAATCCATTAGGCACGCACCACGGGGATCTAGATTTAGATCGAGTAGATAGATCGAGAAGGTTGAATACTTGGGGAATTTGAGGGTCAACGATCAAGACGGCTTTTCATTGACAACAAGCCGAGTGGATGTTCGGGATCACAAGGACGGTTACAATGAGTGGGGAGGGGTCGAGCAAAGAGCAAGCGAGGTACCTAAGGTGCAGCTTGATCCGCAACAAATGGAGATGTTTCAAGCGCTCACGCTCTTCCTTCAATAGCAACAATTGCAAGACCGGGGGAGAATTGAGCCACAAGGGCGCCGCAAGTAAGTGGTGGGGAAGATGGATCAGTTTGACGGGAGGGATGTCTCAAAGTACTTGAGATACTACGTCAGGGAAATGGAGCCGAACCGTGTTGTTTTAAAAAGAGATGATAGAAATGTTTTCCGCCTTGCCGCGCCGCGAGATTAGAAGTCATGTGAAATCCCTACAGAACACTTTGGTGAGGGTTGGGAAACCTATTCCCCGTGCCTTGAGGGATGAGTACTTCTTAGAAGATTCTGATAGAGTCACTAAGAAGTCCTTCATGGAGTGGGTCGAAGGCCCAATAAGAAGTCTCATGCAACCGAGCTTTTAGGGAGTTTGAGAGACAATTCTCACAATTGTCTCGATTGGAGAAGATCACCTTGGAGTCACATAAAAAATAGTTGTTTCTCCGAGTTGCCGATGTGGAGTTGCAAGAGAAGTTGGAGTTGCTTCTCAAGACAAAAATGAGGAAGAAGGGCTAACAGTAGTTGGAAGGATGTCGAGGAGGCGCTTGGACTCTTAGCGAAGAGAGAAAGAAGGAGAGAAAAGATTGTGATGAGAAGACCCCTTCACACACGGCCGTTTCTATTGCTCTAAAGACTGTTACTAGGCAAGTGGTTCCAAACTCCAACATTCAAGCTCCGGTTGTGAATTACGAAAGGAAGAATCATCCATCGATGAGATCATACGAGGGATGAAGGAGCTTAAGATCAAATTTGCAATGTTGGAAGAGAAAGACATGGGAGGGGAGAAGAAGACTTCCACCAAGCAAGTCAGATGTGCAACGGTGCATATGGTGTGACAAAGACCGATCATGCACGGAGGGATTGGGGGACTTTGCACAAACATTGCAAAGTGGAGAAATTTTCTGAAAGAAGGGAAGGTAGCCCTCAAGGACACCGGAGCAATCATCCAAACCAATTTTGGTAAGGGAGGGATGAGAAGGATTGTGGATGATTACCATAGTGCACATGCAAAGGGCATCAGTTGAAGCTTTTAGCTATGGTGCTAAGATTAGAGGAGCAGAGAGGAGTTTGAAGGCCACATACCGCTTAATGGCCTATGGTCAAGTGCTCGCCACGATGGAGAAAGGGAAAGTAGCTAGAGAGACTCTTCTAAGAACAACGGCGGAAATACGTGCTACTACTGGATGGGAAGATCCAGTAGAAACCATGTCGGTTCATGCTTATATTGCCAAGACTCAATATGAAGCATCGGTGGAAGATAAGAGACGGAGGGAAGAGGAGGATTCTACGCAAGGACTCTCATTGAAGAGGTTGGCTAGAGAACGTGATCGTGACCGATACACCTCTCCCACCTGATCACGCTATGGAGGAAGCTGGTCCCTCGAGGTTGAAGGAAAGAACCAAAGGGGGTGAGAAGGACAAGGGGAAGGTACCAGCTTACAAACTACAATCGGATATTGAGGCGGCGATGATTTGAAGGGAGTCTTGAGGAGAGGATTTTGAATGCCAAGGTAGAGTTTACCTTGAGGGAGATACTAGGAATAGCAAAGAGGGAGTTTCATGATGTTATCATTGATATCATCAAGAGGAAACGGGCAGATTTCCAATGAGACGCTTCTACTTCATGCTATGGGTACAAAGATATCAAGGGATGAAGAAGATGCGCTTGGTAGAGTGTTGTGGATTGAAATCTCGGAAGGTTCGCTTTTGAGGATGAGGCAAAAGAAGAAGGTGTGAAGGTGTTCAGCCACTACAACCGACCGCATTGGGCAAGGGCGAATTACCGAAAACCCTTGTGAAGCTAGGGGATCTCAATGAACCGGTGTTAGCACTAATTGATCATGGATCGAGATCAATATAATGTTGAGAGAGCTCTACAAGAAGGGAAGTGGCCCATAGACACCAATCATGGTTGGGTGATTAGGCAGCCAACAATACTCGAGGGGGGCTTGTATGGAGCATGCCCCGATATTCCGGTGAAGGTTGGAGATGTAGTAGCCGAAAGGAATTTCTTCGTGCAAGACTCTACATCATACCCATTGATTCTTGGTCAACCTTACATCATAGCACTGAGGATGGAGACAAGAGTGCTTGATGATGGATCGGCATATGCACGAATTCGCAGCCAAGATGGGAAGCGGTTGGTGCGTTTCTAACAATTCCAAAGAAATCATGAGAGAAACAAAGCACGGTTGAGAGAGGGAGCTTTCTCAAAATCTGAAGATTTTGAGGATTTTGGAGAAGTACCACTGTAGAGAGAGGATATAGTGGTACGGAGGAGAAGGTACTCTCACCTATGCAAGAGAAAGGTACCTTTTGTACAGGGTTGATGGAGTTTTCGCGTGATGGATATGCTACATACAATGAGGTTGTTGATTTGAAAAGATGGGAGAAGAACAAACTGCAAAGATATGAAGAAAACCTTGCAGATTTGAAGCTTCTTGAGGAAGGTGAATATATATCAGGAGTTTATGAGGAGTTTGGTTTGGGAGACCGTTGAAGGAGATGATGGAGATTGGATTTGGGGATGAAGACAAGATAGTGGAGGTTCACTCTAGAGAGCTCTACTCCACTATTGAGATGTTCCAAGCACCCGAGGTTCGAGTGGAGACTAGATATAAAACGGTTGATAGGAAGGTGAAACGATAGTCGTTCCTTTACCAAACGACTCAAAGGAACAAGTGCGAAAAGCGGCGAAAGAAAGTAACTTGAGGGATCCTAGTAAAATGGGACACAAGTTTACTCGAAACCACTATGAAGGAGTTGAAGGTTGATCTGATGGTTTCCTTCTTGCAAATGAGGAAAGGTGTTTCAAAGAGATGCTTGCTAGACATGGAAAAGCATTCTCTTTTGAAGCAAAGGAGATAGGGTGTGTGGATCCAAATGTAGTAGCTCCCATGATCATTTTTAATGTGCCTCATGCGCCTTGGGACTTGAGACCGATCCCAAGATTTTTAGAGCCCATCTTCCAAAACTCATTGAGTTGTTGAAGGAGAAGATGAGGATGAGGATTTTGGAGTCGCCCTTTGCACCATATTCCGGTCGATGGTTTACAAGTCTTAAAAAAAGAATGGATCACTACGATTCATTCAAGACATGCA